>OY829327.1:20157268-20888455 GCA_963691655.1 Toxonevra muliebris | reverse complement strand
ATCAGAAATACTCTATACTAACCAGCAAAAATGATGAGAATTAAAAAAAACACCAGGCAAAAAACAAAACAAAAAAAAAACAACACTAGTGGTGAAATAAAAATGTAAAATCGCTAACAACGTATTATGATAATTGTTACGCGTGTAATTGCCCTCAAGATTTTTTATTGTGATTTTTATTTATTTCAACAGGAAATAAAAGATTCATTGCGTTGTATTTCGTTGTTCATTTGCTACGCGAATACATTTTTTTTTTCTTTTTTTGTTTCCTTAACAGAAGTATTTTATTTGTTGGGTTTTTTTTTCGGCGGGATCTTATTATTTCTTTAGGTTTTCTTCGGTTTTTATACATTTGTGTTTTTGGGTTTGGAATTTTGTAGTTACTATAAACATCGTGGCTTTTATGCGAAAGTATGAATGGAAACGAAATTCGTAACAGAATGAGGAGAATGGAAAAACTGTGCGTAGGCTGTGCGTAGCATTTAAAGAAAGGACATTTTTATGAAGCTACATACAAAAAGCAAAGAAGCATGGAGCCAAAAAGTCACCGTTGTCAGATACCATCCCCCTGCATTTACATGGATAAAAATGATGACGAGGGTGACTAAGAGTGTTAGAGTGCGAGGGCGCATAACGAACTGTTAGCGGGAGTTGGTGGCAGTCATGATATTTTTTTTTTTTACAATGGGATGGCTGCAGTTACTCTGTAGTAGTCAGTTTTAATTTTGTAAAGCCACGCAGCAGCATTATTTTCATATTCATAAATATTTCACTACTGCTGTTGAAATTACATTATTAACATAATTTATGCATAAACGTCACTTAGAATGTCTTCTAAAATGATTAAAATTGAGCGGGAAAAAGAAAGAAATCAAAACAGAAATAAATAGAAATTTTTTCTTTAAAAATTTATCCACATATTTCTAAACATCAGGTAAAGATTTTTTAAATATGAAAGTTAATACTTACTTTGTAAACTTTGTGTGATTGTAATTGTAATTCTTAATTGTGGTTGTTGTTGTTGTTTTTTCTTTTTGTTGATTTTCTTGTTGTTGCTATACATAAGTAAATATGTGTTATCCTTATCATTACTATTATTATTATCCACTATTGTCCTTAAGAGTTAGGCTTTAGTTATCTTAAGATGTGCTTGTATTTAGAGTTGTAGTTTATAGATTGAAAGCGATTCATTGGCAAATTTTCTTCTCATGTTTTCTTCTTTTTTACAAGTTATTTCATAATTTCTTCAATTCGTCCATCCATTTTTAATTTTAAATCAAAAAACAATAAAAAAGTATACATTGTTGTTATATATTTAAACGATTATTGTATGTTATCCTGTTACAGTTTATTCATACGCCATGCAGTTCACCACATTCATGCTTTGTTTGTTGGTTGTTGTGTTTTTCGCCTTAAGTTTTTTCAGTTTTTTCATTCATTTATTTGTTTCATTTATACGTAAATTTTTTTCTTCTGTTCACGCTTACATGCTTTAATGCACCCATGACGGTGTGGTCACCACGCTAGTCTGCGAATATTGAACTCTTGTATTTAAATTTGTGGTTTGTGTTTGTGTTGGCAATTCTAATGCTGTTGTCATCGTTGAATTATTATTGTTATTATTATTATTGAGAATCGGTTGCAGCAGCTGTTGCTGTTGTTGCTGCTGGTGTTGTTGTTGTTGCTGCAGTTGCTGCTGTTGTTGTTGCTGTATTTGTGCTTGCAATTGATTCAATTGTTGTTGTGTTGTTGTACTGGTATTCCCTGCTGAATTGCTGACACTATTGCTGATGGTATTGTTAGTTGCATTTCCCACTGTTGTCAATGGAATATTAATATCGAGGAATCCATCGAAACTCATTTCTTGCTGTATTAGCTAAAATGGAAAAGGGAAAAAGAAGCGATTAAAATGTGAGTTTGGTGTTGTTCTTTAATTTTGATTCATCAGAAATATACCTAACCTAGATATTGATGAAATATATTTGCCATAGTATTAACACTTAAGACGTCTTCACAATTTTACCCATTTCTTCTGAACCATTTTGGTGATTAAAAAAAAAAATAAACTTGTCTAAATCTATAACGTCAGTAGATTTGAGGTTAGCTAAATTTCCTTTAATCTCACAATTGATACAGGCAGTGCGGTACGTCAAACATGACAATGCCAAATAACTAGTGGTAAAACGCTACTACTATATACTCTATTTAAAGAATAAAGAGTTTGTGACCAACGAGGGTTATATGATGGCCATTGTAACTTAGTATGGGAGTTCAGTGGGTTTGGGGAAATTTGATTTTGTTAAATTACAAGATATTTGGAAGACCAATAATTATTAGAAAATTAGATAAAAACAAGACCGAAATTCAGTTTAACACCTTAATCAATAACCTTAATCAATTTAGACAAATACTCAATCCAAAAATCAGTAAAAAAAAAATTAACACAAAAAAACAGGCAAAAGTTCAGGTTGAAAATCAGATCAAAAGGAGACGAAATTCAGACGAAAATCGTACCAAAATTCTGTCCCAAAATCGGAGAAAAACTCACTCCAAAATTTTAAATAAATTCTGACCAAAAATCAGATAAAAGTTTAAACGAAATTTGCACTGAAAATCAGGCAGTTCGTTAAAAAATCAGATCAAAAACAGACCGAAAATCAGGCCAAAATTCAGATTAAAATTCATACCAAATTCTGATAAAAAAAAAAAAATCAAACACTCAGGTATTGCCACTCGGACACCATACTAACCACTACGCCACGGCGACCACTATCAAGCGATTTTATAACTGCTTGACTGCTAGCAAAAATTTAAATGCCCCAGATAAAGTGAATTGGTTCAGAAATTTTTTTTTATAATAGTGACCCTAGATATTTTGTAAGAAGGACTATCTTCTTCAAAGGTAGATAGCGGGTTTTTCTAAAAGTTATTTAAAAAAAAAAAAAAAAGATCGTTATAAAAAAACAAACACTTTTCTGTCTATCAAAGGTTAATTTCTAAATAACTAAATTAGACTTACATAGGTGGTTGTGACCTTCAGTGACCCGAAGTAGTTTTTGATGAGGGATATTTTCTTTGAAGTTTAGTTGTTGTTATTTCTAATGGTTCATCGTCTATAAAGATAATATTAATAGTTTTTACCTTTTTAGGTATATTTCTTTTAACAGAAAGATTTGGAAGGTCAACCTTCAATGATCTTGACAACTTTTTAATAAGGGATATTTTTTTCGAAGATTTATGTTATTTTTTAAATAAATTATTCCAAAAAAAAAATTAATTTTAGCTTTCAAAGGTTGATTTCTTTAAGAAAAATCCAAATTAGACAATTTGGCCTTTTGACCTACTTTTTGATGAAGAATATTTTTATCGAGGACGCTATAAAGAGGGCAAAAGGTTGCTGGAATGTTGCAGTCTGAGTAAATTTTTCCACCATTTTATGATAATAAACTTTCGCTTAGGCATGAAGGAAGTAGAAGTTCAAATAAAAAAAATTGCGACCTAATTAACACTACATAATTAATTAAATTTACTACTGGACAAAATCTCTAATTTTGATCGAAATTTCAGTACTTTCGAGCAATCTGATGAAGCTATCCGATTTCAAAACATCTGTTTTCGTTTTAAATTTTTCAACTTTTATGATTAGTTATCGTATCCGGCAAAATATAGTGCTTTATGAACAGTTTTAGCTCCCATTGAATTTTTTTAAAAATCAATACATATTTACCTCTTCGATATTGCACTCCAAGCCCCCATGAAAATCATCAATATTAAATTCGTCGATTTGCGGTTCACTGTTGAGAGCTTCCATACATTGTCCTATTAACGTGGATGCGCAATTATTATCTGAAATATAAATACAAATACAAAAACAAAAAAAAAAAAAGGATAAAAATGCAAATGTGATGACTGTTCAATGAACACACGCAACAACAAACATAATTAAAAATGCAAATGTATGCAGATATTTCAAAATTACACGTTTGAAGAACGCACACGTGTCTGTGTACATGTCTAGCTTAATTTGCAACAGGTACACAGAGAGTTAAATGTCATTATCCTTGTTGTTTATCTTTTAAAATCTTAAATACCTTCTAAATTTGAGCTAAGAGGCTGTTGTTGTTGTTGCTGGTGCTGCTGTTGCTGACGTTGCTGTTGTTGGTGTTGCTGCTGCTGTTGTTGTTGTTGTACCATTAAAGTAGTGCCATTATCAGTCGTTACACCACCCGCATTACCACCATCTAACACTACATTACTATAAGTGTTCAAAGAATCCGATGAAGGTTCACTATTCGGATACGCGGGTGACATTGTTGTTGTGACGGAATTTGGTGAGAGACCCTAAAATAAGAATTAGAATTAGGTTAGCGTGAAATTTTCATTTTATTTAGTTTAAGAAGATTTTCACCTCTCTTGAATTATGCAAACAGGAGCATGTGAGCGAACGATGCAGCAGGCATTGCTGTTGTTGCTGTAAGCCATATCCCTGTGAAACTGGACCATTGAGGCCATAGGCTTGTGGTGGCTGATACGGTGGTGGTGGCTGTGTGGGCATGCCGGAAGCAGCGCTGAACCTACTCCAACCGTATGATCGTTTGGTTTGAATGGGTACAAAGAAAAAGTGCATTTTATTTATCTGAACTTCATTAATAGGTAAAAATAAAAATAAAACAAAAAGTCGAAACATGAAATTAAAAAAATTAATACTAAGGTAAAATGTCCCGAATAAAGACGAGAATTGGGAGAAAAGTTATATAAGTATTTAGATTTAATCGAAACTACTAAGTATTTTTAATAATATTTTATAAATAATTATCAAAAATCTTTTAATCTCATCTTGAATCCGAAACTGATGGCCGGCCACAACGGAAAAATCAATTAATATTATTGAATTGGTACTGACCGAAACAAAACTTTTAAGCTTTAAACTGAGACTCTAGATCCATTTAAAATTATTTAAACCCTTACCTTTACTCCGTCTCAATATTATAATAAGGACATTCAGAATTTGTATCTTATTTGGGACTTTTACCTTAGATATAATGAAATATAAAGCTATTTTTGGCCAAAACATGTCGGTGGAAAACATTTATTAGTGCATGCAACTACGTAATTTGGTTTAATAAATTTATTTTTAACTTTTTATTTGCAACATGCAAATTTCAAAATTTTCTTATGTAAAACCAAAACAAAAAACACAAAATTTAAATGTTGAATGAAAGAAAAACCATAAAAATAATGAATAATAATAAAATTAAACACAAAAATAATAATAAAAAACTGACCCTTGCAATGTCAATTCTTCTGCCATCGAACCGGCTAATTGATCCAGTGCCGTGGCCTGTGCTGGCGTTATCGTTGTATTCTGATAGTCTGCAGTGGTAAAGCCCCAGTCAGGTTCAAGACCCACTAGTGCTGGTATTGGACTTAAACGTCCACAGGAACTTGCATTCGATGAGGCACGTTGCCGGAAATCCGGTGATAGTTGAAAACCACCACTTTTGGTGAATTAAAAGAAAATCGAAATAAAAAATGAAATTATGTGAAAGAAAAATAATAAACAAATCATTACAAAAAGAAAAAAGAAAACCAAAGAAGTTTTGGAACTTTTTTACGATTTATTTTCTAATCCTTTCACAATCATATCATCCATTCACACAACCTGACCAAGAAAAATTTTTGCTCGTAACAGATTAAACGTGGAATAATACTGAAAAGGAATATTGTACTGAGTATATTTGCTGAAGAAAGTTATAGTTCAGGATGTCATTTTAAAAGCTAGAGGTTGGATGTCTGAGACAATGCTATTTCTAATGAAAAGATAAATCGTCGCCTGAGAATTGATTTGGCGTATGTGTGTACAAATTCGTATACCTATACGCCAAATCAATTCTCAGGCGACGAAATATTTTTTAATTTTATACCAAACACCTTTATTTCTTCTCAATACTTTATATAGTAAAGAAATTTGAAAAATTTGTTTTACTAAAAATTGTAAAAAGTCAGGGTAAGGAGATGTTGCTGTAAGAACAAAAAAAAATTGTTATATAATGCTAAGGATCATCCTTCTTTCAGACATACAACCTTCAGAGGGGAGTTTATATATTTACCCATTGATTAAGTATAAAATAATTTCGTACTAGGTTATAACTTCCTTAGCCAAAATTGTTTAGTATAATATTTCTTTTCAACATTACTCCACGTGCAGTCTGTTGCAAAAACACTGCTCGACGGTAAATTTACAAAATTTTTATCGCATTGACAGTAAAACACGCAAAAATACTAAGTAGAAGCCCTCATAATATCTACCAATAAATTCAACTAGTTACATGAAAGGGCTGCTTATAAAGAGGCCCCTAAAAACTTTAAACGTGTTTAAAAACAGTACTCTAAAAACTCTAAAACCCAAAAAATAGTCGATCCTGTAAAATTATTAGCTCAGTCAAAATTTAAAAAAATGCATGTTAACCCTAACCTAGAGTATTTGCTTTATAAAAACGTTCACGACATATAGAGTCGTAAAATTCACAATGAAAAAAAAAAAAAAATATTTCACAACACCAGTATGGATTCAAACCGAAACACTGTACTATCAAAAAAATTGTTAGCAATTCGTCAATACAATACAATACAATATGTCACTAACGTCTAACACATTTACAAACAAAAGCTTTTTTAGCATCTGATTTAGATTAGTTCTAGGTCGTTAGTCATGAAGCTATGATCGTTCCTTTTTTTTTGTAGCTCCTTGCATCAAACCAATTTCAAATATCTGTTAGATAAAGTTCTAACTCGTCATAACAATATAAAAACTATTTTTCTATGAGAAAATTTGTTTTTTGCTTGACAAAAAGTACCGAATTCCGATTCGGAATTTATTTAAAACACTTTATGAACCCTCATACACTCTCTGTCGAATAATTTTCATTCATTCTTTAAGCATAATTCAAGGAATCGGATTGCAAATACCGAATTACAGGGACTTTAAGCACAGATCGTTCTATATCTAGGCTGAAGTCCCTCAAAGTAATGTATTAGATCCAATACGCTACTTTATATATATTCATAACCAATATTTATTTTTAGACAAACACTCAAATACTTCGGATACTCAAATCAATCCAAATCATTGTGTTGATTAAAGAAGAGATATTAGGATAGTAGAAAGGTGCTCTCAGATGGCATGACAGCTACGCTATTCTCTCTCATCTATTCGCAACATTTATAACCACAAAATATTTTCAATGCCACATTAATTCCCTGCAGAAATCACTAGCACAGTGAGAAATCAAAATAAATGATACCTTGAGGAAAGTTTCAAGCCTACCTCTACGCATATAGACGAGTGCTAATTTGCCAATATCTGAAACCCACTGCCTTGGTGTCCATTTCAATCCATAAAAAGCATTGCAATTAGAAAAGCTAAAATCAACATTAGCATTCACAAAATCTATTTGCTTTTACTATAATTGAATATTTATGAAAAATTCGCACCTAATTGAAACCAGACAGACTGAATAAAAATAAAACCCCCCAAAAGAAAAAAAGAAAAAGTAAATATATAATTTCATTCAAACATAAAAATAAATAAAATTTCTATTTTTATTTTTAAGTAGATATAATAAAAGCTCAGATGTAAAAGCAAGTTCTGAAATGTTAAACTTGATAAAGATAGGTTTAAAGTTCAAATGAATATTATATAGTAAAAGTAAATTAAAGTATAATGAGTAATAGAAGAACACTGTGTGCATAAAATGTTAACTAATTGCGGCTAAAAGAAACAAAAACCAGAAATAAGCTATTGGACTTTGATTTCATTGCCACAAAGTACCAATTTTGTATATTTTTGTTGTATACGAAAATAAATTATAATTAAAGCTTGAGTTTTAATTTATAAAATGAATTGATCTATTCACCTTTTTGAGAAAATTAAATATATTTAATGTGCCAAAGAATATATATACTTGAGTACATTATTGTAGTCCATTTCAGGATTAGAACTTGAGAGAAGATTTCGGAGAACTGCCGTCAGTTCTTTACAGCGACATAAAATACATTATTAAATTAAATAAGGACGTATTTAGTTGAAAGTTTTTTATTGCTAATGACTACATAGGTCCAGGCCTTTGAAATCTGATATACGTTGAACTATACACACAGTGTCGTTTTAGAGTATAAGTTTTAAAGTGGAGTATAAGTATGTACTAGTTGAAAAACTACAAATGCAAAGTTTAATCTAATAAAATTCAAACTATTTATCTTAGCAAAACTTAAAACTATTTTTTGTGCTCTTAATATAATAAAAAGCTACATACTTCACAATTCAAACTGAAAAAAGGACAAATAACAAATACCTGCGAATATTGTCTCTATCAGAAAAAAGCGGCAACTAGAGCAAAACTACTCGAACTATTTTCAAAATATAACTACAAAAAAAAAAACTAAGTAGGTAGCAAAAAATATAACCAAAATAAATAACAAAAAAAAAAAAAATTTACATAACAATTCAAAGTTAATAGTTACCTATGCAAAGGACTTTCAGGAAAATGATCCAAACCTTCACTAACACTACTACTTGGCGATGGTGTAGCATCATTAAGCCCAGTGATGCCAGCTTGTCTCAATGCTTCAACACGTTTTTTAGCACGCCCCCGACGTTTCTCATAACGTGAAGTCTCCATAGAGGCGGCACGACGACGCACTGATTTTCCCGGTTTAGCATCAGGATTTAACATCCACCATGAAGATTTGCCAGTACCCTCATTTTGTACACGCATAAAACGATTATGTAGCGATAAATTATGTCGTATTGAATTCTGAAATTAGACCAAAAACACAAGAAAGAAATAATTTATTAATATTGAATTTCTATTAAAGAATAGTTTTATAAATGGAAAATATTTAGTTCATTGATATCTTTAAATCTTCTTAACAACTTCCTGTATATAATATGTATTTATTAGAAATCTGTAATATATCGAACACAAAAAAAAAATCAATTGTCGCACAATTATTTTCAAGAATTCATTTTCTGCAAAATTTGCAATTTTTTCACCCCCTTACTGCAGACAAATTGTGGCGGCGACGGCAACAGCAACGCAGTCATCATTTTCATACATCATCACTGATGTAACAATTTGTAAGCAATTTTATAAAGCTCCTTACTCTGTATTGCTATCATAGCAGCAAGAGAGTCTTTGTTTCTTTTGCTTCTGTTGTCTTCAGCGCAATTGTCTATATTATCCTTTCCATTTCCATTCAATTGTCTGCCGACATTTTTATCGCTTTTCAAGCGTTTCTTGTAGGAAACTCACTTGTGCTCATTCACTTTTTCTTCACTTCTGTTCTGCTTCTGCACTAATTGGGCTGTCTTCCATGTTGCTGTGGCTGTGTTGCTAGCTACTATTATTGCTGCCACTGTATGTATTATAGTAAAGCATTGGAGTAGTAGTAAAGAAGCATGGAAGCCATCCCGCCATCACATTTAAACTGGCAATCCATATTTTTATATTAAAAAAAAACAACTAAGAAGTATAAAATACTTGGAAGTACAATATACGAGTATGTTTTTTAAAGCCAATAGCTAAAACATGACTTGGCGTATTCTGACTCTACACTGATCGGCTGAGACGCGACAGGTCGCCATATAACAATACAACGATTTATTGCTATCTAACACATTCACTCATCTTTTAAAGGTAGCTTGTGTAGTAGCCCCAATGGGAGAAATTTTTGATTTTGTTGAAATTTAGACGTAATCGTCAGACCAATAACCAGACCAGAAATCAGATCGAAAGCCAGTCATCTAAAATTTGAAACAAAAATTTATACCAAAATTCAAACTCAATCCAAGAGCCAGCCAAAAAAAATCAGACCAAAATTTAGGAAAAAAAAAAAATCAGACTAAGAATTACTACATAATTCTGAGCACATTCAAACCAAAAATTCAAAACAAACCAAAACTCAGACCAAATTCAAAATAAAAATCAGTCCAAAATCAGTTCGAAATTTAGACTAAAAGCAGAACAAATTTCAGACCGAAAATCACACCAGTAAATAAAATAATTTTTAGACCCAGAATTAGACCAAAAATCAGATAAAAATCATACCAAAATCAAGACCGAAACCCGGTACATTAATGGAATCAAAATTCACACCAAAATTCAGAGAGCTGGCCCTATTATGAAGATACTAAACTGCATTGATGCACTGATGGTATTAGATAGTAACTAGCAAACCCATTTTTACGTCAGCCATTAAGATAAGCTCTTGACTGGAATTGTTCCTTGTACTCGTTTTGCTGACAACAAAACGCTCTAAAAGATCAAATGAAGCGTTTTTTCATCCTGGGTGTGTGTCTCTAGGATTTTCCACACACACATATGAAACAATCAAATGACATTTACCTGCCGCCTTTTGCAAAAAAAATTCATCATTCGTATAGATATTGTGTAGATAATTCTTTCATTCCATTCCTCTCCCTCTCTCTCTCTTACCTTATATGTCTCTCTGCACTTCAATAGCAACATAAAAATTCCCTAAAATAACTGTAAAAACGCAAACTATTCCGTTAACGTAAACGACGCGACACTGACACGCCAAAGTGGCGCCATTTATCACCGTTGCAAAAGGATTCCCTTGAAATAGTTACAACAAATATACACACACACACACATACACCACACTGCTCCCTTTCTGAGTGTAAAAATGTGTGTGCGTTTGTGTCTAAAAAAAGGATAACTTTAGAGTTTACTTTTTTTTTGTTGTAGTTGAATCGTTGTTGTTGTTGTTCAACTTTTCTTGGCGTCACTGTTGCTTGTCGTTAGTCGTTTTTGGGTTTTGTTGGCATTTCCATTGAATCCTTTTCCTAAAGTTATCATATTTATTTAAAAGCTTAAGTGCGCCGCTTTGAGGTTATGTTTTTTTTTTGTAAGTTGTGAATTTGTGGGTGTACATGTGCAGGGTTTTTTTTTTTTTTTTTTTTTTTTTGAGCGTATTTAAATATAACATAGAGTAATTTAATGTAAAAAGATTTTGATTTTTACTTAAATATATGTGCATATTTAGTTGAATGGGGCTGTTGTGGAAATATGGTCTACAATGGAAGTAACTGTATGAGAAAACGATGTAAATTTTACTGAAAATTGAGTACTTTTGGACTTGAGATGATAAGAAATTAAAAATTTTACAAGAATTTATTATAAAGTGTAAATAACTAGTATCATGAACAGTTGATGCTAATATGAGTTCTAGTTATTAAATATTTAAGCTTCTATGAAACTACAAAAAAAAAACAAAAACTCACTTTTATCGAATTAGTTAAGCAGATGGAGCTGGTCTTTTTCAATTAGTTTCCTACTTAATGTGTTTTATCTCTGAACTGTCGATTTAAATATATATATAAATCTTTGTTCTTATGTGACTCAAATAAGCTTAATGAGCAATACAAATATCTATCTTTAGATAAATATTTCTTTCTACCAGTTACTACTAAATTAACTTAATGGTATCAAAGGGCAAAAATATTCTAGCCGCCGCCTGACTCATCTGCAATATAAAACTTCATTGCTGTACATAATTTATATGAGTAATTGTTTCAGCGAAAAATATCATAAATATATATAAATATCTACTAAAATTTATTTCAATTTCACTGGCACACTGTCTCAATGTTCTTAATGTAATATAGTATCTGAAAGAAACTTTATACGGAGTTAAATGACAACCCCGAGGGTTCCTAAAGCAAATAGTAGCATGATTTCGCTATGGTATCAGTATCTTGAATATGAATATGTTTGCTATATTTGTATGAATTATATTTGTAGCAGAGCTCGTGCCGCTTGTCAACATATCAAATATGCATATTTCATATAAAAATAATAAATTTATAAATATTTATATGCGAGTGTGTCTTTCTTGTGTATTAATGTGTGTGAGTGAGTGTGTGTGTGTTGTCTTCATTACGGCATGTATACAATTCATATCTGTTTCATTACTTTAGTTTAAGAAATATATTTATGCCTCACATGAATACATATACACACATATACAAACATATTCATGCAGAGAGACATAACACACATTGCGCGCCGCCACCTCGTCCTCTGCGTCGTCCACCCCTCTTTAACTTCACCTTCTTTCCACCTTGGCAAAAAATGGGCAACAATTTTGGACAGACAACCAAAAAAAAAATGGGCAAAAAAAAATTTGTGCTTAAGCAGCAATGATACAAAGTAATTGATTTGAATGTCAGCCAGTGTGATATCTGTCTGTCTGACTGACTGACTGACTGAGTGTGTGTGTGTGTATATGTATTTGTACTTGTGCGGGTTAGACTTTGGTTAACATTTGTGATGTCATCACATGGTACATAAGCACTCAGATTGTGGACACGTAGGTAGATTGGATATTTAGGTATGTGTATCTTTGAGCCCTATTAGCTGTTTACATAAATAAATTGCGTAGAAACTTAAAAGTTAATTTAATTTTTTTTTATTATGGTAGCTGCCAATAATTGTTAACAATCAAACTAAATACTAAAAACTGAAAGCTGTCATTTTACAATAAAAGATTGATAGCTATTAGAATTTCATATTTAATAGTCTCCACCACATAATTTTCTTATGTAAATATGAGTTAACATTCTAACATGGTCGCATTGTAATTATTCTATGAAAAAAAAACAGGTTGAACATAAAAATCTGGATAGTTTTGCATACAGACTAAAGCTGTCTATCACAACGTAATTAACTTTATATACATATATTTATATTTAACACATTATATTCTGATATTGCCATATGGTCATACACTATTCATCTGTCGTACTTAAATGTTTGATGACATTGATTTTTTAAGCGTAAATCAAATCAGGCTCTATAGCCGAAATGGTGTAGTTAAATTTTAATCAAATAAACGGAAAAAAAAGAAATGAAATAAGAAAATAAGAATTCGAAGCGCTTTAAACTGAAAGCAGAGAACATGCATAAACTATCTGGAGAAACATTCTAAAAAAATCGAAATCCGAAAAAAAGAATTCTTAAAGAATTGCAAAATAAAAATGACTTGAGTCTTTTCCTTTAATTCAAAAGCCGTGATTTGAAACTAAGCAAGAATATGCAGTGATTATATCAAACTTGAATATCACTTGTAATAAAAAACAGAAATTGTTTGTAGAACTCTGAAAAGTTTGGGAAATACTCAGCAGATAAACACATGCAGAGAATATCTCTAGATCTTTAGCTCCTGGCGGGGCATGGGATCTTCAAGCTCGTGGATGTTGATAAAAACTGCTAGATTTTACAGCTTACAGATCTTAGTTTGGATAACTGGCGAAATTGTGCTGCTTAAAAATGTAATTTTCTTTAATCCCTTCGATGTTTGTGTCATAAATCCTGAAAAACCAGCCAGCATTAGATTGGATATGATTTTAGTCCTTTGTTTTGGGCCGACCACTTTTGACTTTATGTCGCAACGAGAGCAGGCTCACCCCCGTGGCCTGGTGAATAAGTGCTAGACTGGAGTTCCAGCTGCCTTAGGTTCGATTCCCAGATGGAGTTGAATTCTTTAAAAAAAAAAAAAATGGATTGTTCTAATTAAATGAGTCACTTCGTTGACTTAGTTCTTAAATGCTCGAAGGACCAGTTCTCGATTCAAAGAGCAGGCTCATGTTGCCTGTGTAGTCAAAGTTAAAGGTGTTCGTTGAAGTTCTAGTGAATGTCTTTTTTGATTTGGCCTAGTGCTCTGTAGAGAATTAGGCCATTGCTCAAAAAGGTGAAACGAAATATGTAAACCATTTGCTAGAAAAAACCTAATCCGACATTTTATAACAATAACTATTTCTTTTTTTAGACACCATAAAAATCTTAACATTTCCTATAAGTTGTTGAAGCTCTTTGCCAGATAAATTGAATCATGATTAAAGCTTCCATGAATCTGTGGCTGTCAGAAGTGGTCAAAATGATCATTAGCGGATGTAAGGGGTAAGAGGTGTGTGGATGAAACAGCCCTGCACTATTTTTCGATCAATATTTCAGCTTTGTAATCATTGCTCTTGAATTAAAGGATTTTTTGAAGGATCGAAATAATATCAAATCTACCTTGAGCAACCCAAAAAACCAGTAGAGGTAGTCTGAACTACCATTTAAACAGGTTCAAACAAAACTGAATTTATTTAATCTTAGTCATTATTATTATTTTATTTCCTTTTCAAACATAATATTTTTTATTATTGTTCATGTTATGTTCTTTCATTTCTATCCCCGACCTTAAGTGAACTGAATGATCGTGGATTATTTCCTGGAATGGTATTAGATACTTGATTTTTGAAAAGCGTTAAGCAAATCAGAACAATTATTTATATTTCTTTTAAAAACTTCTACTATTATATCCTAGAGCTCCACGGGGAGCTTGGAGCTTCTCCAACAAGTGCAATGGACTTGATTTCTTTCCACATCAAACACTTTGCTATGACGTTTTAATAGAGAATACGTTTCTAAATCGTTTTAGGGTTTTTTCACGTTCTTTTCGCTTGAAGGACACAGCTTTCTTTTTCAAAAAAAAAAAAAAATGCAGATTTTAAAAATTTAATTTATTATCAGAGGCACTTTTGAACTCAAGATTCTTGTCTTTTTCACAGATTTAGTTACCAGGGATATCGTCTGGGTTATATTGCACCTTTTCTGGGCTCAATGTCTGTGGTTAGTAAAAATTTAATTATTTCTTGACCAACGTGCAACAGAACTTAAGAGTCCATAAGAGTTAACCTAACTTTAAATTCACAATTAAATGAACTCACATAGAAGAAGCAGAATAAAATGCACGAATTAAGAAATTATCACTGAGTAACCATTCGAATTACAATCAAATCGAATCAATGAATATGTATTATATTTTGCTTTTAGCAATTTTTTCTCATAAATGCCTGTAATTTTATTGAATTCTCAAGGTTTCTATAGCATTAGTTACCAAATTTCCACACACTTCGGCCAACTAAAACACATGCATGAATTTGATGCTTCTATTTTTACAGTCGCATGAATTTATCATGCACGTGTATGTCATAATTTGATATACACACTTGCTAATGTTAAAAATCATTATAATAAATTGGTAATAAGTATATCTCAATACTGAATATAATTCCCATACAAGTTTTCGCCATTTACTTTACACCAGAATTCCAAGAAACCAAAAAATAGTAATAGCAATAGCAGAGTAGCAACTCCAATACAATACAATACAAAACAAAAAAAAACAAAAAAGAGAAGAATAGTACAAAAAACAAAAAAAAATTTCCTTAGTAACAATTTACGCTTGTGTTAGCTATTGTTAATGTAATTGTTATTGTAATAATTACTATACACTATTGTTATAGTAAGTAAAATATTTTAATACAAATAAATTCATATTAAGTTTCAATATTTTGCACAATTCTGTGCCAATTTCTAGTGAAGCCAGGATATGTTCGAGCTATTTTTTCGTCTTTCATATATCAATAAATACATATACATATAAATATTAGCAGTTGGTGTAATAATTTTCTTAGAAAAAATTCACTTGTATTTGTGAATTTGTAAAGATTTGTTTGTTGGATACTTTTCTTTGCTATTTTCCTTCCTCTTATTATTTTTTTTTTATCATGAAGGGAGAATCCAGAATAGCTTGAGTATGATGTCTATATTACTGCTAAAGACTTAGGAGTAATGGGGGGAGAATGTGATACCACCCTATTACTTACAATAGAAATGATGCTGCGCATATAATCACTTTGCCCTACATTCACTATATAACCATAGTGATTTTTTTTTTCCTTCATTCATTTTTGCTATGATTCTTTCACGATTTTATACCACCAACAGACATTCCTCCTTTAACTTAAAGCAGAAGGTTACACAATTAGCCATATTAAGTAAGTAAGTAAGTAGTTGAATGTAACTTGAAGTGAGTTTGGTGTGCAATAAATTTTCCACTTACTCACATTTTTAGGTCGATTTATTTTAAGGATATGAATATTCATTCAAGTATTTATTGTATTTATTCTTTTTTCATGTGTAATAAATATTTATAAATTTTACCCAGCAATCGTTTTGATTATAAGTAAACTGAAGTAAATGGGGTGTTTATATGGATAACTATGAGAGCGATGCTAAAAAGAAAATTCTGAGAAACTTTAAAAAAAGAAGATAAATTTATATAAAAAAAAAATTACGATTTAAAAAAAGATTTTCAATGAATTTTGTATAGATATTTTTTTACTTATCCAAGAGAATTCTCACCCTTACCTAATAAGCAAGATATGCCAAACTTGGTAAACTCTTTTCCGCGGTTCTTGAAGAATTATACAGAAATAGTCCAGGGAACTAATATATTTTTCAAACAGGAAGCAAGAGAGTATGCAGCTATTAACCGACTACACATGTTTAAAACAATCCTTTCGAGTGATATCAAAGGGAAGGACGTTATGAATACGAGTTTGGTACCAACAGCTCAACTCAACAGCTTCAGCTTAATGCTATTATAAAGCGCGGTTCACGCAAAATTGGCACGCAGGAAAGTTGCTGTATCTTTTTAACCAGAACACTCAGAATAACAAATAATGCATTAAATGATAAGTTTAATATAAAAGATTTAAATTTCTTTGTTGTGCAAAAAATTCCGTGTAATCCTTTTAATGGACCCCATCAACCTTTGAACATCCACTTTGGATACTTTTGCGGCTATTTGGTTCCATTTTAGTAACATTGAATTCACATTTTTGACAATACCTGCATTTTTCTTCAACTTATATTTTGCAATAGCCCAGTATTTTTCGATCGGTCGAAGCTGGGGGCAATTGGGTGGATTCATATATTTGGGCACTACATCTACTTTATTTGTCTGATACCAATCCATGGTTTTCTTAGAGTAGTGGCAACTGGCTTAATCAGGCCAAAACTTCACTGGCGAATGGTGGTGACGAACAAATGGCAATAGTCGTTTCGAAAGGCACTCTTTGATGTAAATATCAGACGTCATAGAAGAGGATGTCACAAATGCCCTCGATTTGAGACCACAGCTGCAAATAGCCTGCCACACCATTGCTTTCTTTGCAAATTTATCCATTTTTATGTACTTGAATTTTGATGGTACATTACCACGATTCGTTGAAATATAAAATTTTTGACCTGGAAGCTGTTTGAGATCAAATTTTACGTATGATTCGTCATGCACAATAATGCATCCATTGAATTTGGTCAAAACATTATTATAAAGAAGAAGAGCACGTTTTTTGGCCAGCAAATTCTGTTTGTCTGTTCTATTTGGATATTTTATAGCACGATAGCACTTTAGCCCAGCTTTTATGCGTATTCGTCTAGCAGTACTTTTGCTGGTATTGAATTTTTTGGCACGATCGCTATCGGATAGTCCGGGATTGGTTTTGATGGACCTCAAGATCTTTGCCTTTAATTTTAGGTTGGTGGTTCCCCGTTTGTTCACAACTTTTTTAGCTCTTTCAACACTAACAGTTTCTTTATATCGTTTTATAACTCTACATACCGTTCTTCTGGAGATATTTAACACTTTCGCAATCTTTGAACCAGACCACGACGGATTTGCAATAAATTTGTTCACAATCAATTTTCTATTTGCAGCTTCCATTGTGCACACAATCACCAACTTGCGATCAATTAATATGAAAAATTTATCAAATAACGGTAACGGTATTGTAAACAAATCCCAGTGAAAAATTTGTTGTTCTTATGACTAGGGGCGACGTGGTGACCACAACAAAGCGTGCCGATTTGGCGTGAACCGCGCTTTAAAGTTCAGAGGATTCGGTTCACACACTTCTTGAAATCGAACTAAGGTCAGCAACACTAAACAGTGTATTCCCATTTTCGAGGACTTAAAAGATTTTTGAATTAATCTGCATGTGGTGGGTTTAAAGCAAAGAACGGAGCATAGTAAACGAAGTTCGTAGTATATCAGCAATACTCTTTGTGGTAATTGAGTTATAACAGGCTCCAATAAGAGCTCAGCTTTGTACTATTGTGAAATTGATTTGTTTAGTCACAAAATAATTGGTCCAAACATCAAACAACGATAATAAAAACAAAATAAAGTTGGTCGATTTTTATTCTTAAGTTTTCTAAGAAGCTAATTTTGTATCAAAGGTTTTGAATTGCGATAATTGCAGCCTGATTTGAATATATAAAAGATTATAAAAAGAAGGACAACTAAACTCGTAATCTCCTTGAATTAATATTTGCTAGCAATATAAAAAGTTCCTTATTGATAAAATTAAATTCAAAATATATAACCATGAATGATACGAGGACTTGAGAGATATAAAGTCATATGCCACAAATTTAATCCTTAACCTAACCTTGAATGCACCATGAGTAAGCATTAATGTTTGTTGGAAGTTTTCAATATCACAAATGTATACGAAGAAAAGAAAACAAACAAGCGCTGAATTTGTGGATACCATATATTAAACTTTATCAGTTCTCAAATTACAATAATAAAAGTTATAAAAAATTTAAATTTTAAAATTAGCACATATGAAATGCTACGTTTTTTTATGATGAACTCGAAAAAAAAACAGCAAAGCAAAAATATTTGTAAAAATTATTTATAAAAAAGTTCTGAATAACGCTCATAAGTTTTGAGGGTTTTAAGTCAATTCGGATAACCCTAGTTAAAAACGTATAGAGCTTTTGGTTTCTTATGCTTTACTTATGATTGCCACGATTTCCATCTTCTTTAAATATTCGAGTAAATTTAGACTAATTTCAAGATTCAAAAAACGCTCTACTCCACTTTTTACTAACATTTTTGTACACCTGTAGTTTGTATCGTTTGCAGATTAGTTTGCGAAAATTATTATACTGAACCTTTTTTTTCTTTTTTGTCTTTTACTTCCATTTATCAAAGTACACACAAGTTAGCAAACACTAGATTGATAAAAATGTAAATAGGTTAATAAACGAAAAATATGAAGAGGTATGTGGCTACCAAAAAAATCTATATATGTATATAGATATACATAGATTCATATAATATAGAAGCTTAATGGAACATAATATTAATTATCATTTTTCGATTAAAGGAAAAAAGAAACAACAACAACAGCCAGAGGCCATTCACACACAGTCAGCGCGTCGCACATTAGGCGTATGGCCGATAAGTTTTTAAACGTAGTCTGCACTCAGATAATAAAAATTATACAACAAACAAATGAGCAAACAGAAAAGAAAAGTAAAGAAAATATAACATTCATTCTATAAAGTTATAGATATTATAAATACATATACATACATGCTGGAATGATTATATGTATGTTTAATAAATTTTTATATCAGTATAAGTACCTAATATTGATTAAAAATTGTTTCAATTTCAATTTTATTGATATTTTCTTTTTTGGCTTGTTTTGTTTGAGCAAATTAATTGCATGCAAATTTAGGGGAGCTAGGGCGCAATTAAGGCTTAGGAATAAATTTTGAAAAAACTTATTTTTCTTATACATTTCTTTCTAAATTAGTAGGCCTAAACTAAAAAAAAAAACGTTCGCACCGGTGACGTCGTGCAAAAATTATCAATAATTCCTTCAGTGTAATACCCGCTGACTGACTAAAATAACATATATCAGTAACTACATCACTTCATTTAACATATATACAGGGTGACAATCGTAAAGTGACGCACACATTTCAGCAGTTATTTTCAAAAGGACGTACTTCCATTAAGTACAATTAAGTGTTAACATTGCTGAATATATGTATAAGCATTCATTTGAACCCCACCTCATTCAATATAACCTCCTTTAGCCTGCACATATGCCTTCAATCGTTCCGGAAATCGTAGGACTGTTCGCCGCAGGACTTCCTGATCAATTTCAGTCCAGGCTTTCTCTAATGAATTTGTCAGCGACTCCAGACTGTGGTGTTGAGATGCACAAGCCTTACTCTCTAAAATACTCCAAATAGAGTAGTCCATTGGATTCAAGTCTGGGGAGTATGGTGGCCATTCTTGAGATGTTATGAATCCTGAAAATTTGTCTTTTATCCATGTTTGCGTTAATTTTGCCATGTGGGAAGGTGCAGAATCTTGCTGGAAAGTCCAGTTTTCATTTCCAAATGTATCTTGGGCCCAGGGAAGAACATGTTCATTTAAAATGCTCCGATAAACAACCTGGTCAATTTTAACACCCTCTTCAACGAATATTAGAGGGGTTCTGGCATTAGCGGAAACTCCAGCCCATACCATAACGGAAGCTGGCTTTTGAACTTGGCCAACAGTCCTATTTTGTTGCGATGATGATGTTAGCCACATTCGGTCATTTTGCGCATTGAAATGTTGTTCAACCGTGAAAATTTTTTCATCTGTAAACAAGATATTTTCAACATTTTTTAACACGGAGGAGCGTAGCAACGCCTTGCATCTTTGCAGTCGCAAATCTTTATTTTTTTGTGTCAGATCTTGAGCTTTTTGGAGCTTGTACGGCTTAAGATTAAGCTTTGATTTTGCAATGATTCGCACTGTTCCACGGTTTACTCCCTCTTCCTTAGCGATTTTTCTCATTGAGCGCCTTGGATTTCGCTTGATTCGTTTACGAATTTTTTCTGTTAAACCAGTAGTGGCAACTGTTGAAAATTTTCCCCGGTCTCTATCTCCAAAACCCCCAGTTTCATTATATCGAATAATAGCTCGGTCTACCGTACGACTTGACAAATTTAAAGCCTTTGCAATTTGACGGCTACTATAATTTGCCAAATGAAATTTCATAATTTCACGACGAATATTTTCCTTGTCCATTTTTTATGAAATTTCAAAATGTAATAACAAAAATTCAAATGAAATTAAAAGCAAAGCCAATAATAAATGAATTTGCTTTTTAAATTAAAGTAACGGTAAATGGCAAAGCTTGCTGCAGAGTATTAAACTTGCGTCACTTTACAATTGTCACCCTGTATACATACAACAGTAACATCTGGTGTTAATACCATAAAACAGCGAAGCCTCCAACCTACTCTACTAATCATACTTACAACCTTGACACAAACCGTATTGTACAGTCAAGGAGGACAGTTTGCGGTATACTAATTCTTTCGGAAGGACAAAACCCTTGTCTATCCTCAGAATTTAGAAGATTCAATGAGTAATTTGATGTGTTTCACTTTTTTATAATTTGATTCCCAGATTTTGCACTAGGTGCTTCAGGAAGTGAAGAAACCCAAATGAAAAAAGTAGGAAAAACACAAAATTAGTTAGTCTGTAAGGCGAAGTTTACATCTGCAAGAAAATTAACGCAAATTACTTGCAGAAAGTCTTTTTGAGAGTAGATTAAAAAGATAGAAACTTGCGTTTTCCGAAAACGTGTGGTAAGCTGATTACAGTATACCATTTAGTCCAGTTTTCAGAGGAATACAATTTTTTTTTTTTTGGGAAAAATTGGCATTATTACTTTTGCCGCTGACGACTGCTGCTTGACTGTGATGGGTGGATTAGAACCTTTTGGCCTTCAAACTATAGACTGTTGCTTAGTTTCTGGATCGTACTTGAAGAACTAAGCTTCATCACCTGTTACAATTTTATTGAAAATGCTGTACTCTCCATTTATAAATTTTTGAAAAAAATATTGGGCAAAACGCACACACGATTCTTTTTGAGGATCAGTTAAAACTTGAAGATCCCACTATACTGATTTCTTCATGTATCTAATATGATTTCTAACCATAGCATTCAAACCCACTTATTCCTCAGCAATCATTTTTTTATTTATTTTTATTTTAGGCTTAAGGTTTCGCCGAAATCCGTAATGAATGGCAAATCGAGTCTCTTGGAATACCGACTCCCTCTCAGTAGCTTTCTGTTTTCTTGTCTCCATGTTGACGGTTTGTAGTCAAACTTAAAATGAAATATCGAAATACCAAATCATCTGACATTTTTTGATTTGCCAAAAATTTATTCACTGTTGCCAATTTTTGAGAATTTCTCAACTTTGAATCTCTCGCGCACCCATAAACTTTATCCGATTTAATAATAGCTTTTTGTTTGTATTTGTAAAGACTACAGAACTGCGGAGTTTGAAAGAATTTTCGGTTTGGCAACTTTTAAAAAATTTCACTTTATCTGATTTTCGTTTTTGTTCATCTGGATGAGTTGAACAACATTGTAGGCTATTAATCATTATTATTAGTACTAGCCATTAGTTTTTGTGTTCCAAATATTTGTACTTGTAAGTCACTGTGAGTAGAATCGAAACTGTTTTTGAGCACCGCTATGACAGATTTAGAATGGATCCCGAAAAGAGGTGGAGGCCTATTCGTTCCTTTATTTTTTCAATTCAGGAAAAACATTCATTAAGTTTAAGAAGCTATTCTACCCGAGATGGTCCGAAAAATCGATTTTTTTTATTTAATATTTTTGATGTAGACTACGAGTTTTATGAGAAAGAAGAGGGGGCAATGTATGGTCTTGGAATCGCTGATTAACCGTAAGTTACATCATTTGTAAGTACCATGTTTGTAAATCTTTAAACTTGTTTTTCTCGAAACCATTTTTTTCGGGACGATGGACACGATTCACAAAAAAACCACTTGTCCAATTGACTTGAAATTTAACAAGGCTACTAGCAAATGTATAGGTATGGCCTTATCTAGGATTATGGCGAAAGCATTTGTTTAACTAATGTTTTTAATGCAAAATATAAACAAAAACAGGGCAAAAAATTGGCAATTGAAAAATTCTTTTTTCTTATTCCCTAGATGAGGCGATAGCAGGAAGTCTCATGATTACAAAATGGGTTACATTTTGTGTTCAGAATATTTAAACCGGAGATATCATATCCACCATGGATCAACTATTTTCGGCAGGCCCAAGTTCGAGGCGTCGAATGAACCCTTATTAACAAAGATATTTTTAACATTAAAAACTAAAATTATTGTTCAAAACCTGTAGAAAAACTTGCAAAAAACGTCGAATAAAAATATTGAAAAGCTTTTCATTTACAACGATTTGAAAACATTGATATTTCGCACCATCTCGGGTAGAATACCCCCTTAAGTAATTTATAGGGATGACCCGAAATACCTTTTAGATCTACTCCACTAACCAAATTTTATTTCATGTTTTGAAACTTTTTGGTAACTCTTTATATTTTTTATTGTCCAATTCTTTGAAAAAAATTTTTCAAAGCATATTTCTATTGAGTTTTACTGCAGTAATTGAATAATTTTTAGTGAAAAGGTCAAAAATATGTAAGGATATAATAAAATATAAAATAAAACGCTAAATATTATATTATAAATACAGTAAGCGCATATCAAATAGTGACAATCTTAAATATTTTATTTTTTTCGTAGACAAGGCATTTAAAAATATTGCTGATATAAAAAAGTGTGTGCAGAAAATAAAATGTGAGGCATTTTCAATGCACAATCAACACAGACAGACAAAAAGGTAACTAGGCAGCGGTCATGATGAAATACAATTTTTCTAAAAGGTTTTTTTTTTTTAATTTTACTTTTTTTTTTTTTTTGCTCGAAATTACATTGAAATTTAAGTAAAGAAAACTAAATAAAATATGTTAGTATAGACAGCGAAATTATATACCAAATTCGTATATGCAACGATAAACACAAATCAAAATCAACAGTTTGCACAATTTACTTTGAGTGTAAATGCATGCGTTTTCCCACTGACAGTCAAGCACATTTGTTATCTATTGTAAAAAATCGCTAAAAATAAAAACCACGTTAAGCAGCTGCAACAATTCTCAGCATTTTTCTATTTAAGCCCTTTGTATTTATAATGTAGGTGAGCGCGCTTTGGCGGTAGCCAATGTAGTCAGTAATATAAAAGGTACAAGAAAAAAATTCGCATTTAGATGTGAAATTTTGATATAAATTTTAGATCAGATTGGGAATACGCGCGGTTCTCCTTCAATCCCCGACTAGCCAAGCAGTTAACCAACATGAAACACGCTCAGGTCTTTCAAGTTCAATTAATTTAATTTTTTATATTGAGTTTAAATATTTTTGCTTACGTTAAATACTTGAAGTTTATTTGCAAAGTTTTCAACAATGAAATTTAACTTTCTATATATTTCTATATTTTGATTATTTTTTTTCGATTAATTAATTTCATTACTAACAAAATAAATAAACTTTTTATGAAATTCTTCATCAATGTAATGAATATCGTTCATCAACCTCAATTCATTGGAATTATGTACATTTGGGCTAATATAATGTTCACATTTATCAACAATATTAACGCATATATTTTATTGATGAACGCATTCGTAATATTGAAGAATTAATCAATTAAATGAAGAAATTCATAACAAATCAAAATAAAAACTTTATGAAATTAATTCAAATTTTTTCCGGGAGGGATTACCCTTTTCCGGATTTTTTCGTTTACAAATACATTTGCATATCACTTTCAAAGCGAAAACAAAAATCTCACGCTTCTTCACTTCAACATAATTTACAAGAAATTTATTTGTTTCGAATTTTTGTTTTATTTCGTTTGTTTTCAATATCTTGGCAATAATTTTTTAACCAATATTTGTAAACAGACGCCGACGCAGCAGCTGCTGCCACCGCCACAGACTAAACATTCTGTAAAATATACAAAATATAGGCTCGAATATGTGTGAACTAATGATAAATAATATGCGTTAAAATTTAATTTAAGTTGTTTTGATTTTTAATTAAGTGGCTTTAAATTTCATTGTTTATTTTATAGTAGTACCTATAAATAACTCCTCATCTATAGAATTTGATACTTGTGTGAACCTTGTGTTGCAGCAGAGCATCGTTCTTCATTTTATGTAGTATGTAGATATAATATGCGACTTAATTTAATTAGCGCTTATCACAGCAATTAACGTAGTGATTATAAGTTAAAATTTCACTAGATTGTATGTACATTGTACACTAAGAAGCAGAGTTTTATCACAGTAAATATTATTTTTCCAACTATGAAAGAAAAAGTATAGCAATTTATATAAGTGATGGCTCGACGAGTGAAAAATCTTTGAGTTCTTTAAGGATTATTCATCTTGCTTCCAAAAAATCTGCTGAAAACTGAAGGCTTTCACTTTTTTTCATTACATTTCAGATCGAAAACGTTTTAAATACCAATCAATATTCATTTAGTCAACAGTTTTAAGTGGCCGTCACTCATTAAAATCATTAAACTTAGAATTCTTTCACTTTTTGAATAGATCCTTTAAAACAAAATTCCAAAAACTTCGCCATAGTTTTGGATAGAAACATATAAAGTTTTAGCGGGTCGTGAACGTTATACGGATGGTCAACTTGCCGTTACTGATATATATATATATATGCCATTACACAGACTACCTTGGTTCGGTATTCGGTTCAGTTGAAAAAGTGCAAACCATAGAGAACTGAAAACGCCATTATGTTCAGCGCACTCGAATTATATAAGATCCATTTTCAAAACTCTTGAGCTTTTCTTTTTAGTCAATTCCATTGTAAAGTGTTTTTATACATTTATGATTTTTTTAACCGTTATAAAAAAAAAATTAGAGAGAGTTATAGAGAAAAACTAAAAATGCCATCATGTTCAGCGTACTCGAATTATATACCCACTTTCAAAACTCTTGTTGTTTTTAATTTATAAAATAAAACCTCTGAAAATAACTTTTATTTTTCGATTTTCAAAAACTTTCTTCATAACATTTATGTCACTGAAATGAAATCAATTTCATAGTACAAAACGTAGAAAGTTAGTCATTCGAAGTAAGTCGCATTGCGATAGATTTTATTCAAGCACCTGTAGCTCTTGATAATAACAATCTCAACAGAGGGAACTCAGTTTTCAGAAAAATCAAAGGCCGATTCATCCTTAGCAAACCTGTATTTCAAAAAGTACAAATTTAGTGTTTTAAAGACTGCCCAAGAATATCGTTCGAAAAACGAATGCAATGGCAATAATTTTAGCCTTAAAGGTGCAGGCAGGCACCTACAGTTCTTGACAGTTCACATTCACAATGACAATCTAACAAAAGAAACCTTGTATTCAAGGTAGGTAAAGGATTGATAGAAATTAGATCACTGTTAAATGAATCTTTGAAAGTTTCAAGCTCTAAGGACTGCATAATCTCATAATTTGAAAGAGGTTAGAATGTCATAAATTTTAACTTGAAAGGAGAGAAATCTCAGGCACTTGCAACACTAAACCATATAGAGATAGCTAACAAAATTAAGCGGAATAGTTCATATTTCCGCAATGAATTTTAAGCTATTTCATACTTAGGTTATTTGAGGTCAAGGTTCTAGTTCTAGTAAAATAAACAAAAGCTCTCACTCTTTCTTTAGAGAACAAATTAAATAAGTAAATAAAAGAAAAAAAGAAAAACATTATCGATATGATTATGCGATGATATGAAATGGCAAAAGTTTTTTCTCATACCTTCCATTCTTCATCCCCTTCTCTTATCATCCTCTTCCATCATATTCTCTTATACTATCAGCAACCAACACAAAAATTACACATGCTTCATAAAATTCCAAACAGTATGTAAAACAAAAAAGGAAAAACTGAAACTTTTTATTTCAATATGGAATTCGAAAAAAAAAAAAATAAGTAACCAAAATCACCAGGAATAAGATTCCTATTTCTACCCTCAAGCATGAGGTCGCACGACGCAACGCATCATTCACATATGCGCGCAGTATATGCCACAAGTCATAGAAAGAATATGTGTGGCATGTAGTGACATGTAAAGCTGAGCGCAATATCGGATTAGTATCGCGGAAATTGTTACCAACTTTACAAAATTCCAGATACTTGTTTTTTTTTCTTTTATTTTTTCCCAACTACTCGCTTCTTTTGCAGACAAGCAACAACAGCAGCAGCATAAAAATTCGATTAATTGTATATACTGAAGACGCATTGGCGCCCACCATCTACAAAAAACGCAATGTTCTTCAGCTATGTGTTACTGTAAAATCGTTATGCAGGAAGCGGAAATAAAGTTTGTTACTTTTCTTCAATTTTTGTTTGTTTTTTTTGTGCGGTTTAGTATGAAAAAATTCTTTTAGCAACATTTTCAGCATACGCATGAGTGACATTTTATACAAAAAATCTACATTTATACTTCGTTTACTTTCTGCGAAATGTTACCTGTTCACATTAGTTTTAATTAAAATCGGATATGTTTTTTAGATTATTTTTTTTTTTCAATTGTATGTAAGTTATTTTTGGAACTTAGAATACTATTTTTATCGGCGTATTCAAAGGTTTTTTTTATATTTAAAAATATGGAAAATTTAAAAATATAATACAATCTCAAACTCCAATTTGTGGAATAGAAAATTCAATGTTACTTCAGGTACTTCGAACTGGGTCGATAAGATCTAGCTGAAACATTTCAAAAACCACTACTGACTGGAACCCCAGCCAATATCTGGAAACTTGTCGCGCATTATAGTAATAAGGAATGGAGTGCTTGGTTTGGCCGAAAATACTATTCTACAGTTATATTCACTTTTTGTGATCAAAGCTAAAAAAATGAAATTTCCGGAGCTGAATATGTAACAAAAATTGTTTTTTCTATAGTTGATTGCGCTAACAACCGTGCAACCAACAATCAGCCGCCAACCGAAAACAGTCACTATTTTTTTTTTTTTTTTTTTTGTAGTATCCGAAGACAACAATAATTTTTAAGCTCAAATATAATCACTTGAAACTTCTTTAAACTATCATAATAATATACTAAAGCCGCAAAACAATCAAAATAACTAAATAAACAAACAAACAAAAAACACAAAAGAAAACCAAAGACACATTTAAAGCGCTATAGAAGATTTTGTCCTTTTCTACTTATATGTAACGTAAGTGTAGGTAATTCGGATCGATTTTTGCAAGGAAAACTTTGAGCGTTAAAAATAAGGATTACAGATTTATGAAAAAAAAATGTTATAACTCAAAATTAAAGCATATTTCTTCCTCTTTTAAAGTTGTTTGTCCGATCTTTGTGAAATTTGGTGTAGAGATGTATTTGTATGTATGTCAAGTTGTGGGCTATAAAATTAGACCGTATCTCAAAGTAGCCGTGGCATTTTCGCAAAAATCCAATATCTTCGAATATCATATATAAATTAATAAAATTTTATATGAAGACTTACTTGTTCCACACCGAACTAATTCTTAATTATGGGCCTACTCATGAGCGTACCAAAATTAAGGGAAGAGGCTGTGACTGAGCGATAGATGCGAATATATTAAAAACAAAAGTATGGGACTGTGCAATCTTACGTAGGAGCAATAGCGGATCTAACAGGTGTAAGGAAGGGGGAAGGATTTGGGGTCAAATACCCCTGACCTCCCTCCCAACTTCCCCCTAACCTCCCCATAACTCCACCCTAACCACCCCCTCCCAACGCCACCCTAACACCCACCTTCCTTTCTGATAAGAATTTCATATATTTGATAGTTGGGCAATGAACAAATATTAACCCCCTTAAGGTAAATCTCTGGATCCGCTAGTCGGTGGCCACGCCTATATGCTGATGAACAATGCAATATAAAAAAAGTCATTTCTCCGAATCATTCCAAGAAATTTCTGAACTAAAATTTATAAGTATTTTGACATAATCAAAAATTAGAATGTGGTCTGGAATAAAAAAAATACTAATCATTTAACACAAACTAGTTTTTGAAAATATATTTCATATTGAATTTGACTAAAAATTACTTGTTAGTTTAAAAATTGGTGGAACTATAAGAAACGCTATTAATTTCAATTAATATTTCAACAAAAAAAAAATTATTTTTTTATTTTAAAATGGAAAATTTTTGACTAAAATTCAAAATATTTTTCAAGTTTATCTAAACTTTGAACTCAAATTCCACAAAAAATCTCTAAACAAAGGGTCGATCCGAATTACCTCCAAACATCACCTATTATATCTAAATCACAACAAAAAAAACTTTCATTAATTAATATTATATAGTTTTTCTAAATTTTGTAATTTTGCAAACACCTCATTTGCTGGTAATTCGGATATATACATCGATCCGAATTACCCTCATTTACGTTAAGTTTTTTTTTTCTGTGCATCTCACTCTCTTGATTTTCAACAACTGCAGATAATAAAAGCAAAATGTATTTAATATGTTGACACAACTTTCATGCTGCTGAGTTGAGTTGAGCTGCTACAGTTGCAAACAAAGCGCATAAAAAAGGATATTCATGTAATAATTGTCATATTGGTCTATCCGCCAGGCTGTCTTCCGTCTGTCTGCTGCTTGTCTTTCTATAAATGTGTCTGTTGCTTTATCTTAGCTTTAATATTTACTTGTCATTACCACGAACCAAAAAAAAACACAAATCGAAGAAAAAGAAACTCACATTTAGATGTTTAGTGTATTGCAAAATCGGGGCCAAATTATCGACGACGACGGCTACGACAATGACAGGACATTGCCCCAAAATAAGAAAATAATACAAGTAAAATTGAGCCAAGTTCATTCAGCAGCTACGGTAGCCTAAATGACGGCGTTGGTGGGGGTGTTGTTGCAATAGCCAAAATAGCAACAATGTCTGTACTTTTCGTTATGAAGCTTATGGCGCGCTCATTAGATTGTTGGACGTTTTTTTTTTTTATTTATTCTTTCTTTTTCCGATATTGGAAATGTGATGAAAATATTTATAGATTTGTTCGTTATAGAAATTTTTGCAAAACTATACACAAAAAAATTACGATTCATTGGATTGATATACAATTTCATTAATGTTTTCGTTAATAAATATTATTAATGCATTCGTCATATTTATTAATGCATTGATCATATTGATAAAAGCATTAGCGTCTCCAGAGATTATGAGATTATATTTATATTTATGGTTCATGATTAGATTAGATTCAGTCAAGGGCGGGATCTGGCCCGCTGGTTACTGAAGCCTCGGTTGCGCCTATTGTGGCCAGCTTAGTCGATCGTCTGAGTTTTGCATTCTGTAAGAATTTTAAAACCTTCTGGCTGTTCTAGGTAGTAATTTCCTAAGTACTAACGTCGCTTCCATATTAGCCAAGTAGTAGACCATAGTAGATATAGAAAGTGCTCAACTGTTTTCTCTTTTTCATTACATAATTTAAAAAATTCATTCTGAGATATTTTCATGTTATAAAAGTTTGTTTACTCTACAATCCACAGTTAGGAAGCTTAAGACAAATCGGATACCTAATTTTGTTTTTATTTATTGCTATTCTAATGTCTTTTTTCCATCCAAAATTGAAACTATTTTCCTTCTAGGACTTTATTGAGATTGCACTTCGTGGAACTCCATGGCAGCCTGCAAAAATAGTTCCAGTTCAGTAACGCTACTCCCAACTCATTTTCTAGCGAGTTCATCTGCCTTTTATTTACTATATATGCTCCCTATGTTGTAAATTGCCCGCCGAATTAGCAGCTGTAGACAATTCCAAATTAATTTTGTTTTCATTTCAAAAACGTTAAAAGAAGAAATTCAGAAAACATTTTTTTGAGTGTAAAGATGTGTTGATAATTTTTCCGATAATTTTAGTTTTCTTCCAGTTTTTCATTTCTGTATGCCGTAATATTGCAATCGAGTTTAATTTCTTTGGCAACCCCACTCTGATACATTGTAATGGAATGAGAATTATAGACTATAGAGAGAAAGCAGAGAAATAGATGATTTAGTTGTCACATTGGATTTAGAAATTCATTTATCAAATCAGCAGTATTCTCATCTTCCCCTCCCATAGCTTATCAATTTATTGATTAAATTAAAGGGCACATATTTAGTTCGTCCATATGATAAATAATATCATTTTTAATAAATTCATTTAAGGACAAATGTTTTTATATAAGAAAAAAACAAAATTTATCTTAGACACAGTGGACCTTAATCGGCCTACAATAAGCATAGGAGATAAATAGTATGGTTTATAGTTCATTACTAGAAAGTTGCGGAAATTTACTCTTTTATAGTATACAAAGAATAATAATTAAAAACTACTAACAAATATATCAGCTAAGCTTTTTTTAACCCACTGTTAGTATAATTCAAAAGGAATAACAAATACTGAACTGAGCACATATCATTAAAAACAAACTAGTATCACTACTGCATACAATACAATACAAAAATTCCATAAATTATTGCCAAATATAATTTTTATAATTCTATAACTTTCAATATTTCATTTTAGCAATCTAAAGAAATTAATCTTAAGATTATGCAATAATAATAATAATAAAAAAAAAAAATAATTTAAAAAATATACAAAAAAAAAAAATTAGAAAATTAATATAAAACCAGAAAAAAATAAAAAATTAAAACGAGTTTCTGTCAAAAGTTCTAACTGAGCCAGTATCTCATATAGAAACAAGAAAACTAAGAACAAAAAATAAATAAATTCAAAAATGATGTGAAATAAAAATAATAAAATATCAAAAGTTATGGATAAATTATCTATAGTATGTTGTAAAAAAAGAAAAAAAAAAAACAAACGCGGTTTATGGCAATAAAAAAAAACCAAATGAGAACTGGAACAATAATAAAATAAAAATCTACTTTTTAGAGACCATAACTTGACCAATACAAAAAATACTCGCCGTCTCTCTGTTCCTGTCTATATTTATGCCAGAAGCCAAAAGAAAACAAGTTAAAAACATATATTCATACGCAAACTTACATGCATGTAAACTTCATAATGAAGTAAGTAAAAGGACAGTAAATTGCGAAACAAACATTTTTATAGACCCTTCAACAACTTAAAAAGTACTTAAATTTAGAGTCGGATCTAAATAAGTATCGTATCTAAAGTAGTTAAATAGCTTCGCGTGGATGTTGAAGCTTGTTGAAGAATTATCCCAGCGGCAAGAAATTGAAACATTTCCACGTATTGTCGTTCATCATTTACAAGCACTTTGGAAGCACTTCGAACTCGTCAAGTGAACGAAATTGCATTTTTTTTTAACGTTTCTTCATTGCATGCATATGCACAAATTATTAAGTCCTGAGTCTTACACTGAAGCATAAGGTTTGGACTTATTGTAGGTTTATTATTTAGTTGAGCTTTTCTTTTATTGTGCATGAAGTGCATAAAATGGCACAGAAAAGGAAGCACGCAGTGTGTAAAAATAGAAAAAATAATGAAAATACAAATTAGTTTTTTTTTTTAATTCCAATAAAAGAAAAAATATTATTTTCCCAGTAATTTTATGTTAGTTTCTTCGCTGCTTTACCAAGTTCGACAAATTATGATTATTTGGAAAACAAAAATTTTGACCTTATACAATTTAGGAACATAGTTAGTTATATCTTTTATGCTTTCTGAGATATCAAATTCAAAGCACTAAGGATTCAAAATTTTACTTTTGCAAAATCTTTTCATGTAAATATTTTCAAGTCTTTATTTATCTGACAAAATTTTCAAATTTTAATAAACCTTGAACTTTTAATAATCACTTTTTTTTGGAAAAAAAAACAAAGCTTTCTTTAAGCTATGTATTCTTTTCTGAGTATTCCTTCAAAAAAAAAAAAGAAATGTCCTTTAACTAATTAGATGAAAAAGCAAAGCACTTCTGACTTTCATTTCTAAGCCCCTGGGTTATTTACGTATGTGGAAGCGTGTGTGCATTTATCATACTAAAAACGACAAAGTGTTGAACTTTTCGCCAAACATTAACAAAAATTTATAAACTTAAAGCCAACAACAACAAAAAGGTCTACACGGCATTGAATATAATCTCGCGCAATGCATAAATACTACAAACCATGAGGCGTGGTGGTAAAACAATAAAATAATTATGTAGGTATGATCCCAGTTGGAAAACAATACACTGAATACATAGAAAATATGATTAATAAGTGAAAATTTTGAAAATGGCAGAGTTGGGGTACAACCGGTTGCTCTGCCACCGTTTCAGAAAAAGCTCATTCATTGAGGGAAAAACGGGCCAATTACTTGATGTCTGCGAAATCCTAAGTTTTTTCTACGGTCTGACATCTGAAACCAACAAATTTATAGGACGAGTTCTTAATGTTGAATTTGAAGGGATCCGTAAAAATTCGTAAGTCACAGCAAAATTTTTAAATTTTTAGTTTCAATGCAATTTCAAATCTTCAATAATATCACTGAATGTTATTTCATTGACCAGGATTGTGATATGAGAGTAAGGAGTCTTAAAACTGAAGTAGAACGCATTTCTATTTTGGAAAGTCAATGAAAACTTCAGTAATTTTCTTACTGGGTAACACAACATTCCTTTCAAAAACATAAGTAAGTCGTAACAACTCGTATGCGATTTTCAAAAAACAAAAAAACAAAACTTGTTTGCAACTGCATACTTCGACAATTTCTTAAGAACTTGTAGTACAACTCTACAGTATCTTCTTCAGCTTAGGATGAAGCTAACTACGAACTCAACTACATAAACCAAAAGCATTTTGCTCCAATTTCGTTGACGTTTTTTCTTTCTTCTTACTTTATATTTTTTCAATGATTGTTGTATGTGTCGAATGGCAAATGCGCATCATTCTTACCACTGAATAACAGCAGCTAATACTAGTAGTAAATGGCTCCTGGCTGGCAGAGTGCGCCACATACACGAAGCATACGAACAAAAAAAAACAAAAAAAGGCTAAGGCTACAAAATTAATGACCACCATGAATTAGTTATGATGTAATAAAAATGTGGAAAGTATTTAAAGTGTAAGCGAAAAAACGAAAAACGAAGAAAAATTCTACTTCTGTCACTTTTATTATCGTATTTTTTTTTCTTTCTCTATTTTTTTTCTTCCCTCTTTAATATTAGCCGGGTGCTTGAGAAACTATACAAATAAAGTTTTGTGGAATGTTGTCCATTGATAAACTTCAAGACAGTGAAATGATTTGCAAATCCGCTCTGTTTTTTTTTCCCCCTTTTTTTTTTAGTTTCTTTTATTTATTTATTTACTATTTTCATTTTTTTATTTTCTTTGCTTCTTGTTTGAACTTCTTTCTTTTTTTCATCTATCGTTCTTTCTTTGTTAAACTTATGGTAGTAGTAGTGGTGCCCAGCGTAATGTTTAGGGCGTCAGGAAGCAAGTGACAAATAAATGGTCATTTTGCTGTCAGTTTAACGTTCATAAATTTCATATTGAATGGTGTGAATTGTTTTCGGATGTCGTTTGTTAACCTAAATTGGTATTTGAGTAGAAATCTATTGAAGATTCGAATAAGTTTTACTAACTAGTATGTGGAACGTTCATTCTTAAAAAGTTTTGAGAGAGAAAATGCTAATGAAATATTTAGTTTAAAGTTTGGCGTACTTAAGATGTTAACAACTAAGTATATTGAAACCTCTAGCTTTGTCTTTCTCTCTTTCTGTTTTTCTGTCACATAAGTGCCCTATGATTGGTCAATTAAAAGCTTAGTGTTATATATTTTCTCTTTGCACTTGATCACAATAAACTCTTTTGAAACGAGCTATATGTAAGAGAGATTTGTAGAATTTGTACGCCTGGTAAATTTTTAAATTGACGACGTATGATTTACGAATGTTAACAGTATCTAAGATCCAACACGAGACATGATTTTCCAGATCTTTGAAAAGTTGCTTTCCTTTTTTGCAAGTGCAGCCTTGTCCAGACGAAGATTTTATCAAGCGAGTGAAAAGTTATTGATGTTTCAAATATAAATAAACACCAGTTCTACTCAAGATTAATTCCATTGTTCGTGCTCTAAAGGTTAAATGATTCTATTTCATCAGTTTTATTTGTTAATTTTTCTCCGCGAACTGTTAGATCTTTAAACGTTGATTATTTTCGATATTCTATAACACTTATGAATCAATAAAAATTCTAATGAACTGTCAAATAAAATCACTGGAAAGTATAATGTTTTTATAGCCGAAAGTTTTATGGATAAATATTTCACACCTTAATTTTTTACATTTTACAATTTGTTATTTATTTATTTTTTAAGGCAATTAAATACTTAATTCTATTCTGTATAGGCAGACGACAACAGACGATTTAGCAGACTATGAGTGAATATATTTAATTACAAAGCTTAGATTAGAAAAAAAAAACGAGACCTCGACAGGGTATCAACAAACGCTAAAATAGTCGAGTTTTTTATGAGTTGAGTAGCTTAAACGTGACGGATTGGCTTGACATTTTTTTTTTGTTTTTTGTGACAAAAACGTGATATTTTAATTATGACTAAATTCTTGTTAATAAATAAATATACCTAACAAATATAATACTAATTTTTGTCTAGGACATTAATTTGATAAAAATTTTGGTATTTTTCCAAAACCGTCTCTTTGGAATCTTGTTTTTTTTTTAATTTTATAGGTAATAATTAAATTAACCAATTATAAATACGAGTATAACTAACCTAACGCAAAATACTCAGACTATTATGTATGTATGTAGGCAATAAAAATAATTATTTGCAGTAAATTTTTATGACGCTACTAAAGTGCAACAAAACAAATAGAATTTATTTTAAAAACGTATTTGAAAAAACAAAAACATAAACTTGTTGATTTATGTGCTGATTTGCAACGAAAAAAAAATGCGTTGGTGTGAGTGTGTTCATATTTACAATTGTAAAATTAATGAAGGCATTTTCTGGCATAAACTACATAGAAAAGAAAATAATTCTAGAAGTAAATAATTTTAGAAATACTCTACGCATTCGGTAAAGGAATTACTAATTTCAATAGTTTAAGCAAAATTTGTGAAATCTCAATTCAAATCGGAGGTGAGCTTGACCTAAATTGGCAAAAAAAAAAAAAGGAAGATGAAAACTATTTACATCGATATTGCCTTTTTAATTTTTTACTTGAATATAAGGTAGGCTTTTCATCAATTTCGCAATAGTTTGTTATAAGCAACAGGTTTAAAAAGAGTCCCGATTGTGATTTTATTTTCCTGACTAACTCTTTTGTTATCAAATTTTTATAAAATTTTATGAATATAGAAGGTAACACGCTCATTTTACCGATATTCCCCGTATCAGAATTTACCGGTAATAAGGAAAGTCTACCATAAAGATATTGCTTAAAAATTGATCGAGTCATCGAAATCACAAATGGGCAGGCAAAAAGGACTAAATCGATACGGCTTTACACGCTGATCATTTATGTATCTATACATATGTGCTAAGACTAGTAAATCTATGAGGAAGGAGGAGAGGAAGAGTAATTTATCGTATGGCTTGATAGATAAAACATAGTTTAGAGTTTAGAGTTGTAGGTGAGCTGAACTTAAACCAAAGCACTCAGTCAACGAGGACCATTTTGCTATACCCAAGCATAGAACCAGTAGAAGAGAGTAGAGAGGCAGAAAAGTTATGTGGGGATAAATGGGAAGAAGAAAGATCTAGGGTCTCTCAATCTCGAACTTCTTTGTTTCACTGATGAACATTAGACGCTCAGGAAGAGGGAGAGTATGGACATTATTCATACTCAAGACATCACTACCCAACAGCCTTAATCTGATTCTCGCAAACGCCGGATAGCTACAAAGACACTGCTCCGTAGTATCGTCGTCCTTAAGACACGATTGGCAAATTGAATCGGTGATGACGCCCAGGTTAGTCATATGCTGACCACATGTGTTGTGCCCTATGATGACACCCACCAGCAATCTCAAGTCTTTTCTTCTTAGTTTGAGAAGAAATTCCGCTGATTTTCTGTTAGGTTGTCTCACGAAGCACTTTGCGGTCAAGCTCGGACCATCTTGCAACACTATTTAGTTTTGCCTTACACTCGCTGACCAATTTTGAGGAGCTGACAGGGTTAGCAAGGGCCTTCCGTGCAGCTTGGCTAAAAAACATAGTTATAAAAATAGCGCTAGTCAGATATGAGCGTATAAGTCTTTCAGCTAAGTTCACCATTCAATTTTCGGAGAGTGTACTCCATTACTAAAAATTGCAGGAGGTGGGTTTAATTTGTTTGTTCCTTCAAAAGTGTTATTTTTTTCAGAGCAACGTTTATAATGGATAAAATATTTATCGAAACTTTTTCTTGTTTATTTTAGCAACAGCGATGATAATGCATGGGATGTTTGTCGGGTAAGGCAAAAGAAGGGAGAGAGGGGTATTATTATTACCGAAACCTCCGTAAATCCGAGAGTACTTTGAGGTACGGTTTAACAGCATATCGTTAAAGGTAGTATTGAGTTTTTCTTTGACCAGCTAGTTGTGCAGGAATTGAGTCGACTCTAGAATTTCTTTCCTGACAATTATGATATGGTGCTATGTGTCTATAGCAAGATCAAGGTCAGTATAGGCAAACTTCCTTAAGATATTTTAATGATGAAATCTTACTTCCCAATAAATATTTCAGCAATTATTAGCATGTTTACGTATTTGAAAGACTTTTTGATTGAACGAAAATATATACACTTCCTTCCAATCCTCTTTTCGCAAAACCAAACGTTGAAAACTACCTTGGCTCGATCACAATCAATATACCCTGAAAACTAAGTATGTAGGGTATAAACAAAATTATAATTTCATTACACATAGATTTGATTTTAAAAACACTAGTAAAAAAAAAAATTAAATTAAATGAAGTGTGACTGCGCATAAGAAAAATATTCAAACGCACACACACATACTCACGCCGACTACACACTTGTAAAATTGCATTGCATGCAATTGTAACGGCCGCACAGCTTCCGCGTTGCCAACACTCACACTAGCACTCATTTACACAATTGCGTCTAAGGTTGTTATTGAACAACGTGACAGAGCAAGATAGAGAGAGAGGGTCATGGCAAGAAGAGACAAAAGTGAGCAAGCGGGAACCACGTACATATGCAAATGTGGAGGTGTTGTCGGCGGTAAAAGCGCGCGTATTTTATTTTTTGTAAACCAAGGTTAGTATTTTATTAATAAAACTACACCACACTACACTTTGCTACATAAATAAATAGTAGAGTTTTACATGCGCGTAGCGCCATTTTTCTTTTACCGTTATTAATGCGAATTAATTTAAATTGTGCTCTCTTGTCGTGTTTTATATATATTTTTTTTATTTCGCACCACATAATAATAAATATTTAAATATTGTAGTAGTTTTTTGCGTTCATTGCATTTCATTTGAAATAATAAGAATATTAAATTGTAAATGCAAACATTTTGCAAGGTTAAATATTAAAAATTCTACGTCGTATTTATACAAATGCACACACATACACACACACGTACAAATGAATGATTGAATGAATGAATGTATTAATTAAATTATTCCAGTATTTGCACGTTTAATTTAATAATAATAATTCAGTTTCTATGGCAAAAAAAATTAATAAATAAATCAACAAAAAAAAGAAAAAGTAGAATGCCATGAAGGAATGAATTGAAAAATTCTACATGCATTTTTATTTTTATAATAATTAGAGCCATTTCACTAAAGTCCACAAACATATGCAACTCCGACACTACAACTTATCTTAATAATAATAATAACAATAATAATAACTACTTAATAAATATTACAAATTCCTTCTTTTTTTTGTAATTATTTTTACAATGAATGCAGTTTTTACAATTTTGTTATTGTTGTTTTTTTTTCAATTGCTTAAATACGCAGTTAAACTGCAAGAGGTGTGGCAAAATATTTATACTTCATCAGTAATTGATAAGATTTTACAATTGGATTACAACTTAAATGGCGTACTTAGCAAATTACTATCATATCAATCTACGTAAGCGTTAAATAGACAGCGTAGATATGCAAAAATTAGGCGCCCATAAATTTAATTTGTTTTTTTTTTATAATTTTTTTATTTCTTATAATAGTTTGAAATGACATCAGTGGAGGAAGTGGTAAACATGTTTTTGTTTTTAACATTAACTATCAGGCAAACAAACAATAATCATGAGAATTTATTAAGATATTGATAGTGCAAGTGGATGACTCTAGTGAAAATATAAGGAAAAATAATATTGCATACTCAAAGTTAGAAATTTAAAATTACACAGTTGGTTTTTTGAATTTATCCGAATCAGGGCGATACCCGAAAATTATAAGTACTAGTTGTGATCCTTATAAAGATATGCTTTAACAGTGCAACCGAGTGGAACCCTCAGGGTAGATAGCAGAAAAAAAAGGCCTGTGAATATTTTAGAAGATTGGTAGAGAACAAAGCGACTTATGCAGAAGCCATTGACTAGTATATCTCGAGATGATCTAGTTTTGAAAATTTTTAAAATACAATTTTCATTTAGGTACCTTCAATAAGAGATTTTAGTACTCAAAAAAATAAAAGAATTTTTTTCTTGATTTTAGATGGTGTAATAGTTTTTTACTTTCACCAAGAAAATAAGATGACCAGGTGTGTTAAAAATATTTCTGCCCCACATCATGAGCAATAAGTATTCCATGGGATCAAATGTATGTAGCACAGTATTCTAGAAGTTATTAAAAGTTAAAGATAGCGAAATCGTTGAATTTCGCCGTGTTTTTTTTTTTACAAAAGTTTGGTCAGCTGTAATCTCTTGAAAATATATAAGGACCTGTAAAGTTATAATTTCCAGACGAATTTATCATTTCAAATGTAAAAAATGTTAATGTTTTTTCCTGATTTTCAAAACCACCTTCCAATAAATCTGTTTACCAGGTATTTAAGTCAGGGGAAATCCAATATTTTTAAATGAACTAAATGCTATTTTGAAGTCAGTGAATTTAGGAATGTTAAAAAGTGATTACTTTTGGAAAAAATTTATAAATGTATTTTTGACGAATTTTCAAATTTTCTGGTCGATCGAGGCCAAAATAGGTTAAATGGTTGGCCGAAAAAATTTAAATTTTTTTTTACTGCATTTTCTCAAAGTATATTCTCTTGAGTAAATATTTACCAAATTTGTTAGAGATCTGAGCACTAGAGTCAAAGTTACAGCTGTCAACAGCGCGCTACCTCCGACTACCTCCGATATGGTGCCAAAAGTTTAAACGCGATTATCTCGAAATGTTATTTTGCAAAAGTTTCAGTGAGAAAAGTTTCTGAAGAATCATTTCACCAATCGATCTGAATTTGTACTGGCTAGTTTATAATTGTAATAGCCTTTGAACGAAGAAATTTTTTTTTGTTAGAAAACCTTTTTTTATGGCTACCAAAACCAAATTTTCAAAACCTAGAAAACCAAGAATTTTACAAAAATCATCACCATTTTTGTAAAAACGTAAATTTCACAAAATCCTTCGTTCACTAAGAGCGTGATAGATATAAAATTGTATCGTCTCGGTAAAAAAAAATAATAAAAACACCCTTTTTTCTGACAACAAATGCATATAACCCCTTAAAGCGATTGTCTTATGAGACAGCTGTTTTTTAATGCTTTTTTGCGAATCTTTTGTAACGAACAATGAAAACATATAAGCTATAATTTTTTTTTTATATATTTGTTAACAATTTAAAAATCATTTAAAATTTTTCACACTTCAAAATATACAGTTAAATTGATTATACATCTCTGGAACTACACCCGTCCCAAAAAAAAAAAAAAAAGATTGGCCGATGGCGGCCATGATTCCAACTTTTCTGCTTATCTGAAATCGAAAATTGGAACCGAATTTTAATCAATAGATCTGTGGCTACAGCCGGAACCAAAGTTAAAGTATTAGAAATTGAGTTTTGAGTTTTTGGCAAAGTTTTGAAAAAAAAAAACAATTTTTAATTTTCGTAGTTTTTTTACTATTTCAATTTTAAAAGAAAATTTGAGCGTAATCGGTTTATTTGTTTTGTGACCAGGAACCTAGCATAAATTAACATGAAAAATGTTTATCAAATTTTCGGTATGATATAGTGGTTTAAGTACATGCTTCAAGCATTTTCGTTGTTCCAATTTATAAAATTATTTTCTATGTTTAGATCAACATGATAAAGTGTGGCATTTTTAAGCGGTGAGTCTTAGATTTAATTCTAACTTCATGCTAAATTCAATTATTTTGGTTTCACTGTAAAGTTGAAGCCAAATTAATGTTTTTTAGAGACAAAGTCATAGAGTATTTTAGATTATTCATGACACCCTTTACGACTAAGCCATTGATCTTTGCAGTAAGTCGATGACATAATTGAAAACAATGTCATCTTATGCGTGATAATAGTTGCACACAAAATGGCAATGCCATGAAAAGTCATTTATGTCAAAGGCAAAATGTCATAAAACTCTTCAGCGAGCGCCATTATGGACGAGTTAGAAGCGCTTCTTATCGACGTTGATTGGTTTTTGATGGTGATGGCTGAAAGATTCTTTTGAAGAGGTTGTGAAGAAATACACATAACTTACAAACAAAAAAATCAACAAAAATCAATAAAAAAAATTAATATTTGTAAGATGTACTCTAAATCAATTATTTTTAAGTTTTGAAAATTTCATACCAGATTTGTTATTGGCAACCTAGCTAAAAAGCAATAAAAGATTCAAATTGAAGCAAAAAACATAATGATGTCTTACTTTTTTATGGTTAGTTTCTTTCATAGTACATAGCAATATATGGGACATTCTCTGTCAATGGGAGACTCCCCCCCCCCTGTCCAAAATTGGTTAAGGTGTTTTAGAGCATGTTTGGGCTCAAATGAAAGCTTATTATCTCTAGTTTCAAATGCAACAAGGCCTTTTTTGATTTTGCATCATAAAATAATAGTTTTATCAAGCGTACGTCATCATAAAAAAACAGATAAACTTTTTTTCGCTGAATATGAATCCAATATTATTTTTCAAGGGGAATGTTACATGTTGTCCCTAACCTCAAAAAAGGTCCAAAAAGGCTGTTTTTCGGGTCTCACGCCTACCCAAGTCATCATAAAACGACGGAAAAAAGCCTATTTTTGTGTAGTTTTAGCTGATGAACATGAATCTAATATTATTTTCCACGAAAAGCTTTTCATGTCGTCCCTAAGCTCAAAAAATGTCCCAAGTCATCAGAAAACTTCCCAAAAAACTTATTCTTCATTATTAATTTAGTTTTCACTCTAATAAAGTAAAGGAAACAGAGACTTACTAAGTTAACGTCGTTGTTTCTGGGTAACGCTAAAAGTATGTTACAGCCAAGTAAAGGAATGAAAATTGAAGAATAAGTTTTTTGGGAAGTTTTCTGATGACTCGGGGCACGTGAGACACGAAAAAAAGTTGTTTGGGATTTTTCATTTTTTGAGGTTAGGGACGACATGTAACATTTTTGGTTGAAAATAATATTAGATTCATGTTCATCTATATATATATATTTTTATGAAAATTAAATTCAAACTAAGTTCGAATTTAAACTCAAATTCAATAATTTTTTCTTCTTCTTCTTTCCGTTTTATATAAATACACACTTAAACTAAATTTAGCATCATATGCGGCTGCATATTGATTCATTTATAATTTTATTAATATTAATAAATTATATCTTTTAATTTTATTACTTTTTTATCACGTCAATCTAATGCTTTAACTCAAAGTGTACAGCAGCAACAACAACAACGAAAAAATTGATACTTGGCACAAGTTCAATGTCCATTTGGCAGCACAACCACCGCTGCTGCCGCCTTCACCACCACCACCATTAAAATCAACACTGCTTGTCAAACAACTTTAGTAACACTTTTAGTTACGAGCAAAATCAAATGTAAAAAAATTCACTAAATTAAATTAAAATCAAATGAAAACGCTGCAAACATACAAAAGAAAAATAAAAAAAAAAATCTTCAAATCAGTTTTTCTGCGCGTCATTTTTTAGATTTTCTTTTTCAAAGATTGTTTTATTATTATTCGCTCGCCACACGCGTTTTTATTTAAGCTCACTGAAAAATATTAGCATACAACGGTGAACATAAATATTGTTTTCTAACAAATTTGAGTGTAGTTTTTCTTAGTGTGTATTAAACAAACATTTAAAAATACCTCAAGAACGCGTGTAACTTTTGATCATCAGCATTCATCAGCGCAATGCTTTTATGAAAAAAATCGCAAAATGCTCATAAATTAAATTAAATACATTGCAATTGCAAAGAGAATGTGTAGGTACATATATATGTATATATATTTGCAACATTGTTGCAAGAATATGCGCAGCAGTTGTAGGTACTTGTGTGCATAAATTAGTAGTTCGTAGTAATAGTCGTCATATAAAATGCAACACTGGCAAAATATGCAAGACCGGAAAACTTGCAGCAATAAACGACGACGCCGACGCTAGTACGCGACGCGATTATTTGATGCAGTTGCAGTGAAGTTAAAAATACGCTGGATTCAAATATATATTGAAATATGACGAAGCGTTCATAAAGTGCTTAAGTTCATGTAGGAGAAAAATTCAGATTTTTAATTTTTATAATCAAACTTCTGCTCTTCCTGGTTGATTTTTTTTCATAAAAATCAAAATCATAGAATGTAGACATTTTTAGCTTAAATGAGCTTAAGTCCGTACTAAATATATAACTAGTGGGAAGGTAATAATGTTCGATTAGAATAGTCGGCACACAGAGCAGAGGAAGAACTATGAGTTCCTTCGAAGACGAAGACCGAAACCTAGTTCACTAAAGAACTTGACTTCAGAGAAGTGTTTAGAAAACTTTTTTTTTAGAAGAGGATATTACCTCATGTAGAAATGAGTTCCTTCTTCTCTGAGCCAGGGCTGGACATTCAAACGTGATAACAGTAAATATTCTATAAACGTGACAGGATTCTAAGAATACTAATCGTTAAAATATTTCAAATTTATCAATTTTATAATTTTTATGCACAAAAAACATATAAAATTGATATTGCAATCACATTTAGAAAACTTAAAAAAAAATAATAATAAAAACTGTCAAAATAGCACGCTAATAATTACCCACACGCACGCCTCTTTTTTAATGAGTTTCAACTCTACTCAGTTCAATTCAGTTACTGATGAAACCAAGAACGCATTTTCAAAACGCAATTGACTTTTTTATTTACTATTTTGGAAATTACAACGAATTCCTAGTTTTATGAATAGCAATAGGGAATTTCCGCAATCACAGGAAGTAAGAAAATCTCCAATCATTTTTTTTTTATTTTGTCTACTGATAGCGTAAAGCTCACAGAAAAAAAATCATAACTAAAATATTTGCCAAAATGCGCCTAGACATCAATCGCAAATGAAACCAAAAACAGGAAAAATACAATATAATTCGATTCAATTTCGGCTACGAAATCAGAATTAACTTAAAACCATAAATCAACAATTCACCAAGGAAAACGTAGGAAAAAAAACACGCTGTCTACATATGTCAAAAATACGTATGCGATTTAGTAGTAGCAGATATAGAAAATTTCCCAAAATGTGACTGGTGCATGCGAGTTGAGCTGACGACGCGTGACGACGCTAACAGTAGATACTCTAATATATATCGGAAGATTCATACGAGCTGATAGCAGTAGCAGGCTACTACAACAAAAACAACAATGAAAAAACAGAAATAAAGTGACGAAAAATTGAAATTAAAAATGCGCAAATTTATTTCACACCACTAACACCAATGAAAAAAATGTTTGTCATTTTAATTTGCACACACACACTTACACATACAAATTTTTACACTCGAGCAAAAAACAAAAAATCAACAGCAAAAATAGAAAATAATCAAATAATCTACTGTAATGTGCATATGTATGTAGGGAGTAAATAGTATAAAGTTGCTAGTATTAGTATCCATTGAAATGAGGTTGAATTTTGTGATTAAATAAACTTATCAAAATATTTGCAATAACACTGAACAGCCTAAAAAAAACTTCCAACAGAATATGAAATTAAAAAAAAAGTTTTAAGCTATGGTAAGAAAATGCTGTATTCTTCAACATTTTAGATGGAACAAAACAAAAGAAAAAAACAGTTCCTAATCACCCAATCCGCGTTTCTCTATCAGGCCAGAATGAAGTAAATGGAACTTGAGAAAATTTTTTCTATTCGAAACGATTACTATTTATTACGGTCGGAAAGACAGAATCTAAATTTATAGAAATATCGTTTTTCCGAATCTCTCTCGAGTTGAAATCCCAGCCAATTTTCTTTTCCTCTTTTATGAGATCCATTTAAATTTTAAATTTTTAACCATTTCAGACAGAACGAAATGAATAAGAACAATCTGATAAGACCGAAAAGAAAAAAAATACACAACATTTTGTTTTATTTAAAGCGAGAGCTTCGGAAAAAATACCGCTCTTTTCGAAACTTGATTCTGATGAAACTCAACTCAATTTAATGTCCGAAACATTATCTTCGAGCATTGGTTCTTTTAATATTTTACGGAATCCCCAATCATTTTGCTCCTTTTCATTTGTTTCCATGTTATAAATAGGTAAAATTTAGTTATATCTACGTTTACATGCAGAATGAAAAAAGAAAACCCAAAAAAGTTCGGGTTAGGTTAGGGTGAAAAAATGAAACAAAATACTTTAGAAAAGATTATCAAAATCGGAAACATTTTCACTTGCAATTCGAAGCAACGATCCTTTCTTGTAATCTCTGTACCAATCAGTTCAAGAAGTACGGAACGAAACGAAAAAGACGAGCTATAATTATTCGGCTTCGACCGGCACAAAAATGGAACTTCTGCAATTAAAACGTTTCTTGTTTTTTTCCGCATCCCTGGGCGAAACTTGAAACATTAGAAAATCAGGAATTCATTGTAATCAAATAAAAATACAGTTCTTGGTTCAACATCACTGAACACAAATTAAAACACTAGAAAGTCAATAATCTTTTCTAGTAAAACAAAAATACAGTTCCTGGTTTTGGTTTGTTACGCATCCCAAAAATACAGTTCTTGATTCCACAGCTCTGGGCGAAAATTAAAACACTAGAAAGTCAGCAATTACTTCTAGAAACATTAAAATACAGTTCTTGGTTTTGATTTGTTCCGCATCCCTTGTCGAAACCTAAAACACTAAAAAGTCAGGAATTGATCCTAGTAAAATTAAAATACAGTTCTTGATTTCACAGCTCTGGGCGAAAATTAAAACACTAGAAAGTCAGCAATTATTTCTAGAAACATTAAAATACAGTTCTTGGTTTTGATTTGTTCCGCATCCCCTGGAGAAATCTAAAACACTAGAAATCCTGCAATTGCTTCTAATAAAATAAAAATACAGTTCTTGGTTTCGCAACCCAATATTAACTTATCTAATTGATAATTCGGCTATAGAAAAATACAATTTGACCTGTGTTTCTTAAATTTGTAGTGTAGAGTTCAGTTAGGAAGTGCAATAGTAAAACATGAATATGGTTTCTACTAAATGTCTGTGCATATGTATTTTACCTACCGTATATAAATAATTGTGACAGGAAGCTATTGGTTTTCTAGGGTTTTCAAGGATAAAAAACGGAGCAAAAACAGACCAATAAAAGAAATGTTTTTAATGGAGAAAACATTGTTTCTCAAGTTATTTAAATGTTTCCTTTTTCCACCTTTTTCCAACAGTACTTTATAAAATTCCAGTTTGATTTCAGAATATTCCTTTTGTATTTCTGAATAATTAAATGTACGTTAAAATATTTCAATTCGATTTCAAAATATTCCAAATTGATTTCAGTATAATCAAAAGTACTTCAGAAAAGTCTAAATTGATTTCAGATTCAGCGAAATGTTCTTCAGAAAATTTCATATATATGTAAGTACTTTAGAAATTTACGCTTAACTAATTAATTGGCTTTTCTGAGATACAAATAAAATATTCTGAAGTGCATCTGGAATAAGTTGAAGTACATTGGATTGTTCAAAAAAAAACAATTGAAATAATCTGGAAATAATTTGAAATTTTCTGAGACCAAATTGAAATTTTTTTGAAGTAGATACCGCTGAAGGAGGTTTAGACAAATTTCTCACGAAATAATTTTTTTTCTAAGTTTTATTTTATATACTTATAGAACAAATTAAGTTCCAGATCGGCACGATTAGAGCCAAAAGATTTTATGCTGAATAAAAAACATCTTACATAATTACAATATATCTTGATCTTCAATAGGGAAGACTGAGTTATGAAAATTTAATCTAACTTTTTACTTCCTGGAAAAAGAGGCAGTTGACCTTTTCCCGCGGTTTTAAATTAAGATTACAAGATAAGATTGTTTAGGAAACTACTACTTGTCTTCAGTAAACTAAAACCGCACAAGCTTGTGTAATTTTTCATTTATTTAATGCCCAGAATATCATTCAAGTATGCGTTGGCTTGAAATTGAGTTACAAAAGCTACCACATAAAAATTGAAAGTTCTTTATATATGAATATAAGTAAATATTGTTTAATATTTGCAACGAAATATAACTTTTTATATTTGAGTTTGTTAAACATTGAATTTGCGACTGAATTTTAATTGCCGACTTGAATAGCTGCGACGAGTCCCATAGGTCCACGTGACCTCAACACACATACACAGAACGTTCTGTTAAAATTTCTACGTTCATGTAAATATTCATAATTAAATTTATATACATAGTTAGACATCAAAATTTAGAACGTACTAGCAATAGTAAATAAATAAAATTATAAGTATATACTATTCTTCTTTGTTTTTTTTTTTTTTTTATTTTAATTTTATTATAAATGAGCAATTAAACACTTGAGAGTCTGTCATAAAAAGTATTAAAGTAGGTACTCATTCGTATAGTTCAACAACTTGAATGGAAAAGTACAAAATTCAAATTCAAAGATTTCTATATTATTATAACTATTATTTCAGTTGGTTGGAATGTATGTATTTATTTGTAGATATTAAAAAGCAAGGTTACAATTATTAACTTTAAAATTATTATGTGTATTTTCTATTTGCTTTGTTTCATTCATAATTTTGTTAACAATAAAAAAAGAAAGAGAAAAAAGAAAACAAAAGCATTTAATAGGTTTTTTTGCGCGAGTTACGCTATTACATAACAGAGTTAATTGTTTAAAAAATAAATAAAAATAATGTAGATACAGACATATTTATTTTTTAATTTACTATCACAATTTGCCATTTATAAACGAGACGAAATAGGGTAGATAATAACACATCACTGATAAACACAAATGTTACAAATAATAGTACAACTATATATTACTATTACTACTGCTACTACTATTTTTATTATTGTATTTTATTTTTTTTATTTTTTTTAATAGATCTTTATTTTTTAACAACAAAAATGAATGAATTTTTTGGCGCGCTTTTTTGCAATTGTGCAAATGTAAACAAATCATAAAAAATAAGCAAAAAAAAAATCAGTTGATTTTAATTCACGTTTTGCCACACGCCGTAAAAAAATACAACCACAAAAGCTGAAGATATAATAAAAAAAAAAAAATAATTGCAATTTTGTAACTGTAAATTGTATCTGTTAAATAACAAAATGTGTATAAAAGAAAATGTGAAAAACATAAAACATATAAACAAATGCAGAATAAGCAAAACCAACAACAACTAAACTGCAAATAAACAAAGAAAAAAACTGAGAAATACATCAAGTTCGCAATAAAATTTAAACTCTGACCAAAGTGTAAAATGAGCCAAAAAAAAAAAGTACAAAAACAACAACAACAACATAATGACGACCATGAACTTGACTTGCACATTAACAACTACAATAAAAACAAACAAAAAACAACAACGAAATGCGGAATAACAAAAAGTATCGCATAAAAAAAAGAAACGCTAACAAAAAAAAAACGTAAACAAATAAAAGCAAATAACAACAAACAAACAAACAGAGCAAAAGTAAAATGCACACATACAATAAATGTTATGCACGCTACAGCAATAACAACAACAGAAAAAAGAGCAACAAATGCTTACATCCATTACAACAAAACGTTCGAAATAAAAAACCGCCAAAAAACTCCCAATATGTATGTATGTATGTGCATATGTATGTGCTCCCCAAAGTGACAACCAGCAAGTGAGCGATAAAATAGTAAAGCTTTAAGTGAGCTGCAACTTTACAATACGAAAGTGATGCGTGGTGGATAAGAAGGCGGAACTGGCAGATAGAGAGGTGTAACTGAAGGAGAAAGGGAACTAGGGAGAGAGGAAACTGGGAAACAGTGAGGTTGAACTGAAGGAGAGAGGGGAGGTAGCTAGAAAAAGAGAAAAATTAGGTGAGAAGGAGATGGAGCAGAGTCAAGAGTGAGCTGGCGAAAAGACTGAACTGAGGAGAGGGGGAGCTCAGAAATAGAGGTAAGTGGGGCGAGACGTAAGCATAGCGCTGTTGTCTATGATCATGAACAAATTATATAAAAATTTACTGTATCCCACAAAAATATTCATACCCTACTAATATTTCGATAAATATTTTCTTTCAAGCTTTGCTTCAAAATTCACCTTAACACTCTATACTCCAAACATTGGATTATCATATAAAGTGTTCTTTTGGGGTATACATAGTTTTGTCGTATACTGTATATGTTTGCGTTATCGGGTAAGTATGTATGTGTACAGGTTCCATTTTGACTACTCGTTTTCACATACCAAAAATGCTAAATACAACAAAAATAGTATAAAAAAGCTTCAATAACAACAACAACAATAGCATTTATTAAATATCAAGTATTTTTACGCACTATGCTCTAAACAGAAATGCGGCGTATAAACGTTTTTACGCGATTAAAAATCGCTGTCACAATAAAATTCGCTCGACTGACAATCAGCTGTTACTTTTTATTGTTCTTATGTTATGAAAATTATACAAACATTCGTAATTCAATGTTTAAGTTAATTTCATTATAATAATATGTACATATATATCTCCACTCAATTTATAATTATTTGCCAGTCAACTGATCAGATAAAAATCTGTCACGTAGTGGCTCAACGAAAAATTTAAATATATAGAGATGGAACAGAGTCAGCAGCGATTTGCAGCTGCGTAAAATCGCCGATACGCCGCAATTCTGTTTAGAGCATTAGTTAAAACATTTTTAACAGCACTCTTTATATTTCTTTTTCTCTCTCTCACTTACGTAGTCAAGTAACTCCTCGTTTTACATGCCACCGCATTTACACTCCTACACAACAACTTTCCCATCTACATTCATACATCTATATTATACAAGTAATTTTCATTAATTCATTTATTACGTAATATATACTATTTGTCTCTGTCATTTAAGCTTCACTCAACTCAACCTTTCTATCCCCCACCGGTCTTTTATCATCTATGAAACGAGCGCACGACAATATCACAAGTAATTGCATCAATGTTAAATGCCAATTGCAAATCCAGCAACCTAGCAAATGAATTGAAATTATATAGAATTTCCTTATTTTTTAATTAACTCCTCGTAAAAATTACTTTGAACTCTTGTTTATTGTGATTCGTACTCCCCATGCATGCATGTCAATATTTGTTCAAATTTTTATTATTAATATTTTATTGATGGGTATTTATTGTGTTTTTCACTCACCTTCCAGCCGGCACTGCTATTTGAATCACCTTTATCCTTAAAGTATGGCACATTTTGTACCATCCATTCATAAATCTGACTTAATGTTAGCCTTTTGTCAGTTGCTGAGCCAATGGCATGCGTTATAAGATCCGCATAAGATAAATTACCCCACGCATTGCGACGTGATGAATTCTTTTTCGCTGCATTAACATTTTGTACCGCTTGTTGTGAATCTGCAACAGCAATAGAAGAGTATGAAAATTAAAAAGAGAAAATATTCAAAAGAAGTAGGATATTTCAAAAAGATTTTGGCGCACTGTGTACGAGAAAACCTTTTGTGTACTTGTATATGTATCTGTATAATGCTTGACTAAAACTTCTTCTTCAGACATTGTGGTAGTAGTCAGTAGTATTGATAAACAACGGGTCAGCTTAGGTTGAATAATAGTTAAATAGATACCCATGCCTATCCGATCTACGCCAATACTGATAAAACTTTACCACTACCTTTCCCCCTCCTCTTCATTACCATCGAATCATGTATGGAAAAAAAAGTCCAGGCGTAAGTAAAAATTCTAATTACATTTTATTATGAACTAAGTCTGACTTCTCACAACAAACAAACTAGGTTGCCTTTTGAATATGATAATACTGTTGTCAAAGAAAATCTTATATGAAAAAATTGTTCTTTTTTCCCCGAAAAAAAAAATAAAGTAGGAAATTTTCATTTATATTCCACAATGCATTTTGTTTATGAACTCACCTCCTCCAGCCAACTGTTGATTGCTTGCCTTGGTGCTATCTAAATCATCTGATGGCTCAACAAAATTTTCCGGCCTCGGACATGGCCATGTATTTGATCTGGCTCTTGATTGCGGCTCAAAACCGCCATCATCAACCACCAAGTCACCGACTAAATCCATTTGTAGAAGACTATTATCGGTGCGTTGTGGCGTGGACCAGTCATGCGCAAAGCCATCCATTATTATAAAGGGATCGTTTATGAGATGCAGTTTTATGCCTTATATAATAAAACTGGAGACTCGATTAATAATTTATTTTATAATAGAAAATTACAACGCAGAAACTGCAAAATACAAGAAAATAAAAAAAAAAAATATTATTAATTAAATCTATAATTCATTCATTGATTTAAAAAAAGCACTAATCAACAGTTAAGTTGAATGTAATATATACTTATGTAATTATATAAAAAAATGTAATATTAATAACCGATGAGATGCAATTTCCTTTCACACGTGTATCTAACTAAACTTTGCACAATTAAAAACACGCTTTGAATTTCATAAATATAATTTGAATTTATAATTTCTTGATTTAATAGTCATCGATACGATCGATGAGTTGATAGTATACACACACACACACATACATATATTTTGTATGTATGCACTCTATATTCAGGTGCTGAAGTGCTCTAACCTTTACTCTCATTAAAGATGCAAGCAAGCAGTGTTGCCAGAACGACGATTTTATCGTCATTTTGACGATTTTTTGTCCCAATGACGATTTGACGATTTTTGTTGAAAAATGAAGATTTTTTAAATTAAAAAAACAACTCCAAAAAACTTGTTGGTTTTAAAATCTCTTCTGCTATTTTTATACATATAAGTAGTATATTTATCACAAAAAAAAAAGTTTCCACAAACCAAAAAAAAAACTTAACACCAAAAATCTTCTCAATAATAAATCTTTAAAAAATCTACGCTACTAAAAAACTACATAGAAAGTTGTTGAAATAGCAACTATATTATGAAGAAAATATATATCAAATATTTTATTACTCCAGCAATTTTAGTGAATTGGTCTTCAATAGTGAAAAGAAGATTTCTACACTGACCTTTCCCAAAATATTCTTTACCAATTTTCTTTATCCTTGACACTGGTAATGCTTAGATTTTGGAGTTGAAGGTGGGGACTAAACTAAAGCACTCAGTCTCAAACACCATTGTACTATATCGAAGATAGAGCCAGTAGAAGAGAGTAGAAAGACAGGAAAGATATGTGAAGAGATAAATGGGAAGAACAAAGGTCTAGGGTCTCTCAACCTCGAACTTCTTTGTTTCACTGATGAATCTTAGAAGCTCAGGAAGAGGAAAAGTGTGGACATAATTCATACTTAAGATATCACTACCCAACAGCCCTAATCTGATTCCCACGAACGCCGAACAACTACAAAGATAATGCCCCGTAGTATCGGTGTCCTCAAGATACTACTACTGACAGCTTTTCTCTTCGGGAACTGGAACGCCTCTTAAAGGAATAAAGACTAGGTATATCTGTGTTGAACTTGATTTCCAGTGACACAATTTTGATTATGCTTTCCTTGCATAAATATTTTAAGACCAGAGTATTTAATTTTTGGTGTTAATAATTTTCATTGATTTCAGAGAAAAAACAATATTTTAGGAAAGTAAAGATATTTACCTTGGCATTAACGTCAAAGAAAAATTAAAGTTCATAATCCTTGTAAGCCTCATAAACCGCATAGCATGTGTAAACTTCTCAAAATTTAAATGAAATTTGACAGATAGAGCCAGTGTGTTTGACTCTTAATGTGTTACAAAATATCTGAAAGTCTGTTTTCAGAATTTGTAAATAATTCCGCTTCATTTTATAATGAGTTGTGTAATCGAATAAAAAAACGATTTAATTTTAATATTGCTGCATTGAAAGAATTAAGTTTTCTTTAGCCAGGAAAACTAATTTAAAAAAAAATCAATTCATTACAAAGTTTATTGTTACATTTTAAAAATTTAGATGATGAAAACTACTTTCAGCAAACTAAATATTGACTTTAGGGAGCTACGATATGTAGATTTTGAGACAATTTTTGATAAGGTGAATGAAATTGCAGCTGAAGAAAGCTTTGGAAAGCTATTTTCAACATAAAACGTGGTGCTTCATCAAAAGCATTTTCATTGTTAAATTTTGCTTTAAAATTGATATATTTACCCAACTCGTCCACAAATGTTGAAAGAATATTTAAACAATAAGACTCTTGAAGGGATATTATAATATAAATGAATTCAAACATATTTAAAGTAAACCAAATTCGAGTTTTTCTCTCATGACAATTTTTTTTGTGAAAATGACGATTTTTTCTAACGATTTTTGAAGTAAAGTTTCTGGCAACACTGCAAGCAAGTATAGTTTCAGATGTTCTCTTTATTAATAACCTCTCTCTTTGCTTTATACGATTTCATTTGTTAACAAAGAGAGAGGTTTTCTTTCTCTCACTCTCTCTCTCTCTTAGTGTTACATGAAAAGCTATTTTCTAACAAATATTGAAAGAAAATATCTGTTATCTGCAGTGTTGCCATTCTAATATTCATAAGGCATAAATTTAGATTTTTATTTTCAGAACGCATGGTTTAGCTTTTAGGCCCTTTTTGTTCGGGACTTTTCTGGCTTTACAAATTTTTCTGGGCAAATTTCTAGGCAAATTCAGACATATATTCTAAACGACCGTTTGATTTGCCTCTCTCTATATAATGTTGTTGCTTTGATTATAATCGTTCATAGAGCCGGTCATAGATCACTCCAACAGAAAAAATTATTTAAACAGACAAGAGCGAATTGTCCATATGTAACTACATAAATACTGAAAACCTAAAAAAACGGAAGCAAAGCGTTGCAAAATAAATGTCTTTTTCAGTTTTTTCTGGTTTCTATTTGTTTAATTAATGGCAGCACTGGCTTTTCTATGCAGAGAGCAACGAATCGATCATTTTACATACAAAAAAAAAAAAAGCATGGAATATTTTGACTGATAACTAAAATTATATTTTTGTAAATATTGTAATTAAATATAGACAAAGTTGATTACATTAAATTGCAACCAATGTGAGAAATCAGAAAATATTTTATATTATTACATTTATTTATAAGTATATAATCAATCAATTTTCATAAGTATGGCTGCTGATTACGAAAGAAAGGAAATCCCTCATAAAGGAAATGGGATGATTTCTGGAAAATATAATAAAAAATACCACAAAATAAGGAAATCCCAAACACTGAACTTATGCCACGACCTCAAGACCTCATCTTTACAGATTTTCACACATTTTTCTTACTGTATATCTTAATAAAAATTACATTTATCAATTTGAATGATTTACTTTAACTATCCGACTCCAGTACGAGCAACTTCAACTTCATTTCTATATTTATTTTAATCCATATTACTTTTTTTTTACCGCCTGACAACAATGACAGCAAAAATAAACGATTATAATGCATTCATAAAGTTTATATTAACATTATATTAAATGAGCCCAATGGAAAAATTGTGTGATGATAGTAGAAATGTTGTATGTGTTTGTGTACTTTACTCGCTTGGAGGTATATACGATTGCATATGTACATTAAAATGATGATAATAATATTTATTGTAATAATACTATTGTATATACACACGTATGTAAGGCAAATGACTTATGTATTAAATTTAACTATTACTAGCATAGTTCTTCGAATATAACTAAAACTTGAGCTATTTAAACTATTTTTAGAAGTTTTTTTTCTATCAGTTAATATTGAAATTAAAATTATGTAGATTTGAATAACATAAAACTCAAAAATAATCAACTCAATGTTTATTATATTGTTTACCTATTCATAAGAACAAACATTATTAGTTTTATACATACATACATTAATGCAGATTAGATTAGATTAGAAAAAAGAGGAGTGTTGTATGACCTAGATCAGCGATGCAGATTCCTATGTTTACGAGTGTAACTGGTTTAACCTTACTAGGTATAACTGAAAGCAAGCAAGCGAAAAGCTTTGAGCTTGAAAGCTTTTTTGACATCTCTGCCGTCTTAGACAATCTGTCAATGAAATTTGAGCTACGAAATCAGATGATCTTTTTAAAAATTAAATTAAATATTTTTCCAGCGAAAGAACGTCTCGATTTGTGGAACTACGTTCCGGCGAGTGCTTTCTTTATAGTGATCATTTTATTATAAAAAAAAATCAAAAGTAATCTGTTGAAAAATATTCAAAAATATTTTCCATAAATTACGAAAATTATTAAAAAGTTTGAGCTTAGTTATTTATTTTATCACTCACACACTGCAGTCATATAAATACTTAGAATATTTTTATCGCTATATAAAAAGAATAACTGATTTCATGTTTCGAAAATTGACTTTGTAATGAGTGTTGCTACTATCACTATGCTCTATATCTTTGAGAAACATCTCGAGAATGACTCAAAACGAAAATCTAATCAACGATATGAGATTACTGCCTACGTTATTAGATTTATGAAATCAATTAGATCGTTTTTTACTTTTTTTTAACTTTATTGCTTCACCATTGCGTTAGATCAGAACGGCCCCTGGTGATACCAACGCTTATATGGCAATTTGTTATCACTTGATGGTTTTGCCATTGCCAAACAAGAGATGTACTTGTACACTTTCTTATAATTCTTATTCACTTCATATGGATAGGAATATAAGGTTATGTAGTTAACCACCAGACCAAAAGGAGAATCGATCCCACAACCTCCCAGGTGAAAATCTAATGCGACCCACTAGACTTTCGAGTTAGTTATGAGTGCTCAAAAGTAAAGTGAATCCTAAAGAAAAAAAAAATTGTTTGAAGTGCATCCCCAACCAAAAAAAAAAAAAAAAAAAATAAAAAAATATAAACAAAAGATTTTGTTGTACCCCTCTGGCCAAAAGTGACCAACTACTAAAGTCGATTTTTAAAGTTTTTTTCAAAATGATCCAGTTTGCGAACGGTGATCGCTAAATCCGAAATATCTTGGAAATGATCTGAGGTTAATTTTAAAAGAGGAACGACAACTTTTTTTGTGATGCAATTATATACGGATAGAAAAATGGAATATAGATATGTGCGTATATTTAGTTGTATACTCAATTTCTAATGTGCACATATGAGAAAATTAAAATTGTTTGTCTCGTTGTACAACAGGTGCGAGAATCGCTCACATTTGTCCATACCAAGTGTGCACACATGCTGTATTATCCTCGGGTGATTCGAATGTTTCCGTCGTTTTACTCACTACTACTGTACATGTTTCATTATCTTAAATGTTACATTGATTCTATCCTTTTACACCTACCTACCTAACGTACGTAAAGTTTCACTTGAAAAATAGATTGAACTACGTATTTCGAAACATACGTAGCATGATTTTTCCGTATTTGTATTTTTAAGATAATTCGCTAGAAAGTTTCCATTTTCATCGTTAATTTTTTTTTTTTTTTTTTGCCTTATCCGCAGATTTTTCCTTTCAATTTCAACTAACTTGTTTATTATTATTGTTGGCTTATAAATGTTAAAAAATGCTTGAGTTTTGCTGCATCTCCAGAAAAATATTTACTTTAAGATTAACGACGTATATTGAAATCAGATAATATCTCTTCTCTCCCAAGACTTGGTGGAAACATAAATACCTGAACTGAAGTGATAAAGCATTAAAAAAAAAATCAATCAATTTGCTGTTTAATACAACTTTTATTTATATTTATAATCTTAATAATAATTCTTAAATTTTACATTAAAGTAAATTTTATGTTGTAGATTAAAAATATAAAAATATTTATAAAAAAAAAAAAAAGTTAAATTAAAAATATAAATCTTATTGCGATAAGAAAACACTCGAATATCAGTAGCAACGAATTATGACCTTTCGATAATGAATTTATTTTGTTTTGTTTTTAAAAGGAGATTGAAAGTTTTTAAGTAGACAAAAAGACGCGCCCCAAGACTAACAGAAAAAATCAATTAATCAATTCATTTAAGTACAGTTTTATTTAAAGAAGATACACAAAATAAAATAAGCAATTTTTTAATAAAATGAAAATCACTAAAATGTACATCGGTATAGACCAAATAAAAATATAAAAGAAAAAAGAGAAAAATATTAATTTTTATCATTATTAGAAATTTATATTTTCATTGCCAAGTTTACTATAAAAATTATACAATTTTGGCGCTCATACACGTGTTGAATTAATGTTTTTTATGTATGTTTGTGTGAATGTGTATGTATGTAATTGTATTGTAATTATATTTGATAGATTGGCATTAGTAATAAACGTCAAAAAAAAATTAAAAAAGAATCTGCCAGTCATTACTGCGCTCGTACTTGTCTGAATTGTATATTGTATGTATGTATACATGGATGTGTGTGAACAAGTAGAGTTTTATGGTATTATGACATTGCAAATGATGTTCAAACTATTTTCAATGATTGGCTTAAAATATTTTTAATGACTTTTGTTTTGTTTCTTATTTTTTTTTTTTTTTGTATGCTTACATAATTTTTAAACATTTTACACATAAGTTTTTTAAAAATTTTGGTATTTTATATGAATTGCAAGTTTTTTGTAATTTTTTTTTATATTCAAAATTTATAATTGCACAACTTTTCAATTCGAAAGTTAGAAACTTCTTGAAGCCAGCAGCTTATTTTAGGTGTATGTTCAACGGTGACAAGTTTACATAAAAATAAATCAGCGGAGAATTTATTTTAGACTAGTGTTTCAATACAAAATGAAAGCCGCAATGAAATTTCAGTGAAAATTAGTTTCAGAATCTAAGCCTCCAAATTTGATTGCCTTTAGTGAACTAATTTGTAAACTGAGACAGAAGACAACAACTTTAAAAAAAAAACTAGGCAACATCATCATAACCAGCAATGGTACAGGAGGTTATGAATTTTTTAGTTCTATTTTCGAAATTTTATTAAATATCAAAACGATATTCTTTTAAAAACTCAATTTTTGCATTTGCATAATATTATGAAGATTTCTTACATACATGCCTCTCTATTTACACATTCCTTTCGTAAATATAATCGTTTCTAACGAGCTATGTGATGATAGAAAAACTTTTAATATACTATATAATAAAATGTTTTAATACCCTTCAAATAAATTAAATTTTTCAAGGACCCTACAACTTTTTCTATTTTTCATTAATTTTTAAGCTTTCCAAAATCAGTTTAAGGACGAAAATTTTAAATCAAAAAAAGTTAACAGCCTAGAAAAACTGTGAATGCAAGATTTTTAAATCCGAAGCAGTGACGTAACAACTGAGCAAGGTGCACTGGGCCTAAAGTTTCAAGAGAGCACTCAACTGAACCTTATATATACATACTGAATTAATCAAATAAAAATAAAGAAACTATAACGAACATACATTTCATTCACGCTTCTAGCGGCTTAAAACAAATCTAAATGAATCAAATTTTTGATATTCTCAATTTTAGAATTGTTTCTTGCGAACTTTTGTTTCGGCAATGGTGCCGATAATATTATCGAAATCATTCCATAAATTTTTTGCTATTTGATACTCGATAAAAAGAATAATCAAATTACTCAAGCGTTCCTGAGTCATGCTACTGCACAAATAATTTTGGAATTGGAATAGTCAAAACAAAATTAAAACTTCTGGAAAACTGGAAGATAAAGCAGCGTTCTCGATTATCAAATGCAATATGGGCATTGAGAACATTCGCCTATAAAGTGTCATATAATTTTGATAACAAATACACCAACATTTAATAGTACACCAACCTTTAAAATAGTTTATAATTTGAGGGGCCCCTATGCAACCGGAGCTCCGGCTAACCTACTCCCCAAATCAGTTATTGTTACGCCAAAGATCCGAAGTCAAATCCCATCTCAGAGCCAACAAATCGAATTTCAAATTTTATCTCTTTATTTTTCTGACTTTTAAGAATGGAAACAATAAAAGTAAAAAATATTTAAAACCGATTCAACTGATTAAGTTTACTTCGAATTTTTTCTTTGCATTGGCAATTAATATTAGAAATTAGATCAGAACCTCCAAAAACCTCCAAACCCACACCCCCCCCCCCCCCCCCACCCCTCCCCCTTCTAAATACAGCCTTGGTGGTCAGTCCCCCATGAGTGACAATATGGATGCACTATTCAGATTTTTCTTCTTATAATTTCTTCTTTCGTTGAAAATCATTAGTAAATTTATATTTATAATAAATTTAAATTTTCTGTTTGCTTGGTTTCCCTTTTTTTCTATTCGGGTATAGATTAAACATTGCGTATCAGATTTGAACTAAGTTAATTAATTTTTAGTGATTCTATTTTTTACTTCATGTTACATTTACAAGTATTTTGATGTTATTTTAATACCAAGAATTTCACTTATTTTTTATGCACAATTTCTATATACGACCTACATTAACCTACATTATTATTATCACCCACAGTTGTGGCTAACTAAAATATGTTTATCTATAGTTAAATATACACCCCGTTCTTTTTCGAAGCGTGTATGTCAATGATCGTGATCGTTATTGTCTGAGAGTCTTAAATAAAAAATAATAACAAAGCGAACAAAAAATAAGAAAAAACTAAATAAATAATCCCCTTAAAACACACACACACACACAGCAATCATTGTTGGTTAAAGTGTGCGCATATGTGTGATACAGTGATGGCGCAATTAAATTGAATTTAATCGAACGACTAGACCAATTCAACTTTGGCTAAATGAATACATAGATAGATAGATACACCTATGTCTGTATGTATGTTGTAGTAGTTTTATGTGATACTCAGCAAATACATACAAAATTTAATTCAATCATACATTTTTCGATTTTACAATATTGCCGCTGGCTATTGCTGCCTGCTGCTGCTATAGTTTACTATTAGCAACAGACTTTACTACCTCCCTCTTCCGCCATGCCCCTGCAATAGCAGTGGTAGTAAACGTCAGCGCCTAATTTGAATAGTTTCATTGCCAAATGTTGTCGTCGCGTCGTTGGCGTCTTTTCTGTCGCCATTTCAATAGTATAGCACAAAATTAAATACAATTACAATAGATGGATATGTATTTATGCACAACCACGTTGCTAATAATTTAATTTTTCTATTATTTTTACTATTTTACTAGCATATATAATTTTTTTTTTTTTTTGCTATAACAATAGTCTGTTTTTTTTTTCATAAAAATTTATTTAGTAAATTTGAAATTCATAGCGTTTTATTGACACGCGTACGTTTTCATCTAGTTTTACTAGTATGCTCAAGTAGGTATACATATGTGTCTCTATCAGATTTTTCCAATCAGTCTACGTGCCTCCTAATTAGTATAAAAAGTCGTTAAACTTTGCGATGCCGATATTTATAAACATGTTTAAATTGATTTTTGCTATATATCTATATAATACAATTCAGCACTATTTCTTTTCGTATTAATTAGACGCTTTTTATTGAATAATTTATTCTGTTTAAAATTATGAACATGCCAATATGGTACATTGAAGGTTCTAGCCTGATAAAATTGGTATAGGGTACAGATAAATTAATTTTATTGAAAGTGGTGAATGTTATTGAGGTGTATTCAAAAGGAAATTTTATTCCACTCTAACCGTAGAGAGTACAAATTGTGTCGATTATCTGGTATAGCGAGAAGGAAGAAACGACAGAGCAAATCCTATATCTTTGTGAAGATCTAAAGAAGACTCTTTTTTTGTTTGTTAGAAAAATCTATCTTGCAACAGCATAACATAGCCGATATTTCTCACAAAAAATAAATTCATAAAGGAAACTATAAAATAACTTTTTATAATTCCCTAGTAGGCCGCAGTGATATGAGTCCCAATAGTCCCAATTTCTTTATCTATCTGAATCAACGTTGACCAGAGAATAGTAGGCGTTCATAAAAGTAAACGAAATATTACACATAGGGAGTTTGTTTTCATAGAAAAGGGCTCAGTTGATAACTTTTAGGTAGCCATCACTGATCTAAATTATTATATCACATTAAACTTTTTTTCAAAAATCAGAGAACTGATTAAATCAAAGACCGACTGGATAACACCGAATACTAGAGGTGGGAAATAAACCCTCCTTATATTTAAGACCAAATTTAAACAAAAACTCAGACTAGTATTCCGTCGAAATTCAGGACACATATCAGTCAAAAAATTAAAATAAAAAATTTCAAAAATTTCGACATAAAAACTCAAACCAAAACTAAGACTAAAAATCAAAGAAAATTTGAACTACAACTTTGACCAAAAATCAGATAAAAATCGGGCAAAAACTCAGACCACAATTCAGTCTAAAATTCAGCCCATAAATCAAAACAAAATTAACAACAAAACTAAAAACTAATAAAACTTAGACTTAAAACGAGATGAAAAATTATATAGAAATTTGGATTAAAATCTCACATTTTGATCGTTATTAATGAATAAGAAACCCCCTCCCTTTCTTAGGAAATGTTTTTATCAAATTCAGCGATTGCGAAGCGGCGAGGGAAAATTTTTTGAGATATTTTAATTTTTTCAAAAACACCTTGTGCTCACAATATCAAAGCTGTATGACTTTTTGAGTTTTCGTTAAAAAAAAAGTCAAGCATTATCTTTTATTCCCAAGGAAGAAAACAAAACTCAAAAAATAATTTTTATTTCGGAACCAAAAAATTAAACTCAAAAAATAATTTTTACTTCTGAACCAAAAAATTAAACTCAAAAAATAATTTTTATTTCTGAACCAAAAAATTAAACTCAAAAAATAATTTTTATTTCTGAACCAAAAAATTAAACTCAAAAAATAATTTTGATTTCTGAACCAAAAAATTAAACTCTAAAAATAATTTTTATTTCGGAGCCAAAAACTTAAACTCAAAAAATTATTTTTATTTCTGAACCAAAAAATTAAACTCAAAAAATATTTTTTATTTCTGAACCAAAAAATTACTCTCAAAATTAATTCTTATTTCAACAAAAAGTAAGAATCGAAATTTTTTTTGTGGTTGAGCAAAAATACACAAATCAAACAATGATTTTTGTACACGATTAAAGAAATAAAAATCTGTAAATAATAACTAGTTTTAATTCTTAGGGGTAACGCTCATAACATAAAAATATTTACTGGCCTCAGTAAAGTATGCAACCAGCATAATTTGCTGTAATCATTTGTTCTCTCCGACATTTGAAATAAAACGATTTCTTTCATTAAATTTTCTAAAATAATCATTATTTTCGGTCTCTGCCAAAATGCCAATAAATCTCATATTCTTTTATGATGAACCGAAATTCACAAGCCCACAGAAACAGAAGAATGACCCGAAATAGATGTTCGATGGTAGGCTTTCCATTACTAACTCTCATATCCTATTATTTTCAGGTTTTTTTTGTCATTTCTGTTAGTTTCTATAATTTAGTAAGGAATAATTTTCAGTAACACTCTTTTTTACGATTCAAATCTTTACAGAGGATGTATCAGCAACTTTGTAAAGGAGTCATGTTCAAGTATCAACATTTTATCTAGCCAATACAGAAATTTTTCAAATATTTACTGCCGCATGCTAAGGTTCTTATAAAATTTGGTCATTCTAGCTTAAATAGGTTAAGGGAAAATTGTAATTTTTTCTATTCCTGTAAAGTCTGAAATTAAAGAAATGGCCCTTTTACGAAATTGGCAATTCAAATATTTTCACTTCTAACACAAACTGCGCAATATTCAACTGGTTTCTTTTTTTTTTCATTTTGTTCAAAGTAAATTTTATTTAAATTTCTTCTTCTATCATTTTCAACACATAAAAACACAAAAAAATATTTAATTGCCAAACATTTTGATGATTTCATTTGAATGTACGAATTTAACAACAACAACAAAAAATAGTAAAAACAATTTTACATATTTCTAATTTTTCTTCCCTTTTTTTTCTAATTTTTTATTTTTTTTTAACTAACTAAAAGTAAAAATTTATACTTGCTTGTTGTTGAGCGAGAAGATTAACGATCACTATTTAGTTTTACTTTTGGTTGATGTGGTTGTTGTTTTTGTTTTTTTTCCATCTTTAATTTGGGATTCTTATTTTTGGCTATTGCTATTTTTTAATTCTACATTTATTTCATTTTACTTTTTCGCTTTTCGGTGTTTTTATTATTTCTATTGCTTAGCCAATTGTTGTTGTTATAGATGGTAGAGAGTACTGATTAGAGAGAAAAGAGATACCTTTGTATTTGTTGTGTTTACAAACACACAAGAAAAACAAGAAAAGAGTAAATTGTAAAAAAAAAAAACAAAAACAAAATTTGTGCAATTAAAATTTAAATGTTTAAAAGAAAGCGAGAATGAGAGTGTATTGAGAGCAAAAGGAGCAGCGCGGCATTAACGTATCTTTTAATTTAATTTCTTTTATTCTTTTTTCCGATTTAGGTATATATTTTTTTATAATGAGATTTTTAATCCCGAATGTATACCTAAAAATATACAGTGTGTTTCACAAGAAACTGTGCCCAATATGTATTTTTTTTTTTTGGTTTATAGTTCTTTTTATTTGTAAATAGGTACAATATTGATGGAAATATAATTGTGTGGGACTAGATCGGATAAACATACAGGGAAATTTTTCAAATGGATTTTGTGAAGGACTAAATACAATAGCTTTGACATCAATTTTTTATTTAAACACCGCCTCCCCCCTCCTGGAGCTTAAACCATTCCAGACTGATCATGTTTCTAGCCGTAGGATTTTTTGTTAATATCGGGAGGAAGCTCATACATATTTTCTATTTTTGGATTATGACGACACCATGTATGTACCATGTAGTCATAAAAATTCAAAAACTAGTCTGAATCAACAATATTAAGACCATTATCAATTCCAGGCTTGAAAGAAAAAAGAGTCGATTGACTTAACAGCTAATTTTTGCGCTAAAATTAATTTCGATATAGTTTTTCTTGAAATATTTACATATACTAAGGGTAGTCATTAAAACGCGTAAACTTGGAAAGTGCGTAAGCCTCGGAATTCCCGGTGCCCGGGAGAGTCTAATTTGCTTTTAGCGATTATATTTGATTTTTTTATTTTTTTAGTATTTTAGTATAAGAAACGTATACTAAATAGGCAGAAAAAGTCTTTACACGTTTCATTTACTGTCGAATTTCTTTGACTAACAACAACACTAAAACAATAATGTAAAATTATGAGGCAGTGCATGCATCAAAAAGTGGGTGGAAACTATGTTCCACACAAATTTTGACAGTTTGCTTCCGAGGCTCGAAAAAATTACGAGGTTTACATGCTTTACAAGACTTTTTCATGTTTTAGTGAAGACCATTAGAGGTCGTTCATTCAACAAATAATAGTCTACGTATTACGTAGATACAGGGCCGTCGAGGGAAAATTCGGGCCCGGTGGTGATAACCTCTGCCCCTCCATTTTACTTTAATTACATTAAAAATTTTTCTTTTCAACTCTCACAATGCGCATAATTCATAAGTATGTTTTTCTTGCTTTGGCTGATGCGAAAGAATTGATAATCTCTTCAAAATTTAAATTTCTTGCTAATTTCACCTCCAGGCCGATAAATAATTTCATGGTTTGTAATTCAATTTTCAGACACATAGACGCTTGTTAAAGTTTTTCTGGATTTTAGGATTTGGATTGAAATCCGGGCCACTTCAAAAACACCGGGCCCTGTGGTAATCCCCCCCAACCCCACCCCTGTCGTCGGGCCTGCGTAGATATAAATATCTTCGGTGGCCCTGTGAATGAGTACTAGACTAAAGTCCCAGCTGCCTCAGGTTTGATTCCCAGACGGAGAGTCATCTCTTAAAAAATGTCCGAATGGATTGTTCAAATAAAAATTAAGAATTACATTTGACATTATTATTTTTTACGATTTTTCGATCATGGTGAAACTTAATTTTCTTCGACCTTCATTATGAGTTTTTGTTGACACATTTTTTGGCACTTCATATTACTTTAATAAGAGTCTCATTATTTTGTTTGCTTGTAATTGTTTATATATATTGTATACATTAATCCCGAGGTAATTTTACGAGAACCCCTCATTCTTATGAAACACACTGTATTTACTTGTATGTATCTTTGTCTGATTGTATGTAGGTATATTTTATTAATATGATTTTCTGCAAAAATTCTGAGAATTTTTAAGGAAGTACTTTTTCAAAATGAATTCTTTAAATTTTTAACCCCCACGCGCTTAATTTGTTACTGCAAAATCTTACTTTTGTATTTTTTTTTTTATTTTTTAGAATGTTTCATTTCACATATGGTAGGTTCTGTTTTAATATTATATTTTTCATTATATACCTATAATTTTTTTTTTTTTGGTAAAATATATCGATATCTACGCTTGCCGCGCTGTCTGTACTTCACATGCTGATAACTAGAACTTTTGACGTTTCCAAGCGTTTGAGATTTTGTGCATTTATTAAATGTACATACATATGTATTTTGTGTGTGTACTTTTTTTTTTTTTTCTGTGTGCCACTTTTCATTTTGTTTTTTTATCTTATCGCATTTTGATTGCTGTGATTCTATCCTTTTTTTTTTTTTTTTTTTTTTTTTTATTAAATTAAAAATTTTTAATTTGATAAATTTCACAATACAAAAAAAAAATATAGAAAAATAAATAAATAACAAAATTAAAATATGCATAGGAAACACGTTTTGAAGTAAAATTTTAATAATTTCGCTATTTTTACCTTTTTTGTTTATCATTCGCAGTTTAATAAATTTGTTTTTTTTATTATTATTTTTATTTGTAAAAATAAAAATGAAAAACAAATGCAAATTCAAAAGCAACTCGACTAAATTCTTTCAACACATTGGCCTCTTTTTCTGTTTTGTTTTTGTATTTTATAGACCTCTCTCTCTCTCTCTATTTCTCTTTATTAGGCCTACCAACTCAAACACTCTCACAGAAATATGTACGACGAGCACGCACTATTCAGAGCATAGCATTAATGTAGTGCGAGTATTCGCATTTGATTACACCGCAGCAGCAACAACAAACACTGAGATAAATTTACAATTTTATTTGCCGCACTTTATTATCATCACCGTCTCTGTCTTCTTTCGTAACTTATATTAGAGACCCGGTGCTGTCGCTGCTCGCACCTCAAGCACTCTCTCTGAACACTTACGCACGCACTAAATAAACATTTTAAAAATTTTGTATTGCTCTGCCTGTATTGTAGTTCACACTTATGTTCTTCTTTTCTTTACTGCCTCTTTCTCTGTTATTCCATATTCTTCTTCATCTTTAATTTTATTGTGTGCTGGCAATTTCAAACACAATGTTGCCTTATTTCTTTCTTTCATTTTTAAATGACGTTTTTGATTTTTTTGTTTTTTTTTGTATCGACATTTGACATTATTGCATTTCCCCTGCACACTCCTCACACTTCATATCTTTTATGCATGTATTAAATGCTATTATATGTATTATTCTTGTAATTGTAGCTTAGGTTAATTGAATTGAACATAATCACGTGCTTAAACATATTGTTCATTCTTTAGCTTCGCTTTTACCTGAAGCCGTCTCCTTCTTATAAACATTTACGATCAGTTGAGTTTTATAATACATAATAACATTCACATAAAGGTATTATTGAGCACTTACTCAACTTGTGTCCTATAGTGTGAATACACATGTTTGTGATTATCGCTCATTTTATCCTTATTCAAGGTTTATAAATTACAATTAAGTTTTATAGGTTGCACTTCGCATAATAATCATAAAATAAAAAGGTTTTCTTGGTTTAAATTTCTTAACACATTCAATAAAATTTGATTAATCAATTTCTGTTGATAAGCAATAGTAAGTACAAAATAACTCTATATAAACGCTAAATTTTATACAAAAGTATTTATTCAACGGCAAAATTCGATGTGCTTGACCTGCCATACCAAAAAGCAACGGGTAGTATTCACTAGAGTACATAAAAATATTCACTTCTACAAATGTGTATCCGAATACATTCTAAACATTCAGAAGAACAGCCATCAGACTTCGATTACGAAATTTTTGCCAAAAATTCTTAAATTTTTTCTGGCTGCAGACTTTGATGAAAACTGATTGATTCCTCTGAGGAGAAATGTTTGTCATTGGAGAAATAATTAGTTAATGGTGTTACTTTCGAAACTAATATTTTTTTGAAAATTTATTGAAATTGTCTTTGAAATACTGTTTGCTATTGTAACAGTCGCAGTTTGTTTTTTATTGAATGCAAGTTTCTTGAACGCAATAATTGATTTTTATGATTTTCTGAGTTCAAGTGGCACAGAAAAAATGTGACAAAGAAATGTGACATAAGAAAATATTCTGTGAGTTGAAATCCGAATTCTTTAGTTATGTAAAGCAAACGAAGTACTATGACTAAACTCGTATAGAAGAAACTTTCGAGATTTTAATGAGATAATGAAGTAAACAAATTTGTAGGATATGATAGAATATGTCCGCAAAATATCTCTCACCAAAAATCATATTTCGTTCGTAAAAGCGAATTTTCTTTTTGAAGAAGTGCATATAACGCGGCTATGGGATAAATCCCCTGTGATCGTTGCTTTTTAAGTAAAAAAAAAAAATTTTGGAAGAACAAAAAGACTTAAACTTCTTTCCTTTTTCGCGACATGATAGTACTCGCAATTATGAAAAGTTTTTAGTATCTCTAAATTTACACTAAAATAGATATCAGGCTGAAGTAGTAGTAATAAGGGGAGCATGAAAGGAGACAAATAATACTTTTCAAACCGGCACAAGGATGGCTATCTTCACAAACAGTCAAACAGGGCTGAGCTACTAAAGCAATCAACGTTTAAAATTCATTAACCCTTTGACGCCCGAATTTTAATGGGACTTGATAGAAATATTTTCTTTTCAAATTATAGTTACTTAGGTCTTCCACAGTCATGTCACAAAATTTCATATCCACCTTGATCAAAAAGTTCCCGGAATTTATTCAGAAAATTAAAAATACAAGTTTATTCATCTAAATCAATATCGTCCCTTTCAAAGTAGTCCAATCCACGAAACATTTTTTATATTCGGTTTTCGGTATGTCCATCAGTGGTTCCTGCGATTTTTCCATTATTTCCTCTCAGTTGCTGAAACGCGTTCCCCGTAATGGTTTTTTAACTCGATTGAACAGAAAGAAGTCACAGGGAGCCAAATCAGGTGAATTCGGTAAAATGCACGAGTTTTCGGTCTACAATTCTGGTCTCTTTCGCCGAATTGCTTTACGCAAATTCGGCAAAATGCACGAGTTTTCTGTCCCCAATTCTAGTCTCTTTCGGCGAATTGCTTCACGCAAACGCCTCATAACGCCCAAATAATACTCTCTGATGGTTAATTTGCGGTTATTGACCAAAATTTCTTTTACTTTATCAACTTTTTCGTCGGTTTTCGATGTCGAAGATCTGCCACTGCGTTCATCATCTTCGATTGACTCACGACCACTTTTGAACCGCTCGTGCCACTGGTAAACGACCGTTTTCTTTAGAGAATCGTTGCCGAAACACTATTCCAACATTTGCAACGTCGCGCAGCATTTAATCCGTTTTTACGCAAAATTTAATACAATACAATTTAATAAAATTGTAAAAAATCGCCAACACACATAGAAATAGATGTACTCTTGGCTACGTAACTTTTGCAAATGTCAAGCTATGACGCTAAGATTTAGAGGGAATATCAACAACAGATGTAGCAACTAAACAAAAAAAAAACAGAACTCAAATCGGAACGATGGGAGCTCCACACGGTGGTTATTCCGGGAACTTTTTGATCAAGGTGGTATATTGAGTTGTTTGTCCTTTAAAAAAATAGCTATGAAGCTGTAGACAACTACTGTATAATCCGATTCCTCTAGTTTTTTGATTTTCATATTTTCTTATCTTTTTAAACATATTTGGTAAAGAAAATTTCCGCTCAGTAATAATTAAACTATTTTTTTTTTTTCAAAAAATAGTGCAAAAGATTTTACTAAAAATATTACATTTAGCAAGAAATTCTAGTACAAGATTCACATTACCATCATGCATTTTATTAGTTCCCTCGCCCTTCCCTATTTGGGCACTTACTTTCAACCTTCACAGGAACTATCAAAAAACAAAGTTTCAACACAAAAAAAAAACAACTTCTCAAAAAGATGAAATCAAACGGCCATATTAAATTTAATTGATAGAACTTACTACGCCGACAATGAATGCGATCAGTTCCATCATGGGAAACCAGATTTCAATATAATTTATTTAATGAATGCTTTCAAACAAATCTATATTCATTAAAATGACAACTTATGAACGTGTTAAAACAGAGAACAAAAAAAAAAAAAATCTACATAGATACACTATGAAATTGTAATAATATCCAAAGAATTTTTCATCAAACAGCGCCAATTTCGTATATATGTATGAACATATAGATGTATGTATGTAGTATGCAATTAAAGAGCAAAGCAACATTAATATACAAGCAATAAACCGATATGATAATAAAAAATAAAATACAAAAAAAAAAAAAAAGTTTCTCTCTCAGCAAATTTTTTTACACTCAATTAAAAATTCCACTGCACACGGTTGTATTAAATATGAGCAGAGAATTTCACTCACAAATACAAAAAACGGGAGTATAAAATCACACATATATGCATGTATTTGAAGAGTCGAAGCAACAGAAGAAAATGCCATATGGCAGCGCACATATAACGCAAACAGCGAAAATAAAGCAAAGCTAAATAAAATGAGCAAAATAAAAACGAAGAAGAAGAAAGAAAAAAGCGAGAAGAAAAAATGATCATCGTTCGAAAAGAATTTTGAACTTTTTTTAATGTTAATTTTTTGTGCCTGTTCGTTTTGCTATTCATTTGGTATACACACAGATACTCACACACACACACGGAGGCAGTAAAATACTATCACTAAAACAGCGATAATTTGTTACGCTTTTTCGAAAATGTACAGCGGCAACAACGACGACGACAGTGACGACGTAATGAAACTGTGAAGAAGAACCACGAGGTAAGTTTTTTTTTTTTTTGCTTTTTTTGTTTTTGTAGGTAGTGAAGATCGCAAAATCATGAAAGTGGCGTGAGAAGTTTTACATGGCGGGTACAGTGGTGTGCATGCAATAAAGCAGCGGACAGATGCATGTGGTTTTCAATAAATTAAACTTTAAAAATTAGAAAAATAAAATGTATTTCTTTTTTAAATGAATTTATTGAAGACAAAATTGACAAATTAAAACAACAATTAACCATTTCAAAAATTTCCTTTAATATCAAAATTTAGGAAAAAACCTCAAAATTTTTTTTTTAAAAAAAAAAGAAGAATAAATTTTACTATTCCACCTTTTTTGTTTGCAATATTAAGTCAAACTTGTTTTGTTTGTTGGTTTATTTTTATTTATAAAAATGCTAATTTTGCTAATTTGAAATTCAAACAATTATTTATATATCTATAAATACACAAAAACCACAAAAAAATTAATTTATTAAATAAGTTTAGTAAATTTTTGCAAAATATTTATCTGCTAATCAAAGAGATACGCTTCCATTTTTTTTTTTTTTTTTTTTTAGCTTTTGTTGTTGATCAACCCTAACCTAACTCAATGTAAATCACAAAATAAACAACAATAATAACGTTGAAGTTTTTTTTTTTTTTTTTTTGTTTTTTGAACTTATTTTCGTTCGTTTTTGAATTTGTCACACAAAAATACATACAAGCAATAATTATTTTTATTTACATTTGAAATTGTCGTGTTGTTGAATTCTATATTTAAAACCAAACCAGAAACAATAAACTAAATATAAAAAAAAAGAAAAAAAATAATTTGCGTCTTTTCGCAGAAAAAACTCAAATTAAAAACCCCTCCCAAAAAAAACCAAAAACATAAAAATAACTAACTTGATATTTTACTTACGCGTATCTGCATATAGTATATCTGTATAATTATATGTTTATAGAGCAAGCATCATTATGACAAATGACCAAATGAACGAACGCACGATCAAGTCCATATCAAGCTCATTCAATGGAATATAAATACATAAATACAGTATATACGCATTTTTAAATAATCAGTCGTTAAATTTTTGTAAATACACATATGTGAAACTAAACGCATACACACGCACACATGACACACACATACTATATGAATGTATGTGAAAATAATGATGTACGTTTTGCCAAGAATTTTTATTTTTATTATATTTAGTTACCCTACTTCAAATGTTACACCACACGCTGTACGCACAGATTATGAGCTTCTTGATAGTCTATGTCTATTAATAAACGTCCACTTTGTACATTTGTATGCAGAAAATCTTCAGCTCAATTTAATGTCATCATAGAAAACTGTAATCGAAAATTTGTTTTAGAAAAAATCTTGTTTTTATCTAGAGTTGCAAAATGGTATAATATCGTATTCCTATGAGAAGGAAAATATATCTCGACCATTTCAAAATATATGAGGGAATGTGTCATTAAAAATTGGTGCATTGAAAAACAAAAATCTCAGTAACCAATGACTTAATTTTCAAAAAGTTTTCGGTTAACGTAAATTTTTGTCGAACTAACGAAATAATATTAAAAAAAAAAAATTATAAATTTTGAAACGCAAAAGTTTTAACTTTTTCAGGAATACCTTTCATTATAGCCTTAATTGACAGGTTGAAAAGCAAATTGAATGAAATTGAAATTTTCAGAGCAAAAACGGGGAAAATAAGAGAGATGGCGAAGTAGAGGAACGCCAGTTGACTGGAAATTTTCGTTTCGATTTTGCTTTCAAATATTTTTAATGCAATTTCCTTAGCTATGATTTTTTACTTCGTATTTGCTTAGATGTCCGTTTTGTTGCCTTTAATTGCCTTTTTATTAGAGCTTAATATCTATTAATTGGCCAGAGTTGTGGACAATTAAATGGGTTCGTTTCTCTAGGAGCGAAAATTACTTGTTTCTTCTGGTATCATTTAAAGTGTGAACACACAGAGGTAGAGGTAATAAAGAGGCATAAACTCGCCTGTCTTTTTCTAACTACCTATTTTTTTCACCTCTCTCTTTCAGACAGGCGTTCATGATTGCGCCCGTGTGAACAACCTCAAAAGCTGCTTTGCTGTAGCGATACGAAGCGAGATCAGACCAAAAAAAAAAAGGAAAGCACCTTATGCTGGTATAAAAATGGTCCAACTCTATTTTGTAGCAAATATTTCTGGGTTTATGGTGCCCGTTGTTACCGAAATTTGGCTTCATTTCTCACAGCTGCAAATTACTCGCCAAACGAGACAGTTTTTTAAGAAACTTAGTTCTTCTTTGGGTCCTAATTTTTTTCTGAACATTTTCTCTAGCGTCAGCAACATAAAACTCTTGGCCAGGAAGCTGGGAAAAGTCAGAGAGGACGTATGATTCATCATCTATTATTCAACAACCGTACTGGCTGACTAAATTTGTATTTAGTTTGTGAGCGCGTGTTTTTGCTTCAGAATTCTTTTCTGCATTGCGAAATTCGTAGGTCTTCAGATCTGGTTCATTTTTCACTCTCCTTTCACAAAGGATTCTGAATTTCTTCCTTTTTAGGATTTCTTTTCAGCTGGTGACCATAGTTTGTTACTCTTATCACAATCACCACGACCTTTTTTCTTGCAAGCTCCCTGCTTCCGATTGATGCTAACACTCGTCTTGCCGTATAGTCAAAAAATTTTGCTAAGTGACTTAAAATATTATTAGACATGTTTTTGAAAGCGAGCTTGACCAAAATAATTTCAATTGAATTTCTATGAAATAAGTTATATGTAGAACAAAAAGCGTGCACCAATTTTTATTTCAAATCCCTCCTTATTTGAATCCCCAATTGGGGACTTTTTATTAAGAGCGAGTAGGGCAGAAAGAAGTGATTAAATTTCGAACTATTTGATGTAAAATTAAATCTGAAAGAACTACAAAATGAAGTTGAAACACACTCGAAAGATATATTGAATTGAAAATGCTAATGTCCTGGCTAGACAGCGGAGCTAATTTCTCGTACTTTTTGCGACCCATGAAAATCAGATGGAGAGGCTTAACTAAATCTGGCATGTAAAAGATAATGTGATTTAATATAATGTTTCGAAAAATAGAAAGTATTCATTCAACCTGAATACTGTGTTGAAGTTCTGTGATCTTACTACAACCATAATCCTCAAAGGACATTATCAAAGTAAATAATATCAACACCTAGGAAAGCGGTCTCAGCTAAAGGGCTAGTGATAACGATATTTCTGCTAACAATCATACTCTCGAATCGAAATCTCGAATCTTAAGCAGAGGGGTAAGGGGGATCTAGTTTCCAATGATTTCAATGAATTTCAATGTCAGAAATGCTGACATGTGAGAAGCAAAAACAAAATTAAGAAATAAAAGAAATAATTAAATTATCATCAAACACGAGCATTTCAATTCAGAAAATTAACTCAAAAGAAAAGCGAGTAAGAAAAAAGAAACTTAAAAGATAAATATAAAGAAATATTAATGTGTCTATGTATACTATTCCTGTTAAGCTTCTACTGTCGGCTGATGAGGCGGCTGCTTCATTGGAATGTCAACAAATTGCTCGCATAAAATACAAGACAAGTACACACCCCTTCAAGGCAACCAACCAGAGAAGAATTCAGCCAGCGCAGAAAAGAAATACTAAAAGCCAAAAATGTCATTAGAAAACCAAAACAACAACAATAGCAGGAGAAAATATTACAACTAAAAAGCTAAAAAAAAAAGTTGAATGCAACAAAAACTAACAGAAATTAATAAAAACAAAATGAATGTAAATAAATAAACAAGAACAAAAAATACACAAATGTCAAAGTAAAGAAATGAAGAAATAATAAAATGCATAAAAGCAAATAAAATGCAGAAAACCAGAAGAGAATACAAAAATACATACCTACATGTATGTATGTATGTATGTATGTTAAGGAGAAAAGTAACCCCCCAAAAAGAGAGCTTCATTGCTGCTTTTGTTTTAATAGAACAAACAAAAAAAAAACAAAAACAAAAAAATAGAGAGAGACGAGGCCGTCAAATGAGTAGAAGCCGAAAAAAGCACAGCATTTTTGTTATAATTAAATGACACTTGTTACGTAAGTGCTTAATAGTTTCTCTATTTATTTATGTATTTTTTATTTTACTTTTTCTTTTATTGGGATTTCATTTTTCAACTATTTTAAAAATATTTACTAGTTATACGTTTAATTTTTATTCTTTCTTTTATAAAAGCTTCACTTACTGACACACACTCATACACGCAAACATTTATGTTTATGTATGCATTTGCGGGCGAGTGCTTCTATGTTTTTTTATTTTTGTATTTGTATTATATTTATTACTATAATTTTTATTTTTGTTTAATTTTTTTCTGTGTTGGAAAATTTTCCATGCTGATAATTTATTACAGCTACAACTAGCAAAAAAAAAAAAATGGAAAATAAACTTCATTAATTTTCATGAAAAAAAATATATAAATTTTTTCTCTTTAATTTAATTTTGTCAAATAAATTAATTAAAAATGTAAAAATTTTCTTTTCATGGCATTTAAAATTTACTTTTTTCTTTTTATTTGAAATTTTAAATGCGTAGTAAACAAAAAAAAAATCACAAAAACAAAAAAAAAAAAAAACCAAAATAAAAATGAAAAAAATAAAAAAATATAATATAATCTGGTACTTTAGTACTCAAGAAAACAAAATACGAATATAAAATTTGAGTGAACGCCATGAATGTATTTAGTATATTGAGTAGTAGTAGTAGAAGAAAAAGAAGACGAGGCAGCAGCACAACGATATTAAAACAAAAACAAAACTTGTCAAACGTGATTGTTTAAGAGTAAAGTAAGTCAGTCAGCGCTTTCGATGTCGTCGAATTTAGTTGTACACGTCGTTGACGTTTACGCAGCTATACCACCGCCCCTCATCTGCCTTTATGCACATCGTGAATGTGGACATCATCATTTTAGTCATCATCATTACGCTCATCATCATTAAACTCATGGTTGTCAAAAGCGCGCGCACACACACACACACACACACACACACACACACGCACGCACACACCACCAAAAGTACCATTCGTCAGTCAAAGTATCATTATGCCAGAGATTGTCTATCTATACATTCGCCGTTCTTCCATTCAACCAACCATCCATGTTTCCATCCATGCATCCAGTTGTCCGTCCGGCTCTTTCATAAATCCACATTCTCCACATTCATTAGTAATTATGGCAATGACGCTTTGGTACTTATGAATATATTGGTCTCTCTAACACCCGTCACTCTCTACCTCACACTTTCTCTCCAGACCCCCCTCCATTATGCCTACTCTCGTTACGCTCTCAAATTGAAATGTTTGCATGCAAGTGTATAGCATATTTTCCTTTATCTTCTTATTATCTTATAATCTGTTTGCAATTACTCTCTCTCACTCTCTCGGGTTTACTTACATTAAATCAGAAGAAAAAAATTACAAAATTCATGCATATTACTTTTTTAATCTTATTTGAATTTTCAAAATATTTCTCAAAATTTTTACTTTTTATGGCATTTAAATAATTTATTTATTTTGTATTAGTATTTCTTAATTTTTTCTCAAGTTTTTTTTTTAGTTTTCTTCAGAAAATTGTTTTCTTTATTTTTCTATATTTGTTTTTTTTTACTTTTTCTCATCTATATTCTTTGTTTGTTATCTAAAAAACTCGTTCTACTTCAAGATTTTCTCAGATTTCTCCAAAAAAAAAAAAAAAAGACAAAAACGAGTATCTGTATCTCTTTGCTTTGTTTTTGTTTGTTGTTTTTCTGATTTGTTATTGTTGTAGTTGTTGTTGTAGAAACCACATGTCTTTCAGTTTTCTCTTTTTTTGTAAGATTCTTCCGGTATCATTCTACGGCTGCTGGCTGTTGCTATTTTTGCCTCTTCTTCTTCTTTTTCCACTGTTTCTTCTTCTACTTTGTTAGCTTTATCTTTACTAAATTAGATAATACATTTTTTCACTGCATTTTTGTTTATTTACTACATTTTTGTAACTACTTTTTGTACATAAACACATTGCATTCATTTAAAGGCGGGAAGTTGTTTTTTTTTTTTACTACTACTTCTACTACTAGTACAACTACTCTACTTTTCTTTAGGTATGCAGTTTTTGCAAACTTGCCACTTGCCAGTTGCAGCTTAATGAAATTTATTACATTTACCACTTTACTACTTTGCTACTTGCAATTTATTTATTTTTCAGCTTCGTTATGAAGCCAGTTTTTTACATTTCTTATTTTATTATTTTTTTTTTTTTTGCATAATACTACCACTACTAGCACACACATATACATAAATACATATATATATTTACACACTTTGCTATCAAATCATATCATCCATCCATTAATTCGCTTTGCTTTATTAATTGCGTTTGTGAATATAAGTTTTTGAATCTATAGTTTAATTTTTTTTTTCTTGTTGCATAAATTAAATATAAATTATTATTATAGGCACGGAAATATTTATGAATTTCAATGAGATTAGTTTTATAGAAATTAATATACATACATATATGTACATGTATATGTTCAAACATTCATATAAAATGTGCTCAAAGATCACATGCCTTTCTAATATTATTTATCATGCTATTAGAAATGCATTAATTTAGTAATATGAAAGTATATAACTAACTTTTGTTTCACAGTAGTGAAGGCAAGAAGTGGAAAATGGCAGGGGAATTCAATAAGATTTGCGTCGTCTTACACTTAAGTAATCAGAAGTGTTAGAAACTGAATCGGAATTGATCGTTTTTAAATCATATTATGAATAAAGCTAACTATATTTATAAATAAAAAGATTGTTGACATTTTACTAAACTAAATTTTCACAAGATGTACACCAGAACCTTGATTTGCATAATTCTGATTTACATTGCCAAATTGATTTGACTGACTTTGAGAATCTATTGAATATAAATCATTGTGTGGGTTTCAATTTCACTAAATTTTCACAGTTCTAAAGAACATAAAGATTATGCTATAAATCCACATTAAAAATTGTTACATATACAGGGTGATTCAGGAGGTTTAGCGTGAGAAAGAAGGGGAAGTCAAAATAAGCAAAACAAAAAATAATAAATAAATCACATTTAATCAACCCTATTGCTATAATATTTTAAAGTTAAGGAAACTTCACTAAAAAACTTACTATCATAAAAATATCCTCCTAACTATTTTAGTTAAAGTTAGCTACTACTGTCAAAATCCTCAATTTCATCCTAGTCTTCATAGTTCTCAGGCTCAAATGGTAAAAAAGAAAAAATTAAATACTTTAAAGCTATGAAAAAATTATAACCCCTTCTAGTTCACAAGGCGTTGCAAATAAATCTTTCCTCATTCTTATAATTTTTTTCTTATTTTAACTCTCGCTGTTACTTTCTCTGATACTCTTCTATAACTTCTCCTGAATCATCCTGTATACAAAACAATTTTGTTAGTGGTCGGGTCGTTCTGTGAAACCTACTAAACCCGCAAAACAAGATTTCAATATTACACAGTCAGCTCAATATAATCTATTCGGTTATAGGATTTTTTTGGCGAAATATATTTCCAATCTTTCTCTGTCAGAAACAGAACTACTTATCACAATATGTGAATATATTTGGGAAAAATGAATACTTATAGAAAATAAATAGAGAACAAACATATTGATTAATCTGTAAAATTATCCAAATATGTTTGACGTTATCATAAAAAACAAATATCGAACATATCACATTCAGTAATATATAATAAAAACCTTCATCTGTCTTCAATAATGGCTCAAGAACACTGACAACTAGAAATTCAATATTCTGCTATCAGCTTAACTTCACCTAATCGAAAAAAAAAAAACCAAAATTACCCTTTTTGCCATTATGAAAACAGCTAAATCAGAAAGTGTATTTATTTTTGAAAAGATTTAAAGTATTCAAAAAAAGGATAAAGGCCAGAGCTGTAAAAGACTGCAATCAATTGCGATTTTAAATCACTGAAGTCACCATCAATGAATAGCATTTTGAGATTGCATTCATTGAATAGCAAATTTGACTAAAGATTGTAAAATTTAAATCATTATTCATTTCGCTGTCATTGACTAATTAATCATTTAGTTAAATCATGTGTGAATACACATTAAATAAAAAAAATCATCTTATTCATTTTATTCATCAATACAAAAAAAAAACTATTTATTTATACGCTAACAAAACTTGTAACAATTTTTCCAACTGCAACTAACAAAGAGCATGACGACCTCGATAGTCTAGTGAATAGTGCACTAGGCTTTCATCCAGAAGGTTGAGGGTTCGATTACCGTCTTGGTCTAGTGGTTAATTCTCAGAAACTTCTTATATTCACTATCGATATGAAGTGGATGAGAATTATAAGAATGTGTATAAGAACACACCTTGGTTGGTAATGACAAAACCACCGAGCTGATAAAAAATTGCCACACAGCCGTTCGGAATCGGCGTTAAACTGTAGGTCCTACTATCGCCACTGTGGTCTAGTGGCAGAGTGCCAGACTCTTGTTTTTGGAGACCCGAGTTCGTTTCTCGGCTTGGGTATGTTTCTTATCTATCATTCTTTCTCTCTTCCTTTCTTTCTTTCTTGGGGCTTTGGTACAATAGATCTTATAGGTCGCAGTGCCTGACTTTCGAGTCGTCTTTCCTTCAAATACTAACAAAGAACATTTATATAACAAGCAAATATGGAAAATAAACATTAAAGTGCAGATTTTTGAACATTACAGTGAAAAAAACATAGAACCAAAAAATTAAATTGATTTGTTTACTTTCAGTAGCAGCAATTTTTCGAAATTTCTGTCGGAAAGTGAACCACGACGAGGTGTATGAATGAAAGCAGTAAATGAAAATAATCTCTCCACCGCAGCTGACGATGGTAGAGGTGTATTATATTTTATGTACGCCTTCTTAATAAGTGGATACCGATTTATCATATTGGTAGATAAGGACTTATCTGCAATATATGCTAAGTATTTATCCTCAAACGGTCCTTCATTAGGGCTGGACATTAGCGGCTCATCTGATAAACAGTTTTGCCATAAAAACAAGTATATGAGGAAGCACATGCAGTGTTGTGCATAAAATTTGCAACGAATTTACTATATTGTTTATTACCTGTACCTTTTGAGGAAAAGTAATTTTCATTTATTATAAAAGTGGAATCTTCCACAGAATCGTCACATGAGAAATCACTGAGTTCTTCAGACTTACTTATTTAAAGGTAAAAAATATTTCGCGCACTTGTCATCAATGTCTTTAATATTCACGCTTAGATCTAGTAGAAATGATTTCGAGTGGCTTCAAAAGATTTCTAATGAATTCGACTAAACTTTGTTAAAGACTGCAGTCAAAAGAATGCAATCTTTTCAAAAATATGATTTAAAATATGAATAATTATTCGCTGATGGCAATATGATTAAGAATAATTTTTTTACATTCTTAATCAATGAATACAAAAAATGAATGCAATCATTTTGGTAACAATATCAAATGATTTTTCATCGCAAATGATTGCATTCTTTTACAGCTCTGATGAAGGCTAAATCACTTCTTTTTTTTTTTTTTTTTTTTTGTGTGAAATAACGAAAAGGTAAAGATAAAATTATTGAGTTGGCATATTTAAAATATTAAAATCTTATGATAATATGTGTCATGGTAAAATCCAAATCTTTTTTGCTGCGGTCTGAGATTTTCGCATTAAAATTCGCATTTGCTTTCAATTCAAAATCAATACAAAGCAAGTCAATAAATCATCAATTCTCTTATAATTCTATCGACTGTAAGACACAAAATATACATTTTTTATAAAAAAAAGTTTTAATTCGAACTGGTTTCAAATGCTTTTAAAAGTTTAGAGCATTCAAAAAAATATCTCAAAAATGGCCGAATATATATTTGAAGATTCGAATTCACCATGCGAAAATCTATTGCCAATTAATCAGAAAACTTGGACTGCAGAGATCACACGATCTTCTGTATGTTGTCTGTGATTGTATTTTCTTAAAATCGTCTGTCTTGTCTACAATTCGGTAATGTTTCTTAAGTTATTTCTTATATCTTTTTCATTGTCATTTATTCCCACAAGACACAGTCTTATTTCCCATTTTAATTTATTCATTTTTATTGTTTAGTTCCATAGTAATTCTATACAAGCTTAGCACTTTTATAAATTTTTTAAAATAATTTCAATGGTCTGATAAACTGAATCGTTCAGGTACTAAGCTTTTTGTGGTGGTTAATTCACTCTTCTGATAATTTGGACTTCAGTTTTGTAGTATTTCAGATTTCTGATCTTTCATTTTGTACCAAAACTCATTAAAATTTATATTACGTATGGTTTAACATTTTCCACGATTTATCGAGGAGAAATTAAATCTCATGTCATTGACAAATATTTGAAAATTATGAAAAATTGTAGTTTTGACTGCAGTATCGATTTCACCGATTAAAAACAAGTTCCTGTTGCAAATCTCAATTAAATCTAAAACATTTAAAAGAAATTACAAGACCAATAATTTATTAATAAAGTTTTTATTTTATTTATTTTGTTGCGAAATGAAAAGCTCTTCTTGTTCTTGCTCTTTTTCAGAGTAAATTGCTGATTTAAATAGAAAAAAAGAAACTTGCAGGTTGTCCTGCATTTCAATTTACTGATTAAAAGATTTCCTGAAAGAAATCGCAGTAATTTTTTTCCACATACAAACTCCACCTAAGAGTAAACTGCTTTGAACGAGAAACCACAAGTTTCGACTTTTTTTTGTTTTGTATACAACAGCAAATTACTCTCAAAAAGGCTCTCTGAAAACGACTTGCGAGAATTTTCTTGCAGATCTAAATTCCGCCTTGCTCTTGGACGTTTGTCATTGCAAGCCAAGAGTAGGAGTTATGTAAAAAAAAAAAAAAATACTCTTTGGTTTTTTTACCGTGACGAGTATCAAATTTTGTCCAAAGGTTTTAATTATATATTTTTAAGTTAGCGAACACCTTTCTACAACTACAATATAATACAAATTTACTTAAAGCCAAGCCTCTAACGCTACCGAACTTTTTTCATTTAAAAAATTTTTTAATTTTTTTTCCACCATTCAATTCGTAAAAATTTCTTATTGGCAAAAGTTATAAAAATTGTGTTTTACTTAGAAAATTTAAATCTTACTAGAAAATTTAAATCATTTTCATCACTAAGTTTCTTTTTATGGCTCTTTCCTAATTCGTTTGAAAAAAGGTTAAACGCTTAGTACCTAATTAATTTATAAAAATTGCCGGAATCAAAAATTATACTGTCAATAGCTAAATATGTAAGTAGTTCAATAAACATACACTTTTTTATAGCTTAATATACGAGTTACATTGTACCAATCGCGTTTAACTAGTATATAAATGCGGCCAAGGTAAGTAGTTTGGAATTGCTCGCAATAAAAATTCAATAAGCACTCATATCAATTTTGATTAGAAATTACTTTTTTTTATATGATTTTAATAATTTTCGTTTATAATTCTTAATTCTTTAATACATCGAAGACTCAAAAAAAAAAAAAAATGGCTCACGTTGTCGATTAATAAAACCGATGTTCAGAAATTATTCAAATTTTTAAGCGCATATAAAACAAATAAAAGTTTCGGTTTAAAATCTCTATAAAAAGATGCCATTACTGAAAGATTCATATTCAAAATATTGAGCATTCATAGTTTTTATCAGAATAATGTAAGCGTGAAATATAATAAAACATACTTTGATTATTTTTCTCCAATTTGGAAATATTGGAATAAAAAAATTCTTTAAGTATTTCAGTTACAGAAAATAATATATTGTAATGAATTTTTTAAAGGTGGGTGCAAGCCCATTTCAACCAATACTATTTCGCAAGTATGACTTGCAATATTGGTTGTCAAATTTGCAGAAACAAAATATTAACTTTAAAAACATACTTGAAAGAGAAGAACTGTCAAAATAATAACGAAAACTTTATGGATACCTGATAATTTTTTACTACACCGCTATTATTATGTTTGGGGATTTGCACAGCGTTTAAAAAACTATTGTGCTCCCTCTGAAGATTATAATATTATCATAGTATAGTATTCCTATGAACCCTATAATCCTTAAAGGGTTATAATATTTCTATAAGTTATAAACTTTACCCGTTATGAGTTAGTATAAAGCTTATTTCTAAGTTTTTCAACATGCCGTCTGCTATTTGATAATCTCCCAAGTACATTTTCCGGCTTTGCATAAGCATAGGACATTGTCCAAGAATATGTTTTGGAGTTTCGGTATGCTCCTCACAAAATCTACATAACTCATTATTGCATATTCTCTGTGCCCTCTCAGAATACCTGTTATAATTCTCAGATTCTTTTTTGATAAATTCATACATTCCTTAAATCTTTTTAGTTTGTATGTTCCTAAAAGAGTTTTTGATAGGTTCCATTCTTAGTAGATTATCCCAGTATGATGTTCACAGTTTTTCCTCTTCTTTCTTTAACGTCATTGTTAGAGACCTTTTTCCTATTCCACAAAAGGGTTCGGGTCCTACAAATTGGGTTGCTTCCCCCTTTTTTGCTAGCTCATCTACCTTCTCATCGCTTTCTATTCTTACATGGCCTGGAACCCAAAGTATCCAGACCTTGTTCTGCAACCAAGTTTCTCAAGACACTCCCTAATCAGTTTAGAGGTTATCTAGTAGGATTCGATTTCTTTGATAGCCGCTTGGCCGTCAGTTAGAATCCCAATGTTCTGATTCCGATAGTTCCGCTTGAGGTTGAAGTAAACATACTACACCACTAAATAATATCCCAAATTTCTCAGTACTGTTTTGGACATACACAATGAAAATCCGAATATTTAAAAAATCAGGAATGCCAAATGTATAACAAAATTTTAAGAAATCAGCAAAATGTGTTATAAAATCTTAAGAAACATTCGTGAGAAAACCTCTGGAAGAAAATCTGGTACAGCAAGAAGAGAAAAAAAAAAGAAAACAAGGATGTGGTAAAGGTATACAGAAAATCTCTATGAACGTGGTATCCTTTAGTACTTAAACGCAAAGGAAAAATAATTAAGGGCATTAATGATGTTTTGGCATGACTTGACAGCAAGCTACTATTCGAGCTAAAACAAATAAACAGAACGAATAGTATCAGTGTAGTGCCCAGAAATGCCAAATCCACCACATTACCTGGAGCAGCCACGTATTAAAGCTCAAAGATGCAAAATTCACTGTTGCAAGCATGACTCACTTGCGCAGAATGTGGTAAAAAAGCGAACTAACTAAATCAAAGAAGAGAATGTCCAAACTTTGATGGAGAGAAAAAAAATATAAAAATACAATTAATTTGGCGTGAAAATGTTTTTAGTTAAAAATTAAATTAAATTTAAATTTAAATCTAGGAAACCGTGATTAACTCATTATTGGTCAATCGGTAATTCTACTTACCAACACTTTAATCAAACGTAAAACTTCATTTGTGACACATATGCCATACATTATGAATTTATCTCGTAAAATGGATTATTTCTAAGAAACGATTTCAATAATATTTTTTTTTTTATTATCTCCCACTCTCCTGTCAAGTGAGTTTTTATCTAGATTAGATAGATGGCCCCTATTATAAGCTATTTTATATGATATGGTAATAATTGAGTTTTTAGTGCTAAATTGGGCGAAAACTTTGAAAAGGGTGACCATATTTCATCATAAAAATTAATTATCCACTTATGCACTAAGTGTTCCTGGTTAACGTTTGAACGTTTTAATAAGGCAAGAAAATCGCATGATCATAAAAAAAATCATAAAAGATTCAAAATCAATTGCACAATATAACCAATATATGTGCAGAGTAGATTTACATGGCAATGCGTTGGCTAACCATAGACATAAGATTCGATCTAAAGATCGCTGGTGGCAATTGTTCACTAATTTGCTTGTCAATATGATGGTCACCGATTGGAAGGTACATGTCATGGTTGCCAAAAAAAAACAGAGAAAAGTAAAATCATTATTGCAGTTGGCACTTCCGCATGTATTGTAAATGTACCTGTGTGTTAATCGAAAGGCGACGCTAGGCCATTGTCAAGTGATCTATCAACTGAATTTACGTGTCATGAATCATTCCATTCATCTTCGGTTCATTTTGAGAATGCTAACATAAAACGTCATTATCCGAAGAGAGAAATTCAAAATCGCAAAAGATGTGATGTTTGGCATACATTTACAATGACTCACAAAAGCGAAAGAATAAGAGAAAAATTTTGGAGCACAACAAATAGGCAAGGCCAGCGTCAAATCGAAAAGTAACAACGCAGAAAAATTTATATTCATCTTGACGGGCACATTTTTGAAATCAGATATCTTCAGGTTTCAAAATGGTCTCAAAAATACCGAAATTTTGACCATTATTCAGTCAACAATGTTTCCAAATTACACAATTCACCACTCAAAAAATAAAATTATAAAATTTTTGTGTATTTTAAAGGGTGAAGTAGTAAATGGCCTACCCCCAAAAAATGAGGTGACCAGCTGTGCAACAAAGTACACATACTCCTACATAACATAATAAGCGATAAACTTTTTCAGTTATCAAATAGTATAAAAACATTTTTTTGAAGTTATTATACCATATATATTAAAAAGAACAAAATTTAGAAAATATTTTGCCAAAATTTACTTATTTTACCATTTAAAGTTATATCTTATTACTAATCACTTTGAGCCAGGTGAAACCTAATCATTTTAAATTATCAAATGTAGTTTTAAACCTAGCATATAATAAAATATTCTTCAGTCGTTATTTTTGTATTAAGTTTTGAAATGCAAAGTTATTGTTTCTTTAAAGAAGCAGCAGTACGAAATGGGTTAAATAAAATTGCATTATGATTTCAATTTAACATTTAAACGAAATCCCCATACACATGATCCTACTGATTAGAGAAAATACCAGCACAACTTGGTATAAATTTTCATCAAAATCAGAGTTAAACTCAAGCTTGAAAGCTTATAAAAAACCACTACTTCAAAATTATAAAAAAAATATGACTTTAATAAAAATAAAAAACCTCTAAACTATCAGAAAGAAAACTTTTTTTCAAGAAAATTGTTCACCTGTAATATTCCTAGACATATTAATACTTGAAAAATAAATATTAGCTATAAATAAAAATAATTTTTTCCTAAATATTTACCTAAGATTACAACCCAGGGAGGTCTGTTGTATGAATATCTGCTACAGCAAGGCAGTTATTGTTGTTGGAGCTCCAGTTGTTGATACTTTTTTTTTTAATATTTCTTTTAATTTTTTTTTTTGTTTATTGTTATTTAAAACTGGTGAAAGCTGGCGTTGAACGAATGTTGGCTAAGAAATTCTATAGCTGTTTTTATTTAATCCAGTATATTTTATAACTTTTTCCTTAAATTTTTGTTTATAAACTCTATAAATATATAAATGTATTTATGTGCGTGGTTTTAGTTTTGTTGTTGTTGTTATTGGTTGTTGAATTATTATTATTGTTGAACATAAAACACATGTGACAGCGTAGGGTTTTTTTTCTTTCGCACAACAATTGTACTTATTAAATATTATTATTTATTTTTATGTATTTTTGTTTCACTATTATGTACTTGCTTAATTTAAGCGTAATTACTTTATTTAAGAGCTTCTTTTTTTATGGTTGTTTTTTTTTTTGTAATTTTTTTTTTTGCAAAGTTGCCGCGTGTTTTTGTTTTTATTTATTTTTGTTGATGTCTTTCTTGTAGATTTTTATACACATAAAAGTGTAAGTAATTTTTTGATTGCTTTTTTTTCAATTTGTATTTTTTTTTTATTTTATTTTATTTTATTTTATTTTTTTTAGCTTAATTTGAGTTTCAATTTCAGTTTCAGCGGTTCCACACCATTTATAATAAATTTGCACACACCACGAATCTGAATCGGAATCTGAACGAATTGAACATGAAAACTAATCGAATCAAAACTCGTAGTGGCCGCGGTCGTCGCTACTGCTACTGCTGCTGTGCTGCCACTATTACTGCTGTTGAGTTAATATTTAATATTGTTGTTGCTATTATTGTTACTGTAGACGACTTTACTATGTTTGTATGTATGGGTGTACTCTTTATACTCTCGATCGTCTCGTTGTAACTGGTAATGCTGCTGCGGATCAAAATTGTACAGTGAGTAAAATAAAAACAAAAATAACGAATACAACTCTCAAAACCAAAAAAAAAAAGCAACAATTTTTTGTAATAAGAAGTGCAAAAAATACAATAAAAAAATTTTTGTAATGATACTACATAAAAAAAAACCAAAACGTCACGTCATCAATTCATGCCAATTCCAAATAAAACTTAATTGGAATTCGAGTAAAAATTAAATACATATAAATGTATATAAAGTTTGATACAGAAGAAAAAAGTTTTGCGTGAAGTAGTTAATGAAATTTCGTTTTTCTCAATTATTTTTAAAGCGATTTTCGCGTTTACGCGATGTAGCTACGCTTACAAAAAAATTTTACTCATGCGTTTTTCTGTCAGCTTGTAAAAATTATTAGAAAACAAAATTTAGCACAGTGGCGATTTTTGAAATATTTGTGCTCGAGAAGCTTAAAACTATATAAAAGGAAAAGAAAAAAGAAAAAACAATATATTAACGGAACTTTTCCAAAAATACAAAATTCTTGTTCTTCATTTTCTAATTCTTCTTCTTATTTTTGAATGCTTTTTTATTTATTTATTATCGTTATTATTTTTATGTGGTTTCTGTTCTTTTTACGTTCTTACTGCGACGTCTCACACGGCCAGATGAGCAGAACAGAACAGTATAGAAAAGAAGAACATTTCTCGATTTGACTCTTCACGACTTGACCCGCCTTGTATTGCCTCGTTTCTTCTATCGTCTCGCCTTGTATAGTCCGTCAGTCCGCGATTCTCGTTGTAGTCTTTTGTCCGTCCTCACTATTATTTTGCGCTTTGCGTCATTATTTTTTTTTTTTTTTGTTTTTTTTTTATATTCTACGCTTTTATCATTTTCAAATTTTTTGTACGCCTTGCCTTGTTCTTTCTTTATTTTTACTTTTTTAGTTGTGTTTCTCCTTGTGTAGCTTAATTTCTACTTGGCTCTCGTTGATTATGATAATAAATATTTTTTTATTTTCCCTTACGTTATTTTTTCTGTATTTTTGTGATTCTTTTTCTTAATTTATATTGAATTCATATTGTAGAATTCCTAACGCAGCGAACGACCTCGTGGCTTTTAACCGTTTAAACTTTAGTACAGACTCTACCTGCTTACTAGTTGGATGCGAACAGACAACTGATTCGTTGCTGCATACCATATACACGATTTAGTGAACGACAGCAGCATTTATTTATTCTATATACAAGCAACCAGCAAGAGAGTGTAGTGCTTGTGTGTGTTATGTAGTTGCAGCGACGTCGCTGCCGCCGTTAGACCAGACCATTTTTACTACTACTACCACCAACCGCTTAAGAAAACCTGATAACAGCCCAGTAGAAAAAGTAATGGGTATTCTGGTCTGGCAACTATTACTCAGGCCTTTGCTACTGTTGCAAAACAAGAAACATCAAACATATATAATATAAACAGGTTAATGAACAAATGTAGTCATCACAACAACAATGTATATAGAGACGGGCAAATCAGACGGCCGTTTCTTCATCTTTCAATATCCTATATAAGCTACTAATATTTGAAATCATAACCCAGAATTATGGATTTGATTCCAAATATCTTCACTGAATAGAGATATTGAAAGAAACTAACTGCATAACAGTTCGTTATTTGAAAGTCTAGTATATGTACTAGACTTTCAAATAACGACTAGCAGACTAGCTACAATGGGAAAAAAACAACAACATAAGTGTATAGAACGGTAGTGGTAGTTTCTTTCAATATCTCTATTCAGTGAAGATATTTGGAATCAAATCCATAATTCTGGGTTATGATTTCAAATATTAGTAGCTTATATAGGATATTGAAAGATTAAGAACTACCACTAAGATCACTGATGAGGAATTGTGGCGGATTCCGAAACGGCCGTTTGATTTGCCCGTCTCTATATACATTGTTGTTGTGATGACTACATTAACCTCTAGATTTAATTTTCATAGTCTCCTAAAAACTATATATAATATCATTGAACAAAAGGTTCAATGAAAAAAAAAAAATAATTTACAGATTCCTGGAAAAATATGATCTGGAACATTACCGAAGAAAATAATGCAAAAATGCCAAATTAAGTTCTTATTGTTGAATAGCCTTCAAAATATATAAAAGTTTTTGTTTTAAACCAAACTAAATTCTTATTTTTGAATAGCCTTCAAAATATTTAAAAGTTTTTGTTCTAAACAATCTGAAATTAAATTCACAATAAATCAAAAGAACTAAAAAACAAATTTGCACAATTACATACAGTCCTCAACTTACATTAAGGATGCAGTTCGCAAAACATCCTACTTAATCAAAGAATGCATGCTTGTTCAAGGAAAAGCGATTCAGTTATCAAAAACCACTGGTTTTTTGTGATAAAACTCTGAACCTGGATTCACCAGTGGACTTTTACTAAATCCTAGATTCCTACGAGAGGGCAAAAACTTTCTTACCATCTTATCCATTTTGGTTCCAAAACAATATGGCATTATTAACCCATTTAGAACGAGCGGGAACCAAAGTAGATAGATAAAGAAAGTAACTTGAGAAAAATTTTTTTTTTGAACCTGGCTCAAAAACAGCTCAGCGACAAGGTGCCATACGGCACCGCTAGGCATTTCTGCGTTAAAGAAATTTACAGGCTTGGAGAGGTAATAAACTCGCCTTTTATACAACAAAACATTCTGTCTCACTGCATTTTACTACCATTTGATAGCGTATTGCAATAAGGTCTACTCTAGGAGACTAGTTTTTTACCACTCTTGTCTTATCATTCAAATTAACACTTTTTTTAAAAGACGAAGAAGTATTTGCATTAAATAAAATTGCTTCAGGCTTACCACTTACTATTAAGGCACAACAGGAAGAGACCTACAGTTTGTTCGAAGTGAAAAGTTTTCCATAACCATTTTTTTATACTTTTATTATTAAAAAAAAAAAAACAGTGTTCACGATATTTTTCTTGGAGAGGTTCAGAGTCATTAACCCAAAACTTTGATTTGCATCGTCGAATTTTTTTATAGTTTCAAAGTGAGTACTTTATTATGTACGTGCCTTTTTTATCGATAAAAATTTAGATATTTCATTCAATACTTAATTCTGGTATCAATTAAAAAACAACTTGATGAGAATAGGAAAAATTATTTCAATTTGCTTCCTTCGAATTGCTTTGAATTTCTCTTGTCCCTTTGGCTATTTAAAATAAGAAGTGAAAAATTCAATCAATTCGTCATAATTGATTTAATTTAAAATTGGTAACACCGTACATATCAGGCCCTTTACATTTCACGAATTCTTAATCTTATTCTTTTTTCTCTTATATTAACGATCCAGAAATTCTAGCCTTAATGTAATTCTGAAATTTCAGACCCAAAGTTTTAATCACATTCATGAGTCTTTTATAGAAAGGCCTGATTTTTTTGTATTTCAACACTGAATTCAGACATAAATTGTGGAGGCCTTATTGATTTTTCAACTGGGCAGACATTACTACAACGAAACGAAGGCAAATACACTAAACGAAGTGCAAAATCAACGAATGTCGACGTACGAATAAATATACGAACGTACCAACGATAGCGACAACGACTGGCTTGAAGAATCGCAAGTGAGCAAGTACACCCAAGTAAACACACACCACTACACACAAAACATGTGGGAATACGTGTATGTGTGTGTAATCCCCCATTGCGTTTTTTGCTGCCACCGCTCCACACTAATACACTCATCATTTAAAATCCACAAATCTACAAGTGTTCATTTGTTTTCGTATCTCTTCCATTCAATACTCAATTCATTTCTTCCCTTTTCACAGCTCCTGCCGTTGCTATTCTCTACTCATACAAAAATGTTGTACGCTCCCAATAGTATCTTTGGTTTTTTGTTGTTGCTGTTCTTTTTATTACGTACCATGTGTGTGTATTCCATTGCTTTCGATCTGAGTTGTAAAAAAAAGCTCTCATTTTTACTTTTTTTATTTTGCTATTGATTCTTTTCTTCACTCTTTTTTTATTTTATTCTTATTTTTATTTTATTTTATTTGCTTCTGTTCTGTGTTGTTCTGTTCTTTCGACACTTTGAACCAACAATTTTTTATTCGGTACGATTTGAATATAAAATTTCGCTCGATTCTAATGCGCAAATGTTTACGTTTGCGTAATTAAAATAATTGTTTATATTAAATACTTGAATTTTTATAAACTTTTATACTAGACACACACTTAAGTGCAATCTCAAAAAAATCATACAAATTCATCAGTTTTTAAAGTTTTAAGCATAAAATGTGTTTCACATTTTAGCATTCGATGCGCTTGATTTCAAATTTGGTCGCTTCTACTATGAACTGCTGCTGGGTTTTCTGACCAAGTGCTATCGTCTTCATTCACACGCTGATCTTTCAATTACCAGCAGTAAAATCTCAGAGTCACACACTGTGAAAACATATGGTATGCATTAAAGTGTGACAAGGAATTACCCCGCATGTATATATGTATGTGCAGGTAAATAGGCTCAATCAACTCAAAAAGGTTTAATTGGGATTTTTGTAAACTTTATGGCGACCATAAAAGAAAACTCTTTGTTCGCTTCTCCTACAGGACGTCGAATATTTACTCAGAAGGGCGAGACGTTTTCTCTACCATTTCCTCTATTTTGAGATTTCCAAACTAAGAGTATGAGTCACAGACCAATCAAAATTGTCTCAGTAACAACAGTGATTCTCAGAAGAAGTATCGCCCTAAATTTAGACAGTGCACACGAACGACATGTAAAATTGTACCGAAAACTGTACTGCTGATTTTAAGCATTACAAAATAATAATAATAACAAAACTGTATTAGGGGTATTCACTATTTGTTGCATTTCGTCTGGCATATACGGCTTGCCATATTTTGTAAACATAAAGAGAGCACAAACAAAGCAAGATCGAAAGCTAAGTTTGGACGCGGCCGGACCTTAATGTCATGCACACCCTTTAAAAAAAATACCTCGTGGGCATGGTTGTTACTTGATTTTAAAATTTTTTTTTGCATGAAACTCTTACCACTTATGAAAGAGTATTTTTTCAAAAGTTCAAATTCGTTTGATATCACCTTTTGAAAATTTTACTTGTATGAGATTCACTAAATCGATTTCAACCTATTTCTAAACCTGACTTGTCTCTTGGTAAAAAGGATGTCTGAACCAAGTTTTGTTTAGACTGCTCAAATTTTGCTTGAGTCATCGCGATCCCGGTTAAACGGAAGATGTCACTTATATGGAAAGTAGGCGTGACTATTGTCCGATACTAACAATTTCCACAAAGACTAGTCCAGAGCCGACTTCAACAAAGCATTTTAGAATAAATTTAAGGCTCTTCACTATTTCCTCCAGCATCACTAATTTTTACTTATATATTGAAAATGAATTCAATTGTAAAATTAGCACATTTTATAGCAAGTCATATGTACATTTTGACCCGGAATTTCCCAAAATCATCAGGGCAAGTCTGTTTCTTTCTTTTCTCTTAAAAGTGAACATCAAACTAAAAGTTTTTCAGTGACTGCACTGAAATAAAGTATCAAAAAATTTTAATATTTTTCAAAACATTCATTAAATTAATTCATTAAATCGACAGTTTTTGATTAAAAATAACATTAAGATGTAAGCAAATTATACACTTTTAAGGTAAAGATGTAGAGAAATCAGTACTAAAATCAGTGCAAAATCTAAAAATCAATAAATTTACGTACTTACTTCAAAGTTTTAAAATCAAAATTTTAGAAAAAGAAAGTCCGAGAAAATCAGTACGTCTGGCTATCCTAAGGAAGTATCACTGCCACTAAATCGATTTTACTCATTTCCAAACTTAAAGGAATGTTTGTTTAAGTTAGACAAACGAGCATACGTATTTTTTAAAACAGTAAAGTTTTTAGGGGCTTTTTTTTTAAGAATTTAAAGGAAATCTGGTCGCCGTAGCCTGGTGGTTAGTGTGTTGGACTGGTTAGCAGAGGTACTCGGGTTCAAAACAGAAAATATAAATTTTCTACACAGCGCCACCATTCAGATTCGGCATAGGTCCTTTCTTGGTGTACAAATATAACTCACACAACACGAATTGTTGCGAAAAGCTCGGTCTAGACCCTCCATGGGCGGTTGTGCCATAATATTAGTAGTAGTGTGGGAAATCTTAACTGCTCAGTGCTATTTATATTCAGTACCACCTCCTGAAATTTTCTGTTTTGATTTTCCCTTCAGGCATTCTTTCCTTGGTAGATAGTAATTAAGCATCTGTAATGTTTGGTTCGAATACTAGTGATAACTCGCACCTGGCTTCTGTAAAGTTATATCAGATGTTTTTTAATACTCTTATTGAGATGGTCAGGAGAAAGTCTATTACTTTCAGACGGCTTTTGGTGGTGTCGAACGATATTCCAGAAAATGGTTTTTGTATTAGAAATTCTATCTTTATTCGGACATGAGTATAGTATGATTTTGATCCTGAGTGATCCTCACTTTATACGGACTTTGACACAATATTATAATACAGCTGTTATCCCCCTTTTTTCATTTTTTTGCCTTTTGTTCTTTGATCAATCATTGGCGGATTTTTTAACATTTTTCAACATCGTAACAGTTTCTCATATACACTTCGACCACAAAAAAAAAAACTGAGATTTCAGGTTCAGTTTGTTGATTTCCTACATTTGAAAAGCTTGAGGTTTGGACTGGGTTTTATTTTATTTATAGGTCTGATTTTATGATTAGGATTTTAGTCCAATTTTTCGCGTATTTGAGCAGAATTTGGTTTACTCTTAAGTCTGAGTTTTGATCCATATTTTAAACTGATTTTTAATCTGAGTTTTTTTGAAATTTTTGTTTTGAATTTTAGTTTAAGTTTTGGTCTAAATTTTAGTCTGATTATAATCAAAATTTTTGAAACAAGCTGTTAAATATTCACCAGATATCTTCTATATCACTATTAGAAAGAGGAAGTTTTACCAGAAGCAATTTCTTGCAAACTCTCTCAATTAAAATACATTACTTCTACTAGATCTTATGACAATTTAGTAAAAAAAACTTGTAGGCACAATTATAGTGAATTAATTTTCAACCAAAGAAGGAAAATCGAGGAGTTTTATAAAATATCAAACTCTTATGGCAACTGCGAGCGGCAAAAGACCAAAAGCGTAGACAAGTTGAACATCGACGACACACCTGGCGATAAATTCTAAACATTTTTACAATTACGAGCATTTAAATCGATAAGTAAAGTGCATAAGACCTTAGACTCAATAGAGAATTAATTTCGAAATAACTTTAAAACGAGTTTACATAAGGTTTGATTGAGTGTAAATTATAGACTAACTATAACTGTACGAAAATTCATTATGAGAGACCGGTCCGAATGTTATCAATACTTGCTGCATATGCTTCATAAGTTCATTTTATGCGCAGCAGCAAAAATTTGCACTATACAAAAGTAGAAGATAATATCATAATCCGAAAGTGGCAATGCTTTCTAGAAAATATTAAAACTTCAATAAAAACGTAGACGCTGCTAACAACTTTGCATAATTAACAAAAAAAAAAAAAACTAAATATTCCCAAGTCCGGTTTTATTTTGTTTTTTTTTTTTTTTTTTGTTTTATGAACGAGCAATCAAGAGAATCGTCTGAAGTCTAGACACATGAAAAACGCTTCACAGTCAACTCGACAAAAAGCCAGTCATCTAGCCGGTCAGACAGCCAACCATCCAACTAGCCTCCATAGCTCAAACAAGCAGAAAACACAGCGACAAAACTAAAAAATCTAAAATATCAGCTTAAAGTGGCACACACATAAATACAACAACAAAACTCACACTCACACACACAAACGCGTACACTCACACATGCGTATAAATGTGTCGCATATCAATGGCTTAAAGTTTAGAAAAACTAGCAACACAAAAAATATAAAATACTAGACGACTACGATATAACTGCGCTCTAGCGCTCTTAGCTCAACATGAAAGTTTATAAGCGTAATGCTAAATTAAGCTAAAGTTCCCGATTCGCTAGAAAACAGTGACGAAAAATTGCTCGTCAAATGACGTCCTCAGCATAATAAAAAAATAATAATAACAATAAAAAAAAATAAAAATTGTAAATATAAATAAATCCAGCAAAAAGTGAGTGAGCTCGATCGCTCGATCATTCGCTTGATCGCCTGCTGTGTACTTACGCTTACACTCATTCAAACATTGAGAATTGTAGCGAGCTTTAATGGACAATCAACCACCAGCGCCGCATAATTGAAATTAGATGAAGTAATGATATCAGCTACAGCTATAACCGAAAAAAAAACTAAAAAACGTTGGCCTTCAGAAAGCGTAATTTGAATTAAACATTTGACAAAGTTAAATAAACTTTTAATGTTGATATTCGATTTTGAATTGAAGGATACCCAGAGACCAATAGCCAAAAATGTTTCAATGTTTGCATAAGAAATTAAACTGAAATATTTTTTTGGGTTTTTATATGCATAAATACATATACAAGGGTTTTGAACTTCTGCTTTATTGAACAAACAAAGGGCTGAAACGTCATAACATTCATGTACGAATAATTCAGGAAATTATTCAAATTAAAATACTAAGAATTTGTGCACGTGTTTGCCATGCTTAATAGAATTGTAACTTTATATTACAATATTACAAGGTTTGACCCCTATGCTTCTGCATAAGCTGACTGCCAATTCAAATTCAAGCTAAGCAATTAACTTCCTGTATATTTAGTATTTACCACATTCATTCATTTGAAGAAATTGCCAAAGTCATAATCATAATATAATATAATAAATGTATGGTTTGCTGTGCTAAGTTCATGTTCAATTCCTGGATCAGCCATATAGAAACCGATGTCAAAAAGGTAAAAAAAAAAACTGTTCTTTGAAAAAACACCTAGTTTAATAAGACTTGCAGATCGTTGTCAGCCCTAAAAAGTTTCTTTTCAAGAATCGGCATTCTAATAAGAATCACACTACTCTTACTTACTTAATGACTGCAACCAATGATCGAACTTGGCCGCCTCAATAAAGCTTCAATCAGCGAAGTAATAATGTAAATACCGGCATATAGCCCATCCTTCCATTTGCTTTGATCGTCACTCACGTATATTGGGCCATAGAATGAGGGATTTAAAAAGCGTTAGATATGGCTCTGACATTGTTGTTGTTAATGCTAAATCCCAGTTGCAAGAAATTCTTCAAGGATGCAACTATGTAGTTCTCTCTTAAGTAAATAGCACAGAAATCAATGCTGTTTTAAAGCATCCAAATTTTAATCACGACCGAAACCAGATACACAAAGACTAGCAATTGCATAGAGAGAGAAACAAATTTTAGGCATTTGTAAAGTTGGTAATGAATCAAACGATTTCATCAATTCCAACTTTTCTTACAGGTAACCAATTCGCCAATCTCTCGGTTTATAAAGTTAACTTCTTAGCATAAATCTCTACAGAGATAATTTTTTTTCTTGATAGCGGTCAGCAACTATCCCAAAAGTGTATCTTATGTATATAATGCTTGAGATTCATTTTCGAATAGGCTTTGAACCGCCGTGGAATTCTGTTTTCGGTTCCTCAATATTTTTCCTTACCATCATTGCGATCGTTTGCCATTATTTGTGAATCATATCTAACCGTTTGCGAACGATAGCGTCATTCGTCATTCATACACCCATTCAAAACACCATAGATCTTTGGAAATTAGGAAAAAAAACTGGATGTTGTGACACAATGAACTCAAATCAAGAATCAAGTGAGGTGCCGAAAATAGGCTTTCGTTTCGACTACCAGAATTCGACTCAAATTTCTCTCCAGCAAATCATTTCTTCGCATAAAAAAATAAGACGATAGTTTTAGGGTTTAGCTTTTATAGAAAGGAGCCAAGGAATGAGCAAGTGCGTTGTTATGATAAAGCAGCATTTTCTTTCTTTGAGGAAGGTTTCAATTTTTTCGTCCTTAAAATTATTTTTATTCATGACCAACTATAAAAATGTATGAAATTTTCATCGGTAAGGAGGGGCCAAATTTAACTCCAAAAAGTCAGGGCAGTCTAATCCCAAGCTCCCCATTCTTAGATCCGCCAGCGGTCTTAATTGAATTTTGGTTTCCAGTGTGTAATGGTGGACCCATGACAACAGCAACTTTTTTTTTTTTTTTTAATGATAGGTCAACACACAGGGATATTGCGCCCCTATAAATGCAGAGTATTGTATTGATTGGGAAAGAAAGGTAGGTTAATGGGAGGAGGAAAGAGGGAAAAGTATCGTGAATGTTTGTTTTAAATTTGGAAAGGTCATAACAATCAGGAAATTTATTTGCAGGGAAGCGATTCCATAGTCGCGCGATACGACAGAGGAAAGAACTATCTCTATAATGCGTGGTGCGTTGGAATACCGTGCTCACGCGGAATGCGTGACATCCACTTGCGGTTCGTGTAGCACAAGAGAACACTTGAACTGGTGGCATCAAATCGCGCATTGCCGTAGAACATCCACTATGAAAATAGCGGTAGAATAGAGTTAAGCAGGTCACGATTCCACCATATTCCAAGGATTGAATAGAGCTGGAAACCCTACTGTCTCCTATTAGCTTTATCGTTCGATGTTGAATATGGTCAAGGAGCTCCAGTTAGGCTCGTGAAGCTCCTGCATATAAGTGCGAAAAGCCTCTTCAGTTAAACATCCCCACACACCGTCTCGAAATTGGCATCCAATTCCATTTTTGCCACAGTACATCAGAAATCACTGCATGTCAAAAATCAGAGTGTGTTTTTCAGATATAACTTTATTTCTCAAATCACAGTTGGCAAATTCACAAGCATTCATATACTATCGGATAATCAAAATGTCGTATAATTTTACATGAGAGAATTTATGACAAATAAGACGATACGACACCGAAAAAGACAGCTTGCGAATCGGCCAAGTATGTTTGAAATCATAGGGTGTTTAAACTTATAGTATATTTGAATTTCAGTCATACCACCGTGCGTCGTAATCAACTCTGCCGCTTACGTGATTTTATTGCAGCGTACTAGACTTTCAACTCTGAATCCCTGGCAGGACATGGGTCTCACCTATCTTTATATTCTAATCAAAATAATGCATTGCTATCATAAGGTTATCTCCTGTACTGCCGTGCTTAGCATAAACTACTAAAATTTTAAGTTGAAGGCATATTTAGCAATTTACTAAGTGGATTTATTTTAACAGAAAATTTGGTAAACGTTCCCTTCGTTCCTAACAATTAAAAAACTTATTTAAAAATCTCAATCTGAAAAATGAATCCAAATTATTTTGCATAAAAATGCATCTATCCTTTAAAATTATAAGCAGATGATGGAATTTTTACACAGTATTCAACGCTTTTGTGCATTTGGATAATCATAATTAAAAAAGAAAAGTTCACAAAATATCTAGGTATTTCCAAATGTCAAATGAGTAATTTATGGTACATAAGTACGGTAGTTTATATTAGCAGCCAATAAAACAACAACAAAAAACACTCACCGACAAAAAATTTTGGTGAAGAACAAAGATTAAATCTCTCTCAACGAGAGCAAAGATTTAAACTCTCTCAATGCGAATCAAAAATAAAACATCAGTGTCATGGCAGAATAATTGAGGTAGGCGCATCCGAGAGGAAAATTAAGGTTAACTGTCAAACTATGAAGTGAGAGCGCTGAGCGTAGTGGTTTTCGTATAAAAATCAAATCACGAAGCACACACAATATGCTTTTTGATTTGACAATAGAGTGCAGAAAAAAAAGAGAGCGCCATTTTGGATGCTATTATCTGCCATTATTCTGCCATGATCAGTGTGAGAAACGAGAGAACGAGTTCTCAAAAATTTTTAAGCTTGCATGATCGCCTCCTTTCTTTATAAGTATTTATTTTACTATTTTCTCTTTAAGATACGAAAAAAAAATGTGCGCACATTTAAATGATATTGAATTTTTTGAAGCGCTTTAGTTAATGCAAATGAAGCACCAATAAAAAATGTGCAATTAAATAGAAATGAGATTCTATAATATGCAAATTTGTGTATAGTAAATTTGAAGGTCAAGCAGAAATTATTATCGAAGTTAATTCTTCCAAAAAACCGGTGTTTACAAAAGAAATTCAAATTCTTCTTCGTTTTTAATATAATATATTACTTGTAGTATATGGGTACATATGTAGGTTTTATATGAAAGGCAAAAAAAAAAAAACGAGAAATTTCATTCAATTTTTGCACAATATACAACAACAAATACTCAAGTAAAATAATATATTCTACTACACAATTTTACTACGTATTTAATAGAAAACGAAAAAACGACGACACCTCGATGTCCACGACGACAACGACGACGACGACTAGTAAACTGCGCATGATCAAAGTGCGCATTTAGCACAAGAAATCAACTTCCGCTTTTATTAAGCTGCATACTACATACTTATATATGAAAACTAAATACATACATACATACGTATGTATGTATTGCCAATACATATGTACCTACTATACTATGTATGTATGCAAATTGGGACTAAAATGTAAATTTTGATTTCTCAAAATAACAAAAACAACAGCAATAGAAAAACATACATTTGTATTTAGCTACATATGCATGAATTCTTTCAATCGCAATCGAAATCGAAATCACACAACATATCAGCGGTAAGGCGAAGCGAAAATTCATCATCCACAGTTCATCGCTTACGAGAAAAACACGTGGTTTTCAAGTTCATTACGAAACCCCCCGCCATCCATATGAAACAAAAGATGAAGAAGAAGAGGAATTAAATACGAAAACCACATGCCTTACCTCGTCCACAGAGTTATTTGAATATGATTTTTTTTTGGCGCAAAATATACGAGTCTACAAGAAGAAAACTAGTAGAGCAGCGAATATCACACACACATACACATAAACAATGACATCCATCCATCGTGTGTTGTAATTGGAAAGGTAGAAAAAAAAATTAAAAAGAAACGTGACGCTGCTTACAAAACAGTAGAAATGAAATTTCATAAAGTAGCAATAACGTAATATTTAAATGTCGTATGCTCAACATATTGTATCTACCCGTCCCTACCCTACTACCACCGATTTACTCCTATTCTAACAACCTAAAAATTACATACCTCTACCTACTTACACACATACCGATCAATTCTCTTTCACTCTCTACATTTTTTACCTCTGGCATCCATCGCACAGTAGAGATTTTGGCAAGAAAAACTGAATAGAATTTTTTGCATTGCTAGCTAAAATTAAAAATTTTCCACCACCAGATGGATCATTACTTAGATACAGTTTAATTTGCATGAAGAGTAACAAAGAAGTATAAAGAGCAATAAGAACTATGAGGGATATATTTCTATAAAAGAATAATAAAATAATTTAAGTTTATTTAACATAATAAATGCTCTATACAATTATATAATGAAAACTATTATAAAGTGTAAACCTCAATATGGATCGATATCATTGCACAACATTTTTTTTACCCTTGTTATTTTTTTGGAAACATAACATTTTGTTTAAAGGTCAGTATGGAAAAATATATAAAGTATCAATAAGTTAATTACTAATAAAAACCAAAAACTACTGCGATTCATAAGCATATTCTACTTTGCAAAAAGTTGCCATTCAAAAACCTGTCAAATTTTAAGTTGATTTTCGAAAATCAAAGTTATAAAAAACCCTAAAGATTTAAATATAAATCAGGAGGCAATTTTGGTTACAAATTAATTATATTTTAAGATTATGAAATTAAATATTACTAAACACATTTTTGAATTAGATTTCGGTTTCCGAAACGGCCGTCTGATTTGCCCGTCTCTGTATACACTGTTGTTGTGATGACTACACATATAAGTTCTTTAAGCCTGTGTTACACATTATTTAATGAAGCACATAAATGGAAAAGTAGTCAAGACTTTGAAAAATTAACAACTAGATTTAATTTTCATAGTCTACTAAAAACCTAATAAGATTTTGTGGAAATTTGTTTTTTTTTTAGCATTTAAAATCATGAAAATGAAAATTTTATGAAATTTATTTTTGCAAATTTGCATTACTTACAACTAAGCAAAATATATCATAACAACTAAAATTTGATTTTCCGTTAGATTAATAATTCATGCAGTAATACACTTTTATTCTGATCTCGCTTTTAATAATTTTTTTTTCACACTTTATGTAAATATAGTCTCATATAACTCGCCTGGGGATTAAATAATTTTAAAATATTTGATCAAATTTACTGAAATCTGAAATGTTTACCTTCTTTTAAAAAAAGAATGACCCTAACCTTATTAACCTAGAAAAGCTGCAAATGCAGAATTAGGTTAGGTTGGAGTGGCTGTCGAGAGACACACTTAGGCCTGAACGGCCCATTGTGATACCACATAGTTGGGCCTACAGTTTAACGCCGATTCCGAACGGCGGTGTGGCAATTTTTTATCGGCTTGGTGGTTTTGCCATTACCAACCAATGTGCGTACTTGTACACTATCTTATAATTCTCATACACTTCATATTGATAGTGAATATAAAAAAGTAATGAAAATTAACCACCAGACGAAGACGGGAATCGAACCCGAACCTCCCAGATGAAAGTCTAGTGCACTATCCACTAGGCTATCGAGTCCTACTCAGTAGGACTTATTTTTTTCTGAATCCAAATACAATCCAAGTACAAAACTCGTGTCAAAGAATGTGTCGAGTCACTTATCTCACTTTAAAACAGAACTTTCAAAATTTGAACTTTTTTTCGATCCTCAAACAATTAAAAACCATTTTTTTCTATTTTCGTTGTAATATTAAAAATACTTTAATATGGTTGATTAACAATTGATTTAAATAATTATAATATTTTATATTATACATTTTATCGCAAGTATCGCGAATTAAGACCAACTCGCTCCAATACTTATTTTACCACTCACTGAATGGGAGGTGGACTTGGTTACTGTTCTATTTGATTGATACCTATGCATTTACCAACTTAAATAAGTCAAATTTTATTCGTTTCCTTGGTATCACTTTTGGAAAATATCACTTGTATGGGAGTGGTTTTGAAGCGATTTCACAAAGGAAAATAATTTTGACCAAGTTTTCCATCCGATACCCCACTGTGAGTTGTCGCCTAGGTAAAAATTAATTTAAGTACATACGAAAAAACCTAACCTTACCTAATGTAGCCAGCTTAGAGCGCGAGCACAGCGCATAAAGAATGCCAAAGATACGTCGTCACTGTTTTTGAAAGACAACAAAAACAAGCATTAATAATAAAAAGCAAAAGAATACATCAAGCAAAAAAAAAAAATAAGAAAACTTGCACAATACCTGCGAAGAAAGAAGCAAATAATCAAAGAAAAGAAACCAAACCAAAATAAAACCAAAAAAAAAACACACATTGAAAGAAAAAAGAAAGAAAGAAAATACTTCAAGGTAAAACAAAAAAAAAAAAAGACACAGTAGTAAAATATGAGCTAGCTCTCATTCGCACTACGACTGGAAGAATCGGGCCATTTGTATAAGCTTCGGTACTTAAGTATGTACTTAGCTACTTACTCGTATTGAAAATGTATGTAGGTGAAACATGCGCAAGATGAAGGCGTCAACGTCACATACGCACACACTCATGTAAACATTCCTTTACTCGTTCGCTCTTAATGTTCGTATGTGTTTACTTTTTACTCTCTCTCTATCTCACATGCTCCACACAAAAACAATGAAACCCACTTGTATGATTCCTGTTGCTCTCGTGTTTTTCTGCTGCTACTACTGCGGCCGAAACAAAACTCCCCACACTTTCTCTCTCTCAGCATATGATTATGCTATGAAGTACAACAACAACCACAACAATCTACATACATAAACTAACTATGGGGTATGAGTTTTCTTATAAATACATAATAACCTTATCTCAAACTCCTACCCTAAACCACAAGAAAATTTAGCATTAGCAACCCATTAAAAGTAAAACGAAGTACATCGTTTTACTTCGTCGTTTAATGTTAGAATGAGATGCCATGCTATATGCACTTTCTTTCTTACCTTTCTTATACAACAAATATTTGATATCCCTTTGCCAAAGATTTTTTCAGAGGTTGTCGTCTTTGTGAGTATTCTTCTTATTTTTCTTCGTCGTGGATACTTTAGAAGGCATACACTACTAGTATATGCACATAGCGGTCGTTCGGATGGTCGTGCGCTTCCTTCGATGTTAACTGTTGTTTAATATCTCATCATCATAATCGTAATCATCATCATCAGCGCACACACACACAGCAACAGCAACAACAACAACAACTGTTTGTGGGAGTGACCAATTATCGCCTAGTAGGATTCTGCGCAAGGAGCGTTCGTCGTATTTGCTCGTTTGTTATAGGTGGTTGTCGTTTATCCTTAATTGCTGGATTCATTCAATTGGAAATTTACTTTGCAGTACACGGAGGTGCCTGCCACCAGTACGCACGGCATAGCTATGAGTATTACTCCGCCGTGCTTACTTACTTGGGTTGCAAGCAAATGCCGTCGGCAGTGGTGGTAGAACGCGAGTATAGCACACGAATCAAATATCCCTCACAGTGGGTTGCCTATGTATGTTTGTGTATCTGTATATAAGTATATAAATGGGTAATTTGTTGGCAAGGACATTTATGTATCCCTTTCTTTTCTACGCTCATGCCATCTCTATGCAATTGTAAATATGCTAATGAGCACATGGATTTGATTGGGTGCACTACCTACTGTTCTCTCCCTACTATTTAGGCTGTCCCAATTTCATTGAGAATTTCTACTAGTAATTTGAGGCTATACAAAATAGGAAAAATTAATTTTTTCTCTTGCATGCAGAGCTAAGAAAGGTAGGTTCAATACCTATATACATATATTAATAATAATATTGCAAAAGCTTGTAAATTAATTATCCGAAAGTTTTTAATCCAGTTCATTCAACTATGACCACAGAAAAACATTAAAAATATAAATTTTTTTAGTCATCGTCAACAGTTCCATTAACTTCGAGGCCAAATTGGTATCTAGCAAAAAAAAAATTAATTCAACCAAACCACAAAAAAATAAAATAATTCAAATACCCAATATACAAATTTATCTATACACAGTAGAGCTCCTTCAACTTGAAACTCAAGCGAAAAGAAAAAAAGATTTATAGAAACTTGATTAACAGAAAATTAAAAAAAGAATATTTGAGAAACCTCAATCTGAATCTGTGTGATAATTTACTTTACATTAAATTTATCTTTGCCATTCTGGCAGACATATGGAAACGTTAGCGCATCAGTTATAAGTTTCTCCAAATAAACTAAAATCATGTAGTGATTGATATAATATGAGTCTGTTCACAATGAATTTAAAGAAAAGCATTTTAAACGATTATTTTAAACCAAGCATTTTTCGAATCATTCACAAGTTTTATATACAGAGAACTAAATAGCTGACCATAGAAGCATAACTGCAGCACAAAAAAGGAATTATACAAAAAAAATAAATTGATAGGCGAATTCATTCAAAAGGAGCAAAACAGAAAATATTCGTCGAATCCATGGTTTGTTGTCTAGGGTTAAAAATTAAATTGATGAAAATTAACATAACTGCAATGAATCAAAGTTTGTTGAACGATATTTACGATAATGATTTTTTATGAACTTTCAGGTCTTCTTTCATCATCTTTATTTTTAGAGGATTTTTTTAAGTAAGCCACTGAATGATGGGTCTATTATTATTCCTTACGCGTAATTCAAATATTTTAGTTGGCTGATAAGTGACTACTTTTTTGCATGTCAAGGCAGAACATTGACACTTCGCTTTTTTTTATATTCTTTCTCTTCTAACTTTTTTCTACCTTGCATATACCTACCTCTCCTCTACCTCTCCAGTGCTTCTACCTCACCTGTACTACTACCTCTCCTCTACTTATACTCTACCTCACCCCTTCTACCTCTTTTCTATCCTCCTCTATCTCTCCTCTACCTCTCCTCTACCTCTCCTTTACCTCTCCTCTACCTCTCCTCTACCTCTCCTTTACCTCTCCTCTACCTCTTCTCTACCTCTCCTTTACCTCTCCTTTACCTCTCCTCTACCTCTCTTCTTCCTCTCCTTTACCTCTCCTCTACCACTCCTCTACCTCTCATCTACCTTTCCTCTACCTCTCCTCTATCTCTCCTCTACTCTTCTTCTTCTCTATCTCTCTCTCTCCTATACCTCTCTTCTACCTCTCCTCTATCTCTCCTTTGTACCTCCTTTACCTTTTCTCTACCTCTCCTCTACATCTCCTCTACCTCTCCTCTACGTCTCCTCTACCTCTCCTCTACCTCTCCTCTACCTCTCCTCTACCTCTCCTCTACCTCTCCTCTCCTCTACCTCTCCTCTACCTCTCCTCTACCTCTCCTCTACCTCTCCTCTACCTCTCCTCTACCTCTCCTCTACCTCTTCTCTACCTCTCCTCTACCTCTCCTCTACCTCTCCTCTCCCTCTCCTCTACCTCTCCTCTACCTCTCCTCTACCTCTCCTCTACCTCTCCTCTACCTCTCCTCTACCTCTCCTCTACCTCTCCTCTACCTCTCCTCTACCTCTCCTCTACCTCTCCTCTACCTCTCGTCTACCTCTCCTCTACCTCTCCTCTACCTCTCCTCTACCTCTCTTCTACCTCTCCTCTAACTCTCCTCTACCTCTCCTCTACCTCTCCTCTACCTCTCCTCTACCTCTCCTCTACCTCTCCTTTTCTCTTCCTCTTCTCTTCCTCTTCTCTACCTTTCCTTCACCTCTTTCTCTCCTATACCTCTCCTCTACCTCTCGTCTACCTCTCCTATACCTCTCCTCTACCTCTCGTCTACCTCTCCTCTACCTCTCCTTTACCCTTCCTTTACCTCTCCTTTACCTCTTCTCTACCACTCCTCTACACCTTCCCTACCATATATAGGTAAAGGTAGAGGAGAGGTAGAAGAGAACTAGAGGTGGTGTATAGGAGAGGTAAAAGAAGTACCTTTCCTCTACCTCTTCTCTACCTCTCCTCTATCTCTCCTCTACCTCTCCTCTACCTCTCCTCTACCTCTCCTCTACCTCTCCTTTTCCTCTCCTCTACCTCTCCTCTACCTCTCCTAAAAGAAGTACCTCTCCTATACACCACCTCTAGTTCTTTTCCACCTCTACCTCTCCTCTACCTTTACCTATACATCTACATCAGCGATGCCAACTTGCGGGGAATTCCCCGATTTGCGAATAATTTTACTTGGTGCGGGGAATCGGAGAATGAGCTGTTTTATGCGGGGAATTTGAAGTCGTTCAGCTTTTAGAAATTAAAGTCTGTAGAATATTTTTGTCAAATTTTATGTAATGTAAAACGTTTAACTTATGAAATATTTTGGGTCTTAAAATCTTCATCTTTTCTTAAGCAGGCCCTGCGATTTATTGGTTTGGAGAAATCGGTTTTTAAAAAAGTGTGTTATTTGAAAGTATTAAATTTCGAAAGCATTCTGTAAAAATTTCAGAGAACGCTTTCGTAGATATAGACGATTATAGCGGCGAGTGTCAGTCGGGCCAGTTTTGGCCATTTTTTATTTGATTCAAAAGAAATCCCCTCTCCCTCACTCATCTCTTTTTCTCCTTTGAGAACTTTGATATCCAAAAGTGGGCTGAAGCTTATATGTTACGAATTCCGGAGTCAGAAAGTACATATTTATTAATCTACCAGTTCCATTAAAATTTGTTAAGTTTTGGACCGAGAAAGTTCAGGGTCGCTTTAAAATAACACTCACTGAGGTCAATTTCGTTTTTCTAAAATGTTTATATTGAAAGAGCGTGTAGCGCTGTTATAATATAAAATTATACCAGCACGGGGAATTCGAGAGAAAAAATGAGTTGGCATCCCTGATCTACATCTACCTCTACCTCTATCTCTATCTCTGTCTCTATCTCTATCTCTATCTCTATCTCTATCTCTATCTCTATCTCTATCTCTATCTCTATCTCTATCTCTATCTCTATCTCTATCTCTATCTCTATCTCTATCTCTATCTCTATCTCTATCTCTATCTCTATCTCTATCTCTATCTCTATCTCTATCTCTATCTTTATCTCTATCTCTATCTCTATCTCTATCTCTATCTCTATCTCTATCTCTATCTATATCTCTATCTCTATCTCTATCTCTATCTCTATCTCTACCTTTACCTCTACCTCTACCTCTACCTCTACGTCTACCTTTACGTCTACCTCTACGTCTACCTCTACCTCTACCTCTACCTCTACCTCTACCTCTACCTCTACCTCTACCTCTACCTCTACCTCTACCTCTACCTCTACCTCTACCTCTACCTCTACCTCTACCTCTACCTCTACCTCCACCTCCACCTCCACCTCTACCTATCTCCTACCTCTCCTCTGTTTTTTTTCTACCTCTTCTCTACCTATCCACCACTCGTTTTTACTGACCTCCCTATAACACTTCGTGATCTCATATTTTCCTCACTCAACCCCCGCCCCCTCCCCCCTCCCCCTCACTCCTCTCTTTTGCTCTTCGCGATTTTTCTCTCTTCCTCCTCTCTCTCTTTCTATCTAAACTTTATTTTTTTTCTGCACTTGAAGGATCACCCATTCCCTCTCATCGCTTTTCCTTTCTCTTACTTTTTATTATCTTTTTCTTCCCTTCCTCAGTTGGTTAATTGATTCCTTCTGTACACTCCAACCCTTTTTTTCTCTGTCTCTCCTTTCGTCATCTTTTACTCAACTATTTCTCTCTTTTCCTTTTTTCTTTTGCTAAAACTCAAATAATTAAAATAATTTCGAATTTTTATAAATTTTTGAACACATCTTTCGCAGAGTTTTTTGTGACAAACAAAATTTTATTCTTTTTTTTGTATGTAATATTATTGTAAACAGCTATTTGGCAATTCAAAGTCAATAAAGCAAAAACCACACCCACTACTCATCTACACTTCGATTTTTATTAGATAGGTCGTGTGTAGGGTATATATTTTGTAGTCAATCTTAACCAACCAAACAAACATACTTGAGAATAAATAGATTGTGACTACACATTTTTTTTTCAATGTAATTAAGAAGAAGTTCATTATAATCATAAAAATTTCATCCACGTGCAGTTTCTCTTCCCACTGATATTTCAAAGAGGTCAGTAAAAGGTACCTATATAAAAAGTATGAGAGTATACAATTAATTTACTGAACAACAACAATGAAAACAAGAAAAAATAGCTAGTTGATAAGAACTGTAAAAGTGATAAGGTACTCGGCGGCTATTCCACTCATGTTCGTTCCTATCTCTCATTATAAATATTTTGACATATTCTATTTGCAGTTGAATGTGAGAAGGTTTTTTTGTTTTTTTTTACTTTTATTATTAATTACTAATTACTATGCATATATTTATTATTAATAAACGAGTCAAACGGTTAGGAAAAAAAACTTGGTTGTCATTAATATACTATTGTAAATACATTAACCTAATTGAATGTGAATATAGAAACTACTAACGTAGGGATATAAGCACGGAGAGATAGATTAGTTATGCATAGAATATTATTAAGTGGGCTTGTGCGAAAATTCTAAAATGGCAATAGCAACACGAACTTGTCAGTTCCGCATATTTCATTGTTTGTGAAAATCTTATAATGATAATCGAGATGATGTTGAAATTGTAGTAAAGAATAGAAACAAAAGTAACTAACTGAGTGGAGTATAAAAAGCAAAGAAAAAAAATTAAGATACAATAGAAGAAACATATACATATTTATTAGATACGTATACACACACACACTTACTCACACAAAGTCGTCCATGTATAATTTAACAAAAATGTTTAATTAACACGTTTTTATAATGCTAAATGGGTCAAACGAGAATTATAATGGCGTTTCACATTATCATAATGGCACTTGTTGATATGGCAGCCATACATACAAGCATACAAAGGAACACTAGCGGATCCAGACATTTCCAAAGGAGGGGCGACATTTTTAATTTTTTCGTCTCTTTAAAATTATTTTTTGATTCATGAACAACGATCAAAATGTATGAGATTTTCATCAGTAAGAGGGGTTTATCCCCAAAAATACCCCTTTGAGATCTGCTACTGTATAGTAACATGCCTATATACATTCATATACACATACATACATATATATATATATATATATATATATATATATATATATATATATATATACTCATACTAATGCGATGGATGTTATACGATACGGTACGGTTGTGCCCACAATTTTAATTTAATGTGTAATTAGGCACAACTACACACGCAAAATCTTATGCACATATATAGATACAAATTTATGTTTGTATTTATTTGTTTTTGTTTATATTATTTTGTGCATCGTTTGAGGAACTTTTCATTTAGTTTTATAATATTCAATATTCAAGTTGAATTGAAAAGTGCAACAAATCATAATAATAATATTTTTTTTTTTTTTTTTTTTGGTATCAAATTTGATTTGTTTTTTTTTTTATTCGAAAAATTAGGGAGGTTCATATGCAATGAAAAGTTTATTATAATATGAACTCAAACAAACCAAATCACAATTATGAAATTCTAAAATCATTGTATTTTGGTTATATTTTTTGTTTGATACAATCCTAGTTGGAAATCATTTATTGTGGCCTTGTAAAACAATATCAGTTTTCGCGTTTTTGCATTTTATTTCAATTATAAGACGCCACTGATGATAACTTGGCCATACATATTTATGTTGGTTTACAACTAATTTCGAACGAAGCTATGGATTGTTTATTTTACAGCAAAACAATAAACAAATTTCGTATTTGGTTTTTGTTTTGCATGTTAAGATAGAGTTTTGAAACGTACTGAATTTCTAGGAAAAGTAGATGTTTCATTATCTATAAAAATAAGTCCTTATCTATTATATTTTTTCTTTAGTTTTTATAAAACTCATGTGTACAGAAAATTTTGAGTTTTTTTGTTTGCTTTGCTACCCATATTCAGGATACCGCTATTTATTAATATTATTATTATATTTGGGAATCCGCACCGCGTACTAAAGAACTATTGTGCCTCCTTCAGGATTATAGTATTCACATGAGCCCTATAACCCTAAAAAGATTGTAGTATTACTATAAGTCCTATAATCGATATAAAACTTAGTATAAAATCAATTTACAAATATTACAACATGCTCCACTGAGCGTAACAAAAGCCGGTTTAAGAGTCTAGGTTATCCGGAGCCCCAGCGGCATAGGGGCCCCCAAAATTATAAATCGTAAAATTAAAAGTTAGCAGAGGTGTATTTGTTATCAAAATTTTATGACGCTTTTTGGGCGAATGTTCAATGTCCATATTACATCACTGGATTAATTAGTATGTGCACAAGGCGAATCTTTTGATAACCGAGAACGCTGGTTTATCTGCAAGCTTTTCAGAAGTTTGCACAGTTTTAAATTTATTTCTAACTATTCCAGTTACAGTTGTTTCGGCCGAACGTACGTTTTCTAAAACGAAACTAAAATAAAATTATTTGCCCAAAAGCATGACTCAAAACAACGCTTCAGTAATTTGAGTATTTTTTCTATCGAGTATCAAATTGTAAACTATTTAAGGAATGGTTTCGATAATATTATAGACACCTTTGCCGAAACATAATTTCGCAAGAACAAATTCAAAAATGAGATTATCCAAAAAAATATTTATTTAGATTTCTTTTAAACCGCTAGAATCGTGAATAAAATTTAAAGTCCTTATATTTTCTTTATTTTTTTTTGATTAATTCAGTACGTGCATATAAGGTTCAGTTGAGGGCCCTTAAAACTTTTAACCCTGGGCCCCTTGCGTCGTTGTTACGCCACTGAACATGAAATTGTCCTAAAATATGTTTTGAAATTTCGATATTTTGCATTTTTGCATTGCATTTTCACAGTTTCTTTCAGGTGATAATTCAGTCTGCAGTTAGAATTGCAATGTTCTGATTCTGATAGTTCCGTTTATGGTTGAAGTAAGCACAACAGTCTATGGCGTATATTTCTGTCTGGAAGATATTGGTGTATTTATCTATGGGCTCAAAGTATGGGTGTATTTATCATTGGCCCAAATACTTGCGTTCCTTCTCCTTTGTCAGCAAGAGACTCGTCTGTATACCAGGTTATCATTTGTTGGTTTATATTATAGGTTTCAAGTACACCTTTTTATTTTTTATTTTTGTCTTAAACTTTTTAGCTAACCTAAACTTAAAAAAAAAACTAAGCTGTGGTATCATGTTATCTCTTGATATTCAAATTTCTGTAAGAATATCAATCTACTTCTGATTTGGGCAATGACCTGACTCGATATATACTCCACTCTATAAATGGTCTTCCTCGCCTGCGTCTGGATATAAATGTGAAGTGGTGTTAATTCTAAAAGGATTTAAAAAGATATTATCAGCCAAGATAAATGTAAACAAAGCTTATGATCAAATATATTGAAACTAAGTCTACTGTTGTCCTGGATACAAGTTTGTTGCAAAATGGCCTAATTTTTATAGAAGCTAGGTTCAAAATTCAGTGGGTTGCTTGTTCAAGGATGCGTTCTAGATTAGAGCAGAAAAACTTTGTTGGTTAGATTCAAAATCAAACTTTAAAAGATGTTATACCACCTTGATCAAAAAGTTTCCGGAATTTATTCAGAAAACTAAAAATAGAAATTTATTCATCTAAATCTATATTGTCCCCTTCAAAGTAATCCCCATCGACTGCAACACACTTATGCTGTGGAGTAAGAAAAATTTAGGCCAAAAACAGGCAGAATAACAATGTATTTGAGCCAAAAGCAGCAGTTGAATCCGTATCCATTAAAAAATAGAAATGCTTATATAGTTATAAAACATAGGAAAATCACATTTCTTTAATTTTTGTGACTGATAGAAAATTTTGTTTTTTTTTTTAAGTAAGGGCAGTATAATAATTTTATAAACAAAAAAAAAATATATTTTAAAATTTTCTACAAAAAATCCAAATAAAAAGATGACGATATAGCTGTGAAATTGATACCTCGATAGTCTAGTGGGTAATGTACTATCGATCTGAAGGAAATCACCAACAGATAACAAATTGCCACACTGCCGTTCGGAACCGGCGTTAAACTGTCGGCCTTACCATATGGTACCATGGTTAGGCAGCCACTCCAAACTAACCTAACCTAGCCAGTGGCGAATGAAATTGACTATATATAAATAAATATCAGAAAAACATAAATTCCTACATATTTAATTTGTATCTCAACACAGATATCGAACAAATATTTTGCTGAAAATGCAATGAAAAAAGCAAATCTTTTCTTTCCATTATCATTTATCTGAAAATTGCTGGCATCAAAATAATTACTGTTTTTAAACGAAATATAAAAAACATAAAGGAATAATGGTATCTACTTCCAATTCGATCAACTTGTCATCAACATCATGCACAACATCATCATCATCATTCTAATGAGCACCTCAACTGCATTGGGCATCCACATTAGAGTGTCACTATATGTAATTTCAACCCAAAGGCGCAAAATAAGCATCAACCTTCAGACCGGTGCATATCTATAGAAACGCTCGTATTGTATGGTATGTGTAAGGATAGAATAGAAAAACAGACATTTTTTAGAAGTAGCATACACCGCCTCTAAAACAATAATATTTATTTCGATTATCGTTTTTCGATATTCGATTACCCCACACCATCGATCTGACTAGCCCCTCAATTTGTGGATTTTTAACATACAGTTTTTTGCCTGGCCCAACCAAACAAACGGTTCAGAAAAGTAATAAATGATCTTAGGGCAAAAAATCTCGATCAGAGATTCGTAATCAGTAATCTAAAATCGGTTTGGGATCAATCTTGGAGAAAAAATTAAATTTTTGCTACACAATGTAATTTTACACCCAAAATTTAGATCTGTTTTTTTGTAAACGAGCGTGAATTGAATTTAGTTCATACGTTTCTGGTAAACTTTAACTGCTTCCAAAAAGAAGCGCATTAAATGCGCAGCAAAGTGAATGCATATTACAGAATGTCCCTACCATTTTAATAAATAGACAGTTGCATCTGTGTGTGTATTTATGCATGTGCGAATAAGAGTACATAAATGCATTTATACTCACAATATCTCGTAAACTTTTTATATTTATAGTCGTGCAAATAGCGGCAGTCAGCCAGTCAGTAAGCCAGCCAACAACAGCATTTAAGCTTAAGTGACGAATACACATTTCGGATGTTTATGATTATGATAGTTTGAAGAGGGATACATACATGTACATATACATCGATTTTATACGAAATATGCATTAGAATGGTTCGTTTTTTTGAATTTGAATGACGTCGGAATTCTAAACAAGCAGATGATCCGACTTAAGGTTTTTGAGTTTCATCAAATTTCATAGAAATAAAATACTAATATTTTTTCAATTAACTCTATTCAAGCGCAAGTGATTAGTGCAATTTAGTCCAATTCATACCTTGTTGTATTGCATAATATTAGAGTCCGCCAAAGAGCGCGGACCATATAGACTAGAAAGTCCATTGTACTCTGTCCCGAACAGGGGCACTCTCCTAACTTAGTTAGGCTGCAACTTCGTCTACAGCCTTAAATCTGCCAGAAGTCTTTTCAATTTATTTACTTACAATTTACCTGCATAGCTTATTCAAAATTGAATAAGTGTTCCGCCTTCAAGAAATGTTTGCCTAGTATATCACATCTCGCCCGAGAGAAGGCAGGAAATTCAGAAATAAAATGTCATTTCGTTATTTTCTAGACATACTTCACATATAAATCTACCTCATTCACTCTCACAAGAAGCAAATCAACCAAAATTATTCAGAAAAAAACTCAAAACCACATCAAAATCTTTTGAAAATGACTGCCAAACTCCTGTGGTCGTAACCCATGTCGGACAGTGTAATAGTAATTTTTAATGAAATTTTATAAAACTCGAAAGCCTCACGTCAGAGTGTGTAGAACATCTTTATTTTAAGAATTCTGACATCATTTTTGCATTCAGCGGGCCCAAAATACAAAGGGAAAACTTTTTCTGGTATTTTTTTTTTACGAAAAACAAGCCACTCTAATATGCATATGTGGTGCATGTATGTATATGTATTTATGTACAGTAGTAATAAAAAAGTGCATGAAAATAAGGAAACTATTACAACAACTACTACCTACCTACCTACACTAGCGTATTAAAAAGAGTACGTGGATAATTTAATAAAGTACGCTATGAAATAAAATGATATTGATATGCAATACTTTTATGCTTCAAGTTTTCCTTAGTGATAGCTATTTAAAAATTACAATAAAAAAAAATTATAGATATTTTCTTATACATATATACTATATTCTTTGAAATAAATATAAAATGCGACGATACACCGTACATATGTAGCTCCTTCCACCACCAACACGAATCTTTAACAGCAGCAGCAACCCATATCTATGCGAAATATTCTAAAATTACTAAATTCAAGCAAAGTAGCAGAAGTAGCAGCAACAACAGCAAACACTTGAATGCATATTTGCATGTGCTTCATAGTGCGATGTATGAATCGAGTCGAGTATTTCAATGTATGAATTATGGCTCATTATGCGATGTACGTAACCATACATACATATGTATGTATATATGTATTTCTATTCTCAACATTATGCGCGCAATGTGGCAAATTTCGTTTGGCTGCCACAAATGTCACCCGTTGATAAAGGATTTCAATTTCATGATTTTTTTGTTTTTTTTTTTGTTTGTTGCTGCTTTACCCCCAGCAAAAGCAGTGGCTACGACAGCAGTATCTAGTAGTACTTCATATAATCAGTAAGAGCACCGTATACTCTCTAAGTTACTATTGCTACTTCTGCTGCTGCTGCTACTACTGCAATTCAATGCGATGAGATTTATTTTTATCGCCTTCAATTCAATTCATTTGGTTACGGAATTTGAGTGCGCAAAGTGATTCGTTGTGCCAAACATGAATGTTCGTTGAATGTGGCTGGTGTGGAGAATGTTTCGCGGGAACTATTTGCTTCTTATGTATTTTTTTTATTTTTTTCTTTTTGGCACAAATGCCAAATGAGGTATATTTAGTTACAGGGTGAAATATAAAGAAAAAACTTAAATACATTCTGGGTAAACCCTTTCAATTTTATCTTAACCCATTAACTAGTAAAGTGCATTTTTGTGAGGTTCATATTCAGAACATGCGTGCCAGTACAAACTTACGAACCTTTATGTTTTTGATGATGCTCTTTTAAATGAAGCCATCAAGAATTTTTCTAAAGCCCGTTAAACTGTTCAAAAGGAACTTTCGACGCAAGAATTCTCTTTTTTCACTCATTTTCAATGTTCAGAGGCGTGACGATGTTACCGCCTAGATAGGCTCCCTAAACCTATCAGGATCGTGAGCTTTATGTCTCAAAATGCTAATACCAGCATGCAGAAGGCAAATTTGGCCCTGTCGCCAATACCTTTCATTGCACTTTTTCAATGTCTAACATTCAGCCCAGACCTGGATTCTATAGGAAATCTTTAGGGTATCTTGATGCGGCAGATTTATAAGAAAAAATTACAAAATTGAAGCCTCCTTACAGCAACGGACCTGAAGTTCAATGCAAAGAAGTTTGGGCTCAAGTTTCCTCGAAAATTCTTAGCAATTTGGTAGGATCAATGGCTGACAGAATTTATGAAATAATAATATCTAATAATGTCGCTGCTGAACATTTCATATGTTTTGTCTGGAAACTTCATGAGTGAAGCAAATTAAGATAATCAGCTTCGACCGTTTAAGAAAAACAATAATTTTTTATTTGCTTAAATAATGGATTTGAAATAAAGCGTTTTGGGTTGAAAACGAATTGAACGTAGGACAATCATACTAATAGACACATTAATCCATCAATATTACAGTTTAGTGCTTTATGCTTACTTATATTTAAGTGATTCACAAGGTCTCAGAAAGTTGTAAATCATAACTCCTATTTGAAGAGAATGTGATATTTCATTACTGAGTTTGCTAGAAAAAATAAAGCATAAAATAATTTATTGAAGTTAAAACACCAAGAGAAAGAAAAGAAAATAATAACCGCTTCAAAAAAAAAATATTCATTAAAAGTTTTATTGATTGACTGACTGAATAGTAATCACACTTTAAATTCATACGTTATATAGTTGTTTTCGTAAGGAAGTCAAAAGAAGTTTGTACAACTATTGTTAAATTGCATGACTTTGGGGGGCTTAACTCGTTCCAAAAAAAGGCAAAATTAACAAACCCCGCTAATTAATATCTCATCGAATTCGGTTTAATGCAACCAAAGATGGTGGAAAATTTTCACTTGGTTAAATATCAGGAACAGAACCAATTGGTGAGTTACGGACAATACACATAGTTCCCGACGAAATCGTTTTAAGCCCGATTGCATGGCTTTCTTCATCGATAAATATAACATTAGTGTCCATGGTTTAGGTAAAAAGAGGGCTCATTTCTATCTCCTACCTTTTACCATATCTTTCTCAACTTCTGTCATTGATAAAACAAACAAAAAAACACTATTAAGTCGTTTGAGAATGTCTATCGAAAAATCAAAATTCAAAACTTTAAAATTGATATATAATGAATGGATCACTTAGAAAAGAGTTTTATGTCTTATGTGGGCTCCACGATACTCTGGTATTGCAGGCTCTTCAAATACATCATGGAGTCTGAAACCTTTTATTGGCATCAGCTCTGTAGAGATCGTGAGTTGGACCAATGACTTTGTGGGTTCTATTCATAAAACAAGATGTTCCGTGCTTGCTTCTTGTAGAATCGCGAAATAATTCATGAGACAACCCGACAGGAAATCAGCGAAATTTCTTTTGAAATGGAGAACGAAGGACCTAAAACTATTTTTAGGTATCATCAACGTGCATAACTCATGTGGTCAGCATATGACCAACATGGGCCTCACCACCGATCTAACCTGCCAATCTTGTCTGGAGGACATCGATGCTACTGAGCATTATCTCTCCCGGCGATTGCAAGAGGAAGGTTAAGGCTATTTTGAATATGATTAACATTTATACTCACTTCTAAGATTCATGAGCAAAACAAAGAAATTCGAGGTTGAGAGACCTTAAACTTTTCTTCTTTCCTGTCTTCCTAATTTCGTATACTGGGTCTATCCCAGGTATAGTACAATGGTATTTAAGACTGAGTGCTTTGGTTTGGTCCAGCCAACTCTAACTCTCTACAATAATTCCACATAAATCTCCAAATGCGATCTCGGAAATAAAGTTTGCGCCGATAAAACTGAAAGTTGGCTGTTATCTCACAAGGGACTGCACAATCTCTATTAATTCGCAGTGGACTTACGAAAGCTAAACTAAACCTAATAAAGTAGGGCTTTAAACTATATTGACTTATTGGAGGATCATTGAAACTTGGCTTGCGTGACTATATTCTACTGTAATTTTTACAGCATATTTTTCGTGGAGATGCCAAATTTGATGCCATCAGTTTTTATTTTTTGTAATAGGGGATAAACCTATAAATAATTTATCCTCTTCAACCCCTTTTCTTATGGGTATCATGGTGAATTTTAAAGACTCTCTTCAAATACGCTATAGATACAGTTCATGAGCTTGTAAGGCTAAAAATAGCGCGGGCATTTAAGGTTTCAGTTAGGAGATTCTATGGTACTAGTTCCTTTTCTAAAGTTTCTGAGTATTGTTCAGTTGAGTGCAGGGCACTCTGCTAAAAGTGAATAGAGGTCTCAACATTTCCAAGACAGGGTATGCAGATCGCAATAATGACCTATAAAGAATCCGCTTTCTCGGTTTTGATTAAAAAATTTATTCACATTTTTTGTAGGAGGGTTTTTCTTGTACAAGTTATATCTTGTTAGTTAAACCAAAGCCTATGAATCAGGTATCAGAATCAGTTACATCAATAATTTTAGAGCCATCTCTATACGAAATGAGTTTATTTAAGATGAATTTCGGGTAAATTTCCCAGTTTTTGTAATTGCAATTTTAGCATATCGTTTAGAACACCGCAAGACTCACGAGGAATATGGGAATATTCCGGAAGAACCTCCCCTCCTTCTTTCCCGATAAGTATCTCAACGATTGTGTTCAATGTTACTGAATTAAAGAAAAAAGAAACCGTTGTGTATGTGTTCAATAAACATTGTCAACGATTCTCTTTTGTTGCAGGATAAATAAAAGAAAAACGCGGTTAATGTTCAATAAATTTTATGGCACCCTGTACTCTACTATGTATGTGTATTTTAGTTTGATTTGTTTTTTTTTTTTTCTTGCTTAAAAAATATTGAAATATGATTTCGCACGTTGGCCAAAAAGTCAATTGAGGAAAACTACCACTGAAGTTGCGACCAATTCCAATACAAAATGAAATTGAAAGAAAAAAGAAAGAAAAATTTGATACCATAAAGGATACAAAGAAATGGGAAAAAATAAAATTCAAAGTATTTTAGAAAATAGTTGCAACTGTATACATATATGTATTTACAAGCATTTAAATAAATGTGTATGTGTATAGTATGTAAAAAATGGAGCCACTGAAGCGCACTTCAACTGATTGCAGAAATGACAAAGTATCGAAAGAAAGCAGATTTCAAAAGTATTCAATAAATATGTATATGCACACACACACATACACATATTCTGTTAAAGATGATATCAAATATGATATGAAAGTGTAGTATTGAAATATGAAAGCAAAAAAGATATATATATGTAATAATAATACAAAATAGCAATTGAGCAACATCATTTTAGTAAATCGCTTTTGAAATACTTTGTGGTTTAAGTTTGTTGTGGTTGCAAAAGTTTTTATTTTCTGAATAAACAAACAAAACTTTTCAAAATTAAGCAGAAAATTAAAAAAAAATAAAAAATAAAACTGTTTAGAAAAATATATATGTATAATACTCGACGAGGATGGGATTCGAACCCACGCGTGCAGAGCACATTGGATTAGCAGTCCAACGCCTTAACCACTCGGCCACCTCGTCACTTTGCTCACGCTGCTCATTTTAATTACGGCATTTTCAAGTGATAAACTTCTTTAGAAATTCATTTTCAACTCTCTCTTTGTTATTGCTCTGCTGTTATTCTTTCACAGCTGCTGCCGCTATCGCTTCTATTTTGGCTAATGTTACCGTCATTCTTATCCACTTTTACTCTTCTTTGCATTGACATTCGCATATTGTGTACCTCACCCCGTTGTTCGAAAGCGTATATGTTTCCCATGTTTCTTCTGTTTATATACAAATATATATATATATATATATATATATTTGTATATATATTTATGTTAATTAAGCAATAACGAAAGTTCTTATCGCTTGTTGTTGTTTTTTTAGCTTTTTATTTATTCATATATTTTTGGGGGGAGGGGTTATGTACGGCCGTCAAAAGTTGTCAAAAGTCAATAAACCCAGTTAGTTAGCAGCGTGCAGTTATCTGCGATTTAAATTTGATCGATAAAGTTTATATAAAATGTTCTGATGTATGTACATGCCTAATGTGTACCTATATCTATGTATATATAGGTATTCTTTATAAGCATCTGCTTGATATCGAACGATATGTGTATGTAAATTGTAACGTAACTTTTACATATCTTTACATATGTATTTATGCCTGTATTCAGGGTCAAAATATGCAAATTTGATAAGTTCAGATAATAGTAAAGTGTGATAAGATACCTACATGATAACATATCGTCATACTAACTACCTACGTACGTTTAAATATTTATTCTAGCTCGTCTAAATAAATTATTTGGAATTACACTCAAAGATTCTCATAATTGTGTCAGTGGCAAAGAGTGAAAGTGATGTACAATTTTGGATATGGATAAACGAAATGTAACAATAGCTGTGTTTTATTCGCCAGCTAGTTTAGAATGTGCGAATAAAACGACCAATTTTTTAAGTCTATTCTTCGTTATATTATTATTCACAATGGAACTGCTCAGCAGCTAGAGGTGAAACATTTTAATGGATCTCAGTTATTGCGGTCAATCGCAGGCATTGTTTTTAGTTTTTACTCTTTATAAGAATATTTAACGATGATTTTAACATATTTTCACCACCGGACATTTCAAATATTTTCCTTTTTCGTTTTTTGCCAAACTGTCATGCTTCTTGTTTCGCTATTAGCAGTTCACAGTAGAATTTGATGTAGTTAAACAACTTGCTAAGTATGCATAACAGCTATAATTATACGTGTTATCTCTGCCGCTTTGTTGTTGATTTCCCATACAATTATCGCTGCTAGTTATACATAACTAGAACCAAGTGGCGAATAAAACGCAACTAATGATATCATTTGCTTTCTAGGTGAATAGAAGCAAAATAATTGAACGTAAGAAAAATATGAGATATTAGATATATTAGAATTTAACTCTGCCAAATATATATCATTAGATTATAAATAAAATTCTTATTATTAAGATATGAGTTTGATCAAATTAGTCTTTTTATTATGCATAGGTGATTTCAAATCTTAAGTTTAGTTAGGCCTGCATAAGACTTAGTACGTAGTCCAAAAATGTGATATCACATGATCGTAAAAACTGAATCTTGAGATTATGTTATCGTTTCTTTTTAATTAAGACATGATGATTTCAAAACTGAAAACCATTTTGCGAAATCAGCTCTAGGGAGTTATAGCCATTTAACTATAACTATAATTAATAATTATTATTTTGGTTGCCGTGTTGTAGTCATTATATGCTGGAAATCAGTGTGGGTGCAAGAGCAGCTCTAAGTCAATTAATTTTTCACAAAAATTTGGTTTCGTTTGATTTAAGTCCGTTGAGTAAAAAACAACTGTAAAATAAGTTTTTAATGATATAATGCCGAAAGTTTCAGTTTTATATTCGCAATTTAACAAAGAAATATTTAGTTTTAAATTTTAACCCTAGAATGAACACCTGGGCCTAAACAGGCCTATTTTGAGTTTAAACATATATATGGGACATTCTTTGTCAATGGGAGACCCTAACCCTGTCCAAAATTGGTTAAGGTATTTTAGGGCATGTTTGGGCTCAAATGAAAGCTTAATATCTCTAGTTTCGAATGCAACTCAAATGAAAGCTTATTATCTCTAGTTTTAAATGCAACAAGGACTTTTTTGATTTTGCATGATGGCGGACCAATATGGCGGCTGCAAGTCTACTACCTCACCTTAAAATAATAGCTTTATCAAGCGTACGTTTACCCAAATCATAAAAAAAAACAGATAAAGCCTTTTTTCGTATATTTTTTTTCACTGAATATGAATCGAATATTAATTTCGATGGAAAATGTCACGCGTTGTCCCTAACCTCAAAAAAGGTCCAAAAAGGTTGCTTTTCGAGTCTTACGCTTACCAAAGTCATCATAAATCGACGGAAAAAGCTTATTTTTGGGTAATTTCAGTTGATGAACATGATTCTAATATTATTTTCCACGAAAAATGTTACATGTCGTCCCTAACCTCAAAAAATGAAATATCTCAAAAAACAGTTTTTCGTGTCTCACGTGTCCCAAATCACCAGAGAACTTCCCGCGAAGTTATTTCACGTGCCGAAATTGCAACTCTGACGAAAATTAATGAAATTTCTTATCTTTTTTTCTCTTCTTCATTTCTGAGGCCTTAATAACAAATAAATTCATTGTCATAATTTGGTTTGTTCTAACATTTTCTCAATTTCTATGACTGTCTCAACCTTCATGTCAATAATTTTTTTTTGCCAAAAAACATATGTTCGGAAAATTGGCCATAACTTTTTAATTTTTCAGGTAATACAACTATTTTCTGCAGCAAAGGTGTAGCCCAAGACATTACGTTTGCAACGGTATATAGTTTTCTGTAATATTTTTTTTATTGAAAAATTTTAGACATAAAAACAAAACCCGCCTCAACCTGCATGCCTTTTCCCTATATTTAAACTAAAGTAAAAAACAAATCATTTTTTTTCTTTCCTGTATGTCTTTTTCAAAGCCCTTACTGTACACCAACTCTCTCTAGATTGCGTGAAAAATTAGCCAGACTTTAGAGAGTGAATCAGAGGGCTTTTGTAGTACTCAAGAATGAAAGGATAGACGTAGAATTTACATTCACTTACCTAAAGACCTGGGTATACCAAGCAATGAAACTTCGAATAGTCTGCCTAGGATTGGGTTATCTAACTCCTTTGGCTTTAATTGAGGCTTTTTTAGAAAAAGACATGGCAAAATATGGGTATCCTTGAGCGGTGGAGGTTGACAAAATTCATACTCTTGCGGAAGAAAGGCTCATAAGCAATGATCATAATGTGTGACTTATTTCTTGGGAAGAGGGAATTCTTATGGACAAAAGCCCCTCTTCTCCTTGGATTAGCTCATGTCTATTCCAGAGGTAAAAGCAGGGAGAAGGCGGAAGTTTGAGGCATACAACTATTCCAACCTTATCGCCATTGAATCGATGATTTTTTAAAAGAGGGCGTCAATTCTTCGAAAGTAGCATTTAGCTATGTCGGCATTTTTTTATAGGAAGCTGAAAGTAACAGGGTAATATATTTTATATCCGTTAGTTTGCACGAATTGATCTGAGCAGTGCTTTTTTTCAAAAAATCATCGATTTATCGTCGCGGAAAAAGCTGTGTGCGTTAAGAATTGAAAAGCTGTGTGTTTTCAAAATTTAACTAAAACCTAAGAAAATGTAATAAATATATTTTCTATAACTTATAATAAAGTAATAAATATTGACTAGAATTTAGAGTAGAAATGACATTGATTTTTTATGACCACATGTGGTTCCTCACATTTACATTTGACACTAACGCATTAACTAAATTCTAGAAATTATTTAATTTTACGAGTATTGACACATGCAAATTCATCAATAGGATGAAATTTTTATAGTTGATAGTATGTAGTAGTAAGTTGTAAAAAAGGATAAGCATAAAAATCAACAAATAAAGTTTAAGAGTTTAAGCGAGACCCAACCAACGACTACGCAGCCAAACCCGTTTATGACACATCATAAAAAGGACATCAATCGGGATCATATGCCAAATGCTTTTACGCACTTACAGTTTGATTGATATGCAAAATATAAAAGAGGAGAGAGAGGAATGTAGAGGAGAAGAGATAAAGAAACATAAAAATTATGTATAGCTTAAGAAAATTAAATATTTTCTTTTTTCCTTAAGGATGCTTACAAATAAACTGAGAAATGGTAATAAATCTGCTTGGAATATGTGTAAGAAAAAAAAGTTTATTGTATGACACTTTGGCATATTTTGAAGCAAGAAATAAAAACTCAAATAGTTGCATTACTGCTGATGTTGCAATGCAATTCATAAGAAACAAGTTAGTTGCATATTACAAATGCATATTTCTAGTATATTTTCTTAGAGGAAAACATACTCGCGTATGTTAAGTGAAGCGAATTTAAAATAGGGAAATAGAAAAAATAGATAAAATGCAGAAAGAAATAACTAAATTCCATATCAAACTTTTTTACAAGTTTTTACTCCATAGTTACGAAATTTTTGCAGTAAATCGCGCACATATTTAAGCTAAAATAAAGTTACAAACAACGCAAAAAGTTTAAGCGGATGTAAAATAAAAAAAGTCCATAAAAAAAGCTGAGAAGAATGTCAAATTGAGTGTGAGATTCTTCGCCACAACACACCCGTCACCCCTTTCGCCTCCTCCTTACATATCCGAATACTTAAATCAACTTCTTCATCATTGCCATAGCAGCAGCACCAGCAACAACACAAATGGTCAACACAAATTTGGTCCGAAAGCCGCCAACGCGCCGTGTGCTTAATTCATGAAATTTTGCAAGTAACCAACAAAAGAAAAAACACCAAGAAAAGGAGTCAAAAAATATAAAAAAATTGCTAAAGAATCTCGCACGTAAAAGGATAAAACTTTACATGAATGCAAAAACCAAAAAGCGAAATAAAAAACTTTGAAAAATCTTCTTAAACATTTTTAAAACAAAATTTAGCTCAAGAATTAAAAAATTGCTAACGTTCGTTCAAACGAAAAAGACCAACAACGAAAAGGAAAAAAAAACACTAACTTTGTGTAACGTTAAACTTTAAGGATATAAATTATCGTTTTGTGCGATACCTTTGGCACTTTTTTGTGTGTGCGTTGTTTTTGTATTTTGCCATGGCAAGACGTTTGGCGCCAACGGGCTTGACTTGTACAAATGGCTGTTGGTGTGTAACGACAGCACACATACAAGCACATACGTAGAATAGCGATGATACAGGATATACGCACACATTGACAGCAGCGCGTGTATCTTTTTGTTTGTAAATGTGTATGAGTGTGTGCTTGTGTGTATTGTAGTCTGCCGCTAAAGAAAAAAAATCGAGTACCTTGATGCTGAAATCTAATGGATTATGTAAGCATTTAACTTCGCTGCCGCTTTGTTGCTACAAAATGGAGCAAAAGGAGTAAAGAGCAGGTTTAGTTTTCAGATTTTTTAAAAAATTGAATTGATAACTTAGTAAAGTTACTCAAATTTGCTAAAGAATACAAAACGAAAGAACTTGTATTGTAGTTAAGTGATGGATACCAATTTCAATAATGCAGATAGAACTTCCAGTTTAAGTAATTGATGTATGTAGAATCAACATTGTAGATATAAACTTGGAGGTTTTTTTCTTTTTGTTATCATAAGAAGTTATCAATTTTATTATACTTGTTGGTAGAAACTTAAATTTGAACTTTGAACTCTAGACATGTGGCGTAATTGGTTAGTGTGCGAATAATTCTACAGATCTGGTTCATCGTTCAGTCATTAGACCAGACAAAAATTGGAACAATAAACTATTGAGTTTTATTCAGGATGCTTACGAACTACATACAGATCTTTTTACTACATGTACATCGATGTCTCAATCTTCCCTGCCAGTATTATGTTGTTGTTGTTAAAGTGGCGGGTCGTGCCACGAACCCAATTAGCGCTAATGCGCCGCTTTGATACATCCTCAGTTGTTTTTTATTTGTATGGTTTTATTTTTCAGGCGGAAGAATCAGATCCATCCCGACTGGTTTATGAAGCTTAGTAGTTCGTTTGGACTTATTTCACCTAGTTCCCTAAGGTTGTTGAAGTAAGGCTTGCCTAGAGTTCACATCCTGGTTCGTCCCAGAGCCGGGCATTCACGGAGAAAGTGAGAGATAGTCTCTTTTTCCTCCGGATAATCGCAGCTGCGGCAAGTGGTGTTATGCAGAATTCTCATTTTGGCTGCTTGCTCACCAATGAGCCAGAAACCCGTGATGACCGCCGTCAGTCTTGAGATGTCCTTCCGGTTTTTGTGTGCAAGTTGCACTGTTTTTTTCCAGTCGTAGACAGGCCATATTGCTCTGCTTATTTTGCAGGTCGGCAACCTGGTCCATCTACTATTGGCTCTTGCGAGGTATTTTATAAAGATTTCTCGCTTGCTCAGCCAAGAATTCCTGCAGTGTAGAGCCTTTACGGGCTAGCTCGTCAGCTATTTCATTACCCTCAATGTTCCGGTGACCCGGGACCCATATCAGGGTCTGTCTGTACTGTCTGACTAGGTGCGTAAGGCTATCATTGCATTGCATTATCAGGTTAGATGATATGACTGCCGAATCAAGAGACCTGATTGCGGCCTGGCTATCCGAAAAGATAGCGTTATGTGCCTTAAAGGTGTGATCTGTCTTAAACATCCTACTTGCCTCCCTTATTGCTAGGATTTCTGCCTGAAATACACTAGCAGAGTTAGGGAGGCAAACAAATCGATTAAAGCCTAGTTTTCCTGAAAAGATTCCTGCCGCCACACCACAGTTCATCTTGGATCCGTCCGTAAATACTGTGGTGACGAAGTTTTTTACTATCATGCCGTTGTTCCATTCATTCCGCGATGATATCCATACCTTGAACTTCTTGGAGAACGTCATGGTAGGGATGATGTAATCTGTTTTATCTGAAATCTGTCGCCCTTGTGACATAAGCAGACTTCCATGGCCGTAATGTCTTTCAAACCAGCGACCCGCCTCCTTTAACCTTATCGCACTCATGGTTGCTGTCTGCTCGATAAAGAGATCTATTGGAATCAGATGCGTAAGAGTGTTTAGAACCGCAGAGGGGCGAGACCGTATCGCTCCAGTAACTCCTACACAAGCTGATCGTTGAATACGTTCTAATTTTGTTACGGTATATTTCTTGTTGATCGCTTTCCATCATACCAAGGCTCCGTAAGTTAAAATTGGACGTACAACCGCTTTATACATCCATAGAGTTAGTTTCGGTTGGAGGCCCCACCTCCTACCAATCATTCATTTACAGGCATAGAAGGCGATGCTCGCTTTTTTTACCCGGTTTTGTGTATTTATCCTCCAGTTCAGCTTAGGGTCCAGGATAACTCCAAGTTACCTAACGCTGGTTGACAGGGCTAGTATTTGACCGAGGGTCAAAAATAGGTATTTTGGTTCTGTTGGTGAAAAGCATCCGTACTGTCTTGCTTGGATTTAATCCAAGTCCACATCCAGTGGCCCAGGTACTGAGTTCCTCCAGTGCCTTTTGCATGATTCCACTGATCACGCTAGGGCACAACCCAGATACCATCAGGGTTACGTCGTCCACATACGCTACAACCTTGACACCTCCTCTGTTCAATTTTATCAAAACACCGTTTATAACGCACAGCCAGAGTAACGGTAATATAACCCCTCTTTGTGGGGTACCTCTACTGACGTGTTTGACAAGATGAGTGTTACCTAAGTTTGCACTGATGATCCTTGTCCTTATCATAGTAGCGATCCAGCTGTTAACGCAGCTGTTCACTCCTAAACATGCTAATGACTGTTGGATTGACTCAGTGCGAACGTTATTAAAGGCGCCTTCTATATCCAGAAAGGCAGCCATCGTATATTATTTGTTTTCTAGAGACCTTTCCAACGTTTGCACAACCTCATGGAGAGCCGTTTCCGTGGACCTACCTTTGAGGTAAGTGTGCTGAACAGTTGATATACCAGAATTACCTTGCAACTTCCGTCAGTAGATATCTAGAAGCCTTTCAAATGTTTTGAGAGCGAAGGATGTTAGACTTATGAGTCTGAAATCGTTCGCTTTTTCGTGTCCTCTTTTACCTGCCTTCGGTATAAAGACGACCTTATTATAAACCACGACCAGTATTATAAACCACAACATTTATCTTATTCAGATAAAACCCAAAACTATAATTTTCAGTCAGCAAGTAAGTTTTCCATTCAGGACTGAGAACCATTTTCACTTTGCTGCAAAAAAGTATTTTTCACCTTCGTTAGTCGCCACATTATGATCTTATTCTATCTTTTTAGAGCTTAACGAATTGGTAACCATAGCCTTAACCATTTCATTGCACGCTACCATTCCAATTTCAAGACTACATAACTTGGTGCTTAATCCTTTTTTAGACAAAGCATCAGCCATCACATTTAGCTTAGTACCTACGTGCCATTTGAATCACGTTGAATTTGCGGCACTATCATGGTCACATTCACATGAAATCCAAACAGAATATAAATCTAAAACCATCCACCACTTCTCGAGAAATTCGAGACCGTTCTAACAAAGGAATATAAATAAGCAGCTAGACACCCTGTAATCAAATGGCAATGTCATTTTCATTAAATTTTTCACAATTATTCGTTTACCGACTTTTGAAGTGGCGTCAGCCATTCAAATGTGCCTATGAAATGGCAAACAGTACTTTAAACTATTAATTAGTTTTTCTTCGAATAATTGCGCAAAGTGAATATGTGAAAGGCAGATAAAAAAAGCCCTGCTATAAGTTCAAAACTTGATATCTTTTTAAACTGTCTCTTAATTTTTCTACTCACTAATTTTACTCATGGCCATTACCATACACGCATGTTACCGGTGCAATTCACTTCCTCTATCCTGTATCTTGTATCTGACAATGCCATTCCTATTTGAATTGTCAGCCTGCTATACAATCTATACGCATTTATTTATCTAAAAGCATTTGATTCTTGTCTTAAATGTAATTCCTTTCCACAAAAAATAGTACCAATTCTTTCTAAATTCAATACAGTTTATGATAATTTTTATTTGCATCAATTACAATAATTTCACTAAGTAGATATAAAAAATTGTATTTTTATTATTCAATTATAATTTTATAAGTATTTGTATACAGTTTTTTTATGGCATTATAATTGAGCATCATTCGTATGAATCCAAAGAAATTTTACCACACAAATGCTACGAGTTGAATTTTTAAGAATAAATTTCCATTAAATAATATCACATTATCTTATTCGCAAGTTTCGCATCGATATGCGTCAATTTAAAATGAACTGAATCACTCTTTTTATAACTCGTCGCATTATCTATTTATTCTGCTCATCTCTCAAACAACTCCCCCCGCTCCTTTATATACCAACAACAACTTGTGACTGACAATGGCATGCGAAAATTGTAACCACTATACAATTCAAGTTTTACGGAAGATACCGACCGTTATGCTGTCGCATTAAGTTTAAGAGATATTGTCGCCTGCATGTCTCCACAATAGAATAATGGGTAATATTTCTTTTTTATAACCGAATATATCCGGTTCCACTTAAGGTGTGCAGGAGCAGCTTGTCCTGTTAAAGATGCTCTGCTACTAGATTCAGTGTTGCTGTTGCTGAAAATGGCATTGGCTGTTACTTGCATATGAAAATAACAAAAATAATAGCATACATTTGTGCGTCTCGTCGTATGTGAGTAGTTATACCTATGTGTGTGTGTGGGTGTGTGTGCATGTTTGTGACTTGTATAGAGTGGCAATAATAAAGTAAATTACAATTCTGTTGGCGTCTGTGAATAATTTTCTATACGCACATTAGATCAGCGCATAATAAATCAGTAAGAAAAAAAACTATGCATACTTTGTAATATTTACTATTATTTTTTGTTGTGCGTATACAAATTTTAAATTATATATTATACCCGTTATACAAACGGCTCTGTGTGTTTATTATTTAGAAGCTTCCAAATTAAACTATTTCATTCGATTTGTTTACACCTTTTCTAATTAATCGCATCTACACTATCAATAATTTCTTTTTTCTAATGCAATGCTCTTCACCTTTTTCGTGCTCTTAAATCTCGAACTCAAGTCAAAATCAATTTATTAAAAACCAAACCCCCTCCCATTTAGCTCTAATACTAATATTAATTGTTCATTTCGATACAACTAATTATGCAGCTCACTTACTTACTCAATCAAATCACCAGGGTAATGCCACTCGGTCACTCTCGGCCACGTGTACTCGTAGTAAAAGCAAAAAAAAAATAAACTAAAAACAAAAAAAGCAACAGCACCACCTATAGGTACTGAAACTGGCTATTCATCATTTTAACAATCAATCAATTTAAGAATGTGTAATCCAAACGAATCGTGTTACACGCGGCACACTGAAAAAAAAAAAAAGAACGGCAACGAGCAACAAAAAAAAAATATACAAAAAAATCTTGTATATTAATCAGTCTATTAGACACGATTTGTTCCACTCGAAAAGCCATTCCAAGCTTCAATTCGTCAGTCAGCAGCAAGTCCAATGAGATGAGTGGGCAAAATTCCACTTCTAATTTACTTATACACAGACATACATACATATATGCATATAAGGAGTGAGATCGAAAAAATCTTAACATATATAAAATTCAATAATTTTTAAACGGTTGATCTTAGAGTTTTGATTTTTCTTTATTTAATTGATAATATTTTTCAAATTACAGAAAAATATAACTTTTATAGTTCTAACCAATATTTATGCACTCGTGGACCTTTTTTGGTAAGCCTTCCATTAGAAATTTGATAATCGTTTCAGACACCTTTTTGGAACAGTTTGCCCATCTCCTTTTAAAATCTTCGATATTTTGGGACACCTTTTTTGTGCTCTTGGTTTTTTGCCTCTCTTGGTACAAAAACTATGTTATTACTTTGGTACCACTCCAGAGCTTTCTTGCCATAGTGACATGATGCCAAATCGGGCCAAAAATATGTGGACACATTGTGCTCTCTTATGAAAGGAAAAAGTCTTTTTTTCAAACATTCTTTGATGTATATTTCGGTATTTATAGAGCCCACTGACTAACAAATGACTTGCTTCTTTTGCCGCAACTGCATATAGCTTGCCATACCAGGAATTTTTTAGGAAATTTTGTCTGCTTTTGGATTCTAAATTGTTCTTAGACATTTCCTCGAGCATCAGCAACATAAAAATTTTGACCCGGAAGCTGCTTAAAATCTGCCAGTACACGCGTTTCGTCGTCCATTATACAACATGAATATTTTTGTATGAAATTCGATTTTAATTTCCGAGCACTACTTTTGGCGTTTAAATTTTTTGCAGCTTTCCTGTTTGGAATTTTTTGGACTTTGTATGTTTTCAAACCTGCATTGGCTTTAACATTTCGCTCCAAATAGTCAGAGCACTGGGCTAACCGGGCAGCTTTTCTACCAGATGTGCTTGGAGATCTTTTCAATATGCTTTCTTTCTATTTTCTTGGCTTTCCTAATATCATGTGGTCCTTGTTTTCTTCCCGAACCAGGTTTCCTATCGATGGTCAAATTCTCCTGAAACAGTTAAATAACATTGGAAACAGTTTGACAGCAGACCTTCAATTCTTTGGCCAATTTTTTTGTAGGGCCAATTTGGATTTTTTTGAAAATTTTTAATAATTTTAAAACGTACTTCTTTTTCTTCACTCATTTTGATCCAACTCACAATAAATCAACATGTTTGTCATTAAAAATAACAACTGACATATTTTTCAAAGATAACTAAATCAAAATTTTTAAATTTTACACCCAAAAACAAATTATTAGGTAAAACGTGTGTTAAGATTTTTTCAATCTCACTCCTTATATCTATTTACCTATTTGTAAGGCAGGTAGATTGTTAGCTAGATAGATGCTTAAGGTACCTTTGGTATTTTAAGCTCAAGGTTATTCACAAAAATTCTTTTAATTCACTCAATTATGATGAAAGTAGATACTGAAGAGTAGGGTGGCTGCCAAATAGAAATAGTGGCGCATGCGGTAAGGGTGTAGCAGATGAAAACACTGGGATTCACGTCGCCATTGTGTCGTTCGTTTCTTTGTAAAAGGTGCATTCATACATACATTTTTTGATTATTTTTTTAGCTGATTTTTATAACATTTATACATATACCTCCAGCAGGTTCTTCATCAATTGGCAGTTGGTAATAAATCGTTTCAGCGTTGAAGAGTTGAAAGGTATTGGGAAATTGTGTGAATTTGTTGACTGAATATAATTTTTATTTGGAAAAATTGTAGTATAAGAAAATGCACAGTAGGCTGTGTTAATAATTCATTGATTATTTCATTATCATTGAAGAAAAATTTCCATTGAATATTTTAGTGCTAATTCTATTAGTAGTTCTTCGGCCCAATGCATGACCTAGGTCGAGCTTTTCGCATATGCTTATGTTGTATTAGTTATATTTGTACACGAATGAAATGGGCCTATAGTTTTATTCCGAATCCGAATCTGAACGACGAAGTGAAAAGCTATTCTTAAGCAATTTTTACTCTTGGAAGTTGACCATTTCAAGCCAAGAGGTGGTCACGTGCATAAAAATTTGAATTTTTGATCATGCCGAGAAATAACATTATATTTTCAAACGAGAAATGAAGTTATGAATTCATAAAAATCCTAAATTTTCAAAAATTATTTATATACAAGTAAAAACATTTGTTGGGTATAGGATGACGTGACTACACATAGGCTTTACCAGCTGGTGAAAGCGCATTGTACAGGCAACTGACGAAGTTTTATTGAGACGACCAAGATCGGTCATCGACTAAAGTGCCAACAACGTAAGAAACTAAAAACCAGGAAGCGGATTTTGTGGACCTAAAAACTAAGAAAATTGTAAAAAGGACAAAAAAAAAGGCGCTAAAAACATCAAAAAGACAGCATAAAACTGAAAAAAGCTCAAAAAAGTTTTGAGTCAGTTACAATTTAAAATTTTTTTTATTTTTTTAAAAACAAAATGCGTTTTAGAACTAAGTTTTGTATCTATCAATTTATAGAAATTAATATTTTAAGAACTTAGTATTTAACTTTTAAAGTACCGAGATAGCGGAATAGCTAGTGGCCAAAAATATACAGTTTTTGAAAATAACATAAAGCTTGATACTCGGCGGTTTTTGGGGCCGCTGAATCCGAATCTGCAAACAGAATTTCAAAATTCAGTATGGCGGTTCCAATATGGCGGACAAATTTTCCAAAAATTAATTTGATTCGTTTGAAACTGGTTGCTCGTGGGTTTTTGAGGAGATTCGAATTTGTAAGCAGAATTTCAAAATTCAAGTTGGCGGATCTAACAAGGCAGACCAATTTATGAATAGATGGGATGGATGTGAATAGTCAAACAATTGTACAACTAAGAATAGAAACGTTGGACGAAGGTAAACGTGGATAGTATATATATATGTTTACAATTGTTCAACTTCTGGACAAATGTAATCATAATTAGTATATACAGGTATTTACATTTGTGAATTAATAATATTTAGAGAAGTGATGACTCGAACCTAAAAACCCCCGAGTAACAAACAACTTTGAAACGGACTAGATAAATTTTTTAAAGTTGTTCGCCATTTTACAAAAATTTTCACATACAAATTTATAGTTTCCGTGAAAAATTGCGGGTAAAAGAACATTTTAGTTCAACTAGTAAAGGGATTAAAAGGTTTACAAAAAGATTTGAATTTTTAAAGATAACCAGAGCGAAGTCACATTGTTTCGAGTATGGCACAATAAACTAAAAAAAAAAATACGTAGTCATTCGCCAATTTTGAGGTGAGGAACTTTTTCAACGGTATGTCACACGTCAGCATCATTTTGGTCAAAATCGCCGTAAAATTAATTTTTTCCCCCCTAACATGAAAAATTGTTAATTTCGCCGTCTTTTTTAGATTTACCGCCCTAATATTTAGATTTTTTTGTACATACATACATTAACAGAACAAAACAACAATTTTCCATTTCTGCTAAAGATTTCATTTCCAAAATATCAGCCGTTAATATTAGTAAAGGATTAAAAAATGCACAAAGGGGAGACAACCCCAAAAAATACATTTATAAAATAAATTCGAAAAAAAGGCAACCAGTAAGAAAGAAAAGAAAAAAACAAAAGAAAATTTCTAGATAAGTATTTGGAATCAGGAGGGCTTGAAACGCTTATATATTTTATCAGCCATCATGCAGGATTCAGCAGACAAAAAGAAGAATTCCTCCTAAACCGGTCCCTGGGATAAGGATAAACTTTTAAATGTGTCGAGACCTGAAAGTTGCCACTTTAAATTAAAAAATCATGAAGAAGGTAATCTTCTTCTACAATGTCTAAAGCCTGCAATTTTGGATAGAATCTTTCAACAGCTTTTTTTTCATTCTTGGGACTTTGGTGACGACGAGTTTTTGTCTATTAGATGCATTAAGAGGGTAGTGCCGTTCAGAAATTTTTTTAATTTTTTGTCTAATTCCGAACGTTTCACATCTGAGGAATATACCGTCTAATTATTACCGAAAAATACGTAATAGTTTAGGTTGTACAGGCTTCTAATAGCAGAGCAGTCAAGTAGTTTTAGGAGATACTTCAAACTTTAACCCTTTTATGCCGCATTTTTTTTTTCTTTTTGAGATCTGGGAGAGAGAAATATATAATATAAATTAAAAATATTTCTTAGTTACACAAGAAACAGAAAAAAGTTTATCAATACCTTTTAAACGTTAAAAAAAAAAAAACATTAAAAAATTGATTGTTTGCGACATCAGCTTCAGCACTACTATCGTCAGCTGTTAGGATTCCCACAGTACCAGCCAGGTGGAGGGGGGAGTAGGAAGGCACTCATTCAAAGGATGATGCCTCTTCGTTCTGCGACAGATATTCGATGAACACCGTGACTTTTTCAGCTACAGCTTCCATCTTGGCAGGATATTTAACTGCCTTTTACGACAGACATACCTTACCTTGTGAATATGCTAGCCTTAATACCGCGGGGGTGATGATACGAGGTGTTAAAATAAATATTTGTTTTATTTATGATGATTAATGGCTTACGATTTATCAAATGCCTATTTTTTAATAATTTCTATATGCCTAGTATATATAGTAAATATACTAAATTTAGCTTCGAATTTGCTTAACATAAATGGGTTAATCTGTCAATTATTTTTCATAGTCTTTTCTGTGAGTATTTTTCATAAAATTGAGCATAGCAGCAAATATCAATTTCATTCCACTGTATGATTTATTAACAACGATTACCATTAGCTTCATCTAAAAGTTAGTAGCAGTATTGCACTTAAACATTTTAACAGCGTGTGTCAAGAATCTTTGAAAAACTCTTATATTTTCCCCATTGCTACAAACTTTTTTCAGGCAGCAAACATTAGAAACTTTATTACTATCAACTTGCCACTGCTATGACTATAGCTAAATTGATATGTGTATGTAAGAAATCAACGCAACGGCAAACTTCCTGCTTCCTAGATAACATGCGTCGTCTTCCACGATGTTATGGAGTGAGTTAGCTTGTATTTGAGACAAGCAGAAGCTACTATCGATATTGGAAGTAACCAAACTTTACCTTACGACATGCTCTACACACACACAGCAAAAGATGACGACAATTTTAATCGATTAAAATGAATTTCTACGACGAATTGGCGCCGTTTAAGAAAAAAAAAAAATACCTCATAAGAAATGTTACCAACTAGAAATTTGTAAGGAGTAGGTATTTGATGTAGCAATAGCTGGAGAGGCGTTTGAAGAGTGGGAGAAAAAGGTAAGCGTATACATTTTCTTTGACTTTTGCTATATATGTAGCGTATAACAACACTTGAAAGTTGCCAAAGTTGTAGACGACAGCGTTTAAATGGATGACCCTCGCTTCCGCATCCATCGTTGTCGATATCCTTTCGCGTTGAAGTGTTGTGTCCGTACGTACGTACATTTGTGCATTCAAGCATTACAATGGTTGGCTTGGTTGGCCTGGCCGGTTGGTTAGTTAGTTGGCTTCAAACAACGTACACGCAGCACAAGAAGCAACAACGATAATATTCGTTGTCATCATCTCCATGGACGCTGCCAATTTAGATTATGGTTTATGAACCAGCAATAAAGGTCGTCAATGGGTCTCGATTATACACAAACACACATTCGTAGATATATGTATATATTTGTAGAGTGTAATGTGTAATGTAATGTGTCCGCCTATTGTACTCTGGTTGTTGAAAACTACACACTACGTTTTGACTACTTGACACACACACACACACACACTTACCCACACAAAAGGCACAGGCCAAATCAAAAGGATATGAAGAACAAAACTTTCTTTCACTTCTGCACTTGAATAGTTTCCTTCATGAATCGCTCAATTATTTGTAGTCAATTTGCGAATTAAGTTTGTGTGAACACAAAACTTTTATTTCTTTTGTTTTGCGACACAAGGACATTCGGAGCAAAGTTTTTTCACTCGTTTTGGATTAAATGTTAAATTATTGCATTTTGGAATTTGGATAGGCAGTAGGGCAATTTTGTTTGATGTCCTTATTAAGTGGCATTAATGTGATTGAGTTGAGTTACATAAGCTTATATCTTTTTAAATTCATAATATCCTTTTTTAAATTATAAACACTGTTTTAGATGGAAATTATTTATTTACCCTAAAATTGTTAATCAACTTTAAAATCCAATCCATATATCCTTTAAATTATTCAAATTGTTTATGCATTTCAATTGATGTTGCTCCTGTTACTTCTGCTGCTGCTACTGTGCAATGAATTGGAATTATTGCTCACAATTCAAACAAATGTTTCGAAAATGTCCTTGCTTGCAAAATTGGGCATTTCATCAGACAGTTCCTTAATTTATTTTATATGTAAATTTATTTATTGAATGTATCGATATGATGTATTAGACATACATACATGCATATAATCATGGATATGCATATGTCTATGTAAGTTGGTATATGCAAATGTAAAAATTAATGCATGAATTCATAGAGAAAGATTTTGATTGTAAATGTATTTCACACCAAAAATTACGTGTAAAGATATTTCAAGCTTTTAATTTGTGTTTTTTCCATTTCAAGAGATACAAATTTTTTATCTAGAATTCAAGTAATATGCAATTAGTAAGTGGCTTAGGTTAGGTTAGGTTAAAATGGCTGCCAGCGAGCGCCAGCACACTTAGGCCAGACAGGCCCATTGCGATACCATACAAAAGGAGCGAAGTCCCTATCCCTCTAAGTAAGTGGCTTACTTATGCGTCAAAGGCTACAGCCGATGATCGGTCGGGACCGACTTTATAAAACTTCTCCTTAATGGGCACGCTAGTACTAGTCGATAGCGCCAAGTTCAGTCGGGTTCTTTTCAAATAAGATTAGGTCAATCATTCAAATTGAATACCTTTTTATCTGAAGCTTCTTTTCTACTCGCTCAACATGACGAAGCTGCTTCATTTGTATGCGATTGATTATGTCAATTTGGGCGTATAGCTCATAGTTCCAGTTTATTCGATGCGTCGTTCATGCATTTTGAACCGTTAATCTTGCGAAACATCTTCCTCTCGAAAGATCTCAACGACCTCTCGGCTTGTCCCTCTCTCACCACCATGTAGTAGGTCGAAGACTTAATAGATTTCTTAACTATTTATTGAGCACTAAGTAACACCTGTTGTCAAGAGTTAATGCGGGATTCCAGATATGTTTAGGTCCAACACGTCATGATTCTTTGGTCCTTGGCACGATGGGCTTCAGCCTTTCAGATAATACGCTCAATAGAGGCTTTAAAATCATGCGAATGTATTTCCCATAAGTTGAGCAGAGTACGGTGAGGTTCCACTAACTGCAATAGAGCTCGTGCATGCGTTTCGAAAGCTCTTCGCGTCTTCTAACCCGTTCCATTTCGTTCCATCCCCTGATAGGTATTTTAACTGGATCAACCTCCAAGCAGTTGCTGGTCTTCCAATTTGGGGATACCATTCCAATGTATATTTTGCAAGGTTATCGTTTGCTTTGCTCCATGTATGGCCTACACAAAGCAATTTCTATTTTCGAACGTCCTATCCTTTCTCGTTAACTGTGGCACCATTAGCAGATTAGTAAGTAGTTAGGTACCTAGGCACCTATTTACGTAGTTGGCAATACAGCCGATATTCGGTCTTGGCCGCTTCAATGAAGCTTCGCCAGTCGCCTCTCCTATGCACGCTGGCGGCAGTTAGTAAGGCCAAGTGTAGTCAAATCGCCTGTATTTGGTCTTTCCAACGGAGATTCGGTCGCCCTCTTCTGCATGTTCCCCCACCGTAACTCGAATAGAAAACCTTCCTAGCCGGAGCGTTTTCTTGCATTTTTCCTCAGCCAAGCCGAAGCCGCTGGATTTTTATGCGCTTGACTACGTCAATGTCGGCGTTCAGCTCATATAGCTCATGGTTCCATCTTATTCGATACACGTCGTTCACGCATATTTGACCATAGATCTTGCGGAGCATCTTCATTTTGAAAGCACGTAACAACCTCTCATCATTAGTGGTCAATATCGGCGTCTCAGCGCCATACATTAGAACGGGAAGGATGAGAGGCGTATGGAGCGTTATTTTTGTACGTCGAGAGAGTGCTATGCTTCTCAATTAACCACTGATCCCGTGGTAACACCTGGTGGCAAGATCTATCTAGGCTTACATCATTGTGGTTTTTAATGCTGAATCTAACTAAACGAAATCCTTGACGACTTCAAAAATATAGTTGTCAACAGTGTCCCATTTTGTCCAAGATGACGTGACTATTTGTTTGTTGACACAAGATATTGCGTCTTGCCCTCGTTTACCACTAGACCCACTTGACGAGACTCCCTTTCCAAGCTGGAGAATGCTGCACTAACTACTCGCGCGTTGGATAATATCATCAGCGTATGCTAGCAGCATGACACTTTTGTTGAAGACAATGCAAGAGATATCGATATTCGCAGCTTGAATTATTTTCTCCAGCATAAGGTTGAAGAAGTCGCACGATAGGGAATCACCTTGTCTAAAACTTCTTTTAATATAAAGCGACGCGGAGCAACCTAGGTAATTGAAATTATCAACCTTCTCTATTTGCTTTTACCTCAAAATAAATTTCTTCAATTTTTTTTTTGCGGATTCACCGACTGGGTGCCGCACACTCTTTTTGTTTTTTATATATATATATATGAAGTTTTGACGCTCTCAGTTTAAGAGAGCGAAAAACTTAAAAATAGTCCGGCACTCGGTCGGTCCGCCTTTATTCATTCTTTTGAAGGGATGTATTCATATCGTTGAGTGTGATGATGGTATTTGAAAGAATGTAATCTGCAGATATCTTTGCCCACGCAGTAAGAGGCCAAGTTCTTAAAATCATTAGTCATACGTTTTTTTTTTTTTTTTTTTCAAGGAATTTTTGAGCTTCATTGCATTTTCCAATCATCTCGTTATCTTTCTATTTACATCTTTTTGTTTCTCTTTTCTTGCGTTTTTCATTCCTGTCAACAAACATCCTGACATCTTTACCCTCACGTTTTTCTTTTTCTTTTTTTGTACGCCTGAAAATACATTTCTCCTGGTTTTCACTATGTCAAATTCAATCAAATTTGCCACCATGTTCGCAAATTTTATATAGGAAATTCCCTCTTTCTTTTTGGCAGGGAATATGACATAGTGAAAACCAAGCATTGGGGTCATTTCACATTGGCAACAGTTATCGCAGGGACAAATGTGATAATTTTATCTTGATCGTGTGTAACTTTGTCGCCAATGATTAAAATTACTCTTTTAATCTCTCTATTTCGTTTTATTTATTGAGTAATAGCAAGAATTTTTTTTTTGCTCGCGTTGAAACTTACTGCAACGTAATTGTGGTTTTTACTTTTTTATTTTGTAAATAACCACATAAAACTTGGTTTTCTATTCAGATCTTTACTCAAGCATTTTTTTCCTCGATTCTGTGTTCTGCCTTTATACTTAATCAATTATTGCCACTCATAAATAGAAGAGAACTATTTTAGAACGAATATCAAAAGAGTTTTGATGCCATCAATTAATTGCCATTCATTGCTTCAATGCCAGATTTTTAGTTATAAATCCTTTTTTTGCTCAACCTTGTTTCAAATTTGAATAGTTGGAGCAATATAAATTGATGTTATGTGAGCTTTTAAACCTAGAAAACATTCAGTGACGCATTTTTTCTACATTGAAAAAAAGTAATTAACTGATGGTTTGAATCACTATCAAATACCAACAAAATATATTAATTTGTATTAACCGTAGGAAAAAAACCCCAATTTCATTTCGATTTGTATATATTAAAATTCCTATTCTTTCTATAACCTTGAAAAATAAAGCTTCCCATTTAAAATGCCAGCAAACAATAAATCTCAATTACATACCAAGAAGAATACATTACATTACATACCATGAACATACGAGTTCATTGGAGAAGGAGAAAGCTCAAAAATTTACTGTGCGAAATTAAGCCATTGTAAACATGTGTGCTTCAACACATACACACTTACACATACATCAAAGAACAAATGCAATTTACATCACAGCTTCCATGTGATTTGCACCCCTAAAGCCTTAAAGGCATTGCCTCAAAATTGGCAAGAAGAATATAAAATTTAGTAAATTTCCTAGAAACCATGAAGCATAAAAATGTGGATTTAAATTTATTATCAAAAAAAAAAAAAAGAAGCGAAACGAAACGAAACCTTGCATTGCAAAACAAAATAAATTTTTAAACTTAAAAGACCAAAAAATTAAATGAAAAATGAAATATTGCTGCAGCCTCAAGTGCCAATTTTTTGGGCTTTTGCATTGTTGTTAATAAATTTATTTACTTTCACATACATGAAGAATTATTCTCGTAATTTAATTTTTGTGTAATTTTCGATTGTGACGCGAAAAAAAATCACAGAATTACAGTTGCAGAATAATCAAAATTCAAAGTTCATACATATTACATTCACTCATACACTCACATGTGAAGTGATGAGGATGGGGGTTCTACGATATTGTTATCACATACAATGACAACATCAAAATTTTAATAAGCTATCATTGAGCGTATAAAATTTCGTCATAGTTAATTATAGGGTTCAAATTGTGAGTGAGCGAATGTGTGACCCTTTTCTTCCTTTTTCACCAGCGGCATCATGTGCAGTCTGCGGTAAAAAATTGCATGTACATATGTATGTATATTTTATTTTATGTATTTATTCTACATATGCACATATGTGTATGAAATTAATTTTGTCAAAAATTACAATTTCAATTGTTTGCTGCTGTTTGTTGTTTGTGCCTGTTGCATATACAAAATCCACTTCATCACAAGCAATTGTTCAATGGCAAATAAAAATTTTTATTTGACATCTTGTGCATCATACCAGAAAAATATGAGTCCTGCATGTAGCCAAATTAAGTGTGATAATTTAAATATTTTTGGAGTAAATATTTTATGCAATAACTTTAAAATTACACAACTTTGTTAGTTTATTGTGCTTGATTATTGTACGAAGGTTAGTTAATCGGCTGGCAATTTGGAAATTGCATGTAATTAGGTTTGGAACCTTTCAAGTTAAAACTAGGAGAACACGACAATTTGGAGGCCAGTGATTGGGGCTCATGTAAGTCCTTACTCTGTAGGTAGTAACTTATTCGGTGCTTCAAAGCAGTCAGGATTTTGAACTCCTACAATTTTCAATTCTCATGAATTGACCATAAAGGAATAGAAAATCGTTCAAGACAAAAATAGAGTAATCACAATAATCAGTTTAAAAAGATCAAGATCTGAACTAAAACTATAGTGCATACCTTTTAAAATTTATTATTTGCATGATTAATGAGCTGAAACTTAGACCGCTCATGGATACTTCAGATATATTCTGTATCCCAGGCTTAAAATTATTTTGATAGTCAAAGATACGATCCGGGCCTCCTAAAATATTTACTATATTTTCTAAACAGAGTCGACAACAACCCATCTTTCTACCGATATTTAGAATTTGTAAAAACAATTTTTTGCCATAATGGCAAAAAAGAAGAAAATCCACTATGCCGCTAATCTACGAATCGTCATCAAAAGGTCATTTTTCAATTCGCCTATCAGCTAAGAAAATGCTTATCTAATATTTTGAATATCACAAACACATTGTATATGTTCAGCGAAGAAAATGTAGCTATGGGAAGCATTTCTAGTGGAATACCTTGGCCAAAAAAAAGAACTTTCAGTAATTTAAAACTTTGAAAAACACACAGTTCCACCGAGGGCGCAAAAATAGACGTTGAATTACGATGGTGAAAAAAAATACAAGTCTTTATTAATTCTTATTATTGTTAACTTGAATTTATTTACTCTTCTTGGGATTATGAGCTTTTGAATCTAGTGGTACAAGCGCAGCGAAAAGGCATAACGAAAAAAATTGGGCATAAAAAACCAATAAACACACTTCGTCCTCCATTTCACATTGTTACCTACCTTACCGAATGGCGTATTCTACGTCAAAATCCGATCAGTTACAGGTGTAACCGAATCTGCAGAGAACACTCGAATGAAACCTAGGAAATACTAAAGAACGAATAATAATCTTAAAAGCCACAAAGCTAGTGGCCCAATTACCATTATTTTAGATCACAATTTTTAAATTTACTTCAAGTATTTTTCTTAAGACCTAATGAAATAAAAAGAAAGCATCCATCTAGTCACTCTATTGGTTGTTGTATAACATAGTTTTCAAGAGCTTTTGCTGAAGCTTTGAAATCTAAAATGGTGATTTTGATAAGATTCACTGAACTGTAGAAAAAGTATTGGACCAAATGGGACTTTCTGCTTTTAACTAGTGTCTTAAGTATTATCCGGATATCAATATAGTATATAAGCTTTCTGCGTATTTTTTTATCTTTAACCAAGAAAAAGAGCTATCTTCGTTTAGAGCTATGATCTTAATCGGAAAACAATATAGTGAACAGGTAGTAGGTCATATTGGATAATGTTTAAATATTAAGAAATAACGCAGATATTCAGTCATCCATAAAGGGCCCATCCAGCTATGTATGAGTGTCCAAACCAACCCCCTCCCTCATATCCTTGTACCTTTTCTAATTGTAGTAAATGAAGAATTCACTACCGTGGCGCTGCTTTCTCTTTGATTTGACCCTGCATAGTCAGCACTAATTAATCTTCATTTTATGCTTCTATCGAAAGTGTAATAGATACAGAATAAAAAATATAAAAAGCAAGTGACACTTCTCTGTCATTACTTAATTCTTGAGTTTGTTACATAAAAGTGACAATTAAATTAATCAAATCCAACGATTATCTCAGATACACAAACACTCATGCCTAAAAAAGCTGATATTAATTATCCCAGTATGAGGAAGGAGAAATGTCTACACTTTTAAATTTAAATACAGCAATTAAAATTAGTACATATTTAAATATTTAAAGTAGTCGTTATAAATATGAAAACTCAATTATAGCATAAAACTTTTAAATTAAAAGATAACCCACAATTCTACATTTGAGAAGAGGTACTAAAAAATATATAAAAATTTTATGCTTTAGACAATTTTAATTAGTTTTGTGGTTTAAGAATATTTTTTTTTTCATTTTCACAAGCATGTATATATACAGGAATACATGAGCATATTTGTATGTGTTAATGTATACATAGCACTAGCACTGATATTGAAATGTTCCACTGGGATTTAAATGCTTGTTGGTTGTCAACATACATAAACTTCAACATAACTACAACGAGTAGGTAGGAACATAATTTTAATTTCATCACATTTTAAAGTGTTTAAAAACTATATCAACATTAACTTGACAACCATAGACACATATACACCGACACACACACATACCCTTGCATGCCCATGTAATCCTCATTGACTTTTGACCGACAATAGTGTAACAATTTAATCGGCACATCAATTTTCCTTCTCTGCTACATCAAACGAAGAGAAGAGTTCACTGCACTGTGGGACGAAACGGAACATTTTTAGCGGTATAAAATTTGAAATTTAATACATTAACAATTGCTACTTCTATCAGGGATATTTTATTTTCGTATTTTCTATCTTCTATTTTTCTCTTCCGTCCCATAGTGCACTGTGTGTATTTCGTACACTGTGCAGCTATAGCGTAACACAATGATGACCCCAAGTAATTTGTTCAAATCACATTCGATAATGAAATCATTCACCCTTCGTCACTCTGGCCTAATCCAAAATACTGGAGGACGAACGATTTTATCATCAGCTACAGTATTACATAGTATCAGCATGAACAGTAGAAACAGCAGCAGCAGTATACACTTTGAATCGGTGTGAGTTCATGTCCATCAATCACAATTTACGCACACTCATGTACATGAACATATACAAATACAAAGCACGTGGAGTGTAGTGGACATATGCTGAAATCTCGTTTCGTTGGCGTCCACTCCTAACTTATGTGTGTAGAAAAGTTTCAAAAGGATATCGCATACAAAATTAGTCTGAATACGTTATGCAGAGATAATTCACGCAGCGCACAGAAAGTTTTTTTTTCTATTTCATGGAAACTGTGAAAATTGTGACGAAACATTTTCGGCTTGAAAAGTTTTACTTTAACTGAATAAATATATTTATGTAAATCAGTAGCAGTAATTTTAGTTATTTAAGAAATTTAAGAACATAGTATTTTGACTTGCCTTCTTCTCACGTGACTATAAAAATTTGGGTTTATAAGTTAATAGATACCACATATCAAAGGATTTTTATTCACGTTCGTACGAATAGGGGTGGAATATAAAAGCGTATCCCATCCAGAAATCATTTACAAGAGTTTTCCTATCTAGGAATCCCACCTGTTTGAATTCAACTTAAACCGGTATGCGTTGTCGTATTTCGTCTTGAAGCGTCAGACAAATAATTAAGATATGTTCATGTTCGTATATCCTTCAGATCTATCCATACTCTTATTTTTTGCTCTCTTGGTTTCCTACAAATTTAATTTATTTTCGTAAAACTAGATCGGAAAACCGAGGCACTTTTTCACCACCATTTTCTTAAAAACAACAATGTTCCAAAGCATTGTTAATGATCCACAATATCTCAATATAAAGTTTTCAGGTAAGAAATCAATTAATGAATTGATTACTAAATAAATTAAATAAAGAAGTAAAACTACTTACTTTGCAATAATGGCTTGTTTGTTACGAAATTGCTATGTTGTTTGTTACGAATTGAGTTTCTGAGTTCAAATTTTCAAGAATCCCATACTAAGATTTCCTTTGATGCGAACATAGTTTGGAACCCAGCATAAGCCTTTTTTCCAAACGTCACGTTCCATACCTCCCTTTTGTGAGTTAGTTTGACTTTTCAGTGCTCGTTATTTTTTTTTTTCATACAAAGCATTTTATAAGGATTTTAAATTAATAAAACAAAACCGCGAACGAACCACAAAACAAATGTATTTACCAATTCGAAGTGTTGCCAGCTTTAAAACACCAGTACAGTATCCGCTGCATGTTGTGTTGTTGTTCAAATAATATTAATATGTCCCAGTAGCTTATTAAGGTCTAAGGCCTAACTTTTCCCATCCATTCATGCTATTTTTGTTTAAGGAAAGATATTTCTACTCCTAGAGGTTTGCCATCACTATATATTTCGTTTTTAATTCAGGCATTCTGCGAACATACTAGTTAAACCACAGCAAAAAATGAAAAATTTTTTGTCGGAAAAAGTGGGAGATGCATTTTTTGTATTTCAATGTATTTTCATCCATATTAATTGTTTTTATTCATTGCTATTATACAACACTTCCGATCTCCCAGTTCATTTGAAATGTGCTAATCTAACTATATTTTGAGTTCGAAGTGAACGACTTGTTTTATTTGTTCTGAAGCAAAATGGTTCTGGCAAATTTTCAAAAATAATTCGGGATTCGTGGTAATTTGGTAAGTTTACTCCCAATCTGACTTAAAGGCATCTATGAGACTGCTCACACGGACGCAAGCATGACCTCCTGTCTGAAAGAGAGAGGTAGAAAAATAGATAGAGCAAAAATTCAAAAACAAAATAAAAATCGCCGCAGTGATAAAAGTTTCATGTTCATATTGTTCCGATTTTGCCACTTTCCCCCATAATTTTTTAGAAGTTGAATAGGCAACATGAACGCAAAAAAACAATGCTCCTCTATGGAACACACAATCTTCATTTTCTTGCTATTTTTTAAATAAACTTATTTTATTTTCGTTAGAGACACGAGTCCCCATAATGAAAAAAAGAAATCGAAATGTAACTCCAAAGAAAGAATTAAATTAGAAAAAGTAAGGACTTTAAATGAATTGATTTCTTTCACAGTAATCTCTACCCTGCCCCCTATTTCCTTTATGATATGATTTCACAGAAAAGCATTGCATGCAAATTATTAATTAATAATTATTAAGGCGGAAACCGGTGAGCTGCCTGATACCTGGTACGTAACGTAACTGCGTTGCACGGTGTGGTAGTGCTATTACAAGCTTTTTTTTCGTCAAATTTTAATGTAATTTATGGTACCAGCTATTTAATTTGCTTCATTGTACTTATGGTAATTGTAGTTTGCTGTAACTGCTCCTTATTAGAACATATGTCTTAGAAAATATTGGTGTTGTGCTATGTTGACTCGCTAATTATATACAAATGTTAAACAAATTTTGCGTTTTCTTTGAAACAGTATAAAACACAAAATTCTCTTGAGACTATGAAAACACCTTGAAATGCAACCCTACGCGTAACAACTGAACACTACCTCCTACTTTATCCATTGTTCGCTGTCACTGAACATACTGAGAGATACAGCGGATAAAATTTTTTTGACATTTGCTCCAATTGGTTTCTGTCAATTTGTTAAAAGGGTGTGTGTGTTGGTGCGTGTGTTTGTTGTACACGCACACGGATAAAACAAAAGAAAGAGAAAAGTAACAAAAAAATAATAGTGGCAACTGCAGCAGATTTTCAAAATTTTATTAATATATTTTTTAAAATACATTCTATTAATTTATTCATTTTAATAAAAACCTGCAATTAAACAAAGAGTGAGAAAGAGAGAACACATTAAACGGAACTACAGATAACAGTACAAAATCGGAGCACGACGAGGACCAGCAAAATCACCAACAACAACACAAAGAATCTGCAGTAAAGAGGAGTGCGAGCAACAAAAAAAGTAGAAGGTAAAATTAACTAATATATATGGATTTTATAAATGAAAAATATAATTAAGACCATGTATTAATTTGAATGAACATTGAAGAACTTAGTTTTGCATGTCTTAAGGCTTTCACGCTTGATATGTCAGCGGAGCACCACTTCATCTACCCAATAATAGCAGCAACAACAAAAGGGGCACCCAATGTTACGGTGTACAGTGTAAATGCAAAACGTTTTCCCTCTGATGGGAAAGTTTTGGTTATAACTTTTTTTGGGGCAAATACATCCACTTGAGTTCAATAATCATTTAGATTAATTGCATTGCATAGAAATGCACATAACATTGCTTTTAGTCGGTCGCCCCTTGCCACCCATCCGCCCCCTTCTTAGATAATCTTAATTGAATCTATTTTTAACTAATGTCGGCCGGCGTCATCATCATCGCCGCCGTTGTCGTCGCTGCTCCCCTTTTGTTTTGCTGTTTGGAAATAGGAGCGCTAACACAATGCCCTCCTCTCTCGCACGCTCTTCCCCGCATCCTCGTTCTATTGTCACACTTTTTTTATGTTTCTGATGATCTATTTCGGTTGATGTTTCTTTTTTTTGCAAATAGTGGCGTATGCGTGTGAATGTGTGTGTTTTGTATGATGCTTTTTTTTAAATTTCTGTTTTTTATTTTATTTAATTTCTTTATTGCTTCACTTTGTGGTTTCGAGAGTTTATACGCTGTAGCGTTGTTATTATTATTACTATTGTTGTTGCTGTCGTCGTCGTCTTGTTACTGGTTGTTGTTGTTTGCCACTCCTTTGAAATTCTTCGCTCTTTGATCAATGGTCATTAAAGTGCTGCACAGTGGGATGCTTTTTATATTTTATTATTCGCTAACATCTTCAATTTGCTTAAAAAAAGAAGAAGAAAACTCATCTGGGACTCAAGAGTGAGAGCATGTTAAAATGTTTCCATTCTTTACATTTATTCCATTTTAAATTTCAAATTCGCGCTTCTTTTGTCATTTAAATTATTTCATAACTAACATTGTTGCAGTAGCAACACCATACACAGTTGTATAATCGTCTGTTTATACATAAATGTGTATTACTAAACATGATACAAAAGTCCAAAAATCAAAGTTGATGATATTACATTTTATAATAGAGTTTTAAAAACCTATTTGCACACCTACAGAAAAACCATTAGTATCAAAGTTATGTTGATATAAGTAAAATCTTTATTTAACAATACAAATTTAACTATTGTTGTCCATGTTTATATGTGTAAAACTTGTGACAATATGACAATGTAGTTGGAAAAATCATTTCCTTGATTTCCAAATGAAACAACTAAAAGTAGGTACATTGCTCGTTTAGAGACAGCGAGCATGGATATGACACACCTTACTTTTTTCCCCACTTTTTAATTAGAATAAATGACTGATTTAATCATTTCAAATAAAATTCTTATTTAAATCAATTATAGTGTACTCCTATGTATCATCATATTCATACAAATATTAGAGCTTCTCCAAAGCATTGTTTATTTGAGTAGGTTGCTTTCTGTGGGCTTCAAGCGTCATTCTTGAAGGATGGGGCCCAGCTAAGTCTGCCTTTATGGGTTTCACAGGAATTTTTTACAGTTTTCTTGCATTGCAAACTATATAGGAAAGTTAAGTCTAGCAGTAGTTGAAGTCACATCCCATTTATTATTCCAGATTATCAGTATACTGAAGTTACAGGCGTGAATTATAAGCGTAAGTCGAGGCTGATGAGAGCTGCGTGGTTTTAGTTAAGTGGTTTGAGCACCTTGAATATAACCATTCGCAGGAAGTTCATTGTGGGTTACGGTTTTATTACATTCGCTAAATAGAGTAGTTTGACGTCTGAGATTTGTTTGCATGACCTATGAATAAGAAAATCATTGATCTTCATAATTTTTATCTAAATAACTTTTTCAGAAAAATATAGTTTTAAGTTATTTATCTAGCTACAATTACTTAGCTTTAATTAACTGAACAAGCTGGTATACGAAAGTTTTAAGACTTGAAAAAAAAAATTTAAATTTTATCAACCCACAGTTGAATTTTTCCATTCAATTTTTTTAACTTCGGCAGTGAACTCATTCGCAATTAAATTAATAAAATACAAAAAACCTTTAACTATTATCAATTAATTAAATTTCTACGCGAGAGCGTCTCTAGTTACTCTTCACCCATTCACTGACTCTGCTGCCGCTGCGCACTTACGCAATTGAATTTACAACGCTTCATTCATTCATTGTAACTTTTTATTTATTTTTTTCTGCTTATTTTATTCTTTTTAACCTTTGTTTTTGTTTTTTTATCCACACACAGATGTCAACAGGAAGACCGATCAAATGTGTTGTCGTTGGCGATGGCACTGTCGGCAAGACGTGCATGTTAATTTCATATACAACAGACAGTTTCCCCGGTGAATATGTGCCTACAGTGTAAGTGCCTTAATATAATCAAATGCATTTATATATTAATTTTTTCAAATTAATTATTGCATCTTTTATATATATGTTCAGATTCGACAATTACTCTGCACCTATGCAAGTAGACACAATACAAGTATCGCTTGGATTGTGGGATACTGCGGGACAAGAAGATTACGATCGACTGCGTCCACTCTCCTACCCGCAAACCGATGTTTTCCTCATATGCTTTAGCGTAGCAAGTCCATCATCATTTGAAAATGTCACATCGAAATGGTATCCAGAAATAAAACATCACTGCCCTGATGCACCGATTATATTAGTTGGTAAGTAGAGAGAAAAGTTAAGGCAGGTAGCATTCTGGTCATACACGGTTATTATCAGACCAATTTTGACGTATGTATTAGTAGTATAGTGATATGTTATGGAAAAGAAATAAAATAAAAAAAGAACTAAATACGGTTCAAAGGTCAGTCAACTGATATTCTAACTGTGCTAGTTCATCTGTTAACAGCGGAACTATATAATAAAACCATTGCAGTCAGACAAAAATAGGACATTGGAATGCTAAAAACTATAGGCATACTCGTAGAGGTATTTTATTACGGAATATTCCTACCTTACCCAACACAGAGTACCTAATTCCCAAATTGAATTTTACGAAAGACTCTAAAACATTTTCGAAATACAAATGACTGACTGTCTAGGGCACTAGATAATATCAATTATCATTCCAAAAATTACTAAATGTGGTCTTAATAAATGTTATTAAGATCGTAAGACAATGGAATTGTATTTCAAATGAATTGAAAAAGTTTAAGTTTTCCGTAAATGTTTTTCTACAAAAGTACTACGAGTTTTTAGTTTCTTTGGCTAAAATTTATTTTCTTAAGTTTTATTTATGACAAAGTTGCTCTTTTTATCTCTTCCGTATAACCAAAACTTTGTAATTATATTTTAAAGCTTTAGATTATAAATGAATAAAATAAATAGGTATAATAATATGCGCATTTCAGCTACCCTCAGTCGACAATGCTAAATGGAGGGTACATACTTAAAAAAAAAAACTTGTACATACTAAACGAGTATGATTCTGATTTTTCAAGAGCGTTTTCTAAATGTCCTCATGTATATGAGAGTTTTATGATTATTGCCGGTTTTTTGCAAAAAACTTTTTTTTACTCTTTCAAAAACTGTTGTTATTAGTATAATAATAAAAATATGTTTTTGGACTAATAAACTAGTTTTTGTATTTCAAGTCACTAATTATATTTATATATTTATTACTACATCAAGGTACCAAAATTGATTTGCGCGATGATCGTGAAACCTTAAGTTGTTTAGCTGAGCAAGGTTTGGCGCCACTAAAGCGTGAACAGGGACAAAAATTGGCGAATAAAATACGCGCAGTCAAATATATGGAATGTTCAGCTTTAACGCAACGAGGACTCAAACAAGTATTATATTTTTTCTGCTTTTTAACTTTGAATTTATTCTAATTCTAATTTCTCTTTTTCAGGTTTTTGAAGAAGCAGTCAGGGCTGTGCTTAGGCCTGAGCCACAAAAACGGCGTCAACGAAAGTGTATAGTTATGTAAATATTTATACAAAACACACACACACACATAATTCTCACTCATACACACGTTACACACACAAACACATACTCAGAAATCAAAATGAATGATAAAAAGGAGTCGAATATAATATGTCGAATATTTATATGTGTTAATGAAAAGAAGAAAAAGGATTAAGAAAAAAATTACACCATATATATATATATATTTACATTAATGCCCATTAAGCTGAAAGATTAAAACTTTGTAAATTAAAAAAAAAAAAACCAAATTAAAAATCTAAAAATTAATTATTTCTATTTGCCATTTGCAAATCTAACGAATTTTTAGGTTTCATACATTGAAATTGAATTTATTAAAAGCAAAAGTCAAAACAAAGCAAAAAAAAATTAAAAACAAAGCAGTAACGAATACAATGACAACAATTTGAAACAAAATTATAAGAAAACATTTTAGATTATGTGATATGAACTGTGTGCTTAAATTTACTTAAAATCGATTCGATTTCAATCTTGATCCTTAATAAATTTTAAGCACATGGCTCTATCCTTAATAATTTTTTTTTTTTTTTGGAGTATGCAACAATTTTTTTCAGCTACATATTTTTGTGTTAAAAAATTGCAACTAATTTTGTGCTTAAAATTTAATTTATTCCTAAATCAAAGATTTAAAATCGTCATGAAATTCCTTGATCAACCTAAAAAAAGTTATTAAACAAGTTTTGTTATTTTTAATTTATAAGCTAAAAAGAAAAACATAAAACAGAAAATAAAATTGCATACGAACAAATTTTTAATTAGTTTATCTAGTCAATTGAATAAAAAAAAAACAATTTGAAGATTAATGAAGGAATAGTCTTCAATAAAAAAACAAAACCATAACGAAAGAAAACAAAAAAGAGTACAGCTAACACTCTTGGAGCTTGGAGAAGATTTTTAACAAAATCTAATTGCTATGATTGTATTCAATTCTTCAAATAATTTCGCATATCAAAACACTATACTTTGCGCTATAACGAGCCAATGCTATTTAACATTTAAACAATTTCATTTCTGCTTGATAAATAAATAATAAAAAAGAAAAGTTTTTATTTAAGATTTTGCACAAATTGTAATTAAAAACAGAACAATTAAAAGCTACACTTTTCATTGCTAGTAAGTATAATTTGAAAGCGAAAGAATTAAAATTAGATATGTGTGCTCCCCAGTGTAAATGAACTATTTAAATTCTATCTGCTGTCAAGTGAATTTCAGCACATGCCTGTCTGAAAGTGTATTTTCAAAAACTGCTAAACAATCATGAACGTTTATACTTTTTCTAATTGACAAACACACAAAACAAAACAAACAAAAAAAAAAAAAAACAATTGTATTAAAAACAATAATGGCAGCTAAAAAGCAAGCTAAACTATTTATACAGCTATATATAAATTTTTATACTAATATTTAAAATGTTTGTTTTTTTCTTTGATTTTATTATTGCTTTATTTCTTTATTTTTATAATTGCCAACTGTTGTTCTATTTTTTTTTTTTTTTTTTTGATTATTTTTTTCCCCTTTATATTCTTTATACTACTTACCGACTACTACTTATTATGCTTATTTATTTTTATTATTCTAAATAAAATAGTTACTATGTATTAAGTGAGAAAAAACGGCATTTATAACTCGAATCAAAAAATATAAACCTATATATAATCATTCTTCTAAACCACATTTTGTGCTCGAATAGTATCTTCTTTTTTTTATTTAGAAAATATATTTAAAACATACTCTTCTTTTTTTTAATTAGTATTTGAATAAAAACAAAAACGAAAATATATATTTCGAGTGTTATTTGTAATTTTGTATGAACATATAAGTAAAAAGCATTTACTTTATTTAACAAAAAATAAAACATAAAACGAAGTAAATAAAAAGAAATTTAAATAAATTAATAAAAATGAAAATAGATTTAATACAGAAAATAACAAAAAAAAAAAAATAAAAAAAAAAAAAAAACATTAAGAAGTGAAGCCTGTAAACAGAAATGCATATATAAAATTAATAAAGTAATTTAAAAACATAATTAAATTTAAGGTCGATTTATTATTATTAGCTGAACTACAAGAATTTCAATTTATGATTATTCATAGAAGTTTTCTTTATGCTCTAGGATATTCCATTCACTGAGTTCAAGATATTCAAAAAACACAAATTGCAAATAAATTATTCTCCGATAAAAATAAAATCGATTTACTCGAGCTACCTGGTCAATCGCTAGGCCTGAACATGATTGAAACGCTGTAAGAGTGGCATCGGTTCCTAACGAAATTATAAAGGATAATGAACTGCTGTGTTAATAACTTGGAGGAAGACTTCTGTAGAAAGATGTTTAAATAGCAAAAAAAAAAAAAAAAAAAATGGGTATTAACTTGGTTATTATTTTTTTTTTTTTTAACAAAATATTGTTCCTATTCTATTTTATAGGATAACTTTACTGCAGCAGTGCCATTTTTCATCTTTTGTTTTAATTATTTTACTGAGTATTTTCTGAATGTTCCACTTGTATGCCGTTGTTTATGCTTATTCTGCAATAATGAACCTTGGTTGATTTTATAGAAATTAAAACAGGAACAGAATATTCTTGCCTCATACCATTACCAATTTAAAAAGAAATACTATATTCTATAAATATATATATAAATATATAAATACTATAAATATTCACATATTAGAGTAAAAATGTTATAAAAAGGAAAAAATTGAGAAAACTGGATATAAATTATGTTACCAATTGATGGCATCACACGTATTGCACTTAAATGGAATTGAAAAAATTTAAACTTCAATGATTTTTCAAGAAAAAAAACTATACTATATACACTTTACTGAAATTTCTGGCCTCACACTATAAACAGAGTGAATTTCAGTTAAATAACTTACAGTGAAGAAAAAGTTCTGCTTATTAAGGTAAAAATGAAATAAAAAGAAAAAAATCTTAAGGTATATGGGACATAAATTAAGAGATCGGCTAATAGCATCGCAGGGATGACACTTGAATCAAATTAAACGATTCAGGCCACGATCATTGACTATGATCATCATCACCAATCACCAAAATGAAGAAATTATAAAACTAGCTTTGAAAATTTGCATGGCTTAAGAAATAAGTTTACGGAATATCAAAAACATTACAGAGTAAAACAGTACAGTAATGTAAGAAGACACATCATAGCCCAAAAAAGTTCTGGGTAGGGAAACACCTTTCATTAAGCGTAGAAAAGTAACAATCAGAATGATTGATTGATTTCAAACCACTTTTCATAGAAATTTAAATACTTACAGCTTGTGTGCGCAGTACGGAAACTTCACGTATATAACCGACAGTGAAGAAAAACGGAAGCGCAGAAGAGTAACAAAAATTAATATAGAAAAATTAGACGGACATAAATTAAGAGACCGTCTAACAACCGCGCACAGATGACACATGAATAAAATTGAAATGGTTTGAATGACTATGGTTTTCAATAAAATTTATAAGGTTTCAATTTAATGAAAAGTGTGCACAAAACAAATTTCACTTCGACTGATCTCAGCATGGCCTTCACCACTTATAACCGGCCTGAAATGAAGAATAATTCATCTTTAAGAGCAGGAGCTTTACAAGCTAAAATTAAGCTTTTGAAAGCATTCCACGTAAACGAATCAAGAATTACATAAACAGTTTTTTTCTGATATTTGAAACAATCCCAAACTAAAACAAACACTCATTCATTCCTCCAAGTCGGCATGGTATTACAACAAGACTATACTTAAACTTATTATTTTTTTTTTTAATTTTTGTTGGCCCAAGACAACCCTCATGAGGCAGCCACTCTAATCTGACTACCTACCTAATAAAGTTAATATATGACATTTACTAAGAACATATACTCACCTTCGATATCTCCATTTGAAATATAAAACGCTGAATAAGTATTTTTATGTATTTATAATTTTGAAATCAATGCTTATGAAACAATTAACAAATTTGAATAATTCACATTATTAATATAAATTGTATGAAGTGTGCATTAAATTTATGAAACATTTTTATACGAATAAGTATGTATTTTATATGCTTATGTAGTAATAACAATTAAACAACATTGTCGAACAATTTCTATGTGATTATTATCAAATGAAATTTGTCGAAAGTTGCTTGATTTAAATCTCAACAATTTTTCCGGGGACAATATCTTCAAGTGGTGGTAGTAATGGGTGAAAAGGAACATTATTGTGTGTGATGATGATTATATCAATCATTCGTTTTTTTCCCCTCTAAATGTTTTAATACCTCAACCGATGAATCAATATAAACGGAATGGTTTCGGATGCACAACCTGACCAGGCTTTCGCTTAGGTCCAGCACTTTTTGGACGTTTCGGTTCAGCATTCAGCGATGGCATTGAAACCGATAAAACCAAGCATTCAGCAGGCAGCGACATTGATGAGGTTAGCGTGGTGGCTCGTTGTATTTTTGGTACTTTCCAGTATTGCTGTGTGTGTAACGTGGAGGAAATGATAAAGAAAAGTTAGTTCTATCTTACAGATTTATCGAAAATGCCAGAAGAAAATTAGAAAAAAATAGATAAAATTGCATTTATTAGAAATTTAAGAAAGAAAACTTACTACTTCTATGTTTTTATGTATATTATTGCAATTTGTTTGTTACCAATTTTTATTTTATTCCATATTACATTGCTTGCTTGTTTTCTGTTTGTTTGTTTGTTTTTGTATATATTTATATTTTGTGTAGGCGCTTTTTGCTTGTGAGTTTTTTCTAAATCGCCAGTACTGTTGCAGAATTGTTGGATGGTGATGGTGTATCCGTGCCATTTCATTCTTTCTAATATTGTACCTTTTTTTCTAATTATAAGAGCGTTGTTGTTTTTTATTTAGCTAATATGTAGTTAAAATAAGGAATTGTGAAAAAAAATCTTTTTAAAGCTGCAATTGTCACTATTATCTAAAAATTTACATACCAATTGATGAAACTCTCAAGTGCTCTAAAATATTAAAACAGTAACTTCTAAAATAGAACATTTTATCTTGAAATCTTTTTTGCCTATATATTTATACATTGCATGCTGTTGCTAGTTTGTAAGAGATATGGAATAATATATCTGTAAATTTATTTAAGATGAACGACTGAAGCGGGAGATATTACCTAAATATTCGTTATGGCAAGAATTGCCAAATGAGACTTTAAATGCACTCGATTCGGACAATAGCATACTTAGTCTCTTAAGAAAAGATTTGAAGCAATCTAGGCACTTGAAAGAAAATTAGTTACCATGATCATTATCACGAAACCGTCATGAGAAAGTCTTACGTGCTTACTATAAGGGAATAATTTGGATACTTCTCGAAAATATATTAAAAAAAAACTCTTAATAAACATGTATGAAACAAATTTTCAGTTCGGTGGGTCTGAGGGTAGTTTTGATGTTTGAGAGCAGTATAATATTGTTTTAAGCTATTTGTCTCGTATGAACACTTTTAGAAAATTTGTACCAAAACTTCTGAAAAGTAGGGTACAAAGAGAAGTGAAAGACTGATGTGGAAGCAAAAAATCATTTATCTCTTAGTGAGCAGCTTTGGTCCAAACTACCATGTTATAAGACTCCAAACTGATATTCTTTCAATTTCTACCAACTCACACTAGACTCAGCTGCCTATTGAGTTTTCGGAGGTATTGACGAAGGCAGTGTCCTCTTTTAAAAAATCATCCACACATCGTCATGCCATTTGCTTGTATGGTATTTCTCTTGTTAAACGGAACTTAATAAAAATTATACAATTATTGTCAAACTTTTTAAAGGGGCCCTGGTTCTTTCTTGGTTTGGAAGAATCTATTTTTTAAAAATGGATTCGAAAGTATTAAATTTCAAAAGTATTTTGTGAACTTTCGGCAGAGAAACTCCGAATGCTTTCGAAGATATAAACGATATGGCGCCGAATGTCAAATAAACCAAACCCTTCGGTCGTTCCAGGGCATACTAGTAAATATAAATTTGATTGTTTCCTCAATTTGTAACGTTGTTTTTATGAAAAAAGTCCAATTTTTGAGAAAATCAATTTTGGTTGTCCGCCACTTTGTGGTCAAACAAAATTATGACTGAAACCACAGTCATAATTTTTCAAATGGAACTTTTTTCTTCTAACGTTCTAGTGAACCGAAATCGAGGTAGTTAATGACGATTTCAAAACGTCCTCCATGAAGCTGCAAAAAGCCCAGTATAATTTTTTTTTTTTGGTATTATTACACAATTTTTTTTCTGCTTCGATAGGTGTCAAAAAATACTTTTTTATTAATCTGTTAGCCCTACAAAAATTACTAAAATTTTTGACCGAGAAAGTGCAAAAATATAGAAATATCGCCTAAATATTTGAGCCTGTGTACTCTGGAAAAGCTAAGTTCTATTGTTGATTATTGAGCTAAAAGACCGAACTTTATTTTAATTATAAAATTGTAGTATGTAGACATTTAAGCTAGACCGTTTTTTCTTTGATTGCCTCATACTACCAGCTTGACGAGTAGGTTAGCCAAAAATTATCAGATTTGAAATCGGTTAAGTCAATTCCAAAATGGCGTCGGAAGTTTTTTAAAATTCGCTATTGAACAAAGCATTGAATTCATCGTTGTAAAAATCATTGCTTCAGCGGGAGTAAATAATAAATGAGAGAGAGAGAGAAGACACGACTTGCGGGGAGTTTTACTTGGTGCGGGGAATCGGGGAATGAGCTGTTTTTTGCGGGGAATTTGAAACCGTTCAGCTTTTAGTTATTAAAGTCAGTAGAGTATTTTTTGTCAAATTTTATGTAATGAAAATCGTTTAACAGTTACAATATTTCATATTTTAGGTCTTAAAATCTTCATTTTTTCTTGAGTAGGCCCTGTACATTCTTGGTTTGAAGAAATCGATTTTTAAAAAAGTCTTTCATTACAAAAGTATTTTGTAAAAATTTCAGAGAGAAACTCAGAGTGCTTTCATACATATAGACAATTATAACGCCGAGTGTTAGTCAGGTCAGCGATGCCTTGGTTCAGCACCTCTTGATTAATAACTCTCAATCCTTGCTGACTAATCTGCAAAACTTACAAAATACGGTCAGCCATCATAAAGAAGATGAAGTATATTTTAAATGTTAAAAACCGATAGTCAAAACTTTGAACCCGTTTTTCTTAAAACAAGGTTTTTGCCATTTTTTATTTGAGCCAAAAGAAAATCCATGCCTTTTCTTTTGAAAACTTTGATGTCCAAAAGTGGGCTGGGGCTTGTTTATCTATCAAAATCAACGTCTAGTAACTCGAAACACCCCATCTCGTTCAAATTTGTTGTGGTAATTACTACCCAATGGGACAAAACTTTGTGCAAGTTGGATCCCGATAGATTTTGAGAGTGGGTTCCCTTGGGATGAAATCACTCACATGCCGAAAGAGCTCCGAAGTCAAAAAGAACATTTCTATTAACCTACCAGTCCTATAAAAAATGCTTAAGTTTTGGACCTAGATAATGCAGGGCCTCTTTAAAATAACAATCACCGAGATTAATTTTAAGCCAGCGTAAAGGTATTTTTCGTTTTTAAAAAAGGTTTATATGGAAAGTACGTGTCGTGCTGCTGTGTTGCTGTTGGTTCTCTTTTGATATTTGTTTTTTCATAAAGAGAATTCTCCCGCAAAAAAATAGAGCCAGTTACTGGGGCCTTACCGACAAGTATATCTATATAGCATTAAGAATAAAAAAAAAAATAAGTGCAAAATAAATTTAAAACTATTTTTTTTTACTGTAGTCAAAATTTGACTGTCAAATGAAATTTTTATATGATTGCATTTTTTACATTTTTCGGATTTGGTTTATAAGTATGTACTATCCAATATTTTTTATCAAAAAATGGAAAAAAATGATTTTATGTTAATTTTAAATATGCTTTTCAAAAAAGTCAATTAAGCTTTACACAGAGTCGAATTATATTACAAAAAAACATGCCTTGGAAGTATCTACTCTGTTTTAAAATTAGAAGAACCAAAACTGGGAAGTTTTGGCAGTTTTTCCAGATCCAGAATTTTTCTTCTTTATAACTTCAACCTAGTAGCCTTTCTCATGTATTTCAATATAATATTTGCAAACAAATTATAAAAGGTAACTTTTTTGGATTTTGTTTCCCTTTTCTATAAAAAAAAAAATATCTAAAATGTTGGTGAACTTTTCTTCTTTTTATTGATAGGAAATAAATTGCATCTACATAAATGCTTATGCAATCTGTTAAGAACTGGGCGTGTCTATAAAAATGTTAATTTAATAAATTTCATGGTATGTACAGAAGCAGCTTTCTGTATTGATCATATTTTTAAGAATAATCTGAGCGATTCGATCACTAAGATCAATTCTTATGAGAGTGATAGTGGAAGCCAGAAGGTGTATCAAAGTGGAATTTTACTTCTAGCTTTGATTTTCTTTATATTTTGAAATGCTTCGGCATTATAGCGCAGTTTGGTTTGACCGTTAAAATTAAAAATGTTTTTTCCGATGCCTTACACGACGTCGTTCATATTGGAAATATGAGTAATATTATGAAGTTCATTTGGAATATTCGTTGAGGGACATTTAGAGCTAAGTTTGAAAATGTGATAGCAAAATTTTGAATTTCCTAAATTTGAATATTTTTGACAAATCTAGAAATAGTTAAGGCAAAAAAAACGAAAAAAAAAATTAGGACCTCATCGAAAATGGAAAATTGTTAAAACTTCGATATATAAATCAGAGCTGTAAATGAGTACAATCAATTGAGGATATAAGTCACAAATGAATAATAATTTTTGATTGCAGTTATTGAATAATATATTTGACTCCAGAATAAAAAATGCAGTTGGAAGTCTTTTTTGGAGTCGCCGATTGGTTATTCATTTAGATTTCGAAGTCAATTGGAGTCAGTTGAAGTCTTTTGGAGTCAATTGGGGATTTGAAGTCAATTGGAGTCACTTGGAGTCTTTTGGAGTCAATTGGGATTTGAAGTCAATTTTAATATATGTGTTCTTTAATATTTGATTTATATCTTTTCTCATAAATACTCAGGTCTCTCAAACTGATTCTTTCACAGTTTTCCACAAAACACACGCAAAAAATAATAAAACAATATCACAAATTATTCCCTTCAAAAAGATTTGCACTTTTTGCGGTAATTTCATGCAACTCGCGTTTCAATATAATAATTAATACTTTTTACTAATTTATTTAATATTAAAAAGAAAATGTTTTGACAATAATTTCTGCGAAACTGACATTCGAGTATTGTAAATGAAATAACAAGGTGTATTACCCTAAAAATGTATTAACAATATCTAAGCTATAACTCGTAAAAGCAGTGACTCCAATTGACTTCAAGTCCCCAACTGATTTCAAAAGACTCCAAGTGACTCCAATTGACTACGAATCCCCAATTAACTCCAAAAGACTTTTCGAAATGAATAACCAATCGGCGACTCCAAAAAAGACTTCAAACTGCATTTTTTATTCTAGAGTCAAATACGTTATTCAGTAACTGCAATCATGAATTGTCGGTTATTAACTGTGACTTCAAGGTATTGCAATTAAATTGATTGCATTCTTTTACAGCTCTGATATAAATATATCTGATTAGAACTATACTTCAAAACTGGCAGCTCGAGTTCACTGATTTAGAGTCAAGCCATCATGTATCATGTACACCTCTTTGTTGTAAAAACACTGCCTTCGTTCCGGCAAGGTTCTTTGGGAATTTCGAGTATATAACCAGAGTCGAATTACGCTGTCCGACTAAGCTCAACTGTTGCAAAAATAACAAGATTCTGAAAATTGTAATAGGTTGTAAAAGCCATTTTGAATATTTTGGTAAAATATAACGTATATCTAGGTTAGTTTTGTGAATGCGATGATATAAAGGTTCAGCGATCTGTAATAAAATCGAATGTAGGAGCATATTAACCTTCTTAAGCTTCTTATATGTACTTTTAGCTTGATTTTAAACAAAACAGTGTTTTTAATCTATTAATAGAATTGCTCACAATATTTTATTATAGGTTTTTGAGTTCTTTCAGATTCTCTTTCTAGAACTTAATATTTTTGTTTTTAGTTTGGATTATGTGATTAGGATGTATTGAAATATGTTATGAATTAATACTGTTTTTCTGACTGTTAAAAACCAAGGAACGGCAAAAGTAATTCAGAGTGAATCAAAAGTGGCCCCTAAGAAGTCAAGAGATTTGAAAACCTAGTGGTAAAAACAACCAAGTTCAGAGAAAGTCTGAGGTAAATTCAACCAGATGCACTTTGATTCAACTATTTTTTTTCATGATTTTTATAAAAATATTTAAATCAAATTTCGAAGGGAAAACATTTAACATAATTTTTCAGTTAACACTCAATTTTGAAATTAATTTTTTACGACTTTTAAATACAGTTGTTTCCACTTTAAATAAAAACTGCATTGTATAATTACTTATCCTCTATTTAAGGTTCAATTTTTGCACTATAAGTATTTGTTTTACTGTGGCTTTATAAATTTCTTCCGGCATATGAATTAAGCTTTTCTCTAATTTAAATAGAAGTTTCTTTAATCGATGGTTTTAGTTCTTTTACGTAAATTTTCTCATTCTATGTATGTATAGTGTATGATCTTTCTACTTTGGGTTCCATTCCAACATTTTTATTTAAGCGCATTGTAAATACTTGTATCTTGTTTTTATTTGTTTATTAATATTTAGATACTTTGTTTTTTTTTTCATTTTACATTTGAATGAATATGAAGATAATAAATACATATATTTAGTAAATAGTATTTTTTGTTTGCTATAAATATATATGTATGTAATATATGTATGTACTTGTATATATAATATTTTCTTGTTTCAACATATTAATCAAAATTGTATTTTATGTAGATAGTAGGTAATTTTTACGAATGTTTTTGAGTGTATGTAACTATGTGATTGTTTTTTTTTTATTAATTTTTTTTTTTTATTTGAGTGTTTGAGTGGAGTGTGTGAGTGTTTCATCTAAATTGCCAAATACTTCACTACATATTACTTTATCATTAAGATACGATACTTTCCAACTTGTGTTCTATGTGTTTTTTTTATTTTTATTGTATATTTTTCTTATATCAGTTTACAGCTACAAAAATGTTTTAAGGCAAAATATAAAAAAGTGTTAGAAAAAATAGCTACTTAATTTTTTTTTAAATTTTTTTTTTCTTTTAGTGTAGCATAAAAATTAAAAATTAATAATAATAAAATTTAAAAAAAAATTACAAATCTGTGTAAAAATGTGTTCTTTTATGAGTTCTAATGTTTTGTTTTTTTGTTTTTCAGAATACAGAGACTAATGTTATTATTTTTTTTTAAATTTCTTATGTGAATTAATGCAATTTCAACATTGAAGATTTTCTTTTTTTTTTTTTTTTATAATTTTTAGATTTTTGTTTCAATAATAATATTTGAAATTTTTATTTAATTTTTATTTTGTTTTTTTTTTTTCTTGCTAATTGTTTAACTCTGCTGATTTAAATTTTCATCGGCACCGGATGTTGAAGTCGTCATGGATGGTTGCGGACTCTGTGTATTAAGAATATATAAAAGAAATTACAATAAAAAGAAACATAAATTATAAAATGAAATTAAGAATTATTAAAATGCCAGCATTTTTTTTTTTTTTTTTTGCTAAAAATATAAAACATAATTATATAAATAAAGGCAAAGTTTATATAAAATACAAAACGATATTAAAAATTTATTAAAAAAAAAAAATAAAAGGAAAGGAAAACCAACAAAATGAAACAGGAGCATAGGAATCTTTTATATTAAGCACATAGACCACGCACTCTTAGTTACAGGTTTATATATATGTACATTTATGTATGTATGTATGCAGGTATATGTAACTATGTTTATGTGTTTGTTATGAGCGTAGCACACAGATACAAAAAGGCATTTTTTGTTTATTGATTTTTGTTTTTAAGTTACAGCAAATACGCAGGCAGGGACGATTGTTTTGCAATTATTACGCCCTGTTACCCTTGTTCTTAGCTTTTAAAGGAGAAACTGTTTGTTAGTTAGAGATTCACAGCACAATTATTTAGATGCTCAAAAAACCAAAATGAGAATTATTTCACTTACTAAAAATCTTTAATGCTGTATGTTTTTTCAATCTTATGTCATTTTTATTTTATATTTATATAGTATAACTAAAGTTTTTCTTTAATCCTAGTAAAATTTATATAGATATTCCTAAAAAAAATTAAAAGAATGCATTATTTAAATAAAATACCATATATGAATGTAAATATGAATATGAAAAAATCTTTTGACGAATACAATTTTCTTTTAAAAAGTTTTAGTGTGAAGAATGTCATATGATAATACAAGGGACGTTCTTCTAAGGATCGAAGATATTATTATAAACGTATTTGTGCTTAGTATATTTGACTATGAAGAGACTACGGGTCTAGAAGTTATGGTAAATGGGCTTTATGTCTTTTTATTTATTTTAAAAGTCTTTTAATTCAGGAGCAACAATCAAAACAGCCAAGATATTTTTCGTCTCTATATCTAGTCTTATACTTAAGGTACTTCATCTAGTTCTTTCTCCCATTTATTATGAGTATTGTATACGGTTCTACGAGCTTGGTTGTTCCCCAAGTTTTCAGTGCCCTTAAATATATTCTAGTTATTTTTTTTCTCATTACAGAATCTATGGGTTTCTAAAGGGTGATTTTTTAAGCGTTTGGTTTTTAATTTTCAAAATAAAAAAACAAAAACACAGAAAAAGTCCTCAAGTGTATAAAATTTTTAGTTGAATCGATAAATCATTGCCTGCCATTTACTTTTTAAAGAATATTTCATCTAAATGTTGACCACGATTTTGACCAGTTTTTCGAGCATAGCGGCTGGTATCTCGCTAATAACATGTGTAATGTTCCTTTCAAGGCTTCAATTGACGCTAGTTTATCGGCATAAATGAGTGGCTTCACGTTACTCCATAGAAAATAGTTAAGAGGCGTCAAATCGCACGATCTAGGTGGCCAACTTACTGGTCCGAATCGTGAGATAAATTCCTCACTGCACTCATTTCTCAATAGATCCATTTATCATGTGCTATGTGGCATGTAATACCGCTATCTTGATGAATCCACATGCCCATTGACGCCCTCTTTAAAGAAATACAGACCGATGATTCCGCCGGCCCATAAACCGCACAAAACATTACAGTTTGCTGGATGTTTTGACAGCTCTTGCATTGCCTTTGGTTACTTTCGATAAAAAACGGATATTCCTTAAGTTTTTCTAAGACCCACTCACCGAACATTTGACGCTGTGGCAGGTCACCCGACTTCACTTCTTTTAGACCAAAATCCTTGTATAAAATCTTCCACGAAATTCGGGTTTGCATTTTACTATCTGTTTATTTCAAAAAATATCTGCTTTCGGATGGTAGCACACTTAAACCCAGAAAACCCATTGTGAAAGAAGCTAAGTCCCTATTCTTCTAAACTAAGTAAGTGCCTTATCTGTATATCAGTCTTTTAGAACATCAAAGACGTAGCTATCGAAATGATTTTTAAGGACTGGACATTCGCATAGAAGATGGATTATAGTGTCCTGCTCTTCCTCATAACTACATCACCTACAGTAGTTTCTATATGGAAGATCCAATTATTCTGCATGTCTCTCAATGACAAAACCATCACGTTTAAATAACACTGTGCAACACCATTTCGGATCCAGCGTAACGACTATGATAGCTAAAAAGTACGTGACCTAACAATAAAAATGTTATATAAGATTTTGCCAAAAGTCTTGGTTGGGCGTTCGGTACAGCCCGTTGAAATTGGTCTGTTTTTGTGCTCATGCATTGGCGTTTTCTGCGTTTTTAGGATATAACCATGCATTTGTCGATGTTTATGTCTGAGAATCTATTATAGGAAAAGGTGTAAGGAAAGTTTTTGCTTAACACTGCAAAGTCATATCTCTTCTCCTAATGGGTCTTCTTTGGCTAAAATTTAAAGTTTATTCAAAAACTGGCATTTAAAATAGAAATCGGATGTGGATAAGTGAAAAAAAAAAATGTTATTTTTGAATATAAACTAGGGTCTCAGAACATGAAAAAGCCTTAAATCCATCCGTTTTTGCGATTTTGAACGAAAACCGAGAAAAAAATGAATTTCAACGTATTTTACCAAAAAAATTAATAAATATTGTTTTGCTTTTCTTTTAGTAAAATATATTGAAATTCGTTTTTTCTTCAGTTTTCGTTCAATATCGCAATTTTTTTGCTTGCGATAAGTCTTAAACACTAGACAGAAGTTCAACGCCTTTGTGAGTGAAATTTTCAGGTTTTAACAATGATCTGTTCCTTTAAATTGGCGAGTGTTTGTATAATTGGCACTACAGTCATTACTTTAAGCATAAATTTTTGTATATATTCATATTAAAGCATATATACGCAGTTACAGTTTTCACCGTTTGTAAAAATATAGTAGATGGAAACCAAACTACAATTAATACGATGTCGATCCTCTATTTTATCTTTTTGCTTAAATAAGTGCAATGTTTTCAAACATTTTAATTTTTTCTCCTGTATCGAATATATTTTCGCACCAGCAACCTTCAAAAAACGTTGGAAAGTGATAAAAAGCGTTTCACTTGACAAAAGCTTTAAGATAAAGTCGCGCAGGAGTAAGATTTCCGGTGCGGTAAAAATAATTCCGAACTTTGAGTACCGGAGTTTGAATTTCATAATATTATGTTGTATAAAAAACAATATCGGAAACCAGCTAACTCTGGATCAAAATCCGGAACCATTTTGTACATTCTGTCATATATGGTAAGTACTGAATACGCAATGATAAATCAAGGTTGCTATCTCAGAATAAGGGTGGCATCGTTCAACTGTTATATATATATATATTTCTTTAGTTATTGTATATTGTATTTAAGGCACTTATACCAAATGAGATTTTTAACAAGGTTTACATATATATAGGTAGTTTAATAATATTTTTGGTTAATATTATTCATAGATTTTGGCAAGAAATAAACTGTAATAGATAAAATCTTTAAAAGTAACTCTAAAGTAATATGAGATTAATTTAACTGTTGCATAAATATATTTTTTACTCAGTCAATAAATTCTGATAATATTTTAGTAAACAGCTATGTATATATAGGTACTATTTTATGTAGTTCTTTAATAATTTCAGGGTATAGATTTGTGCGCTCTGGTCACTGCGGTCTCAGTGAACTCATTGTAGCAAACATCTCAGTCTATATAATCATTTATGAGTTTGTCAGAAATCTAACGAGCTCGTTGTTTTAATTATTCCAGATCTGGATTAAAACACAGTGACATTTAGGGAACTCAGAACTTTTCTGCATTTGATTTCAATTCTTTGATGGCAACTCTGAAATTTCCTCTTCTTCAGTTTATAAATATTTTAATCAAGTTGTCTTGAACTATGTACGACCAGATTGGAACATAGCGGGGTGATGTTTTTTAAGACAACAGAATCTGCGACAGCTTGAAATCGGTTTCTATTACGTTTTGTAGAAATTAGTGATAATTTCTCTCTTTGAATAATAACAGAGGTTATTATGGTTTAAACGTTATAATATAATTTTAATAATTCATTTCGTTTTTAAGAAATATTAAAATGAATATAAAGAGAATTGTTTTACAAAAGGAATTAAAGGATGTAGATCGGAGGCGAGTGCTCTTCAGCTACTGCCGATGGTTACGAGCAGGTGGCTTATATATCCATCGCTGCCTTTAAAATACATAGAGATGAGAAAATTATGATGAATATATGTAGGGAGTACTAAATTACTTAATTCTATTACAGTATTTCATAATGTAATTCAGAAAGCGTTCAATACGATATTGGAATATAAGAAAATTACAATTCAATAGAATAATAAAAAATACAAATCACCATTGAATATAAAAAAAATGAAAAAGAATAGTTCATTCGGAATTAGTTCCGACACGTTTCAACAATTTTTATACTATTCAACGAGATTTTATTGAGGTAGAGCAACCTAGTTGTTATTTCTTTCTAAAATAAGTGAGGTATATTTTCTATGAATGAAAATTACATGAATATGGTTACTGACTCTTTAAAACTTTTAAAGGTTATACAGTCCTATTTTATATAAAATGATTTTCAATGAAATTAAATTGTATTCGTCAAATATTAAAATAATATAAATAGATAAACAATTTTTTATTTACAAAATATGAATGAAAGCAATTTAAATGAATTAATGAATGAAAGAAAGAAATTTAGCGCTCACCATGCAAAAAAATGCAATTTCATTCGTTTTTTGGAAGGGTATAAGATTTAATTTTAGGTTTTTTATGTTTTAATGAAGCAAAAAAATTTTGTGTTTTTTAAGTTGTTTTTTTGTTTTGTTTTTTTGTTTGTTTTGTTTTTTGAATTTATTAATTTACAAAAGTAAATTTGCTAACCTACTAGTATTAAATAATTAATAAATTGTAAATAAATGAAATATTGTCAAAAAAGAATTTTTATATTCATTTGGCGTGAGTTTTTTTTAAGTATTTAGATATTTCAGCTTTATACAATTTCAATCGAGAAATAAAGAAAATTTTTGTTTTGCTTTTTTCTTGCAAATTTAGTTTTTAGTTATTGTGAGAGATATAAAATTTTTTTTTCGTTTTGCGGTTTTTATATTTTAAGTTTTTTGCTTTTCTTTTTTTTTTTTTTGTAATTGATTTAAGCGTTTTGTAAATAAAATTTAAGGTACAATTTTCTTTTATTTTTTTGGTTTTGCTTGTTGCTATTTTTTTGTTTGTTTGTTGCTGTTGCTTTTATGCTTTGTACAAAATATAAAAAGAAGTAGAAGAATTTTGTTTTTTGTTTTTGTTTTCAATTAAAAAGCGAATGAAATATTTCGGTACACACACAGTCTGAATTGCATAGACCAAATTCGAGATGGATGGTGGCAATTAGACGCCCTTGCGTTAACTATAATTAAAAAAGTAAAATAGAAGAAGAAGAAGAAGAATTTTTGGTTGGTTGGGTTTTTTTCTTGATTTTTGTTTTTGTTGTTGATTTTGTAGTAAGTAATCGAATTTAATTGAAGTTTAATTTATGTGAAAAAAAGAATACAAAAGTATTTGATACATACTTTTTTCTTTTAATTAATTTTCTTTTGTTTTTCAATATTTGAAGAAATTCATTTAATTTTAGAGTCAAACTAAAATTTTAATTAAAATAAAGGAAAAACAAAGAAAATAAAATAAATATTAGTAATAAACAAAAACTAATAAAAATTATAAAAATTCCATTCTTTGATTTTATTTATATTATTTATACAGGGTGCGAAGTGCTATCAAGTGTTACAGAAGCTTAAACTGCTGACAATAACCAGGTTAGGGAAGATAAATTCTTGGCAACTTTGAGCAGCGGAACCCTCTCTCGAAAATAACGCTCTATAAAATAATCATTTTCCCGTTCGTAATGTATGGCGCTGAGATATGGACTATGATAACAAATTTGAAGAGGTTGCTGGAAGTATACCATCGAAATATTCTTCGATAGATATTTTACCCAATATGCGTAAAAGACTTGTAATGAATAAGGTGAAACCATAAACCTTTTTGAAGAAAACTCTCCGGCAAGGAATTTATTCCTGTTAGAACACAAAGATTGGCCAAGCCTGCATTGACAGGACCAGGTACAGGGGATCTGGATGTACCTATTAAGGTGAGAGGGGTACTTCGTTTATGCCCAACAGACCTTGTGAACGCGCTTTTTATCAACTACCAACTAAACTTTAAATTTAAGGCAATGGCATCCCGCCGTGTTGTTAACTTCAAGGAACTGAAAAGCCATATGAACATAGTAATACTTATTCATAATGTTCTATTAGAACCACCGTCTTCACATTCAACGAAATAGATGGTTCCGAAACTACCGAATCTTTCCTAAGGAGTTCATAAAAGAGTTCTCAGATAGAGCAGAATACAAATTTCGTAATCAAACGCGTGTGTAAAGGTATCTACAGTGATAGTACCAAATAAAAAAAATGCGGAGTACCAGAGTATCTACTCTGAGAGGAATAGATCTCTAAGATTGCCTCACATATCGAGTGTTCTGTAGAGAACAATTATTGAAAGAAAATAGTAAAACAAAGTAGTGAAGATCGGGCTACATTCAGCATCCGCTGTCGCGTTATCATCGTTAGATTTCTAACACCTTGTTCATTGGTTCATTAGAGAAGGGCTTTTGATGGAATTACTGTTTGCTCAAATCAGCTTCAATTGTGATTGTGTTTAAAATGTTTGTATCATATCAAGGCAGATGTGACAATATAAATAAATTACTTATATCTTTCCAATATGGAAATTACGCGGTATATATATATACATATATATATATATAGTCGAATGCAGCGACACCGTATATTCCTTACAATGATTTTTGTCGCCGCTGCGACTAAAATCCTTCAGTAAACCATTTCTCGGCGGGAACAGTATCAAGCTCGATACTAAGCTGAAGTTTTGTGAATAAGCAAATAAGCTTTCTTTTCAACCTAACCGAGGTATTTGGTTTCTCTGCGTTTAAAGAGAAAAACACTTTAAGCTAACATAGCATAGGTCTTGGCCAGCCGAAGTAATCAGAGAATATAACGCCCATTTAATATAATAAGATCTAGGGAACTGCTACATATAAAAAATTGAATAAAGTGGTTTTGAAGCAAACCGACAGATCTCGTAATTAACAAAAATCTTACAATCTATACAAAGATTCGTGGCATGAAAACGGTTTTGTATTGATTGGATCTCTATAGGATCAGATTTTGTATCAACTAAATACATAATTATGTCGCCTTAATGGTCTAAAGGCGCCGTATTAACTATCATCTGAGGCATCGTGGGCTCAATTTCCGGCAGGGACGGGGCCATACGTTTTTCTTGAAGTTATTTTTATTATTATTTCAAACTAATGTAAGCTAAAAGATAGTCCATCAAAACCATCGGTAGGTTTAAACGCAATTGGCATTGGTATGGCATTTGCTGGGATATTGCTGACATTGTTGAAAATACTGATTTGGACCTGACAGTTTTATCAATGCCATCCGATACAATGTGAATAATTTCAACGCTATACAATACATATTCCAGAAGACCAAACCTGGTTTTTGTTGGGATCTGGGCCGGGAGTTGATTGCAATCGCCTTTTTACTGACGGCTCTAAAACCGAATACGTTTCCAGTTCTGGGATTTTCATTGAAAATGGTCGAGTGCACCTTCACTTGTCTATTAGGTAGCATACTTCTGTTTCTCAAACAGAAATTGTTGCATTTATATATTTAGTGACAGTCAGGCTGCGCTTAATTCTCTAACCACATCTAAAATGGTTGTGCATTGTAAATTCAGGCTTGATTGTGTTGGAAAATATAATAGCCTACTGTTGATATAAGTGCCTGGATACTCAGGAATTTCAGGAAATTCATCTACTGACTTCCTGGCCAGAAAGGGTTCGGAAACTGGTTTCCTGGGCCCAGAACCCGTACTCTCTTTGTCGTATACAGGCATCAAGACCATCATTAATGAGTGGGTCGATTTAATCCACAATCGTAAATGGGAGGAACTGAGAGGTTTTATGCAAAGACCATATTACCTGCTTTGTCGAAGCGTCTAACAGACTTTCTGTTATCACGTGGCAGAAAGAGCTGTTGACAGATGTTGGCGATTATATACAGGTCACTTCTCTTGCATCAAACATTTGAATATGATTGTCCTAGTGCTTTCTGTATTGCCTGTAGTTCGGAGGAAGAATGTAAAAATACGCTAACTACTTTCTTTGTGTCTGTTCCGAGTGTTGAGAGACGAATACCTAAACTCTTTGACACCGGAGGAACTGCTCAGATTTATTAATAAATTTAGTAGATTTAAAGAATAGCAAAATGGAACACGGGATATAGTACAATGAACGTAAAACTTGTCTGAGTGCTTTATTTGTACATTTTTTTTGCAGTTCCTATAAAAAAATAAAAAAAATTCAGCTACCATCAATAACTACAAAAATTTCATGAAAAATTGAAGATCGCAAAGTTTTCCACCAATAAAATAGTAGTGGCAAACCGATTATGGTAGGCTAAATACCTAAACGATATTTAACTAATCAATGAAAAATTAGCCCAAATTTCGACCCGCAGAGTTAAAGAACTTTACGTAAAGTTTACTAAACAGATCTAAGTTTGATTTAAATTAAGACTCAAACGTCCTAAAAAATACAAAACTCTTATCCATTATTTATTTAATCTAATCTAGTAACACTTGTCCACTTGCACCATGTTTTATCACATAAAAGTATTTATAATTTATTTTTGTATTTTAAGTTAATTTAAATTTCGTATTCTGCTGTGGGTGGATTTTAATTTACTTTATATAAAGTGATGCTAAGCTAATGTTTTTTTTTTATATATCACTTCGATCTAAGCTTATGAAGAAATTTTATCTGTTTTTTGGGGGGTTTTGAAAGCCGAAATAATTTTCTATTGATTGTTATTATATAAATTTTTTTTTTCTTTTTAAAGATTTTTTTTTTTAATTTGAATAACGAAAAAGTTTTCACTTACATTATGAAAATTTTATAAAATATTTATACAAGATATGCTATGTATGTGTAACTATATATGTATAAATATATAGTAATAATGAGCTTAATGTCTGAAATAATAAAAAGTGATTGTTCGAGTATATTGTTGGTTCATTGAGTAATCAAGGTGATAATATTTGAAAATACTTTTTTTTATAGCCATTTTCATTTCATATACATTTGTTTTTTATTAAAAATTTTGCTACTTTCAAAGCCAATTAATTAAATATGAAGCATATGAAGGCGGTTTTGTAGTTTTTAGTTACTTTGGTTGGGTTAATTTTTAATTACTTTATTTTTTATGTTTACAAAAGCATTCCAAGCTACAAGTGCTAATATAGTGCGGTGCTCATATTCTGGATTGATTTAATAAAATAAAATAAAATAAATAAAAATAAAAACAAAAATTAAATAATAAGACATTGAGAAGAAAATGTAGTGTTTTAAAATGTATTTCAATACTGAAGAAAAAGTACACAAACCAATCATGAAAATTATAACGATAGGAAAAAATGGGAATAAATAGGAAAACTATCTACATTTTCTTCTCTTTTACATTAAACAATTGAAAATATAATAAAATAATGATTGAAAAGAACCAATAATGTTGAAATGAATTTCTTATCTTTTAAATGAAACCCAAAGAAAAAAATTATGAATTTTATAGTTCCAAAACTATGTAGATAAATGAATATAATCGAATATTAAATTTGAGGTAGAAAAATAAAAATAAAAATTTAAGCAACAAGGTTGTTTTGTTTTTTTTTTTGTTTTGTTTGTTTAGTTTTACCTGTGATTGTGGTGACAGTGCAACAGAGTGGTCAACATTTTTCAAATAATCCTTATCATCAAAAATCTTCTTTTCACCGCCACCTGGCTTGTGCTTAATATTATCCAAAGAGCCGATTTTGCTTTGTGCCTTAATATCTAGCTTTTGAGTTTGTATCTGTAAAAGTTATAGTAATACATACATAATACCGAATTTTAATTTTGTATTATACACATTTGGAAAAGAATTCCAATATTTATTGTTTTGGTTGTAGGTAAGAAAAGAAAGACGAAACAAAATAATAAAAATAAATTTGAAAAATTTTTTTTAAACATTTAAAAGCCAATAAAATTTTTTTTTGGAAAAATTAAACGGAAAAAAATCTATATCCAGAAAAGAAGAAGATAAAATACAATACAAACTTTAAGCCAGAAAAATAAGTAAATCAAAGTGGTTGATTCTTCTAAAAATGCATACAAAATTACGACAGGTGCTTAACGTAATATTAAAATAAATATATATAAAAATTTGTGAGACAGAATTGGTGATTTATTTCAAAGTATACATACAAAATATTAGACAAAATAGACTATAAAGAAATTGGAGAAATAAATAGGAGACGGTGCTTTATTAATTTACAAAACTACTTACATCCTTGGCGGTGTTTTCCTTTAAAAATAATTTGTTTTTTATTTAAAGATTTTTTTGTTAAATGTTAAGTTATTAACGTTTTAACAATATGCCAAAAAAGATTTTTGTTTTTTGGTTTGGTTTTTAGTTTTTGTTTGTTTGGAACATAAAATGCGCAGGAAAAGAGAAAAGAAACAAAAATAAATCAAATACAAAAGAAAAACGTAAAAATTGCACAAAATTACTGTGTACAAATTTTGTTATTTTTTATGAATTATAATTTTTTATTTTTTTTTTTGGTTATATATATCCACCAGCGGATCCTAGGGAAGAAGGGGGTTGGGGTTAAACCCCTCTTACCGATGAAAAGCTCATACATATAATTGTTAGTCATGAATCAAAAAAAAGGGGCGAGGAAATTAAAAGGCCCCCTTAGGAAATCTATGAATCCGCTAGTGTATATACCAATTTATTTATGATAATACATACGGTTAATTTTTTTTTTGAATATATATGTATATATAATTTCTTGTAACAATTTAATAATAAAAAAAACTTTAAATTATATAATTTTGAAGGTTTTTAACAATTTCCCTGTCCCATGAATCAAATATGTGTGATTCAGGATGAGGTTTTTGTACCTAGGCTGATACGCTCGTGAATCATACATACAAAACTAAAGCACGGATTCTTTCTTGTTTGCATTTTGTTCAGTAATATTGTAAAACATGCTTGGACTGAAATTTTGTTTATGAATGTAGTAAGAGTATGCACTCGTTATAATAAAATATAAGAAATATAAAATTATTTATCACATAAAATAAAAATATTAACTCAAAAGTAACAAAATGCATTAAACTGGCGCGACAAAACTAAAGCACATATGGAATATATTAATAGAAAAGTTAGATTTCTCTACTATTTTGTAGCGTATCCATTATTTTTCAGAGTGTGGCACGAACTCAATAAAATTGCTCAAAACGTCCACAGAAATGTTACTCCATGCAATCTCCGATTGGTAGAAATTGTTTTTATCTTTTATGCGTTGAATTTTACGATATATAATTTCCTACAAATTTTTTTGGGATTAAGATTGAGTGAATGGGTGGGCCACTATAAAATCCCGATTTTATTGGCAACAAACCAATCTTTTACACACCGTGCTGGGATTATCATCGTGCTGGTAGACTTGCTTTAACTGCAGATCTTTCTCAGTAATAAGGTAACATAACATTCTGGGGATTATCTTTGCACATCAGACGGTTCATTATACCTTCTATTTTATGAATTGGACCGATTCTATGGTTGAAAAAATCACCAGAGCACTACGTATTATTCGGTGCTTTTCAAATAACGCGGATTTCATCGTTGCCTTTTTGGTCAGCACACTAGCTTTAATCCTTCGCAACCTTTCGTGTCAAATATAGATTCATCAGTAAGAAGCACGGTCTTTCATTTGGCAGTAGCCCAACTAAAGTGCGCGGCTACGAATTTGATCCTTGCCTGTCAATTCTTTCGAGAAATAAATGGCTTTTTTACGCTTTGCATGTTGCTAAGTCACCCTTCACAGCTTGTGGTTGGATAAACCAGTATCAAATATTTATACTCAATTTATTTTAAAGATATAAAAAGATCTTTTTTTATAAACCGAATAATGGCCCGATCTTCACGTTTGGTTGTGACCCGCGGTCTGTCACCTCCATATTTGGTATTTGAAAAATGGGAAGCGCGAAAATGGCCTATAGCTCGGGAATTAACGTAATGGCGAATACAAAATTTTTTTACAATGCATGTCACTAATTCAGCTTTATTAAATTCACTTAGAATATTTTCTCTAAATTGTGCAGAATACTTATTTCGAGCTCTTTTGGGAAGCGAAATTTTGAAATGCGAATGGTGACGGTGAGTGATAACCAACAATTTATATACGCTTCCAATTTTCTTAAACCCTGCTTTTTGTTTTCCAAAATAACGGGTTAATAATTTAAAGGCGATTGTTCTTGTTTACAATTGATTGTAACAGTAAGCGAAAAAGATTAGGTGCTTTAGTTTTGTAGCGGCAGGTTTAGGCATATTGCGCAATTTTAGTAAAAAAAGTAAAACATTAACCAATTTTTATTGTTATTTTGTTTCAACTAGGGCATAATTATACTAAATTTATAGAAGAAACAAAAAATATGTGTATACCTGCATATTTTTAAATTTTATTGAACTAAATGTTGACAAGGAAGAGTTCGTGCTTTAGTTTTGTCCGACACTGTATGTTAGTAAAATTGGGATTAACTTCAGGAAAGTAAACCTAGAAACAATTTCTTACTTGCTTTTTGAATAGGAACAGAGAACCTGTCAAAATACATAAACCCAATTTGGTTTTAATAAGGTAGATAGATATAAAGGTTTCGGAAGAAATATTAGCCGAATTTTACTAAGTAAGTTTTACAAAAAAATTAAGATCTTGAAAAAAAATTATGCTCAAAAACAAAATTAGGTATTATACCTTCATTTATTCATATGATAATTTAATTTTTAAAGAACCGTGCAAGATACGAATTTTTGTACCATAACGTACTGTGTATCTTTGTTCGTCTATATACTAAATACTTTTATGATTGGTGAATTCAACTTCATATATCGATGGTTAAGCCCACAGATGCATTATATCCCAAATATTGAAGTTTACAGGAATGCGAATTTTGTGTTTAAACCGCGTTCTGAGCTGCTTTCAAGTAATATGTTGCTAAGCAAGTAATATATTGAAGGTTTGAAAATTGTAGTTAATTCATTTTCATTCAAAAGTGCACTTAACACAACTGTGAGCTAAACCATTGATATATAACTAATATAATTACACAGGTCAGCAATATATAACTCCCGCTTTACTTCAGTCTGAAGATTGTCAACCAATTTTTGTAATCGAATTTTTTTGTATTTAGGTTAAAAAAACATATTAAGTTTATAGAGTTTGCTGTAGGCTTTTGTTAACGTTTCAATGAGTATAACTATACATAAATATTGCGAATACTACTATAATTCGGACCTCATTTTTTAATAAGACAGGGATTAAAACGCTTAATAAAATATTCAAGCTTTAATTTGAGCTATTAAAAAATTTTATCTACGTCATCATATATCATATTTTTCAAACATTTTAAAAAGAACGCTAAGGTACTATTTTTTAATAAGTAACATAAATTTCAACAACATTGGAGTTAAAAGAGGGGAAGCAAACCCATCCAACTTGGAACAGATGTTTATATATTTATATTTACTGTTGGCAAGCAAAATGGATAATAGTCAGCAGTCATAGTCAGAGTGAAGATTAAAGACCCTAGAAAATCGCACCAATTTTCGAAAATCAAAAGTGACTGTAATGGTTTGTGCCTTATATGGATTCAAGAAAACTCTGGTGTGTTTGGCAATTAAAAAGCTGATTAATTGCAAAACTACAAAGTTCTTTGTGAAAAAACAAATAGGAGAACAGAATATTTCCTATTCCATCTGAGGAAAATTTATTTTTATATAAGCAATTAACACTCAGAAGAAATACCTCTGTCGATGCAAAGTATTGTGTTGATGTATGAAACAAAGGGATGATAGGATAACGGGAAGGGAAAAGAGAGAGAAGTAGTTATGAAAGTTTGTTTTCAATTGAATAAGGTCATAACTGTCAGAAAAATATACCCGGAAACCTATTCCACATACGGGCAGGGACAGAGAAAAGATCTATCCCTGTAATGTGTGGTGCGTTAAAATAATGTGGCCACTTGGAATGCGTGAGTTTCGCTTGCAGTTCGTGCAGAACATCTACCATGAAATTAGTGGTAGAATAAGGCCACACTAGGTAAGTTCATAAAACTCCTACCGATAGATACGAATTTAACTCCATTTTTAGTCCGATATTGGTGGTGCGAAGATGAGTCAGAGTGAAGTATTTCTTAAACCGCTTTAGAAAACTGAGACACTTGACTGCTTCTTTTGACATCCCACAAATATGATGATTGAATGGCCATACCCAGTAAATCTAGAAGCTAATCCCACAATATTTACCCCGTTCATACGTAAGGGGTTAATGAAAGTTTGGAAAACTTGTTTGTGCGATAGCTGGCAACCTTGAGTGTTACGCGTGTTAAATGTAACTCTATTATTCGCTCTATTAACCCCACTCCAAGGTTAAATGTAGATCATTATTGGGTGAGTCATTCATAGCGCCCCTTTTCGTTTCAGTATCGAAAGAGCTGGAACGTTTTGAGCAAGTGTACGAATAGCAATAGCAGCTGGTGCTGCAAACGAGTATATAGGGTTCCTTGTCAATGAAAGAAGGTCATTGATGAAAATAAGGAGAAAGAGGGGGAGGGGTGGTGAAGACCGAACCCTGCTGTACAACACGGATATAACGGACATGCAGAAAGCTCGTAATGCAACTAGCTAACTTTTCACACACCCCATGTGCAATCAGTTTTGCCTTCAATGCTTTATGCCACATACGATCAAATGCCTTGGAAATATCTATGCATCCTAATAGGTTTAAGCACATGGTGCAATACATATAGTCAACATGTGACTAATATGGAGCTCACCAATGATCCAGCAAGTTTCTATGCGACTTGAAGTCTTGAGGAGGAAAGTTAGGCTACCTGCTGGGTAGCGATATCTTGAGGATGAATTCTGCTGACTCCATCCATCTAATTGAACTTATTAGGCTTCTTAAATAAACGGGGATGTTTGGAGAGGCGTCAAATTCGTATTACCTATTTTTAAATCTTCTCTGTACCTTTTTTCTCTTTTCTTTTTCTCAAAAATGTTTTTTTCACAATGTTTTTCTTTGTTTCTATCTGAGAAAAGAAAAATTGAGAACAGAGAGAGAGTGCTTCGGAAGGCCTATGGCCTGCCTTAACTCTTCCAAATCTAACCGTAGGCTATCTACGTCCGTTGAAAGCTATTTGAAAGGCAAAACTAGCTGAAGAATTAATTTGTTATGCTAAACATCTTTAATGTTGCCAAGGCATGTGTTTATGAATAGGAGAATGAAATAAGTCAACAATTTTCGAAGTCGCACTTTTATCATCATATATATGTTATATAATGTTCTATTCGAATGCTTATATAATGTTCTATTCGAGTGTTATTGTTTGATCCCACCCGAACGACCATTTAGAAATTTTGAATAATGTTTCGTTCAGAACTTGGTAGACTACTTAGACCTTAAGTTGTCTTTAACAAGAGCACCGAATTGTTTGAGAAATGAGGTAGGAATAACTAATTTTAATTCGTAGAAGGAACTCGAAATGAATTTGACAGATTCATATATATTTTGATATCAAATTTAAAATACAAGGTTATAAAATTTCTATTTCAATGCATTAGGAAAAAGCTTTTCTGAAGGTTAAACTTGTTTACCTGTGATTCCGCTCACTTTGAGTAATAATTTTTAAACTGTATCTATATTTATAATCATTTTCTGGATTTTTCTTCATTTAACTTAGAATCTTATATCCAATTACTTATAATGAGTATCCAATTGAATTGCATACTATTATTTGTAGCTATCGCTAATTAAAATTAAATTATTGATAACATTCCAACAAAAGTAACTCAAATCATTTCAAAACATTTTGGCATGCAAAGTTTTTTGTTTTTTTATCTTATAGTAAATACAAAACTTTGAAACTGCTAAAAAAAAAAAAACATTTGAACAGCATTCCACTTTTTGTTTTTTTTTTTGTTTGTTTTTTGACCTAAATTTTTAGGTATAACTATACAAAATTCTCAAAAACATGCTCTAAAAGTTTGATTTTTTATCAACTATATAAAAATCCATAAATTTATACTTCACACAATTTGAAGCCATGCAAGAATTTTAATGAACCTTACCTTAATATCACCACCTCCAGGAGTATGCTTAACATTATCCTTGGAGCCAACTTTAGGTTTGGCCTTATCCTTGAATTCCGTTTTAATGGTTTCAATTTTCTTATCACCACCGCCGGGCTTGTGATTGGCATTCTCCAATGAGCCAATTTTCGATTTAGCATTCCATTGCAGTTTTGTTGTAATTATCTATAAAATTGATTGGTAATTTGCACATACGAAGTGGAAACAAAAATTACGTGAGTGATATGTGAATATATAAAATTGTACACGTTTTAAGAGAGATAATCTTAAAATATTACCCATATGGGTATTTCAAATGATTACTATAAATAATTAGGGGTTATTTATATTGAAAGTACCTATGTAATTTTAATTCAATGTCACATAGACGCGCTTGCTGTAAAACTGCACCGCTTTGGAATTTATGAATATAGAATTTAATTTTTAAATAATAATTGCATTTATATACTCAAAACTCAAAATGGTAAAATAAAATGAAAAAAAAAAAATAAAAAAAATTGCAACAATTCAACCATAAGTGTAATAAAAATTGTTGTAAATGCATTTTTTATATTTGTTTGTCTTGTTTTATTTATTTTTGTACATTTGTTGTTGTTGTTGCTATGTTTGTGGTGATTGCAATCATAAGAAAGTTATCTGAACACAACTCAACCGTGAAATTGAATTTCTTTCAAACAAAATAAAAAAATAAATAGCATTAAAATGTCAACTTTATTTGTATGTATGCATGCTTCTACTACATACATAGACTTCACTTGAATGTATGATGCCTAACTAAAAAAAAAAAAAAATACAGTGCGGTGCAGAACTTTCTTGCCACAATTTCAATTTAAAATTCTATATACTTTTACTATGCAATTTTTTAAAAATCACGTACGAATTTTGTACCTACTCTTTATAGTTCTTTAATTTTTACCTACTCAAAGAAAATTATAATTTAATAAATAAAAAAAAGGGGTTTTCAGATAAAGTGCAATCTGTACTTTGGTTTTCCTTTTCTTACCTTCTTCTCGCCACCTCTTGGTGTATATTTATCATTTTTAGCTTCAATTCTAGGCGCTGCCTTGATTTCGATCTTTTTATTTTCGATTTTAACATGACCGCCACCGGGTTTATAAGTGGCATTATCAAGAGATCCAATTTTGGAGCGTACTGCCTTCAGATTGGGTGAAGGGGCGTGTCCAACTTGAACTTTATTCATTGGTACTGTAAAATAAAAGAATTTGAAAATATGTAAAAATAATTAAAAATAACATTTAAAAATTTTCCTGAAATTATTATCTTAATGAATAATTAATTTTAATAGAAAAATAAATAAATAAAAAAATTTCGTTGTTCAGTTGGTTAAATTCTCTATGTCTCTTGTCTAAGTTTTCACACAAGGAGCTCTGGCGATGATATAGAAAATATAATTAAGGGCTCCAACGGTCGCAATCTATCGGGCGACTACAAAAAGTTCTAAATACTGAAAACATTTGAATAGTGTTCCGAAAAGGATTTAAATATTAAATAAAATAATCCTAGTTTATTTTACTTACTTCAAGAAGAAATTTTTTTTAAAAAGCAATTACATTGCAGTCAAAAGTCGGTACGATACAACAGTAATAATGACAACGAGATCTACGGAAGTGTTTGGGATAAAAACTGGAGTTCTCCTACCGCTACAAAGTTGTTGAAAGGGAAGCTGGCTTAAGTGTTCTTAAAACTTAAAAACTTAAAAGCGGTGGCTTTAATAGGCATCTATTGTTGAAAATTACTGACTCCGATGAGTAATATTTTTTCTTGTTAGTGTTTTTCATTTTATTATTTTATTATTATTATTATTTTACTATTATTTTATCATTTTAAGTATTATCTTACTATTATTATTATCCACAATAGCTCATTGAAAGCCAGAACAAATTTGTACACGAATGGAAGGAGCCTACATTTTTATGCCATGGCGACCTCAATTGGTTTAAGTGACCATCAAATATGGAAGACAAAAAGCTTCAAAAATAAACCAGGTGTACTGGTATAGTAGTGTACCATAAGGCTCAATGTAAAATATGATAGGGCTGGGATCTTCCGACCAAGATTTCGGAAAGTGGTGGCTAGTAATGATTCGATGCAAGTAAATACAAGTAAAAACTCGATACTTTTCATTGGATCAAGTACTTTTTTTACTCGATGCTATAACATAAGTATTTTACTTGGTATCGGAAAAAAGGTCAGTATCGGATACTCGATACTTTTGAAAAATATTTATTTAAAAACTGAAATATTGCTATACATTATTCAAAATTGTGGACCATTTTACAATATTTTACAGCAATCAATAATATATTTCAAAATGCTACAGCAGAGTTATTCAAAATATTTCAGTCCATGTTGCAATATTTTAATGTATGACAATATTTCATGTAGAACATAATGTTTATTGAAACCTTTTCATTAAAATAAAATATTTTTAACAAGCTTTAATCTGTTGATTAGTTTTCCTTCTATTATAAATTTTCTAGCGATTTGCTTAATTAAATTAACGTCATTTCTATATGATTCACGTGTTTCCAGTGGAAATATCTCAAAACCATGATTTATAGGCGAAAAACTCGTGTTGAGTAGTGTAAACTGTAGGCTCAACCATGTTGTATCACAATGAGCCGTTATGGTTTGAATGTTTTCCTTGACAGCCACTTAAAAAAAAAGAGTAATTTGTTTCTTTAAACGAGTATTCGATACAAGTACATATTCGATACTTTTTTCCGATATTTTCGGTAGCATCAATACTTTTATTCCATACAAGTAATGAGTAAAAGTATCGATGCTATGTGAGTATCGAATCAACACTAGTGGTGGCATTGGGGAAATCACTGATACAACAGAGATTGAGAATGCCCACTACTAACGGATTCTATGTGGGAGATTTTGAGGATAAAACCCGCCACTTACCAATGAAAATCTTATACATTTTGAACGTTAAATATGAACCGAAAAAAACGTAAAAGGGACTTGAATACCTTCAGTAACAAATGTCTTGGTCCACTAGCGGTACCCATCAGTGAGTACATTCTTTCGTAAGTTCAAGCAGCTTTAATCTCAAACACCATAAAATCCAAAATTTTATAGTAATTATTCAACAAAAGAATATTAAACAAGACTTAACGATATTGATTTTATTTTAAGCCGACTTTATTTTGAAAGTGTGTTAATTTTTAAGGCAAAAAATCTACCGAAAATTTATTTTTTTTCTCGTTTAAAAAAAAACGCGAATTTGTTTTAGGAAACACGTTCCCGTACTAACTCGTTAAAAGTCTCAGTATTAAAATGCCATTTTTTTATTTTAAATTGGCCGACCGAAATGGAGCTATGGTTGTAAAAGCAAGAGCGCTTTTTTTTATGCCTACATTGACACCATCTTCCGGAAAAACGAAACACAGAAAAAATAAAAAAAATTTTCATATAGTAATAATATGTAAAAAGTTTCGTTTTAATATCTTATAAAATAAACGACAGCCTTAAAAATTAGGAAGGCTCCTTAAAAAAATTCACGTATGGTATTTTCCCTAAAAATATGGTTCTACTGAACGTAATGAATATCGATTACAATCTTCGCATCACTAAATAAAATGGTGGAGGTGAAACTCAAATTTTAAGTCTATGTTAAGTATCAAGTTAAGGGCTTTCTAGAAAATTAGAGTCTTAAGGAATCATCCGTTCCCCTCTTCTCGTCAGGCCTGACAAGCTTAAATACTTTTAAACCCAATCCTCATTGATCAAAACACATAATTGAATAAAAATAATAGAAACTCATACCCTAACTAAGCTATTCTCAGTAGTCACCATACTTTAAGTATTACCTGAAGAAGCAAACTGCGATTATGCAATAAAGACACTCATGCTTTGTGTATGAATAAAGGACAATCCCATATATGGAAGGGAGCAACCGAAATATGGGCTGTAAAAACTAACACACCTCTTAAAATAAAAAATAGCACGAAAAGCCATGTGTGGCTATTTTAAAAACACTTTATGTTTAAATTAAATCCAAATTGAATAATATTCTTGAATAAAATGTGTATACATATATCTCAATGTTATTATATAACATTGAAATAAACAGTAAGCCCTTGTACATATCCCTCATTTGCTACAAGGCTGTCATATGTCAAAAAAAAGGTTTCAAAAAAATACCACTCCATAGAACGCAATATTCATAAAACACCGTTATGAAATTTTCACACAAGATAAAGCATTAAATAACAGTTATTTGTGTATAATCAACTAAAAATTTTGTTGCCTTGATTTATGACAGTCTTGCAGCAAACGTATCGCACATATACATATGTCAAGTTAAATACTTAACTCATTGTTATTATTAGATGTTAAATTTACTATAGAAAAACTTACATTTTTTAGCTGGTTCTGGTTCTGGAGTCTTCAACAGTAAACGATTTCTCGAAGTGCTACGCGATTTTGCTATTGACTTATTCGATGGTGTTGCACTTGGTGGGCGTGAAACACCAGATTTATCTGGTTTTGAGGTTGTTGATGTTGGTGTCTTTGCTGGAGAGCTGGGTGAGACAGGACCGTTGCGTTCCTACATAAAACGAAAAATATTATAAAATTATTAAATAATGTTTTATTTTTATAAATATTACAATTATAAAATTAGAATCTGCTGATATTACTAAATGCATGATTGATCTTATAATTTATTTCTAGTTCTTTTTATTAATTAAAAAAAATTAAATAATTATATGACTAAAATTTTTATTGTTAACGATTTCGATTCGCTTTCGATACTGTGAAAGTCGTTGCTGTTTAGCACTTTGCTGCCTGTCACTAATGCGAATTTGTATGACTTCAAAAAAAAAAAAAAATAAATAAAAAAAAGGACGACGAAATTATATTTCTTCATATTGTTTTATCGATTGTGTGCCTTGGCGGGCGCAAACTTAACCATGTATAGGTATTTGTATATTTTTAGTTTCTTTTTTTTTTTTTTGCAACAACTATTTACAAAAATGAAGTAGAAGTTGAGAGAAAAAAAATTATAAATATTACAATATTTTCCCATTACCATTATGAAGAACGTTATTTTTTTATCTAGCACAGATACAAAATTTCTATATGTTTGTATGTATGTGTGAGTATGAGGAAAGGAAAACCTTTTGTTTTTGCTTTGAAAACTTTCTTTCGTGAAATTTTTGTTTATTTTTATTTATTTTTTGTAGCAATTTCTGCGAAAAAAAATGCTTTGCATTTTTTTGTTTCGAAAAGTTTTTTGACTTTAGTTGGAAAATATATTTTATTGTTGCTATTGTTTTTTCCTTGTTATTGACACAATAATGGTTGTTATAATATATCTAAAATACTAGTATTTGTTTTTGTTTATTATGGTATCAAAGTGGTAGTTTACTTGTAAGCGCACCTGTTTATATTCAGTAGATAAGTGTATATGATTTATTATTATTTTGTTCTTTTTTTTTACTTTTTTTGACAAGAAACACTTTATTTCGTGTGTTTATGTATTTATTTAAACCTTTTCTGTGACTTTGCGTTACTGATATTTTCTTTACAAAATATTCTTGTCTATCTCTTAAGTCGCCTGTGGCATAACTGATTCTAATTTTTGAGCTTGCTTAAAATGCTTTCAATATCATAATTTTCATTGGAGAATTGCTCGTTTAAAGCTTCTTCTTTCTTCTATGAGTTCGTTCTTTTGTACTCATCGCACAATTTAGTGTATATTTTGGCTTGCTTTTCGATACTAATGAAGCGTGGCGTAATTTTGTGTTGCTAGATCATCTTTAGAATATTTGTGATTGTTTATTTTTGACTTTGACTCTACTGTGGTTTTGTTTTTCTTTTTTTGTGGAGGTTGTTCATGCTTAGTTTTCATCGGTTTGTCGTACTTATTTATTCTGCGTTTTTACTTTTTACTTTACTGTTGCTAATTTTATTTCCATTTACAGATTTTTATGATTTGTAACATGAGAAATTTTTTTATTTTTGTTTAAAAGGCAATAAAATTAATTGCAAATTGGTTTATTATTTCCTGCATTGAATTGATTTATTTCGGTCTTATGTATTTCGATTAATATTTGATATTTGAATATACGTTTATCGTGGATTCACTGTATTTCGGCGTATGAAATTTCTAATTTTGCATTTAAATTGAAGCAAGAATAAAGTGGCAGTAGTTCTTTGTTTAATATTTAATAAAAATGTTTGATTATCTTAATTTTGAAGAGCAAAACAAAAAAATTACTTGACTAGAATCCATTAGACAGGCAAGAATATATCCAAAAACCATTTACTAGTAAAATTTCGGTTATTGTGGTAATGAACTCTACATACAGTATGTAACAAAATTGAGCAAATGAAGGGACATTTTTGGGACATGAAAAAAAGTCAAAAATGGCATCAAATTAAAAAGTATCAGCATAGTAAAGTTTTTTCAGATCCAGATGAACAAAAGTGTAAAAAAAAATTTTGAAATCAGATAACTCCTTCAGGGTCTAAAAGGGTCTTGAATATATCTGAATTTTGACAATGAATTATGATTTTTCAAAATTTTTTGATCAAAATTTTTTTAAAACTCCATAGCTCTCATTAAATAATGTGTAACAGGCTTAAAGAACGTATATGTGTAGTCATCACAACAACAGCGTATACAGAGACGGGAAAATCAGACGGCCGTTTCGGAATCCGCCACGATTCCTCATCAGTGATCTTAGTGATAGTTCTTAATCTTTCAATATCCTATATAAGCTACTAATATTTGAAATCATAACCAAGAGTACCAGATTTGATTCCAAATATCTTCACTGAATAGAGATATTGAAAGAAAACTACCACTACCGTTCTGTATACTTATTTGTTGTAATGCGAAAAAACACGCATTACTGCTGGTCTGCATATTTATTTAATGAAGCACATACATGGAACAGTAGTCAAGACTTTGAAAAATTAACAACTAGATTTAATTTTCATAGTCTACAAAAAAAACATAATAGCTCTTTTATTTCTCCTTGAATGTACAAATGTAATGAAAAAATATTTTTTTAAATTTGATAATATTTATTTGTGCAGCAAGTGGTTCAAAGTTCAGAAGTTCCAACCATAATTTTTCCTTTTCATAAAAATTTTGCTGAATTTTTGAAAACTTGGCAGCTTTGTACATCTTGCTGCACCAATAAATATAATCCGATTTAAAAAATTCTGTTTATACACTCAAGGAGGAATAAAAGAGCTGTGAAATTTGAAAAAACTTTTGGTAAAAAAATTTTGAAAAATCATAATTTATTGTCGAAATTTCGGTATTTTCAAGACCCTTTCGGAACCGGAAGGAGTTATCTGATTTCAAAATTTTTTTTCCACTTTTGTTCATCTGGATCTGAAAAAACTTTACTATGCTGTCACATTTTAATTTGACGTCATTTTTGGGCTATTTTTCATATCCCAAAAATGTCCCTTCATTTGCTCAATTTTGTTACATATTGTATATGCGTAGATAGTTTTTCACTTAATATATAAGCTGTTGTGTGCAAAAGTGGTGTAAGTCAGTTTTTTTATTATTTGGATTTTCACCTTCAGGCAATTATTTTTGGCCTCATTTAGTTTCCGACAAGAAAGGTGTACATTTAGGTTGAACATGTATACTATAAAGATGCCTGTATATCTTGGAAATAAATTTTAAAAGAGCACGCAACGGCTCATATGTAAGCATAGTTTCTTTCTTTCAACTAAGATGATATTTTTATTTTTTATAGTGTGATGAATTTATTCTCACAGAAGTTATGAAATCGATCAAATTTTGCCAATCATTGAACGTAGAACATACTTCATCACCGGGTTCTATTTTTGCAGGTTTACTCTTTCTGGTATTGAAATTTCGGTTTGTTAGTAATATTAGAATAGTCTATGCTCTACTAGAAGTTAATTGGAGCTGATAATGGTAGCCCTCATCCAGAATACAGAACTTTCTAACTACTATATACTTCTTAGTCATGGATAATGCAATGCAAATGCCATACCTATTCATTTGCCAAAGGCATGCGATGCATATTCCTTGGTCGGAACAAATTCTATGGACTGAGTTTACCAATGGTGGATTATCTCCTACACGGATCAATTAATGATTGAAAATCAATTTATACATTTTAGTGTACTTGTTCAGAAGCCAATTGGGTTGAAGAATTAATTGCATCAGATAGCTACACCCCAGTGTTTCACCGATGTATGCGATTGCGATCACTGAACAGCTGTTATTGAATAAAAAATGAAGAGATAACTCTATTTCCAAATGCTCAGATTGTCAGGCAGCTACTAAAACCTATTCGGCTTACAATGTTGCCTTCAATACCGAAAACGGGGCAGTTGCGAGTGGAAATTAAATAATGTCACTATGAACACGCATCGTTAGTTTCGCTATAGGAAATGAATACGCTAAACAGGTTGCACACCATAAAGAGCAATATTATCCTATCTGATTTAGAATCTGGCGGTGAACACCTTGCAAAACATATTAGATCTAATCGTCTGCAAACTATTAGCTTATGCGGATGACATTGCTATTGCAGCGTCCGGAAAATCACTCACTTAGCATTTCAGTTTTGCCAAAACAGAGGTTAACCTCTTCACTAGAAAGTATAAAATACCGATATTTGCTCAATGGCACCTCGATTTTCCTTAGCAAATGAGTCAAATATTTAGGCAAATCCTTAGTCCCAAACTTCAATGGAAAGCTAACATAGAAGAGATAGTACGGAAAACCTCTTGCGCTCTCTCTACTGCTGTAAAAGGGGCTTAGAAATAAGATGGGACTTCAACCTCAAGTCGCTTCCTTGGTCTATACAGCAGTGGTCGAGCCTAATCTTTTTATGGTTCCGTCTTCTGGTGGTCATATTGATTTTTGAGGCTCTCCATACTACCTCCATAAAGGCCTTTTCGCAATCCTTCACTGGTCGCCAAGATCACTTCTGATTAAGCAAGAAGCTAAATGCTCTGCTACCAAATTTACTACCTTAAATCGGTGCACTAAATCGAACCTGGGCCATGTCAAGATTTTTATCTAACATGCGCCAATACCAATTAACGAAGACTATATTTGTTCTACCTCTAATTTAAGTTTCAAGTTTTTCATCCATATCCCCAGTGCTAATGGCGAGGTGGTCACTGACAATTCAATTGACATCTATACAGATGAGTCTAAACTGGAGAAACAAGTGGCATCTTCACTAGCAATTTGGATTTCAAACTCTCTTTCCGACTTATTGACCATTGCAAGGTATTTTAAGCGGAAGTAATGGCTATTTATCAAGTGTCCAAGTGGCTTATTTGCAACGATTCATTCGATACGAATATTTTACTCAGACAGCAAAATGGCAATCAAGCCATCTGCGCATCTTTAATCAAGTTTTTGTCACGTCACTCCCACTTTTGCCACTTCCTCAAAAAAACTAAGATATCGAAAAACTTTAATTTTGCCGCAAATTTCGACACCGCGAAAAAAACTGCATAGGTACGAAAAACGCTCTGTGACAATGACGCTTCTGTTATTCATATATTATAATGAGATCCGTTTCCACAACTTCTGTCACTGCTATAAAATTGCATACCATATGTCTTCACATTCCTGAATAACTACAGAGGAAAAACTTTTTTTATCGAACACAGAAATCATAATCTTTTCTAAATGACCACCGGACAATAGTTCACTTTACATTTATAAGTAGTTAAATAAATTTCGATTCGAAACTTAAACCACGCCCTTGTACTTACCTTCTCTTGGGTTGATTCATCCACACCGCTGTCATTATCACCTTCTGAAACAATAAAATTAATTAATACATATTCGTAAAAGTAGCTCATAAATTAATAAGAAATGGCTTCAATATCTGAGTTTCAAAGGCTTCTTACTATAAACATGCGATTTTTTTGATTTTTCAGCATGAGGTGCGCTACCAAATAAATCCTGCATGTTGTAAGTTTTTGCTGCACCATTTCCATTCATTTGTTTTGCTGAGGATGCATAGAAATCGCTTGATTTTACTGCAAGTGATTCGAAAGGATCCTTAAAAGGTGGTGTAGTTTCGTGTAATAATGATGGACCCATGGGATCCTCTTTCAGATGCAAGGACTTCAATGGCGTAACAGCTTGACCCATAATGACATCATCGTCATCTTCATTTGCATTTATCGAACTGGTTGATGGTGGACGTTGTGCTGTAGGAGCTGGTGACGGTGCTTGTTGTTGGTATTGTGGCTGTGATTGTTGTTGATGTGTTGGTGGCAAATGCTGTTGTGGTTGTTGATGCTGTTGTGGTTGTTGATGTTGTTGTGGTTGTAGTGGCAGCTGCTGCAAATGCTGTTGCGATAATTGCTGTTGGAAAGGTGGACGAAAATGTGGTGGTGCTCCAGGTGGTGGTCGCGGAAATGGTGGACGCGCCGCTGGATTTCCCGGAAATTGGTTTTGTGGACGATTTATCATTGGTGGTTGTCCTTGTGCTGATGGTTGAGGTGGTGGTCCTCCTGTAGACCATGGATAAGTAGCTGGTGGTCTTGGTGGTCCTTGCCCGGTTGGACTCATTGGTCCTCCACCACCGCCGCCGCCGCTACCTGGTGGTGGAGGTTGACGCATTTGTGGATTTATATTGCGTAATGGTGGTGGTGGCATGCCTGGTCTTGCAGGTGGCATAGGACCGCCAGGACGTAATTGTGGTGGTAGTGGTGGTCCTCCTCCAGCCATGGGGCGTGGAGGTATTCCTCCACCTGGAAATGGTGGGCGTGGCGGACCTGCTGGTCGCATCTGTGCACGATAAAGTTTTTGGTTCATTCTTCTTTAAATTTACTTGTTTTTTTTTTTCTTTCTTTTTTTGTAGTTTGCAGGCTGACTGCGCTTGATGCTTTTGGTGCAAGTGTATGTGTTAACGTTCGGATATCAAATGACAAATGTCAATCATACATTGGTGTACAATAGTGTGATGCAAAGTATTTAGTACAAATGCCACAAAGTACCTACTAAATATTTATATGCATATCTTAACTTGTTTTATTTATCTTTTTAACTAAACTGTTTACAATTTAATAGTCTCGTTGTTGTTGCTTGTTTGTGTGTTTGTGACTGTTTTAGTTGTTGCTGTTGTTGTTGGGTTTTTATTACAATCGAGGAATTTTGTCATGATATTTGGTTTTTCATTTGTAACGTGACCTAAATTGGTTCCCTCAAATCGCTTATTGATTCAACAAAGTTTGACTCAATTGTCTTGAGTTGTTGTCAATGTGCCGCATTCGGTCCAACATTAGAAAAATCGTCTTTAAAAATTCTTGGAATTCTTTTTTTCTTTGGTTTTGATGAAATATGCATATTTTTGTATGCATGTGTGTGAAAAGGGTTTTTATGGCAACAATAAATCTTTACCGCATTTGTTTATGTATATAGTTGAACAAGGTTAAAATATGAATAAAAATATGTACCTACATATTATTATGATAATCCCAGTAGGAAATGTGACAATTTATAAAGAATGAAGTTAGGGTTTCTCCCTGATTAAAAAGGTGGTTTTTTTCTTAAAAATATCAACGAAATCTGAGCTCTAACATCCGCTTTCCAATTCAAGTGCTGGTTGGGTCTGAACATTTCATAAAAAATGTAAATAAAACACGTCTATAATCGCATAAATTTTGTAAGTAGGAATTCAGGCTTTGCAGCTGAAGAACTAAACTGACAATATCTCAACGACGCTCTAACCCAGAAACCAGAATATATTTTTCCGAAGCTTCTTAATGCGCTTAATTCGAATCCGAAGTCCAAATTTCGCAATTGGCTCTAGTTTTCGAGATATCCTAACCTAAAAGTGCAAAAATAGTGATTTTAACCTATATTTGAGATTATGGAGCATCGTAGTTTTTTTTCTAGAATTTTCTATCTCAAGAATTTTATATAAAGAAATTTATAAGATATTTATTTCTTACACTAAAAGTGTCAAAGGAACTAGCGAATGCAAGGCGGAAACGATGGTTTAGACCATTATGATCGTGCTTATTCTCTTGCGTCATCTCTCCACTAAATTTGGCATCTTTTTTAGTACACAACAACTTCCGTAAATTTGAAGACATATCTGTGGTCACAAGGCATAACAGCATAAGTATGTTTTTTGAATTTTACAGGAGAGCACTTTAAAAATTCAAATGCTAATAGTAATCAAGTTGAGTTGCGCTATTTTTCCTTTAATATCTCGTAAACCACTGAACCAATATTCATAACACAACTTCATTGACACAATATGAAATCCGATATAAAGATTTCAATTATGATAATAACTCGAATTGGACAAAACTCGAGTTGTGTTGTTATCATCAGATGGGACTATTAACAACTAATGAGCTATTAAAAACACAACTTCTTTTCGATTTTCATCTATTGACTGATTTTGTACACTTTTTTTTTTTGGCTAATTGAGTACTTTGGTCTCTTTTGGTAATACAGTTATGAATGTAATTTGAGCATGTTCGATATCACAGGCCGACAAAATTAGGACGACGCTCTAACCCAGAAACCAGAATATATTTTTCCGAAGGTTCTTAATGTGCTTAATTCGAATCCGAAGTCCAAATTTCGCAACTGGCTCTAGTTTTCGAGATATCATAACCTAAAAGTGCAAAAATAGTGATTTTGACCTATATTTGAGATTATGGAGCATCGCAGTTTTTTTTTTTTTCACAAAAATTTTAGCACATCTTAAAGTCTTGCTCTTTTAAATGTAGTTGAGTTTGCTCAAATATCTTCTTTTTTATCGCTGAGATATTGAGATTTTTACGTTCATGAAGATGGAAAAACTTTGTCTGGCTAGGTAAGGTAAGTTGCAGTTTTTGTTTTTTTGAATTTCAAAAACTATTTTGTACTTTTGTCATTTGAAGCTAAAAGATTTATGTAGATAAATCAAATTGTGTATTCGATTCTATTTCTAACAATAATATCAGTGAAAAGTTTCCCTTTTTGTAAAATCACAGGGCTATTAGCAATGGATTTATTCACAAGTTTAGCATTTGTTATATACACCACATAAACGTGTGTAAATCGTTTTGTTTCTTATTATAAATTGAATTTTATTATTGTGATTTTCGAAAATAGTTTGTGTGTATAAGAGGGTTTCTGGACCAACAAGTAGGAACAAAATCGACCCAGATATTTTATAAGAGGCTCTTGAAGCTGTAAACAAAGGTCAAAAATTTACCGAATGGAAGTAAAAGGAAGAACAAAAGAAAGTTTATTTTTCCCACACTTCTGAAGAGATTCAAGCTGCACTTAAAAGAACAAGCAAGCATTGTGGATGACTTTAGAAAGTGTGGAATTTATCCGATCAACCCAAATTAAGTCTTGCCACGTCTCTAATGGGCGAAACCACGTCATAATCTGACTTAGATGAAAAAAAAATCAGAAAAGTATTTAATGTTCATTTTATCATTTCAGTAAATAGTCTCATCGAATTTTATATTCAAAATATTTTTCTCATGGGTCTTTTTATGGAAATGGCAAATAGCCATTTCGATTTTTCCGAAATTTAGTGGTTTTTGAGATCTCATACGAAACTTGGTTGATAATCGGTTGTTTTCTTGTCTACACTAAAAGTACAAGCCTAGACAAGGATTGGAAAAACACACTCATTTATGACGACTGGATCAAAAGTTAAAAAGTTTTGGATTCAAAATTTATTAGTAATAGCCCATTTTTACGATACCATCCTAGAGTCTATTGTGATTTCGTTGTCCGATTCAAAGAAGTCAAATTTATGCGACCATTTTTTATATGAAATCTAGATATTTCTTTAGTAGAGCTAGCCGCTATATTATTTCAGCATTTGACTTTTGGAAGGAACGATCGAATTAAAACTACCCTTCTACAACTTAAACTTTTGGATCCGCTAGCGTTGGTAAGACACCACTTAGCAATCCGAATGTGGTATTTGTATCGTTAAGGTAGACGTTTGGTTTAAATAATTTAGCTTATCTAAGTAGAGCTTACCCTTCAGTAATATAATACGTATTTATTCTGCACAATTTTTAAGAATTAGTTTAATTGAACTCCAAGATTAGCCGTAAAATCATCGTGGTCCAATAAAAACACAAGACAACCTTTTTTTAGCTTATAACTCAGCAATGTCTTGTCTAAGTGAATGCTAGGCTACACCCATATAATATGTACTTTGTTCAGAGATGCTATTTAGTTAGACGAAATTAGAATATTAAGCCAGTCCTAAACAAGTTTATAGGTATTTAGTTTCATAAACGTAAATATGAATATGTTTTCATACCCTATTAGCATGCACCTTGACTAGGAGCACTGAATTCATACTCGCATGCGGAGATTTCCCCCAAAAACATCTGCAACAACTCCTTCATCTTTCCTGAAGTCATTGTCAATATAGCAACTCGTAAACTTGGGTATTTTTAATTTTATTCGGGAACATCACATTTAAGTTGTAGTAGAATTTTTACCTTCTATTATATAACTATTTAAGTATAAATAGTACGATATTGATTTAGAATTTTATATATGAACTTTTAATTATAGAATATAGTTTAGAAAAAATATGGGCGAATTGGAACATCTGACCCAAATCCACATAAGCTTTATTCCACCACCAAATCCACTGAAGCTTTATTTTCTATTACTGATTATTGGTTTTTGAAAAGCCGTAGAGCCATTGGCTGAAAATTTCTTTTTTGTATCAAACCCTAATCTTATGAAACTTTATTTATGGTTGAATTGATTAGGCTTTATGGGATTTCCTACTGGGATATTTTCGCTTTTGTATTACAAAGGTAAGGTACTTGGTCTTTTGTGTATTTTAAGTATGTATTTGGTATTACTTTGAAAGTATCCGGTTGAAAATTTATGACTTAATAAAATATTAGTAAAAGATTTTCTACTCATTGTTTGTTTACAAACGATGTGATTTGCATATAAGCTTTGGGCTCAGAAATAAACATTTAATATATTTCTTTACGTTTATAAAAATGTAATTTTTGTGTTACCAAAGAAATAAATTAGTCATGAATGCAAATTTAACAATTTTTTTGTTTTTAAATACGATTTCTTATGCTTTCAACTCCATTGTATGTTTTACTAAGTTCAGTTTCCGTCTTACAGTGCTTTGAATGTTTAGTATTACTTCATAGTTCTGTGCGCCTAAAATTATGCAAGCCTTCTATTGAAATCATTACTTACCGCATCAGCATCGCCCATTTTTAACTTCAAAAACTTTTTACACTTTAAATTATTGTAACTAGATACGAGTACAGCGTTCTTGGATTTCCCCCAAAATAAAGGTGCGTTTACATAAAAATCTTTTAATTAACTTTTAATAAATGCAGACAAATCGATAAAATTGCAAAACTTTTCACTTAATCGAAAACAAACAAACAGACAAATGAAAGAAAAAAAAATTTGAAAAACAAAACAATTAAAATGCATTCAATGAAAGAAAAAAAAACACACACAGCACGACAGACACAATTGGAGAAGCAAAAACCACGATATAAAAACCGCGCCTTTTATAGTCAAGTTTCGCTGCCAACAAACGCCAAGCCAAAACAAAAAGGACGTTTAACTTTGTCGAGCACAGCGACACGTGTGAAATGCTCAACGAGCGCCTGCAGACAGCAAACTCTAGCCAACTCTGAAGTCAGCAACTTTTTCAACAACAACAAAAACAACAAAATGAGGTTTTAGTGGTTTTCTCAGTTTTTCCTTTAGTTTTTCTGATTTTTGTTTGTTTTTTCTTTTTTTTTTTTGGAATTTTTGTGAAAATTGCACATGAAAGTGAAATGGAAATGTGAAAAACTTCCTACTACAACAGCAGACAAAAGAAAGAAACAAAAAAAACCACAACAACAACGACAACAAAATTGGCCCAATGCATGCCAAAAAAAATGCCAAAACAATTTCCGTTGCAAGAAAGGCGCATGAAGTTTGAGGTAGATAATAAATTGTTACTTGCAACATTTTATTACCGCTAAAAAATAAAAATGTTGTCATATTGTTGGTAAGACATAGTAATTGAGTTAAAACCAAATTCTGCAATTTTCAATTGTCAAATATTCTCGATAAGTGGGAGATACATTAATTTTTCAAATTTCTACTAAACTGAGCTGATTAGCATAAAAAATTTATTCCAAAATGTCAATGATATGAAGAATTTGATTTATTACGAATTTACATGCAGAATTTTTAATAATTTTGACAGAAAAAATATTAGTTATTGGTTGTATTTGAACACTAACTATTCATTGCATTTTAGAACTGCACATCACAAGGTACAATAAATAAAGCACAATCAAGTATCTTCGCCTTATACTAAGATTACAAACTGCCTGGCAGCGGCTTGCTTATTCATGTGCAGAGGGCTGTCATGTGTAGATATGATTTATTTGGATGTTTTTTGGCTGGCAAATATAAAGCCTGGCGCAAGTTATGTATTTTTCTAGCTGGCAACAAGAATTTATCCTTAATAGATACAATTTTGAACTGTAAAATCATTGAACCTTGGAGACAAGTTCCTCCTAATTTATCTGATTGCAAATATATACATAGTCACTTATGCTCTGGCAAATTTGACACAAGATTTACATCAAAGTTTTGGGCTCTTACGAAAGCAATCCAAAATTAACCTAGGAATGCATAATAAAGGGTTTGTCACACTTCATTGGGTTCCAGAGCAAGTGGTGAAAGAGGAAGAACTCCGAAAAAGAGAAGCTTTGAAAGAAAGAAATCATTGGATAGTAACTATTGACTTAAAGTAATAACAATAAGTGCTTAGAGCTGTCAGAAAAGGGGTCAGAAAAAGGGTAGTGAGCAAAGAGAAGAAAATCCCTTTTGACAAAGCAAAGGGATATTACTTTTTTATTGTTTTAGTATTCAAAATTATATACTTTCGCACAGAGATGGGTCAAGGGTTTGGGCTGACTTTGATAAAAATAAGGATATAATTTTCTGACTACACCCAAGCCTAGACCGAAAACCAGACTCAAAACTAGTCCAAAAAATAGCAGACCAAATTCAGACCAAAATTCAAACTAGAAGAGAATTAGAATTATTAGAAGGTAGGCATATAGTTCCAAGATCACTGCGGCCATTTAGGGCCTATTGTGATATACCTCAAGGAATTTATTTTATTTATAGTTCTCCTACGAGTTTATTTCCTTTGAGGAAATTTAATATCTCTTTAGGAGTGCTATCTGCAATGTCTTGCGGTTGTAGAATAGAATTTCCTAAGTAACTAAGTCGGGTCCTCATTAGACCTTCACAGTGACATAAGATATGTTCTGCTTCAGACTAAGGCTTAGACCAAAATTCAAACCAAACTCAAACAAAAATTTAAATCGCAATTCGTAGCAAAAGTTCAGACCAAATTTAGACAAAAATTTATACCAACTTCAGATGTAATTCAAAAAAAAATTTAGACTAAAAATCGGATCAAAGCTTAAACAAAGTTCAAACCGAAATTCAGACTGACATCAGAAAAAATTCAAATAAATGTAAGCCTAATTTCAAACAAAATTCATACCGAAATTCAGACTAAGCTCAAACCAAATTCGGTCAAAATTCAGACTCAAATTCAGTCAAAATTCAACCCAAAATAAAGAAAGAAAGAAAATTCAGGCCAAATTCAATTTAAAATTCAGAGCAAATTCGAACTAAATCTCAATTCAGGTCCAAATTAAAGCCGAATGCAAGATAAAGTTCCGACTAAATTCACTTAAAATTCACCAAAGCTCAACCCAAAATTCAGGTTAAATTTAAACCAAAGTTTATACCAAAATTTGGAGTTTATTCAGACCAAAACTCAAGAGAAGTTTTGAGCAAAAATCAGACCAAGAACCAAAGCAGTAATTTTCCATGCCAGTTCTGACTCTGAATGGATAACATAACGTGGCCAGTCGTCTCGGATTGCCCGGGATAGTCTTGGATTTCAAGTTAGATCTTTTTTTGCGAATGGAAGATAAAAAATCGCATTCCTATTCTTACTTATTGAAAAGACTTTATGGGCTATTGAATAGGGTATGTTCAACCACCTTTACTTCATTGAATCATTAAATTGGTTTTATTTTATTTTTGTTTAAATAAACTCGGTTACCCTACTTACTTTTTAAGCTTTAATGACATTATTTCTGGGTCAAATTAAACTAATTAAAAGCACCATGCTTTCAATGTAACTCAAATAATGTTTATTAAATCTTTTGAGGTTAATTTTAAAAACTTACAAGCTTAAAAATAATATTTAACATAGAATGGAATCATCAATTGAATTCAAAATAGAACAGAATGTGCATATCATCAAATCACAACAATAATAAAAACAAGTAGTTAGTGAGTAAATGTGAATGCTCAATGAGTATGCAAGCATTTTCTAATTTCAAACTTTTACTTTTTTCCTCCCCATGTCTACATTTAACCACAATGTGTCAAAGTGTCCTTTTTGCAATCTCACAATTCATAAGTTGGTTGACAATTCATGCTCATAGGTACTCGTAATGTTTGTTTTAGAATTGTTGGAAATTTTAATTATACTACCACCACAGTAGTGCATGTCTGTATAAATGTTTGTGTATACAGAAATGCAAATTTAATTCTTTCTGCTCAATCGAAACTTTTTCACATTTCCGTTTTCTTCTTCTAACACATTCACAAACTAAGTATGTGAATATATTTCAATTGAATACTTTTCTCTTGTTTTGCGTTTGCTTTTTTTTTACAAATAAATTTTTGTAAAAAAAACTTTTCAACGCTATTGTTGCAGTCATGATTGTTATCAAGCTACAACAGTTTGTTTCAAAAGTTTTCGCCCTTCTTTTGTTTTTTTGCAGTAGTAGCAACAACATTTTTTTATTACAACTTTTATATTGTAATAAAATTTTATTAGTTTTGTTTCTTAGTTATTTTTATCCATAGATATTTGGTTGTTTGTATGGTTTAAAGTTTTATTGATTTTAAACTATTTTTCTAAATACTTTTTGAATGTAGAAATTGGTTTCTGATGAACGAGTTGATATAAATTACTTGTTTTTTTTTTTTTAGATATTATAGTAAAAATTTTAGAAGGTACCAAGGACATCAACTATTATTTTTAATTTGAGAACAAACAAGTGAGTAAAAAAAAGCAATAAAATTTATCTTTTATTTATATATGCATAACAGTGATTATTTGTTACACTGAAGAGCCAGTGAGCGAGGATATAAGATACTTTATGTGGCCGTCTTACCAACCAGTGAGGCTATTTCGATCCCTGGGTTTTTTCGTTTCAAATTGACATGCAGCTTTCTTCTGGCGTTCCAAGATTGTAATATGATACCCATCAAAGGATGTATGGTACTGTATGGTAAGGGTTCCTTTTGTCTTTTAATAAAAAGTTGAGTTATGGTCTTCGAACTCAATACATAAAAAGCTCTCCTAATCAAACTGTGCCGGATTATGGATTTACTGAATGAATAACCACAACAATTACAGTCTAGAGATCAAGCGAAGAGTAACTCTTGCCAACAGGGCTTAATGAGTAATTAAAAAAGAGAGCCCTCCCTCAACGAACGAAGCGCTTTATAAATATTGTACCTTTCCGGTTCGTCTTAGGTGCTGACAACAGGGAAAGCTATTGGGAATCTTTATTAATGAAATAATTTATTCCCAAGAGAGACTTCTCTTACAGCTTTAAATGAAACGTAGGCCTTTTAATTAATGTCCTTGTACTTTAAATATATTTTGTGTTCTCTTCCTTTCTATACATTTTCATGAGAAAAGGAGAAAATTAAAATGAGCAAAAGTTTGTTTATTTAAGCTTGAGGCCTTATGCACTACCTAGGAACTACGGGAAATTATATATATGATTTAAGCTTAATTGTAGCTCCCTCAAAAAAACACAAAGACAAACAATTCTCTACAATTAGAGGTAATAGAAACATTCCAATTTCAGATTAGGCATACACCAAATACTTTTAAGAAAAAAAAAGAGAAAAAAAAATTCGTTTAGGGAGTTCAATACTTTGACAGAGTTTTTTGTATAAATGATTGGTTTATCGACTTCAAAGAATATTGATAAGTTAAATTTTAAATTAGTTGAAAGATTAAAACTAAATAGGCTAGGCTTAATAGGCTAAGCTGTTTGGCTTCTATTGAGTCAAACCGATTTATACAAAAAACAATTTTATTCTAGTATAGTTCAGGAATTCAGGAATTCCTTTGCGATACATTTTCTATAGGGTTTCTATAAGAAACCCTGCCTGTGCTCTGATGTGTTCTCATATTCTGGTCCAACAAGAGATGTATGTAATAGAGAAGCGTATTTTTTGCAAATCATATCCTGTCAGTTAGACCAATATATATTAGTATTTCATATATTAAAATGGCGTGCGGCCTGTTTGAAGAGAGCCCAGCCGACACAACAAAAGTGTTCAGAATCAAAGGAGGGCAACAGCTAATTATATTTATATACGAATGGAAGGGGCCTACAGTTTTATGCCGACGAAGTGAAAAGGTTTTCTTTCCTAGCCACGATTTTGCCAATTTTGATTGTATTTTCTATCTTGAATTCTGCCAAGTATAGAAGTGCAGCCACATCTGCTATGGTGATCAAAGTTACTGGGATTAATCGTGTTTAATTTGCAAAATAAAGTTTTAGGCCGTCTCAATTATAAACAGATTCTTCACGGACCATTACTTAGAGCTTGCGGCATAACCAGAATTATAAATATTTTTTTTTTAATTTTTTTTTTTTAATTATGCTGTATGTATAAACAGTTTTTTTTTAATATTACAACTCAATAAATTCTAACACATTCTAACATTAGCACACCGCAAACGGGGGTAGAGACCGTGCTTCATCTCTCACCCTCTCGATCTATCTATGAAGGGAATAGCTGCAAAATAAGCTCTCAGACTGAAGGAATCCATCTTGCTTAAGTAAAACAACTATGGGGATGCGGCAATCCTGAAAACATTGGACGATATGGGGGAAAATATTCAACTCCGAAAGTCTCATGGCAACATCGTATTATATATACAATATATGCTGGGCTCCCAGACATAGTGATACAGAAAGAAATAATACAGCAGTTGATTTGGTCCGACAGGGTTCGTAATTGGGCAATTATACAATGTGATTGATAAACAGTGTAACTGCGTCACATCTCGGTTATTATAGCCGGAGCTTAAAAGAAGCAGAACAAAGAGTCTGCATATCCTGGACTGAATTGTGACTGAAGTGATAACAAGGCACTGTGCCATTGGAACTATTCTCCAAAAGTGGCAACTAGAGTTCAACAAGTACTGCAGAAGCTACTGTGATGTAAAGAAATTAGAGTCAATCCAGCATCTACTTTTGGGATATCTTGCAGTACAAAAACGACGCCTCCGCGAAGATTCTTTAACAACTTGGCAGATATAATGGGGATAAAGATACCAGATGTGCTGAAATTTAAAAAAAAAATACGAACTGGTCTCAGTTTGGTGCCATGTGAATTTAAGTTCATGGTAGTTTTCCAAAAACACAAAACGAGAGACTTACAATGGGCCGCAACTGATTTCCGAGCGTAAATGATCTTTTAGATCTAACGTCTTTCGAAACCTAGCCTAACTCATAATGAAGCAGGATGCAAAATTTTGTTATAACGTCAGAATTTCGAGAAATCTTAACCCAAAATTGCGAAAAAGGCCGATTTTGATTTTGGCCATTCAATCTGTCCTGCCTATTCAATCTGGAAACATTTTTTTCCATAATTTGATCCGAATATTAAAATATCAGAACTTTGAAAAAATGTTACTAAAAAATGTGAATATAACAATTCTTGTACCTGGTATAGGCAGAAAAGAAACTAAACTATAGTTACCAAAAAAAATATAATAAATTGATTCTAATTTTTATAGAGGGTAGAAAATGACCAAAGCCAACTATTATCGCTTTGTTAACTTAAGATTTCTCAAAAATTTAAACATGAAGGATCCCAATTTGGATTCAGGGCTCTAAATAACAAACCACTGCTTGTTTTCAACATCGAAGATCTGTGTAATTAATATGCAACAAATCCTGCCTGCGTTTCAAAGATATTATGATTTAAACTCAGTAAAATTTGCTATAGAGCTGAAAATCTGCCAAATTTTGGACATTTTTTCTAAGCAATACATCGGATATGAACATGTAACTTTTTGATGAAAAATGATATACTTTCCGATAAATTAAAATCGCTGTAAATAAAAAATTAGATCATGATAGTTGATAGTAGGGCAAAAAATTAGATGATTGAGAATTTCGCATTTTTTCAATACTTTCGGGGTTGTAAGAAAGCCAGATATGAGCGCAAAACTGAACCTGGATTCGTATTCTCTGATCCACATTTCTTGTTACAGTTTTTTGTTCTCATTTTCCTACGACTTCATTAAGGGCAAATAAACAATTAAAACATTTTGAAATCCGATGCCAAATATGGTTGACATTTTATGTTTTAAATACCTCTTTCTTATCTAGAGATATTTAGTAAAATATTGAAAAACAGTTCGTAAAATTTTTTAATTAGATTTTGATACTATCTAGCTATCAGTTAAAACAGTGGATTGTAACGAAAAAGAAAATAAATATTTCTTCATATTTAAATCTATGAAATAACAAATCAATGAAATCAGGTGACTCATTGCTTTTTTATAAATTTCAAAAATTTTAAGCATTTTGCATTTTCCTAGTCTGAATTTCATCCTTAGCAGCACAGCAGATCCGAAAAATTATTTCAGATATTAATCAATAAGTATACTTTTTTTCCTAAACACATTCCTTAGAAGTCACCTAAAAATTGCTGACCTACTTATTTACAAAAACGCATAGAAATAAATGAAAAACACATCCCGTTGAATTCTAAGGTATGTACATACGTACAAAAAAATAAAAACAAATATTTATTCTCTCTAACATGTAATATGCATAGCTATCAAATCAACAATTTGCAACTTCATTCATCATAATTATAACAAAATAATAATAATTTTCAATATTTTACAAAATTACGCCCACAAGTGTTGTGCATTTTACTCAAATCGTATCGAAAAAACACAAACTATTAAAGCCAAAAATAACTACACATATACAAATGAAACACTCAAAGAAAATAAGTTAGTAAAATATTAAATTATGGGAATGTTAGGTATATAATCGTTTACATTTACAATAGAAAAATGAAATTTCAAAATTAAGGAAGAAATACAAAAATTTTTTCTTTTACTTGTGTTTGTGTATGTGTGTGTGTGTAAATTGAGTGCAACTGGTCAAAATACAGAAAAACACGCAATTGCTGCCAACTCACTTCAAAATATAATAATAAAAAGGAAGAGGTTTTATTTGCTTTTGTTTGTTTCTTTGTTGTTTTGTTTTTCTTATTTTTACTTTTTTTTTTCAAAATGCAATTTTATTGATTTTCCGCAAGAGGGCAATAACTTTACGCTGCCTCCACCTCAGGATAATGCACTTTGGCCAGTAACAATAATAACTAAATATGAATAGAATATGAATTAAAAATAAATATGTTGACTTTTTTTTACAAAACAAATATCTACACACAATTTCCAATTACTATTTAGTTTAACATTTTATTAAACACTTTTAGGTGAATGTTAAAAATATCCCTTTTCTTCTTTTGGCTATGCACGTTTGCTAAGAAAATTTAAGAAAATTAAGAAAAACCACAACTGTCAATCGCGAATGTTCAAACTCGACTACTTTTTTCCATGTGGAATGGAATGGAATTTCTTAGAAATTTGTTTTGATTTTGGTTGGTTGATTTTCATTACGATTCGACTACTTTTTATTATACTTTTTTTTTTTTAAATAAAAATCAAGCAAGCACTAAAGCATAAAGGAATCGTAAAAGTAAACTAAAAATGTCCTTGCGCAGTGTTCAAAATGTGAAGCGTATCTATTGACATAGAAATTTATGGTAATAATATTAGTGTTAAGATGGAGCAAGCACTGAGGGACGTAAGCGAATACAGCACGCTACTATGGTAGTTAACAAATTAAACACACAGGTAAATACGCTTCCTTCAAGGGGGTGGTGAGTTGTCGTTGTAGGTGTAGAAGTAGGTGGAGTAGGAGCAGGTGTATTAATTGTATCATTGATATTTTTGATACCAACATTTAACAGAAATCATATGGATTGAAATCAACCCTTTTGCTTTTTAATTAAGATTAACAGTTTTAATATTTACAACTGCTTGTTTAGATATTATCTAAAAATAAAGTTAATGGAATCTCGAATTATTATTATATTTAGCTTCATTATATAGCTTCATTCAAAATGAATTCTTGAAATTAAGGAACAATAATTTATTGGAGCGATGTGTATTGGTATCTTCACCAGGAGCCTAGTGGCTATTAAGATATTTCGATCAATGAGAGCAGCCACCAATTCTAGAAATATTGGAGCTCTCATAGATTGTATCCTCTATGGTATAAATAAGGAGCATTTGTTAAAAGTTTTATATAATATTTTTTTCTTAGAAATCTTTTGGGTAGACAGTTAATTGGTAGAGCTGCAGATAAGCCCTATCGGAGTTTCAATACTCAGTCGCGGCAAGAAGAACTCACAAAGTAGTAGGAAGCGTGGAAGTAAAAAAAAAGCATTGAAACGCAGCGAATGAAATTTTTATTTGAATTTTAATTGAATTTTCTAGCAAGAAATCGAATGCGATAGAGAAGTTTCAGTGAGATCCTATGCTCCAATTTACATAGTTGTATGGCAGATGAATATGTTATGCAGGATATTCTGCCGAAACCTTCGGTCTTGGTTGTTCAAGAATGCTGAAAATTTGAGGAAGAATTTAACTCAACTATGTGGTATCTCTCGACAGCCACTCCAGCCTCACCTAACCCAGAGATTGTTTTTGTAGTTATAACCTTTGAGCCAATACAAAATCTATAAGTATTGGATATAGGATAAAAATTTACTTATTTTTTAAGAAAAATCTGCCGATATCAGCAATTCAGCAATTTGGTCTGAATTCGAGTTTTTTAATTTTAGTCTGTTTATGGTTTGAATTTTAATCAGAGTTTTCGTCTATTTTTAATCTTGTCTCTGGTCACAACTTGATTTGAATTTGGTCTGAGTTTTGGCCTGAATTTAATCCCTGTTTTGGTCTGAATTTTAGTTCGATTTTCCAATTAAGTTTTGGTCTCAGTTTAATGTGGTTTTTCGCCCTTGAGGACAAAAAAATGGTTTTAATCTGAATTTATGTTTAGATATTGGTCTAGATATTCTTGATTCAAGTACAAATATAGTAATTAAGCAAAACGGATTCTAGAGTCTAAAAAAATTAGTTTAAATCTAAAGAAGTTATAATCTTGAGACCAACTTTACTGTCTGAGTAGATAAGAATGATTGTCTTGCACTCTTGGGGATGAAAAAATTCAGTGCTTGAAAAATTAATTTAAGGCTGCTCAAACTAATTTCATTGCTAACTGAAGTCAGTTTAAAAAAGTATTTACTTACTTTATAAGGAGTAAGTAAATGGTAATAAAAAAATATTTAAAATTGAGTTAAATGAAAGAGATTTTTTTTTGGAAAATCGGAATATTCAAATGAATCTTTGAACCGAATGTTCGTCTTAAAATAAATTCCCCATCCCAAAGCTTTTTTAGCAAAACGCAAAAAATAAAATAAGTATCTACTTTATTTAATTTGTAAAACTAATCAAGTTAAATTTTTTTTTTTTATAAAAAAACAAATATTTTCTTATCACGAAGTATTGGAAAATACTTTTACATAAATATGTATGAATCTTCATTTATATTTATATGCGAATTCTTTAGTGTTCTATTTTTTTTTTTTTTTATGATTGTCTAAATCTCATACATATTTTGTATCTAATTGCAGACATTTAGTAGCAGACAACACGCAAATTTTCTTTATGAAATCAACACGCTATATAGTATTGCGTAGACTAGGCAAGCAAAACAAAACAAACAAAAAAAAAGACAACGTAAACTTAGTTAAGGTTAAGGATATGCGCTTACTCTGCATATAAAACATATATAAATTTACCAACTTCGAAGCTAGACTAAAATGATTACTTGAGCTGGTTCCAATTAGATCGTTTAATCGAAGTTGGTATGGTGAAATGAGTAACTAAGGACGAGTATAAGAAGTTGAAGATGAAATGAATGCAAATTTAATAAAACTTTCAGTGGTAAAAACGTTTTGGTAATCTAGTATTTCTTAAAAGATTGCGCATTCGACTGCCATCTTAGAGTTCATTGATTTTTTAGTTACTTTAGCCTGGTACCTGCAATATCTAAGGTTAACATATTTATAATTCAATAAATGTAGACTTTCGCATTTTACTCTGTAATTACTAGAAGAAAGTGCAAGATGTCTTCGGCAAGTAGAAGTAAGATAATTTTACAATAGTAGCGTTCAGGGCCGTAGCCAGAAATTTTCTCCAGGGGAGGAGGGGGGTTTCATTCGAAGAAAATATTCATAAATAATTTTTATCAAACTGATTTTTAAATACAATAAATTAAATCAATGATACATTTGATGGACCATATAAAATTAAAATTTTAGGAAAAATTTTCCGATTTTTTTTAATCTTAACCTCAAAAAGGAAGGTCAAAAACTTCCCATCACTTCACGTTTTACGAAAAAAATGGGGTTTAAGCTAGTCTTATTTTACAAGGATCCGATAATTTCTTCTATTTTTTATTAATTTTTAACTTTTCAAACTGATTCAGCACGAAACTTTAAATCAAACACAGTTACTGACCTAGAGAAACTATGAATGCAGGAGTGCTCAGTATCACCTTCTCTTTTTGAATCCGTAGTCAAAACACATGTCGAAGAAAACAAATTGGATTTGATCGCATAGTGTAACTAAAATTTCAAATTTATTTTTTATATTTGACTTTTTAGAAAAAAAAACCGATATAAGTAAAAAATATCGTTAAATAGATTTTATTTTGACTTTTTCCCCATCCATTGGTAATTAATCTCAAAAATTAGAATAAAGTTTCCACATTTCGGGGGTGGGGGAGGGGGAGGTCAGAACACCCAAAACCTCCCCCCTAAATACGGCCTTGGTAGCGTTAAGTTAACATTACTCCCAATAGAGGATATGATCTCTATAAAGCATTTCCATCTTGTTCTGTTTTAAAATAGTCATTTTATCTCCTTCACTGATTTGCTGCAGTGTTCTATTTTTTTTACCATGGTTATCTGACAAGAAGCTTTCGGGTGGTGTCTTTTCCGGCGAAGGTGAATCTTTCAATCTACGGCTTGGTTGCATATTTGTATTGATGGCTTGCATTAAATGTGAGCAATACACTTTAATTTATTCTGTTTAATTAATTTTGACATTGATTTAATGTTATTTCTGCTATATAAGTCGTTACTGCTGTTGATGTTAGGACAACAATTTACAAGCTTAAGTTTCACCTCCATAAAGAAGTACAGATAGCATATTTAACTTGGAAATAGGTTTTTTCGTGTGGGTTGATGAGTTGTGAGTATGCACCTGTAGCTTTATAGATCCTGCAGAGTATAACACCGTCTTCTCCAATATAGGTTTGTAAAGTTTTCGAAATTTTCTAACTATGAAGCATAAAGGTGTTTGTAGAGTTGGTTTTGTTTTTCATTGTTTCATTTAATTTTATTTTAAGCTTCTATTTGCTCTATCCGCCGGCAGTTAAAAATGCATCTACCTGTATTGGCTTTAACTTAGAGCTAAATAATAGAGATTTTGAAAGATGCTAACAAATTTTCGTGTGCTGATATCAAAATTTCTATTACTTACATTATAGTATACAAACATTTAACTAACTACACGTGTAACTCGTGTTTGAAATGCACGTGTTCGTGTTTTCAGTAAATATTCTTAAATACACGTGCATGCGTGCTTCACGTGTACACGTAAATTAGAAAGCTCTAAGCTCAACCCCATAGGTCATTTGGTGTAGTGTTTTTCAGTACAAAATTTACACAGCTGAGATTAATTTTGTGTTGCTGATCATTTATCTGAGGTTGGTTCTTTCACAGCTCTTCGATTTTTCAAAATACCGTTAGCTAAAGTTAGATATATCCCGAAAACAAAACGTAAACCTCAAAAAGCTGATTTCAAATTCGTGATTAGCGACACTTATTGAATCTTCAGCTGGTTTATACCTATTGCACAGTGTTATTATTCCTTTTTTTACAATCAATTCAATTCAAACTGAAAATATATTTTATATATCACAACAAATAATTACAATTTGAAAATTTTTGAAGCCATTTCTTACCTTTTATGTATCATGCCAATAAAAAATGAAAATCAGAAATATTACCTGAAATAAAAGAGAAAATTAAAATATATTTAATAAAATTCTCAAATTTCATTTAATTATGCAATCTTGAAACTTATAAACAAATATCACACTAGGCGTATGAGCAATTTTAAATTTCAAACGATTTCCAAAGTATCAACAACTTTTAAACAAAGACAAACACCGCAAACAAATACCGATTCATTAGTAAAAACGCTAGGTGTCGCTTTAGCGAAAAATAAAGCTTCAAATGTACTAAAAAAAAAGCTTTAGTCAACGCGTGCTCTCTCACTTTGTATGCAATTTCACAAGAGCAATGTGCTTTTGCTCATTACTATACATAAATTTGAAAAATACCTCTGCTTCTGTCGCCCTCACTCCTTCAGCATAACATAGTCGGTGGAAAATGTCAACAGTGGCTAATAACACTTCAAAAAGCGGGGTAGTCAGCCAGTCCCCACTGCACCCCCACCCCATATTGTAGTCATCATCATCGACAACTTTATCATCGTAACCGTTGCCGTTTAGTTAATGGGGTGGCTTTTTTTTTCAATATTCGTTATATACTCAGCACAGCCGCTGTCGATGTCTTCGTTACTGAGTGATGTTGAGGGTGTGTGTTTTTGCACGTCTGTCTTTCTGTATGTCTTTCATATGTATAAATTTAATGTGTGTGTTCTGTTTTTAATGTTTTTGTTGGCTTCTTTTAGCACTTTTGTTGTTGTTTTTTTTCTCTCTCTTTTTTTCTTGTACCTTTTCACACATTTTCATTGATTATTATTTTGCCTTTGTTTTCCTCCTATCATGAAATAGTTTCACAGTATCTACTTTGTTTCTATACATTCAGTTTTCAGCTGATGATATATAAAAAGGGGAGAGACAACCACCACAACAATAACAGCAATAAACGCTAAGGGACGGCGGACACTTGAGGAATTCTATTTTCAATGGGGTTCAAAAATTCAATTCAAATTGAGTACAGTGCAATTTGAATGAATTCCAATGCGCGATTCAAGTGCGCATGTACAATGAGGGATAATTTTTATTTTTTATTTTTTTATTAAACTTGTACTTGGGGTACAAAAAAGTATCAAAAAATAAAATAAAAATTTTAAAATTCAAACTTAAATGAATTGTATCCAAAAATACTCATACATATAGGTTTATAAATATATTCCCTGTGTGCTCGTGATATTGAAACTATTCCTCTATGTTTAAATTTGCATAACAATTAGTTATACTTTGTTAATATTTTTCTGTTTCTTCTTTTTTCTACTTTTTCTGTATTTATTTACACAAATGTTGGATTCTTAGCACAGTGACACAAACATTAAAGAAACTGATGCCATGAAGACAAGCACACAAACAAAAAAATACGAGCGAACGTTTCGCACTGTCTAAATTATGTCATTGACGACGACGGCAACAAACGCAAAATCTAATGAGTTTCACGTAGTGGCGTTCAGCAGCGGCGTTCACACGCAACTGTGAATTAAAATTTTCGTAATAAAAAGTGAATTTATTGCTGCAAAAATTAAAAAATATTATTATTCTAAATTCACTTCACTAGGGAACGTTTTATTTTATTGGCAAATTGGTTTTCTTAACCCGAATCGGATTGCCAAAGGAAAGGAGGTTTTAATTTTATGTCCCTTTAAAATTTTTTTGACTAATTATCAAAATGTATGGCATTTTCATAGTTTTTTTCATCGGGAGTGTTAAGAGAGTTATATTTACCTTCGACAAAACCTTTCTTTTCCCTTAGAATAATATTACATTTTCCTGATGTTAATGCATTTGCAGACACTGGCAGATCAGACAAAATATTCTGTTCATTCTTTAAGCCTCAAGTTTTAATATGGCCATGGAAACCAGTTATGAAATATAAGAGTGGCGTTTTATTTTTATGCGGCCAGCTTCTAGGTCCAGAAAAGGTTCTAGATTCGAAAAGTGTAAAAATGCAGCAAGAGTTCAAACTGATACAGGGCATCATCGTGGTTAAAATTAGGTCAAGTAATTTGTTTAACAGATATCGAACGAACTCTTATGAAGGCAAGTGCTAAGATAAAACGGCGAGATGTGACTGATTTGATGCTACTATCTCGGATTAATACGATCTGTCCCGAGTAATTTAACTCACATTTAAAACTTCCAGGAATTGACAGAATGGAGAAAACCTTTTTCAGCTATAGATACCTTTTAAGGTGTAAAATATTTACGACCATTTACCCGAAACATCTTACGTAACTTTTTCTCAATTTCGAAAAGAATTTTAAGAAGCATTCGTTTGCATTTTATGATCATGTACACGCATGACTTTCGTGTGTCACCATATGGGAACCACAGCGTGATTCGGGTTAAGTACTTTTAATTTAAACAAGTACTTTTGTTACAATGACTATACCAATATGATAAACTCTGGGATGCTTTTTTCATGACAGCGATAATTGCAGAAATCAGAGACTGGTCAAAAGCCTCATTCCCTTTCGAATAGATACTCTGGTCCATTTGAATTTTCAAATATTTTTGAATTTGAAAAGAAAGAAGTTGTTTCCGAGTATAAGACCTCGTATAAAATAATAATAGTCCGTTTGAGATCTTATCTGAGAAAATAAGCGATAAAGTATATGTTTACTATTTTCATTGCGTTTACCGAAAAATTGGTTTTACGACACAAAAATTTAATTTTGAGTGATTTTTTTTTATATGTATTTAAATTAATTTGGAAAGAACCCTCAAACCTCCCCTTCCTCAACCTTATTCTCTAAGATTATCCAATTTAAGTTTAAAACTATCAGAGGTAGCCATTACCTTTAGAAATTTCTAGAAGGTTTTAGTTCGAACTTTTTAGTTTTTTAACAAAATTGGAAAACTTTAACCCTTTTTAACATTTGAAAAGCGCTACAGAGGACTTGAAATTCACTTTCAGTGCGTCTTTTTGTAAAAATTATGATTTCACATTTTTAAACCCGGTTTTAAAATCACACTTCAAAAATTTGCTAACTTCAAGCTCAGTTCATTAGAGTATAATAAGGATAATTTTGAGCATATTTCTTATATCTTGATTGAAGATTTCTGATTAAATTTTAGTCAATAAACTTTTGATTCTATAGCAGGTGATCCAGTAAACATATGTAGCTAATGTCGGATGGCTTCAAAATTGAAAACTCATGGTTAGCATAAAAGATCGGCGACAGTCAAACTGCTGTGAAGGTCTTAAAAAGTCAAAGTATGAGTCAATATTAAAATGCCACAACTCTCGTCAAAGCCATAGAACAAACAATAAATTCCAACTCTGCTGGGTTCCAGAACATTTTGTATTTTCAAAATTTGAAAAAAAAAATCTTAATTAGAAATTAAAAGGGAAGGGTCAATTTGAGTACAAATTTTTACACACAAAGTCTATGTGCCTGTAAACATTTTCTAATTCAAATTAATTTTTCGTTATTTTTTTAGTGCAACTCTTATGAAATTTTCGAAAAAAAAATAAAATAGTAAATAAGTTGAAAAATACTAAATTATTTTATAAAATTGAATAATAATAAAATAGTAAAAATGTTCACTGGGTTAACTTCCAAAAAAGAATTCTTAAGAATGAAAAAAATAATGAGCACACGAAAAAGGTCAATTTTGATTAGTGTTTCGATAAATTCAAAATAGAATTAATAGTAGTATCATATAAAAACCATTAAATTAAGCCAAAAAGCAACAACAAAAAAAAACACAATTGATTGGTAGCTGATTGTTATTTCCCATTTTCTTACTCTCGTTGTTGTTGTTATTGTGCAACGCATTTTTATTGATTATAACTGGCTACTCGTTTAAACTTACTACCTTAACACGCAACAAAATGTGGCATTGCACATATAAAGACGTACCTGCCAAAACTGGCAACGCACCATGGGGCAAGTTTGGCATAACACACATACATACACACACACATAGTGGCCAAAAAGGCAATGCATAAATTATAAATGCACAGACATTTAACAAATAACTAAATAAGCGAAAGTGTATGATATTATTTTGTTTATTTTTTAAAATAGCAAAATATTTTACGTCATTTTTTTTTTCATTGATTGCATGTACTGGTTGAAAAGTTGATATTTTCATATAATTTTTCATACATATAATTGCCCATTCAAGGGAGTTGTTGTTACTGTGAAAAAGTGTAGCAGATTTGGTTTGTGTGTGAAATGTGTAATGAAATTATAATGAATTTTTTTTTTTTTTTTGCTAGTATGTAAACAGAGGTGTTGTTCTGAAATATATGTGGGGGAAAAGCATAGGACATTTGAAAAGGAATCTTATTTGATCCATCTTAGCCGCCTGGGTGTATTAGTCGCAGCTTGCTAAACTATATGGGATCTTGGATTCAATCAACATATACCTTTGAACCCCAACCTCTGTGCCTTGATTGTGTTAAAAGAAAAACTACAACTAATCTTTGAAATGAATATTTCTATTTTGAATCAATTGTTTCAATTTTAAAATAAAATAGTAAGTATAGTCAAACTAAAGTAGTATAACTTCTCTTTAAAAATTTTCCATATATATTTCTGCACTAACATAAAACAACGGAAAACTTCAGGTTTTGCTTTTTTACCCCAATTTCATTGTGTATTTTTCCTCCCTTAACAACGTCACTGTTTTTCCCCATATGAATATCCACTTGAACGTGTGAAAAATGAAGTTGCTCTGTTTTCTTCTTTATTTTGTTTTCTTTTTTTTTTGTGCTTTTATTATGACAAGCGCGCGTTATTGTTAGTTGATTGTTGAAGTTGTTAGCTGCCACCAAGCAGAAGATCCCAATAATGTTTATTTAGACTGCTGTTGTTGCTGGTGTTGTCGAAGTTTTTGCTATTGTATGGATTAGTAGTAGTATCTACATAGTAGTAAAATCAACAAATAAACAAATCACTATGAAATTTGAGTTAAATGAACTTTAAAGCAGTGCATTGCGCTAAAATGTTCAATTTTTCTAGATAATTTGTTACCATTTTTTAAGTTTATTTTTTCTACTATACAAGAAATGGTTTGCTTTTACGAAATTAATACGAAATTTGATATTTTTAAGATATTTTGTTATGAAATTAACCTTGCATTAAATAAAAATATATTATGCCAAACCTCTGAATAAGGCTTGGCACGTTTATGGAACCTTTTTTATTGTTGTTTATTATATTTTCTTGGATGAAAATCAACATGTCAAAAGTTTTTATTATTCTTTTATTACACTTTTGTTTATATTTAAGAAACACGCCTAAAATTTCATTTACCTGTAGCGTTGCAAAACTTTTAAGTTGTTCTTGATGTCTCTTTTTTTTACAACTATGTAGTTCATAGATATGTACATTTTTAAGTAGCTTATGCTACAAATACTCATTATGAGAAAACGCAAATGACACGCAATAATTTAATTTTAAATTTTATCGATCAAACTTTAAATGCTTTAAACATAAAACTTGGTTTAAACAGTTTAGTTGAAAGTTTGTTGTATTCATAAGTAGGATTGACATGTACCGGCCCAGGCAAAGTTTGGGCTATACAAAAATTGAAACCAACCTGTCAGAATTTGTACTTAGCATTCATATCGTTAGAATCTGTAGTCCTTCTCCCAAGTGTCCGAAAATGTTTACATTCTGCTCAGTTAATTCTGTTAACATCCCGTTTTAACACACAAACCTTCTTAAATCGCTCTTGCTATGGTTATCCACATATGCCGATCAAAACTACCAAATACTTTGTTTTGGGATAACCTAGATTAAAACAGAGAGCACCACCTCTACAATACTAAGAATTCCAGAAATTACTTCAAACAAACATCCAAACTTTACAATTACTAAATTATACTGTGAGATCTAGGATCTGAGCAACTCCCGAAAAAAATTAAGGAAGTTGTGCCTCTGAACACGGAAAAATATCTGGTTTGGGTGTAAAAGGTCATATTTTTGAGATATAGCCTTGAAAAAGATGCAATTTAAATTGTCCAGGTATTTTTAATGTGGTACAGGAATTGAGATTCAAAGGAGTTAGGAGGTTCAAAGGAGATTCAAAGGAGGGGTCGAGAAATTTATTTTTGATATTTATTTTTTCTAAGGCTTCCGCTAGAAGGTCGCATTGAAATGGGTACAGAAGGGGTATCAAGGGATTTTTGAAAGCACAGGTCTTAGAGCGGAATAAATATTAATGGTGAATATGTCAGCCCCGATACCCTATCTGTATTTTGATTTTGATGTGAAAATCCAAAAAAAGAAAGATAATCATTAACTGACGCCCCTAGCGGAGATCTCATTTATGGAATATTTCCAAAATATTTCACTAGAGAGGTAGGACTTTGAAAAAATTGTTTTTTTTTAATTTTTTATAGCATTTCTAGGGCGGTTCTCGAACTTATTTTCATCATAGTACCTTCAAAAGTTTCAAAGAAAATTGTAGTTTTATAAAGCTTATTTTTAAAAGATTTTGAGAACTATCCCTGCACCACTTTGGATTGCTATATCTTTAACACTAGGATGCTCATGGATGGAGTCATTTTGACTCCTAAAATTTCTTTAGTCGTTTTTCATATTTTTTCCTCAATATTTTTGCAAAAATTGTTCCATGACTTTTATTTATAAAGGTGAATGAAAAGAAAGCATTTCGAAAAGCTTTCATTGACCCTTTCGGGGCCATTGGTCACCGGAGACCATTGTCTTAAGGAATTTTTATTTTGTTTTTTCAAAAACTGTTGCACCAATTTTAATTTAAAAAAATATTTTGTTTTTATCTATTTTCAATCGCTCTACAGTCAAAAAAGGGTTAAGTGAAGAATTTATACTAAAAGACTTGTCTATCTTTAAAAAAAAATCTAATAAAAATCCTACTAAAAAAAATCGTAAAAAATTCCCATTGAGGGCAGCAGGGTCGCTGATGACCCATGAAATTTTAGACCTTCAGAGGCGCAAGACTTCTGTTTTGATGAAAAATTGTAACCAGAAATGAGAGTCAAAGAATATCAATCCGGGTTCGACCTCCTCTGGTTTTCTTACAGTTCCGAAAGGATTAAACCTCATTATTTCAATTTCACCTTAGATGCACAAAGGAGTAATTTTGCAAAATTCGGAAGTTAAATAGATCCTATGTTTGAGAATTATTCCTGGACCATATGTGGAACGTATTAGTTTACCCGTTTCACTTTTATATATAGATATATATTTTAAATAAATCGGCATCATTTCCTGAGATGATACGAAAATTCCCCTCTGGATATTCTAGAGATTAGGCATCAGCACAGCCATGGTTCTAAAACTTGAAAATCCACATTGAGATTTAAAATATAAGAATCCACTTAAATTAAAACCAACATTGTTTGGGAAGCTTTGATATTACATACTTATAAATTATAACTAATTGCGCAAATGAAATAAAATAAAAATAATACAGTTTCCATGTAGAAAATATTATTGCGCAGATTTTTTGCATAAAGCATAAATTTGTTTTCTTATCTATTGTTCTTTATTCTACTTTGTTTTACACCTTCACCGCGCACTCAAGTGCATCCAAGTGCCCATGGAAGAGCATATTTTATATGTACATCTGTTATTTGTATTCATACACCTATGTTCATGTAAAACTTTTTGCTAAAACACGCATATATATTTTTACACTATCACGCAAATTAGTAGCCAGTAGCCGTCAGTTAGTAAGCCGCTATCCACTTGTTGTAGCCAACTGGCCAGCTACCGGCCAACAGCAACCGGTGCAAAAAGGAAAAAATAATAAAATTAATGTAGCTAAAGGTATTTATGCTCCACTTACTCAAAAACTTTAATTTAATTTCTTTTGTTTTGGCATCAGTTTTCTTGTGTTTTCTGCAGTTGCAATTGTTTTCATTATGCAAATGAACGTGTTAATTCGAGTTCAACAACGATTCAATTCAATGTAACAAAATGTTAACATCACGTGTATCTAATGCCAACAATTAACATTTGCGTGCAGTTATTGGCAAAAGCGTGTCTGAAGTGTTTTCAAGTTGATTATTAATAATTGTTATTGTATAAACAATTTAAGTACTTCTTTCAACTATTAGAAATTATTTTCTTTAATAAACGGAAATTTATTGGTTCTTGCTGTATTTTCTTTAATTTGTAAGAAAAAAAAATGTGCCGTAAATTCAATTAAGCAGGCACTAAGGAAATAAAGCATTCTCTGTGTAAAGCACGAACAGTCTACTTGAGTTAAAGTTGGAAATCAGCATCAAATTAATTAATCAAAAGAATCTTTGACAAAAATCAGTTGGTAACACTCAAAAATATATACCAAAATTACAACGATCCCAATATAACATGATTTCTGGTGGTTTCTCAGAACCATACATAATCATAACCTGAGATAGAATATTAGGGAATTAATTACCGATAAGACACCAATTCTGACAGTGGAGGATCGACAGGGGTCCAATGAAAGCTGCAGCCTTTCTGAGAAATGTAACTGCTAATTATATACATTCGGACTACATCAAAATTTAAATTTCAGGGTAACTATGTCCATCTTTTGGATGTCTTATTTCTTATCTGTTCATATGCCTTAATTTGGTCTGTATAATCGGAGTTATCGTTGCTGATAAACTAGCGAAAAAGTTAGAATTAAATCCTTTCGTGGGTCCAAAGCCACTTCTCACTATTCATTAAGAAAAAGGATGAACAGCAAAAAGGCTAGAGCACTTGAAAACTCTTATAGAAACATATGACCTACGCTTTAAATAATGCATGAACATAGCGAAGAACAATTTAAGAATCATAACAGAAATTTTTATAGGAATTATCTGGTTACAAAATTGGGGATTCCTTCCAATAGATTATGTAGGTTTTTTCAGTGCTCCGCACTTATGCATACTCGAAGTAAGATATCTGGGCGATTATCAAATACCAGACATCAATCTGAATTTCATAGAAGAAGAATTAATATTAAAATTTCTGTTGGAGGCTGTACTTATGGGACTATTGGAAGGGCACAATATATGTTATAGGTAGCAGTCTACTCCCCAACAATAATAATGGTCTGATTTTAAAAAGTATGGTTTTTAGTCGGAATTTTGGTCTAATTCTAGTTTAAGTTTTAGTCTGAATATCGGTGTGATTTTTATCCGAATTTTCGTTTTAAGTTTTGATTTGAATTTTGTGTAAATTTGATATGAATTTCATTCTAAGTTTGTTCTGATCTTTTATCTCAATTTCGGTCTACGTTTTAGTCTGACTTTCGATCTAATACAATGTTCCCATTGAGCCAAAATTGCGCAGTTTCGTCAAATGGATTCAAACGAAACTGCAACCGTTCACATTGTAAAGTTAGTTCCGATTATGGTTTCGTTTGACAATTCATTGTTTGACTTTGAACATTAACCTCTAGATTTAATTTTCATAGTCTCCTAAAAACTATCATGAACTGATCGAATGGAAAAAATGACACCTAGAATCAATTTCTCACAAACACACACTCTCTCTCATGTACTAGACTTTCAAATTACGAACTGTTGTGCAGACTAGCTAAAATGGAGAAAAAACAACTACATAAGTATATAGAACGGTAGTGGTAGTTTCATTCAATATCTGTATTCAGTGAAGATATTTGGAATAGAATCAGTAATGCTGGATTATGATTTCAAATATTAGTAGCTTATATAGGATATTGAAAGATTAAGAACTACCACTAAGATCACTGATGAGGAATTGTGGCGGTTTCAGAAACGGCCGTCTGATTTGCCCGTTTCTATATACATTGTTGTTGTGATGACTACATTTGTTCATTAAGCCTGTTTATATATAACTTCAATTCATTGTTTAGTTCTTATTGTAAAATGTCGGCAGAAATTACAATTATTCCTTAATATTTCGTTCTTAACCATTTGAATGCGAGGAGAATCAAAATGATGAATGAAACGAATGAGCAACAAAAAAAAAAATACATTGGAGAAAGCGTAAATTGTTATGTATCTTGTTTCACTTCAACCCGTCACTATGCAGCAATACTGCCGCAGCTCCTCCGCCAACTGCTTGTTCGTATGACAGTTCTTTTTGGCCAAACGTACTTCCTCCACCTTTTCTGCTCATAGGTCGACAATCAGCTTCTCCTCTTGCTAACTCTACAATTTATTTTTTTTGTATTTTCATTTCTCTCTATCGACTAACTTGTTTCGTTGAAACCACTTCGCTTCCGTGGTTTCGTTTGACATATTTTTATATGCCGAAATTGCGCATTTCAACGCAGTTTGTGCCGAAGCAGACATAATCACCAAAGAATGGTGGCAATCAAGGCCGTATTTAGGGGGGGGAGGGAGTTTTGGGGGTTCTAACCCTCCTCCCCCCCCCCCCCCCCCAGAAATTGGGAAACTTTATTCTAATTTTTTAGATTAATTGCCAATGGATGGAAAAAAGTCAAAATAAAATCTATTTAACGATATTTTTTACTTCCATCGGTTTTTATCTAAAAAGTCAAATATAAAAAATAAATTTGAAATCTTAGTTACAATAAGCGATCAAATCCGATTTGTTTTCTTCGACATGAGGTTTGACTACGGATTCAAAAAGAGAAGGTGACTGAGAAGGTGACTGAAGAACTGAGCACTCCTGCATTCATAGTTTTTCTGGGTCAGTAACTGTTTTTTATTTAAGGTTTCATCCTGAATCAGTTTGAAAAGTTTAAAAATTAATAAAAATAGAAAAAATTATCGGATCCTTGTAAAATAAGACTTGTTTGAACTCCATTTTTTTCCTAAAACGTTACGTGATGGGAAGTTTTTGACCTCAGATTCGTGTTCAAAGTGAAAAATTCTTTTGCAAAAACTCCATCTAGAATACACATTGAATAATATTTATTTGAAAAAATTTAATTTGATTATTCTGGGAATTTTTTGTCACTTTTTGGCCATTTTTTTGAGGTTAAGATTAAAAAAAATCGGAAAATTTTTCCCAAAATGTCCATCAAATGTATCATTGATTTAATTTATTGTATTTAAAAATCAGTTTGATAAAAATTATTTATGAATATTTTCTTCGAATGAAAACCCCCCTCCCCCCCGAAAAAATTTCTGGCTACGGCCCTGGTGGCAATATAATATTTTGATATACCTAGGGCTTGAATGTTTATTTATTATAGTCAAATATTTATTTAAAATTTCCCATTGACCGTATCCATACATATGTACCTGCATACTCTGCATGTATGTCGATCTAAAATTATCGATACTATTGATTTATTTTGGGAATTTGCTAATAAAATGTAAACCACCCTCTTAACATACATCAAATAAAGCATACAATTTAAGCATGTAATTAAAAAAAAAACACTAAACGAGAAAAAAAGATACGCGCACACCCCGAAGTAATATGTGTGTATTATACTATTAACTTCTACAAGTATTAACCATTAGCCATAAAGTTGATCAACTTCTAGCTTAAACACAAACAGCAACAGTATGAATGTTATGTAGCGTCCCAATAGAAATATTTATTATATCGTTTATACTGAATTTAATTACGAAATATTTGAATTTATGATGGTATTTGAATATCATCATGTTCATTTAATATGATATTGTACATAGAAATATGATATATGGATTTATATATAGTTTTAGTTTATACACAAAATTGAGCATTTTTCTGGCCGGATGAGAATAAACCATTAGACTGTTCCATATACAGGAAAATGATTCGAATTACAGTTCTTTCTTTCTTTCTATCTTATAATTAATTTAGTTTTCAACGGAAATCGATATTTAAATGTGTATATGGTTATTTTAAAAGTGATTTGTATTAATTGTAGAGGTATTAATACCACACTTGGGAATAGTTCTAGAAATGTTACGGTATGTATTTGAATGATTTTATCTGTAAACAAAATTCAATTTTTTTTATTTCATAAAATTTGTCCTTTCAAAACTTAAACGCGCTGAAGCGCTTACATTAGCTATTAAAAAATTAAGTTATTTTCAAATCATTTTAAATGGAAGCAACAATTTTTTTACTATTATAAAGTAACATTATTTTATTATTATCTTTGATTTAGTAATTATTATTTTGCAAGATTACTTTTGTTTTTTGTTTTTATTGACATTATCAAAATAAAAAGAAATTTAATTATACTTCAGTGAAATCGCATTGCATTTGTAAATGAGTGACTAATTTTTGTAAAAGAAAAATCAAATGCATGCTATTTTTAAACATTTCATTTCTTCTCACACTTTGATGTGCAACCAACAAACATCAAACGCTATTATTTTATCAACGTACAATTTGAATTTGCTCGTAATTTCTCTCTACCTCTCATTCTCGCTGCTAGTGCTATTTTTTTTTTGGTTGTCACTGTTGCGTCGGTGCTGTGCACATCATTTTAATTAGTGTGTGCAAATATCACTATACTACAGTTTTGTAAATATGTGCGAGAAAATATGTTAACTAATAAATAACAACAATAGCAAGTTGGAAAAATATTAAAATAAAATCAACAACAAAAACACATACAACAGCTACAACAATAGTTGCGTTAACAAAAGCAAAAACAATCTGAAAAATGCATATTTAATGAGCATAGATAAAATTTACATATGATGCGCATATCGTCGCCTGAGAATTGATTTGAAGTATATGTGCTCAAATTCGTTTACCTATACGCCAAATCAATTCTCAGGCGACGATATAACACACATTTAAAGTTCGAAATGGAATCACTACAAATCCAAAACAAAAGTTTTTTTTTCGTTATTCTCACAATAGCAAAGCAAACCAGTTTAATTTAAAACCTTCACCAAAATTTTATTATCTGATAACAATTAGATTAAGCTTTAAACTTGAATACTTGATGTGAATTATTTATTTAATCATGTTTGTTTGGTAGTCATATTCATTTAGATCGTAAGCAATAGCTTCTTAAAAGAAGCAAGGCCGGGCAAATAGAAATACATATATCCATTCATATTTTAGAATATTTCAATTCAATTTCAGATTATTTCCAATAGCTTTGAAAAAGATTTAGAATTTTCAAGCAATACAAGAGTAAAATAAAAATCTTAGAAGTGAAAGTTTAACGCTCCATTGGGCAAATGAGTCTGGCCAGACCTTTTTCGATTTAAATTGTAATTTAAACTGAGCTAGCGACTTGAAATTTAGTTTAGCTTTTAATTTTTTTAGCTATCTATCTGTTAAATAATAATTGAACAACAGTTCACATACATAATATATAAGGAGAAAGAATTCACATTCCAAGAATTTTTTCCAAAATTATCACATGCTCAGGTAATTTAGCATATGCGAAAACTACTACTACTATCACTATTATGGCATAACAGCCCCTGGAGAGCCAAGGCCGAGCTTTACGCATCCATTCATGTTGTGTGAGTTATATTTATACACGAATGGAAGGGACCTACAGTTTTATGCCGAATCCGAAAGGCAAGTGAAAAGCTTTTCATAGGCATTTTTTTTACTCTTGGAGGTTTGCCATTGCCAGCCAAGAAGTGGTGCCGTGTAGAAGAATTTTTATTTTCTATTTTTGATTTTTGAGTATGCCGAGATATGAACCCGGGCACATCTACGTAGAAGTCCAACATACTAACCACGAGGCTACGGCGACCACTACTGAGAAAACTACTGAGATTCAAAAAAAATAATGCAAAATATATAATAAGGCAAAGACCATGACCAAACACTCTTATCAAAATCCAAAAAACATATGCCCCCGATTTTTGTCTGTACCTGTTCAGACCAATGTTTTAGTCGTACACATTTGATCCGTCGTATATGGCATTTGCGGTATAATTCAATTAGAGCATTTTTATCTTCAGACACATGTATTTGCATTCTTATATATCGTAAAATTCAAGTTCAAATTTAATAATATTGAAGCAAATATCTCGTTTACTCATACCTCCTGTGGTTGACGTAATTTGACTTTGTTTGGATTGCAAGAGTTGTGTAAAAGGTCGACTTTTTGAGTGACACATGAGATGTGGCATTTCTCAAATCAACGAAAACTATTCATAACATTTAACTCAAAACTTTTTCAGTATTTTAGCCCTGAACGTTACAATTTAAGCAAAAGCAAATTTTCTTAGTTATGGAAAAGTATGAAATCTAAATATCTAAAATCAAATTTTTTCTTATTGTTTATTGTGTTATTCTATATGCCAAAAAGAATACTCAAAATTTCAAAAAATTATACCACAAAACTTTTTTGTGACTCTCAGGCTCACTTGAGAGCTTTAGGGTTAAATAAAAATAAACTAATAATTTCATTTTTTACATAATACTCGTAAATGTTTTTGATTTCACATGCAGAATATTCTTGTCAAACACATAAGGCTAAAATAAGATGAGAGCGCTCTTAAACCAGAGAAAATTTATTCGAAGTAGGAAAATTCCAGTTGGAAAGCAGAAGTTTGTGTTGAAAGCAGGAATTTTTATTAAGGAATAAAAAGTGAAACATGTCTATAAATAAATTGTTTTTATTCTTTACAAAAAATTATCGATTTTTTATTGTAGTTTTTCCATACAATTATTGCTGCTAGTTATACATCATTAGAAACGAGAGGCGAGTAAAATGCTCATTCCTGTACGGATGGTCAGCCTATTTATAGGTATTTAATGCGTTGATAATGCTGATTGAATGTTATGAAACTATATATTGACGTACACCTTTATTAATATGATAAATGCGTTCGGCAATATAGTGGATGTGTTCATAACATTGATGAATGTAAACATCAATACATACCATATTCTGAAAGTGTTCATTGAACTACTTTGAACTACTTTTTAGTATTATAAGGAATGCATTCTACTACTAACCATTGAGAGCCTAGGTCTTTCTGTATCCAGTAAAGATGATAAATCAATCCTCCTTATATTCATTCTTGTTATGCCTTTTATATTTAAACACGAATGGAAAGAATCTGCTGAATCCGAATGGTGAAATAAAAGCGCTTTTTATTCTTAAAAGTTTCTCATTGACAAGAGGTGGTGAAAAGTTGATATTTTCTTTTTAGTTTTTAGATTAAGCAGAGTATCGAGTCAACGGGCTTACCCCACAGCAATAAATGAAGCCATATTATAAAATTATATATTTGCTGATCAATATGAGAAAATCGAGTGGAATTTGTTGAATGAATGAGCCACTTCCCATATAACGTTAGTTAAGGAAATGTTTTCTTGGGCCTCCACATCCACAATATAATACTGAAATTTTCTACTTGGGAACTTTTTTTCTTTGCAAATTATCTGGTGCTACTTCCTGCTATGTTAATTTTCTCCTGATCAATTCTTGAATTTATTACATTCTTCACTAGAAATTATGACAAAAAGATCAATACAGTTTTTGATTTTGAACAATAATTATAACTAGTCGGTAAGGCCCCGGTAACCGCCGGTAACCGGTGCTATTTTTTCTTGCGTAAGAAATCCCCTTTATAAAAAAAACAAACAAATAAACAAACAAAACAAAAGCAGAACCAACATTCTCTTAATAAAGAAACCAAACATCAAAAGAGAACCAAACTACTCGTTGGTGTTTTTGTTGTTATTTGTGTATGCAGATAATTCGTTAGATAATTCTGAGAGATGCCGTTACTCTGTCTTTTCTCTCTCTCTTATTTATTATTTACTCCCGCTTAAGCAATGATTTTTACAACGATGAATGCCATGCTTTGTTCAATGAGCGAATTTAAAAAAAAAATTTCCGACTTTAATATTTTGGAATTGGCTTAACCGATTTTAAATCTTTTAAATTTTTGGCCAACCTACTCATCAAGCTCTTCAAATTGATATACAATATGATAGTGAAGCACTTCTGGATCTTCTAAAATAAAAATGGTGTTTACACTAATAAATGTATAGATTTATACTCATTTATACTTACTTATTTATACTTTTCTTTGTAAAGAGAGAATACAAATCCACAAGTATACTGTATATAGTTTTTTTTTTTCAAAAACTGTATTTTGGGGGAAAAAACTGTAACCTTTAAATGGGAGAAGTTTCTCAGTCATTTGCCCATCCTTCCACCGCACATACAAAATTAAATAAGTGGTATAAAAGCTTCCCTATTTTGTATATTTGGGAGATACTACGCCTTCTTGAACGGGGCAGCTATTTTAAATCTTGTCACTTTTACCAAACCCATTGTAATCTTGGAATCGAACCTCAAGCCACCGAGGTGACAAAATAATCGTGGAGAAAAATTTTAAAAAAAGTTCGCTCATTTAGGTATGATTCGGAAATAAAACACATACGAACGTACAAATTTTGTATTATATTAAATAAATGAACCAGTTCTTTTAAATTAAGTTATTTAAATAAATATATAATAAATATATAATAATGCCAGAAAGGGGCAGTGATCACTTTCGTGGCACCTAAACCCTTCTGTGGAATAGGAGATAGCGTAATTATGGAATTACTCTCGTAGGATGAGAGGAACAAAAGGCAAGAACTCTTTACCAATCTTCCGGGACTGAGGCAATTAAGCAACTATACTAAGAGTAGATACGCATTCTGCATTGGTCTCAACAAAAACAGTTTGTGTATATTAGCTGGTATTCTGACTGGGCATTGCGGGCTCAGAGAATACCTTTGCAAAATAGAGGTTGAGCAAAGCTCAATTTGTAAGTTTTGTAATGAGAAGGACGAATCATCAGAACATATTTTGGCTCAGTGAGGAGCACTGAGATATTAAAAAATATTAAACAACATTTTTGCTATATTACTAAAAAATCTATCGTTGCATTTTTATAATAACACAGCAAAACTGCGTGCACACCGAAAAACTGTAATTCACAGATAAATCTGTCAATATGGCACCGCTGATCTCACGATACCAAAATTTGCCCATGGAATTCTCGGACAGGTCGTAAATATTGTTAGGACATTTATAACCAGGTGGGCATGACAGAAACAAACAAAATGATTGGAATTGGAAAAACAATATAAATGAATGAAGATGTTCTTGCCTAAAATACAAAACAAGAAAGCAAAGGCAACTAGAAATATGAAGAATGTAAAATACATATAAGTATGTAAACGAAAGAAATCTGGCTTACATTTCCCATTTCAAATTAAAAACGAGCATAATCCAATATAAAACGGAAAATCTTGATTTTATTTGAAAACTTAAAGATAGAATTTAATGAAATCATTTTCATACTAAAAATAATATATATTTATAGCATGGTTTTGATTATACCATTAAAAAATTACTGCTATGCTTTATTAGATTAATTTAGTGAATTAAAAAAGTGACCACTCAAATATTTGTGTGTGGCACATATCAAATGGCTTCATCAATGTTTTGTTATGTGTTTCAGGCACACGAAACGTGCATCTCATTAGCAATAGTTGATAAATGTATTAGATTATATGTTTACTCCATTTCCACCAAAACAAACTAACAACGAAAAAGCAAAAACGATTGAAAACTAAGCAAAAAAAAAAAACAAACTTTTCAGCGAAAGACTCAATTTAGCTAAAAGGTATTTTAAAAACGTATGACATGCACACAAATTTAATTTTCTTTTTATAAACATATCCTTTTAAATAATTTTTTTTCTATGGCACGCAATTGTATTAGTAGTGGTATTGCAGTATACGTGTGTTTGTTTATGTAGTTATGTAAAGGCAAAGAACACACCTCAAAAAAAAAAAATGGGAATACGAAGTAAATATGTGTATGTATGTGTGCATATCATAAAATTCGAATAACATCAACGCCTTTGTAATAAATTTCATGTTTGAGACAGACAAACTGGCAGACAGACATACACACACAAACAGTCAAACACACAAAAAAGTACAGATTTTGTTAACTGTGAGTGCAAAAATACAAAAAAAAAAAAAAAAAGCACACACACACAAACTGAAGAGGAAGAGTTTTCCAACAAAAGAAAGAAGAAAACACACGCTAATATGTCTAAAAACACGCTACACATTTTATGGTTATTGAAAAGTCTGAAGTTGTGCTATTGTACAACAACAAGTGGGACAGAAGTAGTAGCTGAGAAGTTAAGAAGTACATATGAATATAGAAAAAAGTTAATGCCAAATGCACTGAAATATATGAAATTTTAAGCTTATGCACGAAACTGAAATGCAGGCAGTAATTTCAAAAATATTATAAGCAAATAGATACTCATGCCATATTTATGTTCAATGTTACTCATACGCCTCATTGAGCAGGATCAAAATACAAGTAAAAGTTAAAAAGGAACAAAAGAAAACAAAAAATTTACGTTCTATTGGAAATAAAAAATTCGGTTTTTTGTGCCTCTATATCTTTTGCCATCATAATGCATACAAGTTGAATGAACTTAAAGTGTGACAATTGCAGCAATGTTTTTCATGTTTTTATTTGTGTATGTATGTATGCGTGTTTTAGTATTATCTTGCACACGACATCTGCAAAATGCACATTTGCTGCTAGAGTGAACATCCAAACATTCATTGTTACATATACTTAGATGCATATCTATATCTCTTAAGCTTCAAAGTATCATTCAGTCATTTAATTGCGGTTAGCATTAGAAAGACAACTACAAACGTTTCAGCATACGATGCCAAGTGCAAAGCAATCAAAGCAAGATACGCAACTGCAAAAGCTTTTTTTTTTTAATTTAAAATGAAAAACAAAAATCAGTTTAAGATTTCTTCTTTTATAAACAAATTCAAATTGTGCTGTTGTGCTCAATTACTTAATTAATATAAATTAAAAGTATGAACGTTTTTTCTAAAATGCTAACAAGTAGATAGGTACTCATGTTTTAATGAATTCAAAGTTATTACGAATTCACCTTTTTTTTATTAGATACTTGTCCACTCGTTTGCTTGCATCACCCACCCTAATTGATGATTATTTATTTTTACAGTTGATTAACCCATTATCGATTTCAATTTTGAACAATATTGTATTTCTACTTTCAGGTGAAGTAATATTAACGATTAGTGATGTATCGAATGCCAGATTAGCGGATACTTTTTTTTGGAATAGAAATAAAGGAAAATTAATGGCCATAGATATGAGTTATAATAATGGTTACATAGATTTCAACATGTAGAACATAATTAATGGAATTATTGCATTTTGTTATGGACCTCCTCAAATATAAATAAGAAAATTGGTGTGAGCGTAGTTTCCGCAATTTAAACATTAGTTACACATTTGAAAAAAAAATTGCGAATGCGGATGCGAATCCGAATGGCAAAATTATGCGAATGGAAACATCCGTTACATCACTACTAACGGTGTTCAACATATGCATAATTTGAAGTATAGAAGCTGTGGGTTAAAAAAAACAAAGGCAAATATCAATTTCTCAAATGTAACACAATTCTAAAATTTACTTAAAAGGTAGATAAAAAGGTTAGTTCCGGGGTGGTTGAACGTTAAAAACCCCTAAACACTCTCCACAATAGTAAGGAGCTATTTCAATTGTATATAGTATAGACACTGTATACCAATTTTCTTTGAAATCAGTTTTTGATCATTTTACTTCTATGGGAGGTACCACGCCCACAGAACCGATTTTCTCCATTTATGAACTTTATTTATATCTTTCTTGAAGATAAGTTTATTCTAAGTTTGGTTGAGATTATTCGTTTTGCTTTAGCTATTGCGGCTATGGACAGACGACTCAGTTAGTTCTTGTATAAAAAGGAGGGAAATAATGGGCAAAAGCGAATGGCAAGAAGTTCCTCGAGTTTCCATTTGGATCTATACAATATAGGTCGAAATTTCTAAAGTATAACCGAAAAAAGGTGAAGTCGTAATTTTGAATCAATGTCCCCATAGTATTAAGGACCTAAAAACTAGTTCTAGGATTAATTGTCTAAACATTGACAGAAGTCAGAAATTTAAGTACGAATTAACTGTAGTTTGGCATTACTAATTAACTTCTGAATAATACCAGTTTTTGGCCAGTTTGTGGTTTTCGTTACCTTCTAAGCAAAACAGATATTGAAGTCGTTATCTAAAAATTACCGGGCCTTACTGGGAAGAACACTCGATATAGGGTTTCCAACTTCGTAAATCAGATCAGTTTCAGCATCAGTTTAAAGTTAGTGGGCAGTCCACATTTAAAAATCTCTTAAGTTTTAATTTGGCATATCTACAATGTAATCCTAAAAGATAGCAATTCGTGCAGTGTAACCAAAAAACAAGTTCTGCATTACTAAGTTACTAGTAACTTTAGCAAAAGTCCGGAAAAAAAATATGAATTAACTGTAGTTTTGTACTAACTCCGCTTATTTTTGTTCGAACTTATCGTTACAAAATTTCGAAACTTTATTTGTAGTGCTTATATTCAACTGTCACTTTAAAGCAACTGACGGCCAACAATGGGTTTAAATCAATTTGCAGTTGCTTGCAAATTGTTAGCAACAATGACTTTGACAATAACTAATGACATTTATGATGTTTTTGTTATTTACCTTTTTTTCTATGTACATACATATATTTTTATTTATACATACATGATTATTATGATGTCACAATAATTTTTTGGCTATTTCCAGTGTTAGTCTTAATTTCTCGTGTTATATTTTTTACTAATTTTTTTTGTCATAAATTTTAATAAAGTTCTAAAGTGGACATTAAGAAAAATCATTGAAAGCAAAGGCAGCAGAAGTAGCAATAGCAATAAAACTTTGTATGAAGTCATCAGAAGCAACAACAACATAGGTTTTTAAATATTATTATCTAATTTTTATTTTTTATTTTCTGTTCGCGAACTTTCAAATGTATAAATATATAACTTTTTATACACATCTATTTGGGTATTTTCATGACTTTGTTTACGTTTATTGCGCTTTTTCGGGCGGGTGTAGATGTATTATTTGTTGTTATTATTATTTTTATTGTATGTAGTTTATTTGTGTTTTGCACTGATAAGAGCAGGTGACAAAAATAGCAACCTCAGTAGAATTAATTACTCTATATTTTGCATTTCTTAGTTAGGATTTGTTTTCAAAAACTAACTGCAATTTTTTTTATTCTGACTTTGTTTGATTGGGCGAATATAATCCAATTTGATAAGAAGTAGTAAATAGTGAGAAAAGCATTTATTTTTAAATTAGATTGTGTAAATAATTGTTGAAAAAAGTTTGCGCATTTATAGAAATCTTATCAAGTATATGTGCATATATATTCTATCGCGTTATAGTGGCCTAAAAACGCTAGCCATACGAGCTGCTAAGATAGTGTTAGATAAGAAAAAACAATATCTATAAAAAATTTGTATCTTGAAAATGCAAACTTAATGAAATTGAATGCAATCAGTCTATTGGCAAAAGTCGCTGTCAAAACTTCTTTGAAGGCCGTGATACTTAAGAAAAATGCTACTAGGCTCTGAACTTGCCACTGTTCTTCCATAACATAAAAAAAAACAAGGAAAGAAGAAATAATTTTTAATTTCTTTAACTCATTTTGGCCTGGTACGAGATGCCATAATCCAATTTTGAAAATTTTCAAAATCCAATTTCCATATGTCTTCAATTAGAAATTATAGTAAGTACTTAAAAAAATGAAAGGAATTTGTTTCTTAATTTTAGAGGGTTTAGTAATTTTTAGTTTACCCCGAAGAAATAAAGTGACCAGGTGTAAAAAAATTAAAAATATTTCTACGCCACATCATGAGCAATAAACATTCCCTGGGATCAAATATATTTAACACAGTATTTTAGGAATTATTGTAAGTTAAACACAGAGAAATGTGGATATATTCATTTCTGTTGAATTTTGCCTATTTCACCATATGTTTCTTTACAAAAGTTTGGTCAGCTTTAGCCTCTTAAAAATATATAAAGATTTGTGAAATTATACTTTCTGCATCAACTTTATTATTTTATATAGGTGAATTTGAAAAACGCTGATTCTGAGCAACGTCAAAAAGATGGCAGTCCCATCGATCCAGGATCTACGGTAGGCCAATCACCAGTACAGATTATAACAAAATGATTAATGAAACTAGTACTAAGCATAATGCTTAGTAGAAGCCCTAAGCTCCCAAGAGGAGTAAAAGAAAAAAAAGAGGAATAGTATATGCAAAACTCATTCTTTTTTGATAACGTTACCCAGCAAGTGGCTTTTTCTTTTTGCAAAGTCTAAACAATAACAGAGATATAATACTCTGTAGTACTAGCAGACCCAAGGGGTTTCATCACACAAAGTAGTGTTTTAAACACATGCACCGCCATCTCCAGGACAAGTATAAATTCTTTGAAAAATTACTAATTTTAATATCTCCACAACAATTAAGTTCCAATGTCTGCAGTCATGAGCAGAACCATGGGAGGGATTTGAAAATAACACACCTTTTCGGAAGGACACTCAGAGAAATACTAGTAGACTATATTTATAAGGATAAAGGATGCAAGACGATTAATGCTGTATTTGTGGATATCCACAAATAAAGTAAAATAAAATTAGAACTTGATTGAAGTCTGGAATCATTTTAAATAGACTAAGCCATATTTCTGTGGTAAAATGAAAAACATCCTATATCGACTTAAGATGGAAAATATTTACTCATATATTTTTTATAATAAATATTAAACTGGTGAAAATTTTAAAATAATTTTTAGAATTATACATATATCGTCTCAATGATGGTCTTTGTATTGAGCATAGAGTCTTTTGAAACAGTGCTATAATTTTTATAATATTTCTATAATAAACTATCAAACTCGGCTGACAAGAAAATAAACTTAAGCTGTTATTTATTTTTACCAGAGATTTAATTCTTGCGTCACTGTATTTCATCTTCATAAACACCCTTCTCTTGGCATGGGATTTCCATAACCAGAATATAATAATATAATACCTACATAATTTTATACTTATTCTAAGGACCACATATTTGAACATTGGATGTAAAATGCTTCTTGAATTCTTAGCATTTTTCGTTTCATTTCATCGTTTTGTTCCAATTAAAATTTATAGAATTTCCCTTGACGCACAATTCGCTACGTTTGCGGTATAAAAATGCTATTGTATTTTATTTATACAAAATTATTTCGCAATTTTCACTCATTTTCTTTTTTTAATTACTTTTCTTGGTTTTTTTCTTCTTCGTCTTACCTTTTTGTTCTGCTTGTGCTTGATGTTGTTGTTGTTGTTGCTTTGCATCAACTTGCTTGTGTGGTTGCTGTTGGTCCTGCTGCTGTTGATGTTGTTCTTTCAACGAGTGTGAGTCATCCAATGTTGCTGTTGTTGTTGCTGTTGCTACTGCAGCTGGTGTCGCTGCTGCTGCTGTTGCTATAGTTGCAGCAGTGGGAGCAACGACAGGAGCGGCAGTCGAAGCTACAGCTTCCATTGTGTTAGCGATAGAGCTTTTCTCCATAACATCCGCCATATTGAAAAGTTGTATTCAAATGGCTTCAACTTCCTTTCTGTTCTCTTGCAGAGAATGCAGCGAAGCAGGCAAACAGGCAGAGAGGGAGAGGAACAGAAACAGCTAAAGATGCGAATATACACGAATGTTATATGTACTAAGCTCAAACACTCAGTTCGTGTTGTCGTCGTCGTTATCCCTTCTTCTTATTCTCCTTCTACTATTTTTTATTTATTTTCTACGTACTTTTTTCCTTCTATTCACTGATTTTATGTATGTATGTGTGTGTATCTTTTATTTGTGAAAAAAAATAATTATCTTTTAATTTTATTTTTATGAAAGAAATTTAATAATTTACAATTGAAACTTTCTTATGTAATTTATAATTGGAATTTGCTGCACTTTTATATTTTACACTTCAACTTTTATTCTGAATGTGATAATCTAATTTTTGATTAACTCCTTTATTTGAGTATACCAACAGAAATCGTTCTAGGAAAAAGTCATCCCGTTTTCCCCAAACGATTTAATGTAGGTATATACAAATGGATTTTTTTGTTTTTAAAATTTGCTTTCCGGTTTTGGCATATTACGCCGCAAATTTCGCACTAAACCGGTTCAATTATTGTTTATTTCGTTTTAATTAAACACAATTTAAATTTAACTTTTATTCTGAATATTTTTGTTTAATTTTTTTCTTGTTATATTAATTTGCACCTTTTTGTGTTGAGCCGCACTATGGTCGCCGCCGAAGAATCTATTTGGTCTGTTATCTCGTCTTCAACTGATTTGGAAGCGAAATAAAGAATTTGTAATTAACGGCCGAACAGCTTCACAAGAGAGTACAACAAATAAGCGAGAGAAAAACATATACAAAGAGAGATACTGTGCTTTCTGTATTGTCAGTTGTTTCGTTAAACTTTTTAGTACATTTTCATTAGTTATTGTTGAGGGAGGGTGGGAAGTGGGTGTGTGAGTGGAAGAAGTATGTGTGCTTTCACTTAATATTTTTATTTGTAAGCGACATCTCTTGCCAATTTAGCATAAACAGTAAGCTTGCATGTGGATACACTCAAGTGTAAGTATTAGTAAAAAGTTAAAATTAATAAAAATGTAGATTTTTATTACTGAAAAATATTAAACAATCTTGATTACTTAAAATCTTAGGGAATGAGATATAATTATAGTAACTGGCTTGCAGAATTGCCACCTGCGAATGACATTCATCATTCTATTCGGTCTGGTAGATCCGAAAATGATTCCAAAAACTACTATATAGCTATCATATACTTACCTTTTGGAAAGAAAGTGCAAGGAGTGCATTTAAGACATTCTAAAAGTCGCTAAGTGTTTTAAATCACAACTCGAAGTGGATGTAACTCTCTGGCAAGACAGATGGAAGTTACCGAATCGATAGAGCAATGCAACATTTTTCCCCAGTCTAAAAATATTGCTGCAATTGTTTGCTAGTGTTTCAGCAACACTATCCTGAAAGGAATAAAAACCTATTTACGCTTTAGTTTTAAATATTCTTTTAGTCAAATTTGGATAACCAGGCAAATTAAATAGCACAACAATTATATTTATTTTAAGCATCAAATATTTGATGTTAGAAAGAAAGTTATTCTTTATGAAATTCTGAAGAGTTTCGCCACCACCCTACTATGAGGCTTTACCCTGATTTTGGTAGTTTTTAATAATTTTAATTTATTTTCTCTTGTATTCTAAAAATTTAACAAAGAAATTATACATTGTAGAACAAACATAAAATTTTCATGCCCAGTTGGTGATCAAAGAAATATTTTAAATTAACTTTGAAGTGCTAATCACGAATCTGCGGTCCATTTTTTCCAGCTTCTTGTATTTCCAAAATACCGATAGTTAAATTTTAAGTAGTACAGATTTGGTGTCTGAGGTCAAATTATTCGTTTTAATATTCTGAAAATTTTTGCTCTTACAATACCGAATCCCTTAGCCTCCTTTCCTCTCATTTTGTTTTTTTTTTTATAAGCAGTAAGCGTTTTTTGGGAAAAATTTTCCTTATAAAAAGTTAGACAGATACTCTAACAATAGAACTGACAAAGCCTAGCCATTTTAGGTTAAACGGTAACGTCTGAGACAAAGTTGTTTCCTATGAAAAGTTAATGGTTTTTTGGGTTAGTTGATGTGGGTTGATGGTTTTTGTTTTCACACCTCTCTGTACCTCTCTTTTCAAGGATTTTTGGTACAAATTTAAGCTATGGACGTCTGACACGTGTATATAATAACTTTGTTTTAATAGTAGCCACTTAAAAAGTTTTTTTTCCAAAAAAAAATTTTTTAATTTTTTGGCAATCTTTTTTTAGAAAAAAGTTCGGTTTTTAATTTTTTTAAATGCATTTAATTTTTTTTAGCTTTTTATAAAAAAGCACTTCCGTACTAACTCGGTCTCAGCTCTCAAAGTCTCAATTTTAAAATGCCGATTTTTTTATTTTAATAAAGTAAAAAAGAAAAAATAAATAAAATTAGAAGACCCCTTAAAATAAAGTCACACCACACAGTGGTCTGCAATCCCAAAAAGCTGGCCATAAATCGAAAAATAAAGTTTTTTTTGGGAGGGCTCTGACATTTTAAATAGTTGCAGTGATAACCCTAGCAGTGGTTTAGAACAACGCATAAGTACAGCTATTCTTCAAAAAATTGTTTTGCCTTTTCAAGTCTAAGTAAAAATAAGTGTCGGAACGTGTGGAATTTTCCTGTGGAAAAAGTGTATTATTAAAAAGTGCGTAGTTTTTAAACGGTTTCGCCGATCAACTTGTAAGAGTAAGTACTTTTCATATATCTAAATAAAAATATTATTTACCTATAATTAAAACAATAAATAAGTAATGAATTCATCGGTGTTTTTATCTTGTAAGCTGTTTTCAAGGTTGAGAAAAAAAGGGTTTTAAAAAAATTTCCAAGGGTTCCTGCCAAGTTTTTAGTTTTAAATTATTAATTTTTGTAAAACATATAAAAATACCCGTAGCCGAAAGTTGCCGGAATGAATTTTACACAATATTTTCAATGCAAGGTACAGATGCGCTATATTCTATGTCCCAGCAATTGTAACATCAAAAAAGTATTTGTATAATAAAATTTTTTTTGTGTAAAATTCGTATAAATGAGGGGAGAGGAACGTTAAAGATTTTTGCGTCCAATAACTGTTAAAATTTCCTTGAGCTTACATTAGCTGTATTAGCCATCCTCCTCTATTGTCTCCTTTCGTATTGACAATAGAGACAACATCGGCATGCATATCAAAAATCTACCACCTTGAATACGCCATTTTGTTTTTTTTACAAATTAAGAACGGATTCATAATCATAGATTCCAAGAACCAACAAATGTTTGGTTTCGTCAAAATTCGATACTATTTTTGGAAATGGTCCGCCATTTAGTTTTTTAAAAAACTTAGATAGAATTCGTAATTAAAGACTTAAAAAACCCCCAAATGTCGGGTTTCGTCAAATTCTATAATTTTTTTTGCAAATGGTCCACCATTTTGGATACGCCATTTTGTTTTTTTAAAAACTGAGATCGGATTTGTAATCACCGACCCTAAAAAACTCCTAGCACAAATAATCATTACAAAAGAACGATTTTTTCGAATTATGGCCAGCTTTTCGGGATTCCAGACCACTGTGCACCACCGTAATTTAGTAACCCAAAATTATCATAAAGCACTTGAAAATCCAGAAACATTCACGCTCAAAGGAAATTCCAAAAATAAATTTTTCCAATTTTTCATTTAAAAACATAAAGTATTATTTCAAAATTTTCGGAAAGCCTTAAAATTTAGAGCCTAGTTTTCACTTTGTATTAATAAAAAAATAACAACTTTCTTGGTAATAATTAAAAGATTCAGTCTTCATATTTTCGCAAAGGTGTCACTTGCATTAACTTATTTATTGTATTTGAAAAGAGACGATGTTATTTGTTTTTCTTATTTCTTATGTAAAATCATTATAACATTATCATTAATTCATAGTAAGTACAAATAAGCTAATTATCAAATTAAGATATGTGGTATATACATACCTACATATAAAAAAAAATCCCAAAAATGTTTTCTTAACGAAATGCGCAATACACAGAATACAACAACAAATGATTCTTTCTCACACTAAATGCGCATCAAATTGAAATATCGAAATATCTGTAAGCAAAATTTGAATTTATTTTAAGAAGATGTTAAAATGGAACCAATTTTTTATTTTCAAGATTTTCAATGCAGTCGAAATTTCGAGTACCTAATTTGAATTGCAGGGTGTGTTGGTGTATCCGTTTCCTGTCAAAATGGCCGCAAATTGCTGGATGTATATGTGTGTTCGAAGTATTTTTCGCATATTGCACATTCGTACATTTTGTTGTTGTTCTTCTTATAATTTTTTTAGGTGTGAAGTTCATGTATTTACAAAATGTTTGTATGTAAGTGTATTGTGTACAAGTGTAGTAAGTATGTGTGCACGATAAAGAGAGAAAGAGAGAGAGGGGGGAAAATACGTCAAAATCTCGTTTCAGCAACTCATATAAATATATTACACTGGAAAAATTTTTAACCGAAATTGTAAGTTTTTTCTTCATTTTTTTGTTGTTGTTTTTGGCATTTTAAAAACAAAATTACAACTAAATACAGTTATGCATTTCTCTTTCTATGCAGCATTCCTTATTTTGCTTTTTCTTTATTCTTCTATCTTTGTTGGTTTTATAGGTAATTTAGAATATATTTACGCTTTTCTGGTTGTTTGTTGTTTTTGTTTTTATTACCGTTGCTTAGATTGTAAAATATTTTTGCGTTTCTTTTTTTTTTTTTTTTTTTTTTTGTTTGTTTGGCTTTTTGCAATTTTATAATTTAAATTTATAATTTGTGTGTTTTTATTTTCTTGAGCAAGTTATTAAAATTAAAAAAATGAACAACAAAAATATGTTTTAACTTTTTTTTTTTGTAAAATTATAATTTAAATTTTTTTATTTTTTTAAAAAATAATGTATTATCTTTGAAGTTCAATTGCAGTAGTAGTAGCAGAAGTAGTATTTAATTAAAATAAATAATTATACGAGAGAGAGAGAGATGAATATAACATCTATGGAGAATGGTTGTTGCTATACTTTCGATGGTGTTTTTTTATAGCATATCTGCTCTTTCACACATTCTGGCAAGAAATGCTGTAAGGAAGAAAGTGAAAAATATGCATAAGAAATTAGAAAATCATTTTCTTTTTTAATTTTTTCAATGGTTATTGTTAATGCGGCAGCAAATTTATATAAAATAATAAAATTTAAAATTACACGCTGAATAAAACTAAAAATTCTAATTTTAAATTATTTCGCTTCAATTTGTGTTAAAATTTAACAGCTTGATTTTAGAATGATTTCGCTGAGAACTACAGAATTAAAAAATTTAAATTCAAGGCACTAGCAAATATGATTCGTAATAAGCGAAGTTGGTTTAAAAAACAAAAATCTCAATTCCATTTTTGAGCTCAGTTTAAAGTTATTTGGAAACTAAATTGGTACTTTTTAATTAGTTTGTAAGTTCATTTTAAAAAGTGAAAGTACCCCTCATACATATCATTAATACGAAGGAAAATGCTAGTTCATTATTTTTAGGGAATATGAATCCATCAGTTCTCAATTAATTTATTTCACTAACTTTTAAATATAATTTGTTTACAAACACAAGTCATCTGAAATAAAATAAGATTTATTCAGGATGCCGTTTGAAATTGATTTGATTTTGGAGCATTAGAGGGACAAATCGTAAATCTACAGAAATATCCCACTTTAAACTCCAAGAGAAAAATGTTTTGATTTTAAAATAATTTAGAGATAAATGGATAATTAAGATAAGTGATTGTTCGTAATATGAATATATTCTTCTTCCGTAAAAAAGTTGAAAACACACACACTATGATCAAAGTTAATCCTTCAAATTCCATCACTTGAAACAGTTTAAGTTATACCACAGTTTAACTTTTACCAGAATATCAGTGTCAGAAAATATTCCTTTATAAAATAGTTCCAGAAACATTGTACATCAATAGATCATCTGATTAGACTCTTTGTTAGGCCTCGCCTCTTCCAGAATATCAGTATTTGTATTTAGATAAGAAGATCCCTTAACTTGGACCTGACTTAACTTCGTCTTAAGTCGCACTGGTATTCCAGTCAAGCTTTAAGTAATTGAAATAACTTTTTTTTACTAAAACAATCCACACAGGCATTTTTCACATTTTTCTACAGTGTTCATTGAGTCTGCATTTTCCTTTAAGAGACGAAAGAATAGTTAAACATTGATAACTAGCAATGTCTAACTATTCTTAAGTAGCATAAAATATCTACTAGTGTATGTTTAGAGCTTCTAAATATATACGTATATCTAGTTTTATATTTCATATTAAACTGAAGGCAAGGTTTTTTTTTTGCCATGAAAAAAATAACTTTTAAATCTAAATTTTAATTAAATGAAAACATAAATAAATAAGTAATAATATTAAAGCAATAATGAAAACGAGAAAAGTGCATTGGAGATTTAATATTTATAGATTACTTACAAATAAACAAACATATTTACATATGATATATTTACTTAACCTTTTAGTAATGCCTTTCTAAAAAGAGTTATTTGTTTTTTATTAGTAGAAGCAGAATTTATTTTAAATGAAATTAAGTTTCATTTAATCATTTTTTAAGCTAATTTTTAAATATATTAAACTTTTTTACTTACCGTTTAGTCGAAGACAACGGGATCGCTCATCATCCTTTGGATGAATTCTGTTATTGGCATGAGTTGACATTAAAAGTTTGTGATTTTTCGGTACACAGTGGACGTACATTAGACATCAAATGGATATATTTGTGCATTATAAAAATAACAAAGTGCAATGGGATTGTTTATTTTTGTTTTTGTGCAAATACAAAATATTTTTCACGTGGTAGGTGGTGGTGAGGTGGTGCACATAAAACACAGTACAGTGATGTAAAATAAACATAAAAAATTTGAGAATACATATTAATAACTAAAACAAATAGTAATTTTAAATATAAAAAAAAAAAAATCAAATAAATATTTTATTTGAAATATAAAAAATTTCACTCATTTAAATTGTTTACTTTAAATTCAGTGATTCTAATTGAAATTTAAAAAATATATATATATATCATTTATACATATAAAAGTTCTACTTACGGGAGTATGGGATCATGCCTTCATCATCCTCTGGGTCCATGCAGTCAGCGAACAAAGATTCAACTTGTTCATCATCCAAACTTTCACCTGAAATAATAATAATTATTGATATTAAATACAAAACGTATTGAATTAATTTTTCATTTAATTGCATTGTGTTTACCTAATGCAAGGAGGGCGTGTTGCAATTCAGCAAGGAGCATGGTGCCATTTTCTTCTTTGTCGTACAATTTCAAACATTCAATGAAATCTTCATAGCAACCTTGTTCCTTTTCCTTCTTGAGTTGTGAGTACACTGGGAGGAATTCTTCCAGGGTCATGGTCTTCTCCTTCCTCTTCTTAGTGCCGCCCATCTTTTCGATGAGTGCCAAAGTTGGATTCAAGTTGAGGGCACGAAGAGCATCACCTAGATCAACACAATCGATGCCAACGCCAGGGCTGCCCATGACTTCGAATACGAATTCGACATCTGAAAATTGGAATTAAAGAAGGAAATTTAGTTAATTGTTTGATGAAAGAAAGAACGAAAGGGATAGCTACGTTGCTCCATAGAAAATGGTTATACAAAAAAAAAAAATTGTAACTATCATTAATTGCGCATAATTAATTTATCTCTAGGTCAAGATCGGTGAAGAATAGGCGCATATTATTTACCACTTCCTAATGTCTTGTTCTTAAAATTGTATTTAAAATCTTGCTAATCAAAAAGCAATTATTTTTATATAAAATTTTAATTGGCAGACAATGATGAATATTTTTGTTAGATATCATTACTATAGAAATATAAAATTTTCTTCTAAACAAAATTAAATTTTCGGAATATTTTCTTTTACTGTATACTCATTTATCGGTGTCATTTGACCTTTAATGTCAATTTCAATACCCTGCTGAAGTTTTCTGATCAAACTAATGGTTTCTGAGAACTGATATACTGGAACAGTAATGAAGTTTTGTTTTTAAATCTAGACCATGGTATAAAAAAGATCTACCGTACCCCAACTCTATATTATCTGAAGTCGCTGCTCCATAAACGGACATGGTAAATGCCATTATTTATTTCGAATGAAAATTTCAATAAAATGTATTTTGAGATAAAAAATAATCACACTTCAATAAATCGTAATTCTCTGAACATTATCCCTCTAGTTCGCAAATTTTTTTGATATTGGTATAAAAAGCGCAAATCCGAACTCATAATCCAAAACATAAATTAAAGGGAGTGGTTTTATGAAGTGGGAGAGATTGAATGACTAAAATTATTTGTTGTTGAATGAAATTTTTATCAATTTGTTTTAAGTAAATAAATATAAATAAAAACTTCAAATTGCCAGCTACTCACAGGCAACTAGTTTCTTTTTATCTGGCTAGTATGACGCGAAGTATTTTATTTATTGTTTTTTTCTTAACTCAAATTCTCAAATTCAATCAAAATATTTAATTTTTAAGCTTAGGAACTAAAGGGTTAAAACTGTCTTGAGATTGTTCCTTATAAAAATCGGCAATGTTTTGCAGTAACTACATTAAACTCGGATGAGAATAAGAATGTAAGCAATAGATTCTTAAAAATATATTTAGAATTTATTTGTATTATTAAATTAAATACCTAGTTTAGTTCATATGATTAGTTATCCTCAAGCCAAAGGCAAGGATCTAGCATACGAATACCAAGTAATAAAAAATCAGGTCAACCCGGTAACCCTGAATTTCAAAAGGCACATTTTTAGACATTTGCGAAATGTTGTCATTATATCACATCATTAATGTCTACTGGCAAATGCTTATTTAACCTTCAGGGTTCATGTACACACTTATACCCGTATTCATGTATATGTATACAGCTGCTTAGGTCCCTACATCTATTTTTGGTTATTGCCAATAGGAGGAAATGAATGCCTAAATGACATTGCCAGCATAAAAAAATTTTTTGAATGGAAATTTTTTAAAATTTTCAAATACTCGTATGTAATATGTATGTAAAAAAAAAAAAAAAAAAAACGTATAATGCGTAAATATATGCTTTCGGCTTTCGAAAATCAAAGAAATTTGACACCCGATTGCAAACAGAAATCGTCTTCGGCAAATAAACGAACATCAACGCATACATATTTATGTATTCTTGAGTATACAAGTGAAAATTTAGTTAAAGTAGAAAAAAAAATTGTATTGGAAAGAAAGACATTTTCCCAAAATTAGACATGCGTTCGGGCGGCGGTGGTATACGAATTCAGAATTTTTATATTCGGAATTCGGTTTTCATTTGTATTACTCAATGGCAATGAGAAATTGTATACACTCTCACACACACATACAAAATACATTGAAATTTTCTTCGTATTTTTTATATATATATTTTTCACGATTTTAGTTTTTGGTTATAATTTTTGTTTGAATTTTTTTTTTTGCGCATTTTTGTCGATCGTTGGTTCCTTAAAAATAGCACATCACAAACAACTATACGAGAAATATATATGCGCTATCGTTTGTGAGATATTTTGTTCAGAGGCAATTCGATTTCCAACACTTTGTCAAAATGCGTTACGAGATCTTTGAAAATTTATATGTATGCATTAACAATTTTTTTTTTTTTTTTTTTTTTGATTTTAAACACTTTTGGCATACAATTAAGTAGAGTCCCATAAGTCCAAACTAAAAAATTTAATTTCGTTACTGCTGTTATGTAATTCTCCACTTTAGGACCCCATATTTTCTAGAAGTTTTTCTTTTTCACTTTGTGCAATTCTTTTTCCCCTACCCCACACATTTTCGAGTTCACTTCTCTGATTTAAAATTCAGTTCCATTTTCATTATGAATATCTTCTTGTATAACCATTCTCCAAAAAGAAAAACTCTTCTAGGTTAGAGTCGAAGTTATGTAGCAATATATTAAAATGTTAAGGTATTCCAAAGTATAATCCATAAAGTTGGTGGAACTTACTTTCTACTTCACGCTTTGGTACATCGGCCTATTTTTTGTTTTTTGGAAATAAAAAAAAAAAAATGAAAATAACAAATTAAGTTCAAGTACTTTCAATTTTAATTTATACATATACATATTATTTTTATGAATTTCTAGTATCCACTTATATATGTAAATGTATATATGCAATATTTTTTTAGTCCGTTCCGCACAACTCACCATTTTGTCTATTGGATGAGAAAAATCAACTAACTCGCGGATGAGCTCGGTCTCGACTGAACGCTGTTCGTCTAAAGCAATTCGGAAAGGTAATTCTGAGGTGGACTAGCACAAACGTCAGCAGCACCAACAGCAGCAAAAAGATTTTCACAATTTTCCGATCTTCAGACGCACACATGCATGCATATAAATATGTATAGGTATGACGAAATTATGTAGTTCGCATGTATTAGTCGACCTCACAACGCCATGCGCACGTTTTCTCTATGTATATATCTGTGTTTCAAATAGTTCACATTTTTCTTCTGTTCAGCTATTGTGCCTGTTGGCTGATTTTCTTGGCTACTTGGCTGATTTTCTTACTCACTTGAATTTACTTTCGAAACGTCCGAATATACACTTTCAATCATTTTACTTTGCCTTTTTGTTTTTCCTATTCTATATTCCTCATCTGTTTCATTTGAGTTTTTCATTATTTTGGCTTTCTCCTCTTGGTACGGTATCATACCACCACATACCGAATGTGCTGGCAAGTTTCTTCTTTTACTGCTGCCGTCTTCTCCTCGGTTTTTTGTGTCTATTTTTAATTATATTTGTACAAAATAATAATAATCATTTGAGGCATGGGCATGTCTCACTCACAATCTTTCTGAATAGTGTTGAATATCATTAAAGGTGTCGAAGATAATATTTTTTGAGAATTTCAGATTTTTTATTATAGTTGAATTTCTTATACACGTATTTTTTTTTTTTTTTTTTTTTTGTTCGTTTTATTTCAAATCTGCTGCGCAGTAGCCTCTATATAAAGTTAGTTGTCTATTCCGCCATAGTATATTTTAGCTATAGAAAAGAATTTCTTTTCTAACTTTTTGCTTATTCGACCCTGATGTGATTTCGTTATTTGCTCTTATGCTTTCGGCAAATTTCATTGTATTTTTTTTTCTGTTTGTATGTATTTGTATAAAACAAGAAAAATAAAAATAAATTGTGCTGGCAACACCGCGTTAATGGTATCTATGTGATCATTGCAGATACACTCATGAAATTGGCATGCTGGCCGTCATTTACACACATCGCATTTATTAACAGATTTATGTTTGTCTTAACTATAAATTTTCTTAGTTTATTTTTAGTTTTTAATATTTTTTATTCAGTAATTAATTTTTCCTGTTTTTATGTATGTAGAGTTGAGTATTTTTGAGATTTTATTATTTTGCGATCATAGTAAGGTGGGAAATATAAGTGGATGATGTTTATATGTAAAAAAAAAAACAATATTTACACTACATACTCAATTCACATCTGTGATATTTAAATTTAAAGACGTGTAAGCAATATTACATTTTTCCACAATGATTTATTGATATGATATTTTATCTCTAGGTATATTAAAAGTTTCCAGCCGTGATTTTACATTTCTTTAACCCTTTCAGACACTTGTCCAATATGTTGAACAAGAGCCTGTTACAAAAATTGTGATACACACAGTAACGGTGTCCCTCACCTGACGGAAATATGAGTCAATTTACCTAAGATTTTATTGTAGATTTGTGTTAGTGACATCTTATTAATATATATGCAATTTTCAGATTTGTAGTAGATTAAGCGATTGGTTTCCGTGTCTAAGAGGATTAAAAAGGTACTCCTAATTTTGGTGCTAAAGAAAAACACGATTTGGTTTTCAGGTTGTTATCATTTTCGGAAAAAATTGCTCCAGAATGCAGTACAACATCATTTTTTCGCGACTGTGAATTGATGACTTTTTGAAAGAGAACACTGTTAAATCTCTCGAATAAATAAAAAATAAAAAGTTTAAAATTTTTGTTTTAGGTAGATGGGTCAAGGGTCATTTTGAATAATTTTTTTGAATATGTTTATATTTGTAGTGTATCAGATTAACGGGCTTTTTGCAAGTCATGCTTGAAATACTGTAGTAAAAAAACCATTGCAGGTTGCAAAGTCTACCTTTGGACTCACGGCTCAATGGGTCAATATCTCGTGACTAATATTAATTATACTAATAGTATTATATCCTGTAACATTAGGATAACTGGTAAAAATAAAATAAATAAATAAATAAATTTTCTGACACAGTTTATTATGAAAAATCTAAAAATTAGATACAATTCTATTTCAGTAAACATAATATATCAATAGATCCGTGATTTTTCAACGATTTAGAGCAGGGTACTAAACCAGCGAAATATTAGGTTTAAACTTAGGTTCCGGTTCAAGCAAAAGTGGGTTCCGGTTCAAAAGAGTTTAAGCAAAATAAAATTTTTTTCAAACCTTATTCAAAAACTTAAAATTTTGTTAGAAATAATATTGTAAAGTAGTTTTTGTTTATTTACATTTACCACATGTATATTTTGTGAGCAGTTCTTTAACATTTCATAAACTTTAAACAAGGTAGTATATTCTCTCAAATGATATATTTGTAGGGATAACAGAAATTATAATCCAGAACAGCCTTTTTCTATTTTGGCAATTCTTCACTTATGCTCTTTGGTTTCTCGTTTAAAATTCTTTCAAAAAATAGTTGAACCCGAACCCGTCAACCAACCTGGTGTGGGCTTGGGTTCAGATTCAAACAGAAGTGGTATGGGATCCAGGGTTCGGTTTAGCTTTGTTTCAAATGCCTAACCATAGTCTTTTATTCTCTGAAAATTTTAATAGATATCTCACATAGATCACAAATGTACAATAAATTAATTTTTCTGTTAGTTGTCTGGAAAAGTATAGAAATCAAGGTAGAATATTCTTGCTTTGGCCCATCGATATGTAGGAGAGACCGAGGCAAAGCCGGTCACGGGGCAATGTTGGTCATTAACTATTTTAGGTTTTGAACATGTCCTAAAAGGAAGATATCGCTACTGTAAATAGGCCTTAACATTTTGCATTTATCAACATTGTATTGTGACTTTTCATTTGTGCAAAATTGAGTCAGATCTTTTTAAGTGTTCTTTAAGGTGCCATGAAAAATTGTTTCTTTACAGTTTTTTTTTATTTTTATATGTACATAAATTTCAGATTTAAATTTGGCTGTGATTTAAGATATGCTTTTTGATGCAATTATACAGTTTTTTAGTTTGAACAAATTTGTATTCAAAATTTATTTGAAAATGTAAGAAAGTCGACCATGCGACATAGGGGTAAATTCGGTCATCGATTTTAGTTGCATTTTAATTTGGAAAATTTTGGCGCAAAGTTAATAATCGACTTAGACGACCTCGATAGCCTAGTGGATAGTGCACTAGACTTTCACCTGGGAGGTTCGGGTTCGATTCCCGTCTTCGTCTGGTGGTTAATTTTCATAACTTTCTTATATTCACTATCAATATGAAGTGTATGAGAATTATAAGATAGTGTACAAGTACACACATTGGTTGGTAATGGCAAAACCACCAAGCCGATAAAAAATTGCCACACCGCCGTTCGGAATCGGCGTTAAACTGTAGGTCCAACTATGTGGTATCACAATGGGCCGTTCAGGCCCATTGTCTCTCGACAGCCACTCCAACCTAACCTAATAATCGACTTTCTTTTTGTGAATTAAGTTATAAAAAATGTAAGCATTTAAAAAATGTTTTTTTTTAGATCATGATTTACTGATATTATCGAGTTTTTAGAAAAATGGTACGCTGACACAAGCCATGTGATCGTTGTTGTTGACTCCGAAAATATTTTTTACGGTCATCCAATTTAGGATTTAAAATATACGATTATTATTAAATTTTAAAATCAAGTTGACTCCAGGTAGTTACCAACTTTCCCCCGTAAACTTTTGCATTGAAAATTTGTTATGTCTCTGTTTTTCAAGACCAAAAACCTATAGAAATTAGTCAGAACCTTTTTGCTGATTCGATAATACAAATTATCTACTTTTTAATATGGTATGTATATCCGTTGGATTTGGGTTTCAAAAATAATTTCCTATGTTTTTAGTAGTCCGCCAAAAAGTGATTGAATTTATCTCGATCTCCCTATCCTATCTCAATGATTTAGTTTCAAACACATCCTCACTTTTAATTTGATGTCATACTAAACTCATTTAAGAACCACTGGAAATCAAAGTTTCTGCCACATTCATACAACAAGTGTTTATACAAAAATGTTTGTTTTTGTAAAACAAAAATTCGCATAACAGATACGAATACGATACGAATACATCTCATTTTTTATATGCCTATAATTTTTTATGTTATTTTGCTTTACGCCCACGAAAATACAGCTCGGGAAAATTTTTGTGCTCATGAAGTTTAAATATTTTAGATTTTGTTCGTAAATTATTAAAAACAAACGAGAAGAATTAAATTTGTATTACAGCGCTTCCGCTTTTTCATATTGTTGTTGTTATTGTCTGTAAATCTATTTTTATAAAACGATGACACAGATCCAAAGATTCTTTTGATTCAAAGAAACACACACACAAAGAGAGAAATCAGCTTTGAAAATCTATATTTGTTTGGGTAATATCTAGAAACAATTTGGTAAATAGTTTTGTTTAGGACAAAGAAAAACGTTTTCTTAAAAGTTCGTATTTTTTATTAAATATTAAATATTTTTTCATCATATTTTTATTGTAAATATTTTTAGCTGACGTGAGATGTTTAATATTTTATGTTCACGAAAATATTTATAAAGAAATATATAAGTACATATATGATTTAAAAATTTTTTGATTAGAATAAGACATTTAATAAAATTTTAAATTTATTTTAACATTGTTTGTAAATTTACTTTATGTGCCCTCAGAGAAAAATCTAACTCATTCGTGTTTAATTCCAACAAACACACTTACGATTTTGATTATTGATTGTTTTTAACATGAATGAATTTAATATTTTTTAAATGATCCATGGTAAATTGAACACGGTTATAATTGAAATAAATCCAAAACTATATACATAAATAGTCAATTTCCTTAGGCTGTGGTTACACTGCGAGTATGCTCGGCGAACACCATGAAATTGTTGTTGCACCGAACACAAAAAGAGAGTCTTTACTCACTCTCATACCGAACACGATATGCTCGGTGTATTGTCCACCGAGCACGCCGAGTATTCAGGGTAGCAATGAGTTATTTTACAAAACAGTATCATTACATACAAAATAGTATTAAACAAACGAGTATATTTTGACAAAAAGCAACTCTGCAACGAGCTGAATATAACCACCTCGACCGAGTACGGGAGAAAATGTTTTGTGTTTGTTGAACCCCGAACACCAATATAACCAGATACTTAGGCTGTGGTTATATTGCGAGTATGCTCGACGAACACCATGAAATTGTTGTTGTACCGAACACAAAGAGAGAGTCTTTACTCACTCTCACACCGAACACGATATGCTCGGTGTATTACACACAGAGCACGCTGAGTATTCAGGGTGGCAATGAGTTTTTCTACAAAACAGTATCATTAAAACAGTATTAAACAAACTGTGCAACGAGCTGAATGTAACCACCTTGACCAAGCACGGGAGAAAATGTTTTGTGTTCGTCGAACAGCGAGTACCAACCTGTTTCGATATCCCTCTAAAACCGGCAAATCTCATCCCTGTAATGAATACTTACACTTAAGTTTTGAATGTAGAAAATTGGAGCCTTGAATTTTTAGATACCTAAAATTCTGTGCCAATGACACCAATATTCATCCTTGAACTAATTTCTAACTAGATATTAAGGTCAAACTTCAGCTCTTTTCTTTCAGCTCTTATTTTTGGTATGCTTGTGAACAGCTGTTAGGTACTATATAGTATTTGGCAGTTATAGTAAAATGAAAGTCAATACATTTTTTGAATGAAACTTGTTGCTGTAAAATATGCAGTAAAAGTACGCAGCCTCCAAAATTTTACCAATTTTATTTTGATTATATATTTACTATTGTTTGTTTTGGTCTTACATTTCCAAAAAAAAAAAAAAAAAATGTGGCAAAAACATATCTACAGATATCCCTCACATAATTATATTTATGATGGATAGAATATTGAAGCTATTTAAGAAAGAGCTGCTGATATATTTTTAAGTTAATAAAAAAAATATTTAAGAATACCAGTCCCATCTCTTGATAATTAAAAAAATTAATACACCTGGTTATTTTCTTGCAAATTAATTCATTAAAAATAGACCATTTTTACTTGTGATATCTGTAGATTCTTATGATTTTTGCTCTTATTCATTTTTATCACAAATCACAGCTGATTTGAAAACATGCAGTAACTTCATATGTATGTAGGTAAGTATTACCATCAGATGGACCACTTCTGCGCAGTTTCATGGTTTTTGAAGAGCATCTTATGACACATTTACGAAGATTAGAGAGAATAACTTAAAACCAATTTTACTTTTATCTCTGAATCAAGTAGTTCCAATTAATATTAATTTTCTTTGATACTTCGATATGTCACTTTTGATTAAAGAAAATTTATGTGCACACATGTAACTTGTATAATTTATTGCACAATCAACAAATTACACATGCATACATAACGTGCAGAAAATAAAATCCTCCCCCAAATTTTATTATAGTAAAATAGAAATGCTTTCATTGCATACGATATGTTTTCTGGTGGGGTATATGGTGTACGTCATTTCTCTATCGGTATTTAACTAAGTATGTACATGTGTGTGTGTGTATGCATGTTCAACCCTCGCAAAAAATGCTTTTCACCGAATACCAACAGTTGAGACGAATCAACTCGCAACCGAACGCAATGTTTCAATTTGTTATCTATGATAAAGTGTAACAACAAATACAGGGTGTTTATATAATACATGAAGGAAAAATTTATATCAAATCGATTTGGAGTGGATCTAAGCTTTTTAATTCAACGGGGTCGCCAATATTTCAAATAAATCTAATGTTAATATAAAAAAGTTATTTATCAAATCAAATTTGCAAACTATAGTACTGAAGACAGCCAGGTAGACTACACCCACAGAAAAAAAGGGAAAGCTCAATAGATCCTATGGTCCATCAATATGGCCCTGGAATAGAACTAAGTATTATGATTACTGTTTTCTCAAACTGTACTTTGTTTTGAATTTCGTGAGCTGTGTAGTTGAAACTAATAATGATGTGATTAATAAAAAGTAAAATAAAGAGGTAAAAATGAATGAACAATGATTGAAACAGCTATCTCAATCCCAATTATTATTATGCAAAAGAATTGCACTTCAACACCTTCTTATTGTACCCCAGAGGTCTTTGGTGCAAGCATATCCAACAATTTTTCCGTATTGAGCACATCTGAATAAGGTTGCCAGGAAAGATTATGTGTCTTTCAGCTTAAGTGTTTTCTTTCCAAAATCAAAAATGGCAGCTACTCCAACCATTATTATATATATATATTATATAATTTTGAGTTATATGGGTCAGGAGGAGGTTTCTTTATTACTTATTTATGAGGCACATTTTTGCTGAAGAAAATTTTTGTAAAAATTTATACCGACTAGTCTCAGAAAGAACCCAAAGACGAGTTAGTGTAGAGATTCATAATTACTCATCAGTTCTTATTGTAACGTTGAATTCTACATAAAAAGTGGCATGTAATTAATCTGGGTAGTATACTCTTACAAAAAATCTTTGACTAACCATCGTAAAAGACAAATATTCAAATCTGTTGTTCTATTTTAACAATATGAGAAATACCGTAATTCTTTTAATAATTTATAAACAAAAGGAACTTAAAATTCAATTCATTTCGTTGTTATGAAAAAGATTTGAAAATCATTTCAAGTACCTAACTCAAGAAAAAATATACGGGAATGATGTTTGGCCGGTGTAAACAGCACTCCGAATGAAGAAACGATTAAAGAATACATTTTTGTTTCACTTAAATCCAGTTTTCATGCCATTTGAATAAAATCCTCTTTATTTTCCTTTATCCTTTTGCTCCCTAAATAATTATTTCTATACCCTGCAACATGCTACTCACATCCTGTATACGCACTGTCCACAAAAATCTCCTCCCACCCCACATATTCGTAAATTGATACTCGTCAACTCGTCGTTTAATTCCTGTCCGTAATAAAATAGTTGCATCCGAACCCTCAGACTGTGCGTTAGCATTCAGCTCCAGAAGAAATCACAGTAAGTTAAAAACAAACAAACAAATATTTTCATAGAACAATCAAAATTCAATTAAGAGAAAATTGCTGAAATCCTTGCAAAAACGTTAAAAGAAAACATTTACCCAATTGTGAAAATAGTTAATTGCAAATGAAAATACTCAACGAAGTATGGAAAAGCCAAACCCTTTTTCACTTTTAGCCTGAACTTCTGCAAACAAAGAAACAGTTTTTTATTGCATACGGGTGCGGTGTAATTGAACAAATTGCTAGAAGGAAAGTGATAAATTGTAATAAAATTATAGCAACAATTAATTGTGGCTAAATTAAGCGCTGATAAGATAAGAATTTTCAAAGAATCTGAACGAAAATTTTCCTGAAAACCAAATGATTATGTAAGGATGAAAATTTTTTGGAAAAAATTTTCACAAAATTAATAAGCGCCATCTAGGAGATACCGAATTTTGTATCTATACCTGGAGCCGAAGATGTGGAGTCTGCGTTTTCATCGCGATGCGTTGTCAAAATATTAATCAGCTGTTGAGCGTCAGCAAATTCTCCAAATTTGGAGGCGGCGGTTGTGTGGGGTCAAATGAAGATTTTTGTTTACATTTTTGTTTATATGAAGATGATGCGAATTGAGAGCGCACAACAAACATGAGAAAAACAACTTGCATCCTCAAATATATATTGGAGTTGGGGTTTGAAGAAGCTGAGATGTTGAGTGTGACCCACTTTTGAATGATGTGAGGTTCGTTTTTAATGTCCGCTATCATGGGCCTGCGCACGCAAACACCTGTTGCATGCTCTATTTGTTTTTGAGCATTTAAATGAATTAAACTCACAAGGGTTGAAAGTGTTTTATCAATGATTTCATGTACTACTAGATTGTCTGAGGTTAGGTGCGTGACAATTTGATGGACAAATCACCTTTTTGCTTCTTCATGCGCCTAATTGGTATATACATACGAGTATGCTTCATATGCATGTAAATGTAATTGAAAGAATTGGTTAGGCAAATTGTTGCTATATTACAATGAAATCATTTTAAAAATCATTGAAAAAAATTAGAACATCATCTCGGTTTCATGGTTTTTTGATACCTGGTTTTTATACCCAAAACAAAATTGCCCATTTTTTATACTTCAAATGTCGGTAGATTTTGAATACTAAGTTTCTACAATGAAACGGATTGGTATATGTCACTATTAGATTAAGCTTACTTTTTTCACTTGCTAAGTTCCTGAACAAAACAATACAGAAGCGAATTATAAAACAGATAAACTAGCGAAAAAGGAAGTAGGTTCTTGGCTTGATAACTTGATAAATGTTATAAGAACGGTGAAAGAATATTTGGACCAGAAAACAAGGATAACAATCACCAGAACCTGGTAAGTTACATCAGTAACTGCTTTATATCCCGTTCCCTTTGGTCGAAACGGAATGAGAAAAAAAGACACGGCATTTTCTTATTTTTTAAAAAATCTATAGTTGCAATAATATCTAGATTTGGTATTATAGAGCACAGTGGTTCAAAGGCTGGCAAAATTCTTTTTTACAAGGTTGGCTTTACAATATTTTTATCATAGTTTTCTAACCAATAACTGAAATACCTTCCTGTCAAATTATTTCAAAAAAAGTTAACGCTAACACATATTTAGAGGCGTACTAAATCAATCGTGAAAAATAAGAAAAAATCAGTGAAGCTGAAAACTATAGCCCAATATACTGTCTACACTGAACCAAAAATTGTACATAAATCAAATGAACAGCATTCATAGGTTTTTGTTCATTGTGAATTTTATATAAATCTGTAAATTACTTCCCTACGATTCTTTGAACAGTGAATGTATAAGGAAAAATGTTTACTAATTTTAATGTACAATGAATTCTGAATTCTTCATTATGCAATGAATTTGTCAAAGTAAGTTTCTTAAACCTTGTTAATGTTCGGTCACTTTTTGAAACTTATGTATGAAAAAAATATAATAATAAATCCTTTGTAAAAAATTATATTGGTGATCCAAATGTAAGAAATTCATATAAATTGCCCCAATGAATTTGTTCATAGACTTAGTTTTGTAATTTTTACTCCTGGAGGTTAGTCATTGCCAGCCAATAGGTGATGCCATATAGGAAAATTTGGATTTAGATTTTTTAACTATGCCGAGTACAGAACACAGATATCCTACCCACACCGACCACTTCCTGATACCATATAAAATGTTCGGTCTTCGTGCGCATTTTCCCCCTTATACCAAGCAGTGATGTTTAGGTGCTTATATTACACAAAAACCACTAAATTTTTTGCAAATCTTCAGTACCCACTTTTCGGGAATCTTATTTTTTCAATGAAAATTATTGAATACTTCTGTTTAATCTTTCTAGCACACCAAGAATGTGAATTATTATGTGATCTTTCAACTTTTAAATAGCATTCTTATAAAAAGCAAATATTTTATAAAATAGAAAAATGGTTACAACTACAACGAACAACAATATACACATAAACAACAACGATGATTTTGATATTGATCAGGATGATGGGATGCAAGATTTGGGCCTACCGGTCTCAGTACAAACATTTCTATGGCGGCAAATTGCGCCATTCATAAGACCCAAATTAGGCAAGTTGCACGAGGCTAGTTGCATGGTGAGTTCAACAAAAAACTTAATTATCAAAAACTGTTTCAAATATTTACATTTTGCTGCATATAAAATGCTATTAAATACACAGACAAGTGAAATAAAATGTTACGTTACCAAAAAGTAAAAGAAAACATATTGAAATTGTTCGGTGAAAAGGGCATCTTGATTGATTGGCTGCTCTTATTAAATGTACATACATAAATATCAAATCAAAAAACAAAAAAAAAACACAAGATATATGTACAATACAGACATAGATATTTGCTGTAAATAAAGCTATAAATGTATGCAAAAATAAATCTAAATAATGAAAGAAATGTGAAAGAAAAAAGGTTAAACGATGCTTTTTTTGGTGCTATTAATTCGAATAAATTTTGTAAAAATTAAACAAACAAAATTTTATAAATTTCCATTGTTTGACCTTTAAAGTGATAGTTCAATTAAATGTTTCCACTTTGTAATTGAAGAAAATATAATTTCATATACTAAAATGACTTCAATTACAATCAAAAAATAAAAAGACTTATAAAATTTAGGTTAATTAAATTTAAGTAAATGTTTTCTGTCTGCATTTGTTTTCTTATTTATTTGTATATTCTTTTTGTCTACTGCTTACCTAAACACAAACATAAAATCTGTAAAAAAAAAAAAATGATTACAAAATACTATACAAAAAACGTCAACGCTAATTTATATTCTCAATACTCTATGTGAAATTTGATGTTCTAAATAGTTTTGCCAACACGCACCTGGACACCATGTAAGTTAAACATTGCGAGTTAAAACGAATGAAAATCTTTTGTTTCCCCCACACCCGTAGATACATAGGTATTTTCTAAATAAATTTGATATTTGATTTGACTATAATTTTAATATTTAATTATATTCAGTTTTAAAATTTAAATGATTTTGTTTCATTGCGCAGTTAACATGTAAAAGAGTTATGTAAAAGAGTAATGCAAAATTTAGAAAAATTAGTTTTATTTAAAAATTAACCTACATACTGTAAAAAGTTGTTTTTTTTTTTTGTTTGTAATTTTTACTTCTCTTTCACATACTCAAGGTTCTGTGTCATTAATGAGTGTTTTAAATTTAGAAGATATTCCGCAAGCCTAAAATATAAATGGCATTTGTTTTATTTGCACAAATGCACTTTTTTTTTCTAAATAAATATGCAATTAAAAATTAATAAAACCTAAAAAAAATCCATTTCATTCACAAATAAATGAGTTAAATCGAATTGGGATTGCTTACCAAATTGCAAGTGAATAAAAAGTTTCACCGCCAGAAATCTCATATATCATTTCTACATAACACGCGGGCATGGCAATCAGTACCATTTAATATTTGTTTTGATGGCAAAACTTACTAACTAATTAATAAAAAAATATCTCAAGACCTTTATTTGATAGCTAATTTATGTATAATATTAACCTATTGATTTCACTTCAATTTATGTTGTTTTCCTTATGTTTTTTTCTATTTGTACCTGTATATAATCGTATGGTTTTTATGAAAACTTTTTTCTAGATGTTTAATTATTTGTATTTGCTGTTTTAAATTTAAGTTCATATAAACATTTACAAACTTCCTTGTAGTTAATGATAATCTTTAATTATGTACAAACTAAGTTAATCAATTTTTTTCTTTGTACGTTTTTTTTTTTGGAAATGCTAACAAAGGAATCGAAAGAAGCCTGCAAGGTAAATTCAATTTCGTCTATGAATTATTTACATTTTTTTTTTTATTTTACCGTATTTTACTTTTAAACTTCAGAACTTCAAAGCTCACAAGCCTAACTTATAAAGTTTTTACCTAGATCTGGGTTCAGCTAAGCTATCTCATTTCAATAAATGTATAAAATTTGTTTTTATTAGGTTTCAATGGCTAGGCATATGCAAGTATTTAATTTCGCTTCATTATTTTGTTAGAAAATAGTTTGGTGAAAACTTGCAGCAAGCTTCTTGAGGTTCCGATTATAATATATTTTTTCTTTATAATTCGAAAGTACTGATATCAACTGTATGTATTTAAGAAATTATGAACTTCATCTTAAATTTAATTCTCATTCCGGAAAAAATGGACTGAGAACTTCTTGATTGATTTACTCTTATATTTTTAATCGATTTTGGTCCTTATCGTTTGCATAGGCTGCAAGACCTACTGTTTTTATCAATACGCCAACAGATTTTCTGGGATTTTTTTAAACTGATTCTAAAATTCTGAAATCAGCACGCAGTTCTTCTGTTTTGTGGATATTTCTTAATGTATAATTTACTTACATCTGAATAACACTTTTAATCAAAAATTGTCTTTCCAATGAATATAAAATCTTTTAATGAAAATGTGATTCCAAAAAAAAAAAGGCTTAGAAAACATTATATTAAAGTTTTGAAGTAGTGCCAAATTCCCAAATGTAGAAAAAACTGGCAATTTTTTCGATCCCTCAAAACAATTAATGAAACTGGTTCTGGTGTTTTCATTGGATCGAATTCATCAAGCTATGCAGTTAACCTGGGAAGTCGAATGTCCATTTTTTCAAACAAAAATGTTAGTAAAAATTCTCTGTGCTAGAATTAATCTAACCGTTAAAGTTCGCGACAGAATTATACTTATCTGCTAAGACAGTCAAGAAGCCTCAAATCTTTGATCTCTTGCACAATTCTAACAGTAGAAATCTTACAAGAATTATCAGATAAAAAACCAGTTAGCTTTTATTAGATCCCAGCATATTGGGGCTATAAAAATAACGAAAATGCTACCAAATCAGTCAGAAACCGGATTCTTTTGAATGGTGTTGAAAGAGCTTTCTTTAAACAATTCAAACTTGTTATTTGATAATCTTTTCAAACCCAAACAGAGGCAACATCAAAACATTGACAGCAATTTTTACGGGATACTTTCTCCTTAATGCACCGGTCTATAAATTGAAGCTCTGCCTTTGTCTAGACTCTGTTGCAGAAATGGAGAATACATTTATCCATCTTAAAATCTTAAAGTAAATTCATCAACACGAAACCGCTTAAAATCTTTAACATAGAAACAATATATGTAGCTTCCCTGCTTTCATTTTACCAAGAAACATTCTTAAATTCTGGAATTCTACTAGAATAAAAAAGTTAGTACTTAGTATACATAATTCGATTTGACACAATAGGATATAAATATATCCGCAGTACCTGGATTTACAAAATTCCGCCTACTTTTTATTTTATTTAATTTTGATCTGGCCAACAAAGAGAAAACTATCTAAAAAATAATTTATTAATTAGTTATTTTTACACTGCACATACTAATCTATTCTGATTTTCATCCCACCAACTAAGTCTTTTGAAAAAGTACTCGTCCAAAATATACAATTCGGATTATCGCCACCGTTGACCAAGGCACTGGGTGCGATACAAAGATGGCGTCTACTACAAGCAGCGTTGCCACATGTTATGCACTGTGTAGCCACATTGCTACATAATCGTGTTAAAGATATGCAAGCGATTGGACCCGTAGAAACGAAATTACTTTATACAATGCAATGGATACTGCTCTATGCTGCCGAAGAATGCGCAGATGATGAAGGGCGTGATGAGCTGTTAGCTGATACCGCTAACAAAAATAAGTCAATGGATCAATATTTGTTTTCAGTGCCAACTATAACTGTAAGCAAAAAAAAAATAAAAGTGAAGTTCTCTAAAGTAATAAAAATTATACAATTATTTTTGTTTATATTTCAGTTATTTGTTTACCTCTTTGCCCCAATTATACATCATCTAAAAGAATCAGATTTTCAAAATTTTCGCTTAGAAAATGGAATAAAACTATGGCAAGGCATGTGGGATAATCGTGCACCGGGCGCTCCCTGTTTTACAGCGCCTGTAAAACCAAAAGCACGAAATCTATTATGTGCACCAACACCAAAAGGTTCGACTGATGTATTCTCCGGTCGTAAGTTATGACTGTAGAAACTATCGGAATAGGAATATCTAACAAAAATTTAATTTTATTTCAGATAAACATTCATTGAGCGCTGAAACAGCCATGTCCCCCAAAGCAGATTCACCTCAAAGTGGTCTGTCCGAGCATGCTAAACAAGATGAAGAGGTAAGACATTTTGAAAAACACAATATTGTTTATAATATGTAGTTGACATAGTGGGATTTGAACTTTCAGAGTTCGTGGGTCTCATCGCCCAAAGAATTTGCATTTCCCGAGACCATACCAGAAGAGGCATCCAGTGTTGAAGACGAACGTGTTGTCATTTTTCGCTTACCTTCATCACCACATTTAATGGATAATTCTTTTTTTACGGTGAGTTCCTCAATTTTTAAAAATACTAATAATGTATATATATATGTACACCTGCCCCTCGATTTACCCGGTAGATATGTTCCTCTAAAAATCGTGCAAATCGAAACCGTGTAAAACGAGACAGAGCTATCTTTATAAATTTCTTCATATTGACTAAGCGCATTTTTAATTTTTCGTTGAAATTTCAGGACCCTTTAAGAAGTACAAGAATATACTACTTATAAAGAAAATTTCAAATAAGGTCTGTTTTATTAGGTCTTATTGAGAAAAACCAAAAAATCATAAAATTTTTTTTATTTTTAAATGTTCGAATCAAACTAATTGATGATAAAAGGAGGATAATAACTACAAATGCATCAAATTTAAGCAGTGATGCCTTTTTATTGGTCTGGGGTGTATATTTGTTAAACGAGTGCGCCCGTAAATAGTAAATCAGCTCTATTCTAAATATTCCCGAAATGAAATCCTCAGAAAAAAAAACAGATTTACCCGGGGATTTCCTTTCCATAATGTTTAAAACCGTTTTCAAAAATTCTCTAGATTTGCTAGTCTTACTTAACTTACATATGACTAACCTATAAGAATAGAATAATTAACATTTTATGCTTTAGTCGTCGCAACATTAGTGAAGTTTATTTTTGGAAGTAGCTTGTTAAAAACCCTATTTATTGAGTGTGTCAGCTATTTGGCGATTTATATTTTAAAACTATGACTAAATATATATGTTTATCCAGCTACAAGTTTTACTCTAAGATCTACTAATTCATACGTTTCCATTCTACAATTTCAGGCTGATGCCAGTCTACTACAGCAACAGCACTCACAAAGCCGCCGCGGCAGTCGTCAATCAATACACTCACGTGACAAAGATAAACCTTCGACAAAATTTGAGTTCGATCAACAAGAATTAATGAGAGGTGCATCGATGAAAGAGAAACGTAGCGCTTCGGTAGAAAAAGAAACGGAATCAGAAAGATCAGCAGATAGCTTAAAAGCAGATGTTTCAGCGGCAACATTTTTAGATATTGCAGTATTACGTTGCCTATTCATTTCGCATTGGCAAGAGGAAGGTATATTCTGGAGCTTACAATATTTGTATAATCGGTAGGAAATATATATAAATAACAATGGAATTGAAAGTTCTCCACTAATATATTTTGGAATTTTTTATTATAAAAAAGTTTAAGTGAAATTGGTGAAGAGGCAGCCATAACGTTAAATCAGCCACGCAAACGTTCCAACTCTTTGCCAATACCACAAATTGAAATATCACTATATCAAGGACCTGGCAGCAATAGTCGAGATAGTCCAGCTAGTTCTATAATTAAAGATTATATTGATATACCAGAACCTTCTATAACCACTTGTGTAGTTGGTAAGTACAAAAAGTTCCTTTATGGTTTTCATGTAAATTTTTATATATATATATTTTGTATATTTCTACTTTTGCAATCCACAGAAGAATCCACTCCCACTGCTGAGCGACGTGGTAGCGAAAAGAAGAAACGTGTTAAAATGGCCGACTTGCGTGCATTTGTGGAAACGAAAATGTTCTCGAAATCTGAGAAAAATTTGGAAAAAGTAGGGCTAGATACAATTTCTACTAATGGCAAGAGACCACTGCAACATGCAGTAAGATTGAACTTAATTAGAAGTAAACTCTAATTGCACTTGATGTGTTTGTTAAATTTTTGTTGTTTAACATAAGCGCAGTGCACCGAAATCATATATAAGTTGACTGACCCCCTCACTTCCCCTAAAGTTTACAAATTACCCAAATTGGTTAGTTTATTTAAATATGGATGTAAACTCTGTAGCTTGAACATTTACAGCTCTCTAAATATACTCAAATATTTCCCTTACAATGTTTAAGCTTAAAATTTTCCACATTTAAGTGTTTTTTCCCCTTTAAATGTTATTCAAATTCAAAATCCTTCACAAATAAATACTCCCTCTTAAATATTAATGTTCAATGTTTAATATATTTTTGCAGAAATTGTGACTACAAACTTTAATAATAACTCTTTAATTTCAAGGAATGCCATCGTAGTTTGGATACTGGTGAAAAGAAACTGTCACGCTCAGCATCAATGATAACACGTGAACCAGCCAGTAATTTGATCAAAGGAAAATCAATGCCTAGCTTAAGGTAAGGGCAAATGATACCATCCTTAATAATCTACTATCTAGTATCAATAAACATTTCAAACATTAACAGACGAAAACTTGTTAGGAATACTTATAAACTATTATACTAACTATAATAAATACACTTAAAATCTATCAATCTTTTCACAAGTCCACTGCGTGCTATTAACTGCAGTGTTTTCAATATCAATAAATATAACTCAACACACTAACTAAACTAGCTAATTTGTAGTTCTTTACATTCAAATAAAGTTGTATCCAACAACATTCAAACAAACAACACTCTACAAAATACTAAAGTATTATAGTATTTTAAAATCTATCCAACTATGAATCCTTAATAAAACTTTGCACTCTTTTCTCACCTCTAAAAAAATTCTCAGCTGTCTTCTTGATAGCGGGTGAGTTTGCTTTGGTAGTTCTTTGTCACTCTTGATTTATCTGATTTTCAGTGTAAAATAATCCCCCATAATAACTAGCAATACAAAATTATATGTACATACGTACTTTATACTGTTAATAAAATTTTAGGAGCTCTGATTATACGATATTCCAAATTTAATTTTCGTTTCATTTATTTTTATTAGTTAGTTAAGTATTACCAGAGTTCGTATTAAACAAACAAAGTAATTATTAAAGTTCCATTTATTTATATTACTTACTTCCTAAGTCCTTAACTATATGTATATATCTAAATATTTATGCATCTATCTCAATCAATTTCAGCTTTTCAAATGCACTTTCAAGCTTATTGGCAAGTTTTTCATAAAGTTTCTTATTGCATCGCACAAAATTAACCCTAGGATGCATGCGATGAGTCGGAGATACTTACAATAATATTTTCAGAAATCTTTCTTAAATAATAAAAATTTTAAATTTTGTTAACATAATAAAATATTTATAATAGGTTTTAATCTGTAATTTTCCAATTAATTTTATGAGTCTTTCAAATTAAAATTCTGTCGCTTTGTTAAAACTTTCGGATTTGTAACTAAATTTTTTTCATGATATCTAGTTTTTTTTTAAAAAAATGGGGTTAATTCTAGTTAATTTATGAAATTTTTTTTCTAAAGCTTAAACCTTGAATTTTAACCCTTAAATACCTGCCACCGCAGTCACCATGCACTAAAGCGATTGTCTGCGATGCCATTTTACGTTCGCCGTTTAAAACAAACATCTAATTTATAGACAAAAACTTTTTTTATCAATACTTATAAATACGAATGGAAAAATAACAACTATCGTATAGTTACAGCTATTTTTGATTTGAAAACCACGTTTTGCAAAAATTTTGCCTCACAAAATAATTATTTTTTTTTTTCCAATTTTCTTATAACCAACATTATCCTATGTCATAAAACCTGTGCCAAACGGTATATGATTAAAACAAATAACTATTTTTAAAAATTATTGCACATATATTTGAATTTAAAGCCCAAATGTTACTATAAAGGCCAGCTATGTCAATCCACATTACTTAAACGATATGTGTAAGTATGATTTTAATTGAAATCGGGCGTACTGAGCACAGTACGGTAAGGGTTAAAATTAAAATAATTATGACAATACTACAACCAACCCGATTTATCTTAAGCTGTAACTTATTCTGAAGATAAAAGCATCAAATATTCATTCCTGATTTAAGGGGTTAGCCGCATTCAGAGATGTGAAAAAATAGACATTTTCAAGAATATTTTTTGAACTGTTCTTACAATTTATTTTAAGTAACTTTGACGAAAATTAAAAAAATATATATATTAATTTTGGACCAAGTTACCAACTCGATTATGGGCGTCTCTTTGAGGGAAAAATTGTTAATCGTTAATTGATTATAAAAAATAGAAGTTTTGGTTAAAAAAAAGTCTACGCTCAACATGTAACCTGCCATAAAAAAAAGTAACTTTTGTCCTACCTTAAAGCTTTCTTGTAGTTTTTATAATATCGTGATCACCGTATCGGAAAACTCAGTTTTGGGAAAAACGTTTTTAAAGTTTACTCTTTCGACTATGAATAGCAAAAAGGCCCTACAGTTATTGTAGGATATCTTTCAAAAAAATTATCGGAACGGTTTGAAATTTTTACAGAATACTCAGACAGAATACACAGACATTTAAAAAGTGGATTGTGGAGACTCATTGTATGGTATATAAAACTAGTTATTTTCGCATGCATCCTAGGGTAAAAAAAATTGTTGAATCGAGCCCGGAAGGTCTATGTGCTAAAAATAATATTAGAAGACCACTCTTGGAATTTACCTTAACAAAACAACAGAGGTGCTGATTTTTTTTTTGATCCCAGGATTTCGCATAGTAGTCCAATTAAGATTTGCGCCTCTGTAGTTTACTGCCTAAAATGTTTTTTCGAGTTATAAACTCATATTTATAACCAGGCTGTCACTACTGTACTATGGCTTTACATTTTTATCGTGTTAAGTTAGCCTTGCCATGTCACGGTATATTAAAACTTGGATAGTGACGGTCCTAGTTCTTAATGTGTGATTTAATTTGATTTAAAGCAGCCTGGCTACCTACAAAAATGGTACACCGGTTTGGCAACGCAAATAAGCACAACTTTATTTTAATATCACTAAAATCGCTGATCGTGCGGATTTCAAAACGGCCGTCTGCAAGTCTCCTTATACACTGTTTTTGTGATGACTACATTCGGTTACTAAGCCCCTTATGCATTACTTAAAATAAAAACTAGACATGAACAGTAGTCAAAACTTTGAAAATTAACTTTGAGATTTAATTATATATCATATATTCACGTTCAGTAACTGTGGGATTTGAACTGTTTACAAATAAATTAAAGCGAGGATGGTGGAAGACCATGTCAAGTACATCTTGCATCTTGTAATCAAACCAGATAAACCAATGTAGATTAGGGTTTTTGGGTGACTCTAATTCAACTGGTTTCAATTATAATCCAAATATCGTAATCCAAATTTTCAAATTCAATCAAAATAATGAATTTTCCTGTTTTTCACAAATTTTTTACTCTGACTGCCACTACCGTCTGTGGTAGGTTTTTTAAAAGCTTGGGAAACGAAATGATAAAATGTAGCAGCATAATTATGTTATGGTGACAATTTCACTCCTTTTGATGAAGGCTGTCTATAGCCAGGATTAGTAACTAAAGGATTAAGCCTTAGCCTTGTCGTAACTTATGTTTCTACATTTGATTCCTAATTCAGTTTTGAGTTTAAAATAACATAACAATATTTGACGTCAGTAGAGGACCTTAACATGGTCCAATCTCTCTGGGGCATTAAATACTCTCAACCATTATTATGGTATATTACACATAGTAAGTTCACCATGCAAAAAAGTTCGATTCAACAAGGAGACAAATTATCATCATGTTTTCGTTTTTATGTATTATTTACTTTAGATGTATTTTTTGTATTTCAATCACTTGCTTTTTCTGCTATCAAAACTTCAATGCATTTTCAGAATATCCACACTTTTCGAATAAAAAAAAAATTTTCAAAAAATTTCGTCACCGTAGCACCATCATGCCATTTTCACTAATTATGCATATTTTACATTTGTTGAAAATACAAGATTTTACAGGTATGTTGAACCCCCAAAAATGATGCGTCCGTCACAATCATCTGGACCGCGTACCACATTCTATCCACGTAATCCAATTATAACCGTGACAGAACATACACCAACACCATCGCCTGATTATCTTAAGCGACAGGTAAGCGAAAAGTTCAACTATAATCCAAAACACTTACATTTTTATGCATGTATGTCACTACTCCCGTACTTTGAAGGGTTCAATTGATTCACAATTGGATGCGCTCAGCAATGGCGGAAGTATTAGTGGCGTCGGCGGAAATGGTGGCAGTTGTGGCGGCAGCGGTGGTACACGCCATCGTGGTCAAATGCTACGCTCACATACCGATTCACATATTGATTATACAGGTGTCGATGAGTCGGAAGCACCGGGCTCTTCCTTTTATATTACACGTGATGGTGGTATTGATTATGAAATTGTTATGCTGGCGGTGTTAAATGTCTTTAAACGTGACATGATGGTCTGCTCGCAAAGAGTGCTGGAAGCAGGTTTGAATATTTGTGAGCTACTGTTGGAAATGGGTGTCTTGAAATTGGGTGAGCACGCACATGAAATTTCAATGGGCATAATACGTAGAGCTTTATTAGTGCTCGGCTGTCACAATGGATGTAATGATGGTAAGTTATAAAATTGCACTTAAAGAATAATCTTTTTATCGAACTAATTGTTTTCTTTAGAAATTTATGGTAAATAGGAAAATACTTAAATTAAAGTGATTCAAAATTTGAAAGAAAATTTAAAGAGAAATCGAATTGGATTCATTATTGATTCAACTTCCATATTATTACTTTTAGAATATATATTTCGTATAAATTCTTTATACAAACCCTGTTCCATGGGCAAATTCCAGGCGAAAAATTAAACACCCCCTTCGGATCCACTAATGGTAGCACCTAGACAAAATTATCATATTACTTTTTCATCTCTAGGTGTACGTGGTCCTCCAGCTGATTTTTTACGTAATCAATGTCAGAAGATTCTTTCACGTATCTTACGCCAAGCCAATCAACGCACTAAACGATATCTCCAGGAAATGGTAAAAACCACACAACTGCAAGAGTTGGTCGATTTCTTTCACGCTTTCGTTGCATTCTGCGTGGATCCAAGCTCCTTGCTCTCCCCACTGAGTAAGTATGCGATATCTATCATTCATTATTATTTTCACTTACTTAAACTTAGATTTCTACGAGTAGTATGTGATTTATCATAGATAAGCAAACTTAGGCTAAAATGTAGGTGCACTGAAACTTTCCCAGAAAAACTTTTTTTGTAATCGAAATTCTTAATTGGACGTCTTGATTTTAAATACTGAAACTGACCTTTTAATTATTGCATGTTTTTCATACGCAAAATTGCTTTTTAGTATGCTTCAAATCGCGCCCTCATCCAAATTTCAAATTACATAATTTCATGCCACTTATTGAAGCTTGAAGCTTGTGTACATACATATCTAGATTTAAATATTTAGATTGCATGATTTGATTTCAAGGTTTAAGTTTGACTTGTTTGATTACGTTATTTTCTGTTGACTGTATATCCCTGTGAGAAACACACACCAAATCTTGTTGTATGTATGTACGAATGAATATAAATAGCCCATAAACGTACGAGTGGACTAAAAAATCTTAACACCGATACGTCATCATCAGGCGGTCAGGGTGGATACTCGACAAATTTCAGTGGAGGCCTTAGTGGCGGACCGGAATCACAAGTGATAGCGGCGGTTTTCAAACCATTGGTAACGCGTTTTGTGGATGCTTCTAAAGAACTTAAAACTCCTGAGAATGCAGCGTTGTACTGTGATATAAGGCAATTGATTACATATGTGAAAGGAGCACATGGCGGGCCATTTAGATTAGTAGCATTAAGCGGTATACTGGCAGTAACACCGCGACCACACAAGAAGGGACCAGTATCACAGACAACGAGAGTAATAAAGTAGGTCACCTATATAAAAGTTTATTGCAAATAGAGTTGTAAATGGTTTTACGTTTTGCAGACATATACCACAAGCGGAAGTCTCGCAGAATATGCCAAATGATGACAATCGCTCTCAGAGAAGATTACTACTGAAAAAACGTTCAACTTCATCGGCTTGCGCTGTGGTAAGCTATAGTCTCACTTTCTATAGAAAACCATCCCACTTATTTTATTTCCACTCTATTAGAGTCTGCTCGAGACAGAACCATGTGACGAGCACTACAAGAGCAGTCAATCTCCTTTGAGTAATTTTCGACGACGCACAACAGTCGTGCGTCCTACTCTAACGCCACGGCACAGCGAGCGCGCATTACTCTCTGATTCAACTTCCAGTTCCGAGCGTAACTCGCTTGGACGTTTAAGCGGTTTGGTGCGCTGGTTCCGTGGTGCCCCAAAAGAAGCTTCTTCCATTGATTTGGAAATAGGTTCACTCAATCCGGAAATTACATCGAGCTTCATTCGTCACGCTTCATTAAAGATACAACGCGGACGCACTAGCGATGGTATTGGACGTTCAATACAACGCGCAAAACGACGCGTTGAAAGGCGTTTAAATCGTTTTGGCGGCATTGTAAAAGGTAAAAAGAAAGTCGGTGGGATTGAGGAGACAGCTGACTATAGTCGTCGCAGCTCGTCGGAGATGTGCGATGGTCCACGTGAATCGGAAGTCGTGGTATTGAAAGAGAGGAAATTGATACCGATTCTACCAGTGCGTTTGGGAATGTTACGTTTGTCATTTTTATTGGAATCATGTGCCCCCGGTTCATTTCCAGATCCGCAATTAGTTGCGGCAGTATTGGATTTGGTAAGGGAAACTTTACAATTTCAAAGTTTTATTTACAAAAAATCTTTTTTAGCCACAAGCTCCACTTGTTGCACGCGCCACTTTTCTTCTTGAATGCGCACACTTTGTACATCTCTGCAATAAAGGCCAATGGCCGGCATGGATGAAACAGAATGTTAGTGGTTATCGCGCTTCTGGCGCTAATATAAATCTCAACCAAACGAAACAGCAAATGACTACAACGAGCACAAGAAGAACCCACATCTTGCAGCGAGCTGCGGGAAAAATGTTTCATCAGGTTAGTTTGATTTCAGTTGTTGTCTCCGAACTTTCTCTATATAGTTTCTTCTTCTTTATAGTGGGCAGAAATGCTTGGTGCACGACTTGAAGAAATTCTATTTACAGAGCGTCTGCAATTCGAATCGGTCAATGCCAGTCTAGTCGATCCAGATAAACAACGTGAATTGTTGCAACAAGATGAAGAGGAAGATTTTCTCGACGAAGCTTCTGTAAATCCACACGGCAATGACTGTCCACATGCTCTAAAACTCATAGCATGTGTGTTGCTCTTCGAAATCACTGCTTTTTTGCGAGATACTTATGTTCTGCTACCAAAAGCATCGAAGTTATTGCACAAAGATAAGCATGCCCCATGGGAAAAAGTATATCGTGAAGCAAATCGCCGTTGGTCCATGGCATTGAGCTCGATGGGTCACTCGCAGACATCAGCTCAAAGCTTGCAATCGATTGCAGCAGGAAATGATGCAGGAGGCGGTCAAACGGAACGAAAGATATCATTTGTATTGCATGAGCCCGACAATGAATCAGAAAACAGTAGCAATACCACTTTAACAAAGGAAGGAGAAGAAGGTATGCATATTCATTACCTAAGGACAGTAACATTTTAAACATAGAGCCGCATCCAATTCCAGCACGTCGTGCAACAGCAGTGCGCCCTTATCTTTTGAGACGTGGCACAGCAACAGCAACAACAACTGGAGGTTCATTTAAACGTAGATCGTTAAAGCTAAGACGAAATACAAAGGATAGCAAAGAGCTGGAAGCAGAAAGTAAATTACTCATAGAACCTGCTAAATTATACAAATACAACAAATTAACTTAAATCATTTGCAGTTAAACGTGTTGATTCCATGCAATCACGTCGCAAAGTTTCCTCACTCTCTGATCGTAGTGATACATCGGAACAGGGAATAGTCAGCGGTGAAGAATCACCAGGTATACTCAGTGATGATCAACAACCTGAATCGCCTACCGATTCCAATGAAACTGATGATACTGCCAAGAATATGCCGTGGCTAAAGGCTGTCATCGATTTAATAACAAGCTATAATTTCTACTGCAGCCATAAGGGATATTGTCATCCATATTGCTATAAGCGACATATGCGTGCCTGTACACGATTGATGAAAGCAACACGAAAGGTGAGTAATTATAAAACGTGTTTAGTTGATTGGTGGGCTGGATAACAGATGCAGTTGATTTTAGTGATGTCCCATTAACTGGAGGCTTGTAGTTTGACCTTTCAGTTGCTTAAAAATATTTGGTAGCAGCGCGGGTAAATAATAATAATTCGAAATAATCCGGTTATAACAGAAAACTATACTAAGAATTGATCTGAATTTTCTCAACATAAATGATTAACTTTTAATATTTCGACCTAGCCTAAAGATCATAGAAGCCTGTCATCAAGGCCGTATTCAAAGGGAGAGCGTTGATTTGGATTCGCCTCTCTCCAAAATGTGGACACTTCTAATTATTGATATTAATTGGTAAAAAAAGGACGAACTAAAATTTATAGTCTATTGAACGGTTTTTAAATACTTTTTACTTCTATGGTTTTCTTTCTTAAAAGTTAGAAATACCAAGAAATAAAATTTGAAATTTTAGTTACATTATGCGACCAAATTCGATTTCCTGGGGTTTGACTTCGGATTTAAAAAAAAAAGAAGGTGATGCTGAACAATTTTTTTGGGCTAGTAACTCCTTTTGATTTGAAGTTTTCGTCCTGGAACTGAGTTTGAAAAGTTTAAAAATTAATCAATTAAAAATAGAAAAAGTTATCGGTTCCTCGTAAACTTAGATATATTTGAAAGGTAATATGGTAAAAATCAATATTTTATTCTATAGTATGTCTAGAGTTTTTTCACCATCAGATGGCTTGTTACAAACGATTAAATTTACGAAAAGTGTGGTGAAAGTAGAGACGAATGTGATTTTATTAATAACTCTGCAAAATTCATAAGAATACCGTTTCGATTTTAAATAAAATTTTAAAAGTCGGAAATAATAATTTATATTGTTATTAAACAATAACATATTTCCATCAATAAGGTATATGGCGAGGAATTCGGTTTTACATTTGATGCAGATCATCCTACAGTTGAACCATCGTTATCAACTTCAGTACCAAAAACTCATCAGTCACGTCCACGTTCAGCGCGAAAAGTTTCCGAGCAAAGTTCAACTCAAACATCGCCCTCCAAACGTAAGGATAGTCTGTCTAGAAGAGATCGGTAAGTTGGAGAAGTTACTTTGCTTTGCAGTTTTATACAAATAAAGCAATCTATGTTTTATATATATAGAATTAGCGATGATCCCGATATAGAAGCAGCTGAGAAATTGGCTAAAGCTTTTCGTAAAGAAAGAGAGAAGAAAGAACAAGAAGAACCACCAATATTAAAATTCATACGCTTTCACATACGGACATTGTTTCACTATCCATTTGCTACGATGCTAAAGGGCGCTGTCATACTTACTGAGGAAATGGTAATCGAAGCAATGCCAGCCGCATGGGAACTCTTGTTAGAGTCGAACCAAGATATATCGTCAGCAAGTGCAGCAGTATTTTTAATGGGTTCTGTAAAGGCGCAAAATTTTTCATTTGATATAATGCAGCGTGCTTTGAAAAATAAAGATCCCGATATACGCATTGGTGCAATACAAAGGTAAGAAAGTTATTTGCCTTGCATACAGATTAACTTTATCATTATAAATACAAAGATATCTGGTATTGTGGAAGAGTCGCTTTCATGTTTGGCCACGGATGGAAGAAAACGCGCACGACTTCACTTTTAAGGTACCGCCGGGTGGCATAGAATTTACATTGCCCTCACCAAAAATTGGCATCGAGAGTCTACCTGTTGTGGATCCACCTTGGATGCCTGTACAGCAGACTAAAGACATGGATGTTACACTAAATCAGGATCGTCATGTAAATTGACTTCAATGAGTTTATAATGAAATGAAATTAAAATGACCTTTTTTTTAATAGCGTTCCCTTGTTACCGCAACTAAGAGCCGCAAAATGCAGCAAACTGAGGCAATACGCAACGCTTTGCGCCAGCAACGTGATAAGCAACGCGCTGAACGTCATAGTTTCTTAATTACTACAATACCAATTAGTCAACAGGCCTCACATGAACCTGGCATGGAAATGCACGAAGATCATGAAATGGAAGAAGATTTAGATGGGACACGCATACATCTCCATCATGCGCATTCATTGTTTCCGTCCGTGTTGTGCTCTTCTGTAATGCAAATTGTGGGTTGTTTGGATGATGCCGCCATTGGTTCGGACGGCAATGCGGTCTATGAGATTGCATATGAGGTATTTGTATAACTTGTTTGATTGGAAGTTCCATGAGCAATTATATCGTATGTTCATCGCAACAGGTTATTTGGGTTTGCTTAGTCGAGGAGTCCGCACTATTTTTACGTTATGTGTTCGAGCGTCTAACACGTGATCGTCAGGATCAAATGTTCAAATTATTGCGCCATTTGATACGTTTTGTGCCACGCCTACCACAGCAGGCCGCATTCGCATTGTACAATTCTATCATTGGTTATATTATGTTCTATGTACGCTCATCAAATGAGCATAAACAAGAGGTAAATAAGTTCAATGTATGTCCGGTGTCAATTCGTTTATTAATCGTTCCTTTTCCCAGCTTGTCGGTTCAGCACTCTCTGTGCTTTGGATGGTTGTACACAGTGTTCACGGTATCATGTTTAAGGATCTAAAGCAAATATTACGGAAAGAGCAGTGTGATGCTTCCATTTTGCTAACAGCAAACGTGCCCGCAGCTAAGAAGATCGTAGTACATGGTCCCATAGATGATGACTGCAATATACCATCACAATTTCCCGTACAAGAAGATACACTTTTCCTTCAATTGCTTAAGGAGTCTTTAGACTACTATACAGTGGATGAGAAAAATTTAGCTAATTATTGTTTGGTGGATCATAAGAGCAGTAAGTTTAATTACTCTAATTACAAAGATGCCAGCTCTTAATCTTTTATGTTTCATGTAGATAAAATTCTCAATCCAAATTGGTACATTCGCGATCTGTACTTCTTTAAACGTTCTCAATATCCAGAGGTACGTTTAATGTGTATGAAGCCCGAAGCGTCCTTCTTAGCTCTACAGCAGCAAGAGCTGACAAAGAAGTTCGTTGAAATCGGGAAAGTCCACTTGACATGGGCCATTTTAAAGAATGTGGATATGGTCGTGCAACGTGTTGTATTTCTGCACGAGGAACTAATGAAATTGCCCTCGTTTCCACGCAAAGCATTAGAAGTTGATTTGGACTTGCATCATGGTGGACTGTATGGCAAGGTAATCATACGAGTTTAAAATGTATTCCTAATACATTCACATCCTTTTCATTCATATCCATACACGCCTCAGGTTCTATTGGGCTTAGATGTTTTGCACAAATTCATGTGGGTACGTTTGATAGCGCGGATGTTTGAAGCTATGGCTGGCAATTTTGCTTATTCAGCAGATATCCAACTGTTCCTTAATGTACTGTCCGGTGCTGCGATTCTGCATGCTGAAGATTCATGTATAATGCGTTATGTCATGGCCACTTACATCAATGCCGCTTTTAATTTTAAGAATATCTTCTCAACGAATGGTTACTTCATGATAATGCCAACACTTTTGCAAGTCTACTCGCTGCATCAGACAAATAAATTAATTACCACAACCATTGAATACGCGGTCAAACAATTTTATTTGCTAAATCGAAAACCATTCATTTTGCAAATGTTCGGCTCCGTATCGGCTATTTTGGATACCGATGAGGAAGGTGCCTTCGGAGAGGCGCATAAGGTGGGATAAGATTAATATATTAATAGAAGCGTTCGATTTGTCGCAAGCTCGCTTAAGCGAATAGTTTCCAAATGAATCGAATGCAGCCATTCTTGTACATATTTATTCCGTTTTAACAATTGATTATTTTTTTTGTGTATACAGGTTCAATCCAGTTGTCTATTTAACTTACTTTTAAGTTTGGAAGATCCTTCGCCAGATCCTTTAAATATTGCCGAACTTGTTAAAGAGCCAAAGCCTTTGAAAGCTATAGACTTTTGCTATCATGATGAAGATGGCGATGTCACAGTATTGGATTGCATAACTTTATGTGTCATGGTAGTGTCTTATTCAGCTGAAAGTACAAGGGGCTACCAAATGTTGGTATGTAGCAGTAGCAGTAACGAATTTATCTCTATATTCCAATTGACATTCTATTCGTTTTACAGATAATATTGGAGGCAATTTTACCTTGTTATCTTCAGCAAATTCAATCGCCCAGCTACATACCTTTGCAAGGTAAATCGGAAAGAGATATTATACTCCAATTGGCCGTCGCCATACGCACAATGGTGCATAATTGCGAAGGCTTGGCAAAAAGTTACAATGGCCCGTATCGTAATAGTCCAGAGCACAAAGGTTCCTCACAACGTAATTGTAATCGTGGCCCGCCTTGCTCACCTGGTTTAGACTTCGAAGAAGAATCTCATTCAAAATATGTCAGCGATCCACGCACAAAGACTATGTTGGACCTTGCTGAGGATTCTGAAATGATACGTACCGAATTTCGACGTCCACGAGATGTGCTTTTGTCTGTGGTTGGAGATTTCCTTAGCAAGTCGACTACACGTCTACAAGAATTGTCCAAGAAATTGCCCAACGACAATAAGCCAACGGAAGTATTAGATGCCAAGTGTCATATACGTTTAGCAGAAATAGCACACTCACTGCTGAAAGTGTCACCATATGATCCCAGTTCGATGGAATGTCGAGGACTGCAGCGCTATATGCAAGCTATATTACCTCGTGCGGAATGGTCGAATGATACTCTGCGAAATGCTTTAGTGACAGTTTTACGTAGAATCGATAAAGTATTTTCAAAAATTTCGAAGAAACCATCTATACGCCGCAATGTAAATTGGGAAGCTGCAGGCGGACTGCTAAAGGGTATACATGAGACAATTGTACGGCATCCGTATGTTTTGCATTGGCAGCAGGTGAAAACGTTAATTGGCACTGTGCAAAATCTGATAGTGAATGAAGGTTCAACTGCGCCTGAAGGTGTTTCTAGTGCTGGAGCTGCTCTTATGTCTCGGAACCCACCGGCCTTTTTCTGTTCAACTGTGGTGCGTTTGGTCGCTTTGCAAGTTGTCAGCCCAGTAGATTGCTTTTCGCTGGTGCAAATATGTGGTGGCAGTCCGGAATTCGCCACTCAGGAGAAGGCCGAAGGTTTCCTAATGCATTTGATTATGCCACTATGCTTGAAAGTTTGCTCTGGTCGTGGTGTTTCTGATATCGGAGAGCTAAAGATGACGGATGTGAGTTTTTTGTTGACTGCAGTGCTGAATGCAATGAGCCCGCCAGCAGGTCGCACAGGCCAGGCCGTGTCCCAAATAAATCGAGTTGGCGTTGGAGATTTACGTGCAGGTTCGCTGACTTTTACGGGTAGTCGTGATGCAAAGCGCCCAGCGCGTATCTCCGGATCGCTTTATCAGGCTGCATTTTTGGCGCTTAGAATTGTATGCATTTGTTTCGAAAATCGTCTGTCAACAGAGTGGCCACGCATTGTGCGCGTTATGCGAGATTTGGGACGACGTAATGAGGCGGCCCCAGATCTATGGAGTTTCTTGGAATTCGTGGTAACACATCGTACGCCGCTGTACATTGTACTTATGCCGTTCGTTTTACATAAGGTCTGTTATTTTATTTAAATAAAGACATAGTTAATTTCAAAAAAAAAGCCTTGTACTTTTCTGTACTTTGTTTAGATTGCACAACCTCCCATTGGAGATCACGAACGTCACATGCAATTCATAATACGTGAACGCCTACGTGGCACACCACCGCAAGGAGGCATTAAGTCGAAGGGAGCCTTACTCTTGGAACTCGCACGAGAACTAAAAGAATTACGCGATGAACTTGAACTAAAGCGAAATGGTAAACCTTAAAGCATTCGACTAAAATATTTAATTTGCTTATATTTCTTTCTTTCCATTTTTCAAGATCACGAAAGTTCCGATCAAAAGAAAAGCGACACCCCAGCCACTACAAGTATCGCTGAAGCGCACAGACCCCAGCAACGTCCTTCGCTGATCTCTATTATCACTGGCACAACTGGACAGGTTACACACTCTCACGTGTCATCACACCTGCCCATCGATTCACGGAGTGGTTCAGGTGGCATGGGCACGCCCAGCGATACGCTGTCACAGCAAACGTTACATCCACCGCGTGAATCACTGTCAAGTAGCTCTACCGGACGCGAGCATCATACGAGTGACAGCCAGAGTGGTGAAAATGCAGCAGGTTCTGCACCTACGCTAATGGGCCAATCAACGGCAGCTACTGCCGGTTCCAGCCAGGGTACTAGCTCAGCTACAATAGCTTCAGCACTGCCATCAGGCACTGGAGGGCATCTAACGCATTCACAGTCTATGCAACAACAACCCTTAAAAGCACAACCACCGAAATTACGTTTCGTATCATCGGTTGAATTTCGTAATTCCTCGGGTGAAACATCGACCACACCGTTATCGCCCGAGAGTCCTGCCGAAGAAAGCTCTGGCGAACTCACGCGTTCACGCTTACAACGTTCAAAAGCTTCGAGTCGCAAAACATTTAGATTGCGGCGTAGTCGACTAACTCAAATGGAACCGCCGACCATAGTCGCTGCTGCTCCAGAAGAACATCCGAAGCCGATTGGTGAAATATCTTGGGATTCGGTATCGCAAACATCGTCCACATCAGGTTATCGCGATAATAATAGCTTACAAACTGGTTTACTATCACCGGACGGATCGTTGGGTGGTATGACATTGGGTCGTTCACCATCCCAACATTCGCTGCTGATGGTCTTTGAAGGACAAGATGAGGATACGCTTATTTAACAATCATAGTTCGAGAACGATGATACATCTACTCAACACCAACAACATCCGAAGTAGATGCCGATAAGTAGAATGGTTAGATAGCAGAATTTCGTTAAGAATAATAAGTATAGTTAAAATGTTAAATCAAAATGCATTGATTAGTCAAATCTAAGAAGTATAGTGATAGAGGTGAATATATTCATTAGAAAAATAATGAATACTTTAAGTTCTAAACTATTGGGATGCATTTAGAGCACTTACTCAAGTCTTTTAGCTTCAAAGAATCATTTTTTTATATCTTAAATATTTATGTAAAATGTCTTTTATATATATTTATGATAATTGTAAAACTAAAATGCATCGCACTACTCCAAACTTTAAATGTTCAATTCTAAATAAGTGATTATTGTGTTTTTGTAAAAATGTTCTTTATTCTAGAATAATTTCAATGTGCCGAAAATTCAATTTATTAGTAGTTGAATATAGAAAATATAAAATTTACAAAATATATTTCGAATAATATATCTAAAGTGTTTCGAAAGTAGCAAAAACTGGTTTAACAAGAAGATTTTGAAATGCTATTATTTTAATATTGTCGTTGTTTGTTAATGTAAAAATAATAAAAATTTATAATTATACAACACTTTTCATACCTGCGCATCTTAATAAAAATAACTTAATCGCTCGAGCATGAATAAATTCAATTTGAATTAATTTTATTTGTTGCCGCAGCTTTAATACGATTTTCCTTAATTAATTTACGCCATTCCAACCATTTAGCTAATTCAGGATTCTCGGCATTGCCGCGTTCTTCCAGCTGCAAGTAGTAAGCTTCACGGAGTATTTTGAATACCTGAATACTGTAGTAAGGTTGCTGCGTAACAGGATCAAAATAGCGCGCAGGTAATCTAAAATGGTACAAAAATGTATATAACACTCAAATGATTGAGCTAGTTGAGATGGTGGTGCATACTTTGTAATCGGGCATAAATAGCCAGAATTTCGATGAACGCGTTTAGGCCTGAATATCGACTGGAACACTTTATCATTTAAATCATTCTCAAATGTTATGAAAGTGCGTTCACATTTTGCTGTCGGATCGTTGGGGTCATGTGATCCGGTTGAACCTCTTGTTTGCTTACGTACCACAGGCATTGTCATCGATTGGGAGCGTATAATGGGTCCGGTGAATATACGTTTAGTTGGACGCGTTTTCTTTTTTTCAAGCTCCATTTTTTGGAATTTTTCTTTGTGGAAATTCAAGAGAAAAATTTGATTTTAATTATAGCATTTTGTAATATATTTCGTTCTTACCTAATGATTTTATATTCTCTTCTTCAGTAATTTTTGCTTCTTCTAAAAGTTCTTCTTGCGTTGGCATATACTCCTCTACTTTGACCACTTTCTTTTTCTTCTTTCGTGCGTCATCCATTTCCTTTAGACGTATTTTTGTAGCTTGTGTCTTAAATGCAGTAGAAGCTCGTATAGATTTTCGCCCAGAATCAAGCACCGTAAATTTCGGACGCACTTTTCTCTTTACACCTTTGGCAAGTTTCTTTTTCGGTGACATTGTGGGCGCTTTGGCATCTTTCTTCACTGCCGGTTTGGGTTCCTTAGAGGGGGAATGGGTGAAGAAGTGAATGAGTAAATTTAATTGCATTTAAAATTAAAACGTTGTTTACCTTGTAGGCTTTGGTTTGTATACCAGCAGCACGCTTTCGTTTCTTATCAGGCGACTCCTCTGTGTCGGTTACTGGTTCATCATTTTCATCTATACTAAAATCTGAATCCACCACATCTTCCTCTTCGTCTTTTTGCCTGCAATGGTAAACATTTTTTATACTATTTATTATTCCATTATTTTCTAAAATACTTACACATATTCCTTATCTTCTTCTTCGTCCTGAAAACCGCCATAGGAAGTTTTGTAGAAATCGTCCTCCTCTTCATCGTCCAGCAAGTTTGATATTTTGTTGCCCGCATTAGAGCGACGTGCACGGGTTGCAGCCATTCGGGACTTGTTTTATAACTTTATGAAAATTATTATTATTTATTATTGTTGGTTTTTTGTTGAAAACTCTATAAATTATAAAAACTCCAAAAATCACAAATATTTTCAACCAATTTGTTTGACAAAGTGTCAAAGAAGTCCTATGCCGATTCAATTAGCTGAACTCTACGCCGTTGATGTGGGCCACACCGAGCAAACGCACCAAAACGCACCTTTCTTCATTCGTTGTATCAACAAAAAACTGCTGGGCAGCTAATATTTGTGAATGAAGTTTAGGCAGTGTGAACGGTTGACATTGGCCAGCAAAAAAATAAGTCTTAGTTCGAGGTTTGTTTAGTTTATTTCTGTAATATTTATTTCTATGGGGCATTATTAATTTGGTGTTGAATAAAAATATGCGGCATTAAAAGCATTAAAAATTATCTTAGTTTAAGCATTAAAATTAAAATGTGAATGCAACTATTGTATTAATTGGATGACTATGGCAGCGAAATACCACTCAAGTTCCTGAAAAGAACTACCACCAATATCGGTGAATTCTGGAAAGGAGCTTCAGTTAAAGCGATATCTACATTGCCTTTTCAGGCAATGTGGATAACGCCGCACATTTCTGCTACACACTGGAAAACTACCATAATAAATCTTTTAGTCCCACTAAACAAGGAGTTAGCGATAAAAGAATGGAAGCTTCATGATGCTTCACTCAGTCAGGCTATGCTATTCCATATCTTTGTAAGCTCTCCATACAGCTTCTAAAATAAATACGTTAAATACAGTACGGTTTAAGGGCTCTCAAAATAATAGAATCGAAAGCTATAAATTTTAATGGGAATGTAATATATAAAAGCCTTTATCTCCATCAGTAGGAACGACATATATGTATCATATACGTAGCAGTATCAACATATAAATAAACTGCTCCGAATATTTCGTGTAGCGTGATTTTCTTGCGGCTTCTGTCGACTCATGTTTACTTAGATAAAAGACAATTCAATTTTTTTTTTTCACTGTATTATCTATTGTGAATGATTGTACCTTTTACTTTGTTTGGGCATTGAAATTGATTGGGAATATTCAAATTGAAAATGCAAAGTGAATCTAATTATTGTATAGTTTGTGGTGATGCTGCTGATACGTTAATTTCCACACATGAAAATGCATTTCAGTTGAAAGAAAAATTAAACGAATATCTTCCGATTGAGTGTGAAGTGAGTTGGAAATGTTTGCCAATGTGTACAACAAAAACAACGTTTTTTTTTTTTTTTTGTTTTCAGATTTCGGGTGCAGCAACACAAACAAATCATGAGCAACAATGCTGTGTTGATTGCGTCAATACGATTTGTAACTGGGATTTTTTCTATAAACGTTGCAAAGAAGTACAGCAACAAAATACCATGAAATACATTGTTGCAGATACATCACAGCAGCATATTGGTGATGAACGCTGTCCAGCTGAATCAGCTGGGTTTGCTATTGATAATACAGAGAAAAAGGTCAATCCTCCAGCTGAGTATGAGTGTGATATTGGTGTTAATGAACACTGTCCATTTGAATCAACTGTCTTTGCCATTGATTATATCGAAAACGAGGACTATCCTTCAGCTGAGCCCGAGTATGAGAATGATATTAGTGTTAATGCAAAGGTGATATGTTAATTATTTGAAAATGTAAACATTACAAATGGTTAGTTGAAAGATTTCAGAAGTCTGTATTATTGGGTGCGTTTCCCGGACGTAAAATCAGAAAAGCTGATTTCAAAGAGGTTAATAAAAATTCAGTAATCAATGTTTGCGTTTTAGAAACGGCATGATGCATTAGTTGTAAAATTTTGTAAAACCATTAAATTCTAGTTTGTGAAATGTTTTAATTTCCTTCTAAAAATATAATTACGGATGATTTCGAGCTTGTGTCGAGTTTGTCAACTGTCAAAGTTTTGAGAAATCATGCTGACTTGAAAAATCAGAAATAGCGTCCGCTTCACCAATTAGAAACACTCAGCGACGCTTTTCTAACACACTCTGAAATCAGCTTTTCCGTTTTGCATCCATTATTTATGGAAAAATTCTCTTTAAAAATGTAGTTTTCTATTTTTAATTTTCGTATGAGGTTAGGGGCCTTCTGCATTAGATATTAGTCTTTACAGAATTTAAGTCACATCATCCTTTATACGAATATTTGCATATATTTTAAGATTTAAATTTGAAATATTTTTCAGGACCAAAAGCCTGCAATTGCTCACACAATTAAAACCGAGTAAGCTGTTCTCGCACATTCATGTCTGAACTTTCACTGCACTCTTCCCTTTTTACAGAAATCGTTTTTTCAAAAGTCGAAATAGAAAAATATGTTCATTCTGTAAATTTTACACAACAACGGTGGAAAATCTAAATCAACATCTTATTAATGAACATTGGGAATTTATATTTTGTTGTAATATTTGTAACAGTTATTTGCCACGCCTTCAATTGATGTCGCACATGACAGAACATGCTTTGAAATCAAAAACTATAACGACAGTAGCAGCAACGGCAGTAGCCAGATCTCCAAATTCACCGAATTCAAACTCAAACCAGCAACAAGAAATGGAAACATTCCGCTTCGAATGTGAAAAATGTAACGCATCATTTCGTAGCATGAGCGGCATTAAATATCATATGAATGCGAAACATACTCAAATGAAAACTTTCGACTGTGGTATATGCAATTATAAATTCACCTCGAAACGTGTGCTAGAAAATCACAATCGAAGCTTACATGGGCGTGACAAACGCAACTATCCATGCACTATGTGCAGCAAGGCCTTCAAGACTGATTCCAATTTATACACTCATCAAAAATTACATTCAACAGAAAGACCCTTTCAGTGTGCTCAGTGTAATAAATCATTCCGATTGAAACATCATTTAACAGGTCATATGGTACAGCATGAAGATTTCACAAATAAAAATTCCTTGCCCTACGAATGCAATTATTGCCACAAAAAATTCGCTGCAATGGACAATTTACGAAAGCATAGGAAAATTCACGATCAAACATTGAGCGATTTTATTTGTCATATTTGTAATGCAAAAATGAAGCAGAAACGTTACTTGCGTCAACATATGCGTAAAGTGCATCTGCAGAGATTAACAACAAGCGTTTGATGATGATGGTGTCACACAGCAAGATGAAAATCGAAATTTAATAGATCGTTTAACCCAGGACCAAGTTGAATACAAGTAAGAAGCAATGCATCTCATCCCATCTTTATCACAATAGAAATACTGCAACTCCGGCTTATATTTTTTTGTTCTACTAGAAACTTACTGGTAGTAGGATTAAAAATTATATCTAGGTACTTGCGTTGTCATGTTTTGTAAATTATTGTGTGTCTGGTGGGCTACATTTTTCCTCTATAACTACTAACTAATTTAAATAAGAGTTTAACCTCTTTCTACATTTAGCTACATTTAGGTTTTTATTTGTATATATAATATTTTGAATTTGGGAGTTAAAAATGCATTTTCGAACTTCTTATTTCGAATTTGCATACCTTGACAATTACAAAAGAATCTTATGGTAAAAACTAAAAATGAAACGATAACTAGACTTGTTCTACATAAAAGCAAGAAATTATATTATGTATCCGCACGCGCTCCACCTAATAATAATAAAGAAAGAGCAGGTCGCCCTTTCCATCTTCTCACTTTTGCAATTCGGCCATATGCGCTTCAAATAGAGCGGTATTGATTTTATGCTTCAGAGCCACGAGTACTTCACGATTTGTGACGTCGCGCATTTCATTGGCTACGTATTCGCCATAAGTGGAAAATTCATCACGCAAATGCTGCGAAGGAGTTTGTGAAGATGGTGATAGAAGTTGCTGCTGCGGCTGCGCACGATTTTGTAATTGGGCATGAATTTTAGTAGGCGGACTTATCAACGTTGCATTGATATTTGATTGCGATTGTATTGCAGCAGTAGTGGGAGTAGTTAAGAGGGTTGCTGTGTGCTGCTGCCCATTGGCCTCGTAGTAGATACGTTTGGGCGCAGTTGCCGGGGCTGCGTGTATGTGATGCTGTGACGTTTGCTGATTGTCATCGTTGTAGTAATCTTCGTCGTGACATGTATCGTGCCTTTGAATTTTAAAAATGCGCGCTGGCATTGCATGATGATGTATTGTGGTAGTAGTGGTGGTTTGTGTGTGACCAGGGCCAGGGCCACCGACACCAGCGGGACCCGAAGTTTGGTATGCCATTTCTTCTTCAGTTCCTTGAATATTGATGGTTTCGATTTGCTGTTCATCCTCTTCCATAGGATGCTGATGGGGCTCATGCTGATGCAGAGGATCATGTTCAGAACCAGTTGCAATTTCACCAGCAATATCGTCACCAGAATTCAATTGGGTAGTATAGTTGTGCCGCTCTATGGGCACATTCATTTCTTTAATAATTTTTGGTTTTGCCTCTTCGGTATCTTCTTCTACATCTTTGGTAGTTTCTTCGATTAGTTTCTCAAATTCCTGTGAACGACTTGTACTTGCTGCAACCGTTACGGCACCACTACTTCCCGCTATTGCCTGGTAAGAGATCGCCGGCTTGCGATGTATAGTGATAAATTCATCGGTTATGTTGTTACTATTTGCGGAGCACGGACTTGTGTCTTGTTGCGTTACCACATCTCTAACGATAAATTTCGTGGTGACTGTACCTTCTTCTGTGATCTCCGACTTGATGCGCCCCTTGCTGGAACGGCAAGCCTTTGGTGAAGACAGAAATTGCAAATTCTTGAAACCAAACCACTTTGAGTTGTAGGGCTCTTTGCGTTTCATGCGGTTAATTTCGCGATGATATTGCGTGCGAAGGGTGTGGAATTTCTTTTCGATTTCCACAATTGGTATTCCGCCTCCAAGACTGCTGTTCACCTCTACCAATAGCTTTTGTTTTATTTCCTTCTTACGATAGTCATCATGTGTCATGTCCCACAAACCGCGTCGCTTGCGATACTCATGTATTAGTGCAAGTGTCTTATCCCGCGTCCACTCCATCTCACCCACTGCCGCTGTGGCTTCTTTAGATGCAGAAGGAATTTCTTCTTTCAACCTGCACTTTTCCTTTTTTCGGGTTTCCACTTTGACTTTGTTAGACACAATGTTGCGATTGCTTCTGGCTAATTTTTCATGCGAAGTGTTCTCGTTTCTTTATGAGTTATTTTTTAAATTAAAAACGTTGTTTGGAAGTAATTATTTTCATTAAACTTCTTATTATAAAACAATTTTTCCTTTTTACCAAAGCTGAAGTGAAAATGTAGTTTTCGTGTGTGTGTATACACAAATAAAAAATGTCGTCGCCAACTCAACAACAACAACAAAAATGGCATACAAACATGTATATAAGCAAACGAATGCAACACTGCTGGTGTTGCGACATAACAAAAAAAAATCCATTCACAATAATCAGATTGAAAACATGTTGCCCAACTATCTAGGCTCTAAAAAAGGCTTTAACCTTAGAAAGGCAACAGGGGTGATGAGGGGTGCGATTCTGTAACTTTCTTAGCGACAGACAATCGCTTATCCCAATTTGCGATTTTATCGCTTGCACTAACGATGCATTGATTCTTTAACTCTGTTTTAGCGACAATTTTCGCTAAAAATTCTTAGCTACAATTATGGCAAAGAAAGTGAAAAAAGTGGCAACGTGACATTTCTATTATTGTTTTTTTTATTTTTTAATTTAAAATTTTCAACGTAAAAATATTTAAATTAAGATTAAAAATATAAAAAGATTCCATCGGGTTACCATCTGTACATTAATTGAGTTGTATCCATGGCGATTTACATATGCTTCTTCTTGATCGTATGGTCCCGAATGGCAATATGGCTACAGTCAATTGATCGATGGCACATTCGAAAGGACTGCGCGTGGGCATAAATATAGCTTTGGCAGCATGTCGCTCTGTTGGAGTCATGGGGAAACGAACATACTCCCGGATCATCTTCTTCTTGTTTGCGTCTGTTACCCTATGGATGCTTCGACATATCAACTGCTGGCTCATCGAAATACTCCACTGTTCATCCACTGACCGCTAATAACATCTAGTAGAATCGTACAGCAGCAAACACCTACAGATTTTTTATTAGTTTGATTTCCATACAACATCCTAATATATAAAATCGTTTAATGCAATAGCATCACGCCTAAACCACAGAACGTATCAAAGCCATATTCACATCATATCTGTGGTCAAAAGCAGTAAACGCTTAAGTCTGAAAAACTCATTTCGAGTAAGCACGGTTTGAAGTTAATGTGATTGTGATTGCCACTCTATATAACTTTTATAACTTGTTTTAAAAAATATAGAATTTCGGAGATTTCACGTGCATGTGCATTGGAATAAGAAGAACACTATAGCATTTATAACTCAATTCTGTCTTAAGTCGACTTAAACGTTTATTGCTTTTGACCACAGATATATTTATTTATTAAGTTGGTTTATCTATTTTTTGGACTCGCTAAGTGACGCTGGCGTCGTGATATTTCTATAAATAGTATTTATGGTCCGATTTATCTCATATTGAGAATATATCGCTGCCTTAATTTTCAAAGGCCTTAACACGCTTTTTTCTCATTTTACAGGAGAAGCAAAAAACATTTTGTTATTTAGAGTACTGCTTCGAGAATTTTTAATTTAAACTAAAATAAAAGATCGTAAGTTTTCGGTGCAGGTCTCTAAAACTTTTGGGACAGACGAAAATGGTCACGTTTTATGATAATCCATCAAAAACTCGATATTGAAAAATTTTATGTTAGCTCATTAGCAAATTAAGGCAGCGATATGTTAATTTCATGCAAAAAAATATTTTTGCAATAAATGGACCCGGTAGGTGACGCTGAAGCCAAGATATTTTGATAAGTTTAATTTATTATCCGATTTAATTCATATTCAGAATTTATGTTAGCTACATAAATAGAAATGTTTTTTAATTGTGCACAACAAAGTTTGCTGACCTGGCAAACTTAGTTTTCTATAAATATTTACTTGCTTTTCCGCAGATAATGCGGTAATTTGGTGCCCTTTCAGTTCCTCCCTGATTTCGCCAATAACAGTTTGTACAAGGTCGAGAGCAATGCAATACAACTTTTAAAACTCCTCATTATCCAAATGGAAAGGGACATCAACTAGCCGTAAATTTGCCCGATATACCACAACGTTTTCATTTCCCCTTGCGATTATGTCGTACGTTAACTAATTAAATGCTCTTATGGATTAAAAAATATAAAGATTTTTAATTCAATTTGTTTGTTACTTAATTAATTAAGCATTTACCTTAAATATTTCAGGAAACCGCTTATAAATTTCAATAAAAATATGTTTCGAAAGCAAAGCTTAACAACATAAAATTTTTCATCGCAAAGTTCAAACTTTGCGACAAATATTGCTAAAAATTTGTCACAGAATCGCAGTATCGTTAAAATTTTTGTTAACTTCACTTAGCGATCCGAAAATTGTCGCAAACGAGTTACAGAATCGCACCCCAGTAACCCCACTACTCTTTAAAAGCACCGCAAAGAGATTTGCCTTAACTGCATTAAAAAAGAAACAATGAAGTAAATAAGTGATTTTATAATAAATAAGTTTAATCTTTTCTGTTTAACAATGTTGCTATTTAAATAGACCAAAAATGTGCTGCCTTTCTAAGGTTAATATTATTAAAGAATCAGATTTTAAGAATGTCTCCTGAAATTTTTGACTTAGTCGGATAAAACTGGACGTCTTAAGAGCAAAGTGCTAAAATGGCAAAAAGTTTCTTTAGTTATAGTAAATGCTTGAATGAACAAAATTCGGTAAAGTAATGCTTTAGAACTTTCCGTATTTGATTTAGTTTTCTTCAGAATTTAATTTAAAGATTTCTTTATATGAAAGTAGCCTGGCATCACCCTTATTTAGATTATATGTATGCCCAGCAATGCCCGATATCCCATATCTCTCATTTAATTGAAGTTGTCTTTAAGGTGTGGAAAAATAAACATTTTCAAGGATTTTTTTAACTGTTGTATAGAGTTTTTTATTTAATATATAATACCAAGTTCTTACACTATATTTTGAGTAACTTTGTCGAAAATTTCAAAAAATAAATATTAATTCTAGAGCAAGTTATTAGTTAGATTGTGAACTTCTCTCTCTCATAAAAGTTACTTACGGTGATCATCAGTACTCCATATTGGTTCATCTAAAATCAATTCCGATATCAGAAATTATTAGCTAGATAGTTTATCTTAAGACTGATCGAAGTTGTTTTCCCCCTTTTTTTAAATTTCGCTATTTGAGGGGAAAATCGCTTGTTAATTGTTTATAAAAAATAGAAGTTTTGGATCAGGTTTAGGTTTTTAATGCCATCTAATTTCATCTAAATCCATCTAGTAGTTTTTAAAATATGACCACGTTGGTTTTGAGAAAAACGCATTTAAAGTTCTGTCTGTTTATGAATACTTACACTAGTTATCGTTAATGTGTGGATTGCGTATTCAGCGTCATTTTTGTAAATTGCATTTAAAACCTGACTCCGTTAGCCCAGGCAGAAAACTTAATGATTTAGAATTCGAAAATAATACATACATATATGTAGTTCGATGTAAAAAATAAAACCGCCAAAAATAAACACAACTAAAAAAAAAAAAATGGGATTTTGCGCACTATCATCCTCTCGCAAAGGATTCAAAAATATCGATTTGTATATATACAACCTAGCTGCTTCCTACAATTCACAGCATCACAAGTATCACTAGAGAATTTTAAAAATTTACAAAACAATTTAAAAGCGAAATTGAATTCAACAACGTTTTACTACTTATCCAAATCCTTCCTTAACAAGTACTGGGAAAAACATTCGCAATATTGTTTGTGCTCACACGCGAATGCCCTCGCAATCGAAAAAGTTTACACATAGAGACATATTTACATAGATGCTAATTGAATCCTGTCGCGAATCAGTTTTTGAATTTGTTGTCCACTGTGCAATGAAGCGTCAGAACGTTCGGACGCTATCGCTGGTCGTCTGTACATTCACATATTTGCTCATTGGTGCGGCAGTCTTCGATTCACTGGAGTCTCATACGGAGGCAAAACGTTGGGAATTCCTACAAGGTAAATTTGATTGGCTTGCCGTGAAAAGCGTGAAAAATATGTAGAAAAGTAGAAACATTTTGATTTAAACTGATCTGGAATTTATTTATTGGTTTTTTAGGCTTACTATGGCATATGTATTTAGGTACTCTGAATTATATAGTTATTTTAAATTACTTTAAAGCATATAAATACATTAGCATATGTAAGTACTGTATTTGCTACTGCAAATACTTGTTTGTCTGTTCGGCTGTTGCAGAAAACAATTCTATAGTATATTATGGAAAATAACTAGTATCGGAGTTTTGGCAAAAACTTCAGACCACGATGATCGACTTGAAGAAATTAGCTATCCACGTGGTAAGAATTAAACAAGTTTTCGTGATCAAATTCTTCAAGACGCTGGCTCATAATGCCATAAAAAATGAGTGGCAATAAAGTGCAGTTTAGTTAAAAAACACTTTATTTTTTACTATTAATTATCAAGTTCCAAAACTAGAATGAAATCAGATAGAAATTGGAATTTAGTTTAGAGGGTTTAACTCTTTTTGACTTTAAATTTATAATAAATTAAAATCTGCACTAGGGGATGCAAAATACAGAATAATGACTTATATTGTATTTAAAATGATAATTAATTTCTGACCAACTTCAACTAGCAGCAGCCATTTTACCGTTCTTGGTACATTTCTAAGATGAGTTGGAAGAGATGCCAATATAGCTTTAGTCCTTTACACATCTAGAAGTATCCTAAGGTAGACCCCAGCTTTATTTGTGATTTCATACCAAGAAAATCTTTTGCACAGATTTTTTATGCTCATTTTATGTTATTTAGTGAGGGTGCACTATTTTTATTTTATTTGTCAATACGAATATTTTCTTATTTGTTAAATATTATTAATTTTTTTAATTTGCTAAAAAAAAAACATTTGCAAAATTGATACTCAAAATTTTGCTTTTCAAAATCCGGCTCACATAAATATTACAATCTTGCTTATTCAATTCAAAAAAAAAAAAAAAAACAAAACAAAACCACCATCAAATCGAAACGAATTGAACTAAAAATTAAACAAACGCGCTAATACTTAGCGGTGAAAAATAATTTTGTAATAAAATACAATGTCACCGCCGAAGACTACCGCATGATGGAAATAGTGATTATCGAGAACAAACCACATAAAGCTGGGCCACAGTGGAAATTTGCCGGAGCATTTTACTTTGCAACAGTGGTGTTAGCTATGATTGGATATGGACATTCGACGCCGGTTACCATTGGAGGGAAAGCTTTTTGTATGGCATATGCAATGGTAAGTAAAAATTAACAATTGGCGCTTTCGACTCACCATTCTCTAATAATTTCAAGTCGCTAAAGTGAAACTGGTAGAAGGAAATGTACATTGTTTGAAAAATAAGCGACTTTTAGGCGAATAGAAATTGGTGAATTGGAAGCTCTTAGAATATTGAAATTTATTTCAAAACTATTCTTTTCAACTTTTGAAGGTGGGCATTCCGTTGGGTCTAGTTATGTTCCAATCGATTGGTGAGCGTTTAAATAAATTTGCTTCGGTGATAATACGACGCGCTAAACGTTATATGCATTGTTCACACACCGAAGCCACCGAAATGAATCTCATGTTAGCTACTGGCATGTTATCCTCGATTATTATCACAACTGGCGCAGCGGTATTCTCACGATATGAAGGCTGGAGCTATTTTGATAGTTTCTATTATTGTTTTGTCACATTAACGACAATCGGATTTGGTGATTATGTGGCATTACAAAATGATCAGGCACTGATGAATAAACCCGGATATGTAGCATTGAGTTTGGTTTTTATACTCTTTGGATTGGCTGTGGTGGCGGCGAGCATCAATTTACTTGTGCTCAGATTTATGACAATGTAATGAATGACTGAAGAAGTGTGAAAGCGCACATTTTTTGTGTGCCTTTTACAAAATTTTTAATTTTTTGTAATTTATTTGTACTCTGCGGCTAGATAATTCGATTCAGCCAAATATCCGTCTGTTAATATACAAGAATAAAACATATTTACATTAAGTTGCAAAAAAAAAAAAGCAAATGGTTGGGGTTAGAAGTGCAAAAGTAAAAAGCTTATCTACTTTTTGCTAATCACGACGTGATCGTGTTCATATTCAACATATGATTTCCAAAATCCTCATTTGTTTTTAAACAAACATCTTAACGAATTATCTAAGCAGTTTGTAAGTTAATCTTTATTATAGGTGCGTTCGATTTGCTAATCTTGTTACCCACTTTCAAAGAAAAAGTCATATAACTCGCCATGGAAGCTAATTTAGTTTGTTTAAATAAACAAACCTAATCGAGTAGATTTCTCTTCTCTATGATTAACAATGTTAATGCGTTGTACCAATGATATGAGACTCGTACGAGCTGCGAACTTAATTTCATAACAAGAAATTTAATTTTTGTTGTATTCCCATACATATTGTAAAATTTTTTAAAATAGCAGAGAAAGCCGAATCGAACACGCCTATTTATAATATAAATCAAGTAGTGATCAGAATTTCTATCTGTAATATATCAAATGACAATGCAAATTCAGAACAACTGATCCAAATTTGAAACTCAAGCACGTACACTGACCTCGGAAAGTTTGAGTACACTTCAAAAATGAGATATTATTTTTGACCAGCAAAATGAAATTTTTATAATCAAGAATTAAACAATTACACTGTCCGTCGCATCATAGTTTTTTTTACCTGCATTTGAAGGTTCAGAGTACCCATGTCATCATAATCAATGGACTATTCAAGCCAAAGGTTGGATATTTGAAACAAATTCGCATTTTTTATGAAAATATAAACAAAAATTTCCCAATAGTTTATGCAGTATGAAAATTTTTTTTTAAAAAACGTACAAAAAAGCCTTCAAAAATGGGGTTCAAAAATAAGATTGACTGCTCCCAAGGTACGCAGGCGATTTGGATGTAATGCAATTGTGATCCGACACAATATTTTTTACAATGAGAATATCAGAATCGTTGCGTTTGTTTGTGCGGGATTAGCTTTGTTAGTCGCCGATTTGTGTCGGATTGCAGTTGCGTTGCCTCCGGTAAGAAAACGGTTTAAACTGTCCAAGCGGATGAGTATAACATATACAGTAGATCTGATGCATAACATATGAATGTACATTTTTAAAAATCAGACAATTATTTGACAAACCTTAACCAATCTATTAGCCTTAGAAATATTTTTAAAAGCTAAATTATTCTCCGCGTTGCTATTGTAGCATGGAAATGATGCGAAACTATCGATCCTGTCATATTAGACTGGGTGACTGGATTCTTTCTTTAATAACTTCAGTCAGAACTTTTAATTTGTGGGTAAATTCAATCAAACCACGAATCAGACTTAATTACACAGTTCTTAATGAAATCATGGCAAGTTTTAACAAAAAAAAAAAAAAACAAAAAAAAAAATAAAACAAAAAAAAAAAAACAGCAAATAGTCAAAAATCCAGTTGATTGCATTTTTAGGTTTTTTTAGGTGGGCATTGACCGAAAATAAGAGAGAGAGATCCTAACCACACCAATTAAACTCATACTTAAACGTGTTGGTTGGTGAGCATGCGAGCAAAAACCAGAAAGAAAAGAGAGAATAACAAATCTTGCGTTTAGGCGCAATATTAAAATTAGGTCTTACCACGAACTGAGATCAAAATTGTTTATATTTTCATAAGGAATAATTTTGTGGCTGACATGAAACCTCCATCTCATACCCATACATGGTATCTTTCCACTTGGAATGCAAGCAGAAAAAACTAGGACGTGGTGGCTTATAACTTTCTTGAGCAAAATATTAACTTCAGAATTACACGACGGCTACTTTTTTGCAAAAACTCTATTCAAAATCTTTCTTATTTATAAAATCTCTGTTTGAAATATCTACCATTCTAAGATTTTAATATGCAATTTTATCGATGAGGACTAAAATTTAAAAACTTTAGCGATCGGAATTGATGTTTGAAGATTTTGATTTAAAAATTAAATTTTAGATATTTTAGTTAGAAGATTAAATTTTGGAGATTTTGTTACAAGAAATTTCCTTACCAAAAAAAAAAAAAAAAATTGTCATTTTATCGGTTAGAAAAATTATTGAATTTTTGCAGTGTACTCAAACTTTCTATGGGCAGTGTAAATACATACACTTTATATGTATATAGATTTAATAAAAAATAAATATTTTGCTCAGCGTCATCATCAGCAACCACGCGGTTTTATAGAGTTTGAATAATTAAGCACCTAAGGATTATGTGTCTATGCCATCAATTATCTTTGGCGCAGAGTATGAATGCTTCAGTTCAAATCGACTGGAAACTTAACATAGTTGATTTTATCATAAAATTACGTTTTTATTAATCTATTTTCTCAACCCCATACGAATAGGCAAGCAGAAGATGCTAAAAGAGATGAGCAAGATGCACAAAATGCTGCTGCCGCAAATCAACCGGTTACATTTGAAGCTGAAGCAAACTATAATACCAGCATACATGGCAAACTTTTGGGAAACTCAAATTATATGACCGAATTCGATGAAACCGTTTCGGTATGTTCGTGCACTTGTTTGGGTGGAACTCGATGCTTGAATCATGAAACTTTTGCCGATCCTGACTTCCGTCCAACTGATATTATTGAGAGTACTTTAAGTTTGAAACGTGCGTCAGTTTGATATCGTTTGGTTGAAGAGGAGACGAATGGTTGTTGTTGTGATTGTGCTATGGACTGGCGAATGTATTAGAATTATAGATTTTGAAGAGTGTGATAGATGCATAGGGGACTATGAACTGTTGTGAAGAGATATTCTTTTGAAACATTTTACGTTATATATTTATATGTAGTGACCACCTTGTTATACCTGATTACAAATAGAAGACCACCACAAAAAGTAAAACTACAAATACCCACATTTCATTTTAATTAAATCAATTCTTCCAAAATAATAACAGAAATGTGTATGCCAAATATTAACTAATAGTACCTAATAATAATAATAATAAATATAATTAAAATAATTGGCACACCTGCTTATTGTGGGCTTACAGGCCTAGCTTTTCGCTAATGTTAACCAACTACTTAAAACTAAATGTAAATAAAGCTAGAGGATCTCAGTTTAAGCAAGTAATATTTATTCAAGAAAATTGTAAAGTCAAAGGAAATAAGCAATAGTTTTTAAGATTAAGATGAAATTGAATTTATAAAAGGTATAGCTAAATATTTAAATTCAAATTAAGATATGTAGAATTTCAAATTAGAACAGTAGCATGTAATTAGTTGAGATTGTAGGGCGCTTTACTTATGTCGTAGATTTGATGACTACTTCAGTTCTTCAGAAAATAACTATGAATGATACTTCAAATAAATCTCGAAACACCAAAGTAAGAATTATTTTTGGGTTTGGAAAAAACGTCGTTCTGTTTAAGAAACCATAAAAAATTAAAGTATCCTCTTTCAAATGCACTTAAATAAGATTGAAGTAGAAATACCAGCAAGCTTCACCAACTAGCAATAATTCAGTATCTTTGTTATATGTATATAAATGTTCGTATTTGATCGAGGCAGCCCCATTTTACTTTGAGTTGAAAAAACTCTAAAGCTCACTTAAAGTTCCATATCACAGTAGCATTGCTTGGAAAACTCAGAAAATAGAAAATTCATTTTATAAAATTTTTTCACATAAAACATATTTCGAAAAGATTTTAGTCAGAGGAAGGCGTGTGTGTGTGCTAAAAATTGGTTTTCAAATTGCAAAGAACGGACGGACGAATTGCAACAAAGACCAGACTCTGAAAAACAGAACAAAAAAAATTGTGAACGTTTGATTGAACTATTGACTCTACCACTCTACGAGAGCGAGGAAATTTTCTGGACAACGTATCTTCGTCTGCGCACAAATTATTTTCTATTAATTTCTCAATACACATTTTTGTTGTTGAATTGTAACACGCGGTCGGGAGGAAAAAGTAGGAAACTAAGACCATCACAATATGCGTGAAATTGTACACATACAAGCAGGGCAATGCGGCAATCAGATTGGCGGTAAATTCTGGGAAGTCATCTCCGATGAGCATTGCATAGATGCCACGGGCACCTACTATGGTGACAGTGACTTGCAGCTGGAGCGTATTAATGTCTATTACAATGAGGCGACAGGTGCCAAGTATGTACCACGAGCTATACTAGTGGATCTGGAACCCGGTACCATGGACTCAGTGCGTTCGGGTGCTTTTGGACAAATTTTCCGACCTGATAATTTTGTTTTCGGTCAATCTGGAGCTGGTAACAATTGGGCCAAGGGTCATTATACAGAAGGTGCAGAACTGGTTGATTCAGTGTTGGATGTGGTGAGAAAGGAATCAGAAGGATGCGATTGCTTGCAGGTAGGTGAAGAAAGAGAACCAGCTTTATTTTTGATGTCAATATTGAAAATTTTTGAAAGTTTTCTGTAGAGATTCTACAATCGATTTTTGTGTATTAAAAAAAAAATTAAAGTGTTTTTTTTTTACTTGTTTCAAGTTTTTTTTATAATGAATTTTGAAAATTTATAACTATTAACTCTGTTTTTGTTTTTTTTTTTAACATTTTCCAGGGCTTCCAACTTACCCACTCACTCGGCGGTGGCACTGGTTCCGGCATGGGAACACTGCTCATTTCGAAAATTCGTGAAGAGTATCCTGATCGTATTATGAACACATTTTCCGTGGTGCCTTCACCGAAAGTATCTGATACTGTGGTAGAACCTTACAATGCCACTTTGAGCGTGCATCAGCTGGTAGAGAACACTGATGAAACATACTGCATCGACAACGAAGCACTTTATGACATCTGCTTTCGTACTCTAAAGCTGACCACGCCCACATATGGTGATTTGAATCATCTTGTCTCCGCTACAATGTCCGGTGTCACCACGTGCTTACGTTTCCCTGGTCAGCTAAACGCTGATCTGCGTAAGCTTGCCGTGAATATGGTGCCATTTCCTCGTTTGCATTTCTTTATGCCCGGGTTTGCTCCGCTTACCTCACGTGGCTCGCAGCAATATCGCGCTTTAACGGTGCCCGAGTTGACGCAGCAAATGTTCGACGCCAAAAATATGATGGCTGCCTGTGATCCACGCCATGGACGTTATTTAACAGTGGCTGCTATCTTTCGAGGACGCATGTCCATGAAGGAAGTGGACGAGCAAATGTTAAATATTCAAAATAAAAATAGCAGCTTTTTCGTCGAATGGATTCCGAATAATTGCAAGACAGCAGTGTGCGATATACCGCCACGTGGTCTGAAAATGTCTGCCACTTTCATTGGCAACTCCACTGCCATTCAGGAGCTTTTCAAGCGTGTTTCTGAGCAATTTACGGCGATGTTTCGACGTAAGGCTTTCTTGCATTGGTATACCGGTGAGGGTATGGATGAAATGGAATTCACAGAAGCTGAGAGCAACATGAACGATCTGGTCTCGGAGTATCAGCAATACCAAGAGGCTACGGCCGATGAGGAAGGTGAATTCGATGAGGATGAAGAGGGTGGCGGTGATGAATAAAAAAATCACAACATCTGTTGTGGTGGATGGATAAATGGACGGGGTGAATGTTTCGAGTTAGCAAAAATAGCTGGAGTTTTAATTTTGCTAAATTTTAAAGCTGCGTTTTTGTGTAGTACAAATTTCAAATGTAACCAATTACAACAAGCTTTATTATTATTATTTTTTGTATTCCTATATTTTCCTCGCCACTGCGTGTGTGTTCGCATACGTGCGTGTGTGTAAATCCCCTCTTTTCTCCCTCTTTTTATGTAACTTTATTTTACATGTAATCTTTTTTGAACGATTTCTCTATAAATAACGAAAATACATGGAACTACATCTGGACCAAATTTCCAAAATTACAAAATTGGCTTTTTTTCGTTTTAGTGAAAACTGTATTTGTAGGGGATAATAGTATAGAAATTTATTTATTATTTAAAATTACATACACAATGCAATATATTTACTAAGTAAAATTAAAATACATACATAAATGTAGGTATAAATATAAGTAGAATGCAAGTTTTATTAAATTATGAAAAACTAATAATAGTGTAGCGAACGAGAAAATATCAAGAGCCAGAAGCCGAATCGTTTCTTCCATGAATATATATATAAATCACACAAAAATTTATACAAAATATTCACTTTTATGTGGTTTGTTGTACATTCACGAAAGACTATTCGACCTCAGTATTTCAGTACGAATTTAATCTTAAGTCCAGCTGTCTAAAATAATGAAAGTTGAACTGAGTTTAAACCATTTGCATTGGTCGTGTAAGGTTATAAATAGTTGAAAGCGACTTGAAAACAATATTGCACAGAAATGTAAATTTTAACACAGATTTCATTAACTACGATAAGATTAAATACATAAGCAGCATTGCTTCAAAGAGAATCTGCATCGAACTTCAAACACTTAATTAAAATATCATAGCTGAATTTTAACGTTTCTCCGTTTCTGAATTTTTGTGCTTTTGACTTTGCTTTTATTTAGAATCTCCTTAAACAAATTTTAATACTGGCTGTTGAGGAACATTTCTTAATTATATAACATGACATCTTAAAAGGAAATTTGCATTTTTCTATTGCATGAGTTTCCTTTTCATCCTTTACGTATTGATCTAGTTGATAATAACCGAATTGATTTATAGAAAATGAAATTGGAAAAGTCAAAATATCTTCGTAAGAGCTGAACGCGGAAGTGTTTCTTCTTGAACCAGTTTAGAGTATATAGGCAGTTCGAGAACATTAAAGGGATTAAGCATTGGTGTATATAGGTAAAGAAAAACTGACACTCAAAGCCTATGCGAAAATGCTTAGCATTTTCTAATGAGATTATTACCATAAAGATTTGTACAAAATTTAAACTCGAATGTAATTGGGAGGATCAGACAAACGAACTCAGATAGTTGAACTGCAAGCAGAGCACTGCACGCCTTTGAGATAGTTTGGGAATAACTACAGCTACAGAATGAATCAGGCAATAAAAAGAAAGTTATCATATTCTGGGTCCTTAAACATACCCGATTAGCCAATTGTAAAGGACAAACGACTCAAAATTAAAAGATTCTTTATTCCGTTGATAGTAAATAAATAATAATGCATATCAAATCCATTAACTATCGTCTCGAAGGTAAAGGAGTACTGCCTAAACGACCAAATATTAGTATTACATAGAAATAACAGAGAATGCTTAGAGCCAAAAGGAGAGAGAGAGAGTAAGAGAGAAAGAAAGAAGAGCGTGAATACATTCATCTTCGCACGATTTCTTAGTACTGGCAATATAAGGTGCCGTAGAATGGTTTAAAATTGTCTTCTCAGATGGATTTGATTTGAACCAAGATAGTCATGCAGGGATTCACTGAAGTGAAATGTTTTTGGTTTGCAGTTTTGTTTAATTTAATTGGCACAAAATTGTAGAGAATTAAATAACAAAAATAAATTCCTTACAGAACTATAATCGCCTAAATGATAAAAGTTTATTGGCTACGTAACCTAGACAAATTCTAAAATTAGTGGGAGTATTCACTGGTTACTTTGACGTGTTGCATATATTGAATTGAGCAAAAACGGGAGGAGCGTCATATATGTAAGTGTAGATAACAATAGTGTAGGTACACATTGAAGCATTTCCACATATTACGTTTAGGATGCATTAACCAGAATAAACAAAATTCACAATTATGCTTAAAGATTATCGGAATAAATAAAAATAGCTCATCTTTGAAGATCTATAAAGCATTGAATCATTAACTGACAAGGTACAAAGTCTGATTTTTATACAAAATTTAAATTTGGCTCTTTTTGTGGAGTGAAATGAATTTTAAAATTTTGTCTTAAAAAATGTTGCAGTTCTTTTATTAGATGTAATAACTAATAATTTATTAACGTTTGCTTCGACTGAATTGAATATTTTTCAAAGTGCTTCAAAAATATATTTTTTTTTAATAAATAAACATTAATTTTCAAAACAGAACACCAATTTTGATCAAGTTTAAGCGGGTATAAACTCTGTTTCTGATTCATTAAAAATTACTACCACGAATCCATCCATCACAATAAATTTTTTTGTGAAGAATTGTATACAAATTCTCATCAAGATTGTTTAAGTTATTCCAAAGTTATAAGCCATATTCACAGTAAGAAATAATTTAATTGGTTATGCAATGCTTCAAGTTTCTCTTATATGACAGTAAGAAACAGCATAAAATTTGAAATGTTCAGAAAGAGTTGCTAAAGTGTAAATATAAACCTAACTTTCATTTCTGTAGGACGTTAAGAAGTCTCTGATTTTGATGCAATATTTTGGTAACTGGATTACTAATGTTAATGGTCCTTTGAATACTCCTTGTCTTGTGATTAAGTTTCGAAAATTTTTGTAATTGAGAAAAAGGTAGTTAATTTTCACTATTCCGTTCTATATTACTGCCAAATATCTATAATTTTAACTTTGCACCGAATTAAAAAAGCTGAGGACGCATAGGTTTGCAAAAAAATATGAAGACCAATCTGTTATATGAGAAACATGTTTCTTAGATAAAATATTACAAAAAAAAAAAATAACAAAGAAAGATAATGAAAGCTTATGACAAAAATATAATAGAAATAAAAATGATAAGCTATATATGATAGATAATAATAAAAAATTAAAAACAAATAACTTACATTAATATTACATTTAGCTTCTAATTTACAAACTACGCGACACAGTGAATTTATGTATGTACGTGTATTTGTAAGTGTACGCAGTAAGCTTGAAAACTAAATGATGCGTTCGTAACGTTTAATTTGCAAAACTTGTAAAACATTAAATGCAAAACATCTGTTTACACATGTTCGTTTTCCTTTTCTTTTTTTAACAGTTAAGCATATTGAAGTAAATTTAGAGAATTCAAACATCATCAAATAGACCTCGTGGCGGTGGGCCAACACGTCGGTCGTTGCCGTCTTCATCTTCGAAGTCTTCGAAAGCACTTGGTTGCTGTGTACCCTTGAAGCCAATTTGCATTTGTGTGCTCACACCGAAACGATCATTGATTTCATCTGAGAGTGAACGTGGCACACCGATGACCGGCGCAGACGACGATGATACAGTGGAATAATCAAAACTATCACGATCACGCAAGAGACCATCTGTAGGTGTGCGTATAATGTTACTACCAGCGTGTTGTTGCTGGCCTAAACCTCCGCCTCCTACACCACCCAAATTGCGATACTTGGAAATGTATTCATTTGTGGCCATTGCATCATTGCGTGTAAAATCACGACGACGCGCCATTGCTTCTTCAGCACGTTGACGTCTACGTTTCTCTCGTGCAATGAGATCTTTCCCCTCTTGCACTAGTTCAGTGGCTATGGTTTCGTTTTGTAGAAATTGTTGAAAGCCCATGGCATTGAGAGCACGACTACCAAGACTAAACCATGTGGCTAGGCAGAATGCAAGCATGCACATGGGAAAGTAAATATTGAAACCATCCGAAATGATGCCAATGACATCCATGTGTCCCATAATTTGTGTGTAGTAGGTTTCTAAAATGCGCTAAAATTATAAGGCAACCAATTAATACATAAAATTCCAACAGCACAGATTGGTTTCTTACCTCTCGAATAATATGCGAGTCCATATGTATCAAACCGAGGAAATTTAAGCACATTGGTGGGGTCAGACGGCACAATAGCATTCCGCTGAATATTAGGCTGTGTTCGTTGGTCTGATGATGCGGTGCCAAATAGTACAAATTTAGAAAACGTATACGCAGAATCGTCGAGTATGTACAGTAAAACAGATAGCAGAGTACAAACATTGAGAATACTTCGATGGTGAAGAAATCATAGCTATATTTGGCCATATTAATAACATTTGCAAATATAGAGAGTACCGGTCGTCGATTGAAAAACGTCAGCTCGCTCCAAACTACCATGAATGACATGGTAGCGGCTAATACACAGAGCACTTTCAGGTATGGGGCTTTCACTAAACATTCCCAATACCAGTGTACTGTAGGGCTGTACAGCATTCTACCCAGTTGCGAACGTTTTTGTGGAAATTCCGTTTTGAAACAACGCTCTGCTGACTGCATATTACGTGCGACATCTTCTAAATGGAAGACGGTGGCAACTTGTACACTCCATAGAGCTTCAGTGCGTTGTAATGTTTGCAGCGATTTGATAACTTGCTTGTGTATGCGAACTAGAGCTTTTTCCGAGGGCACAATGGTAGAGGTGCCACCATTGCCGCCGCCACGTGTGTAGTTTCGACAAGCGCGCTCTTGTAGTTCGAGTGGCACCTTGCGTAGTATAGTTTCAACGCATGGACGCAGTTCATGATTGTTTGGTACTGCGCGGCTGATGCCCTGCAAAGACTCCAGCACGTCATCAACATTTTCTTCCGCTTCAGCTTTGTCAGAACTGAGTTTGGCTGCCTTAAAGTAGGCGTACTGCAGTGTAAATCCTGGTTTGGCATTATTCCATAGAGAGCGTGGGACTTCGACGAGTGCATAACCTATGAAAATAATACTGTTTTTTTGAATTTATAAATTTATTTTGTATTTTCAAATTACCCAATAGCAACACGAGTAAAAATAAGCCCCATGTATTCGATGCTGATGATGCAATTGCCTTCAACTTTTGCCAATCTAGGCTTACGCCCTTTGCGGCAATGTAAATTAAAAGCACACCGCAAATAAACAAATACGAGCCATAATAAATTGCATTTTCAATTAGAGCGGATTTCAGTTTTCCTTTAATTGTAAAATCACCTGCCTTCAAGTATGACTGCATTAATGGCATAATTAACCATGTCAGGAACTGTGAGGTCCAATAAATGATACGCCAAAGATTAGGAAAAACAGTTTCGGGTATCATGCCCCAGGGTTGCTGGCAAGCTGTATGCGGCGCTACTGTTGTACTTTGAGTTACGTTGCTGCTGTTGCTGGTGCTGTCTGCATTAACTATAGCGATTTCACTGTATTCTTGCTTGCATTGACGGTAGAGTGTCTGTGAAGCAGCCGGAAAACACAATGATTAAAAACAATAATAAATAAGTTTAATAGGTACTTACATTTGTTACATCCAGTGGTATGGTAAAAACGATTAGAAATGAAAAACACCATGCCATCAAAACAGACAGTGTCACTATGATGTGCTGACGTTGAATGTTGCCATAGCGATAAAGGGAGATTCCCGCGAGAAATAATGCCACGAATATGGCAAATGTTAGCAAATAAGCCATTGTTGGTGTTGTTGTTGTTGCTGCTGTTGTGTTGAGATAAATTTGAGTGTTTTAAAGTACAATGCGTGAGTAGTTATTAAGTGCCAATAGAGTGCAGCGTGTATGTAATCTCATTTAATATTCGTTCCACTGTTTAAAAAGTGTCACGTACAAACGCGGCTGCTGCTGCCGAATCAGTATTAGGTGCAACTTTTGTTAAACGTCTTTTCTCTTGTAATTGGCGAGCCGTTTCTCGTTGCATTTCCTCCAAGCGTTCCAACGCTTGTGATTTTAATGGTATCAAATGTGGTTTACAAAAGACCAGCTCAGTTTTGTGTTCGAAAAATAATTTCCCAGTTGTTGGTTCAATCAAATCGATTTTTTCTGTAAATTTATTGATTTCTTCAGCCGACATAATCAATTGCCAGTAAAGTTGTTATTGTATTGTTGTTTATGTTTTTCATGCGTAGTTGTTGTTGTCCTTATTGGGAAGATGTAATTCTTCTTCTTCTTCTCTTTCCCTTCTCTAGAAACAACAATGCAAATTCATTGCCACAATTTATTCATGATTTATCACAATCCACTACATGCACAAAATAAAGCTTTCTATTTTAAAGTATTGCTTTTGGTTTTGTAATAATATTTTAATAATATTTATTACAATTATTTGGATTTTATTATTACTTTTAAGTTTTTTCTTGCAACTCAAGAATCACCGTCATAGTTTTTCACTAACTTAGTTCTGTTTGTTTTTCCTTAGCTAAGAATGTCAGAGTTGCAACTATTTTTTCAAAACTGGAATTAAAGTTAACCCTTTTGTATTACTAGCAAAAAAGGCAGGAAACATTAAAAATATCAATTATTTATAAATTATAAATTTTAATACATTCGAACTATCGAAAGACTCCAAAAATATCCTGAGGGCTATAGACTTCGAAAACACATATGTATGACATAATTGTTTTGGCACCCGCCCTGAAGTGATCCGATTCAATAATGTTAGTTTGCGCCCCGTTGGGCTGAGCAGTTAAAATTTGCTTTTCAATCATTAATTTGAGTTTTTCTTCAGAAAAATGGAAAAATTGCTAAAACAGTCAAAAGTAGTCAACCTTATAACTTAATGTTTGAATAAAATGTGAACTAACACCAACCGATTCTGTAGGCGTTAATAATTTGTACGGTAACTCACATATACTTATTGTAGTTTTCGACTGCGTGCGAAATCGAAACCGATATCCTTTTGACGTCAACTGCAATCCATCTAGTAGTGATTCTTGCAGGATTTTGTCCAAACATAGTAGAACCAACAGTCACAACCGATTTATTCTTCCAATTTTATTCTATTAGAGTGTCTATTTGGCAACACGTAAAATAACTGGACTAAACTAAATTAAACAATCCTAAATTTAAACATTTTTTCCTTAAAAAATATGACTCCAAACGGAGATATAGAATAGAAAAGAAAAAGTTGAAGAATTTACTTACTTCGGTTGAGATGAACTGCGTTAGCAAAATGATTGAATATGTTGACTTTGCACATACAACCACTTTGTAATGCACAACCTAACAGGCAAATGTTCATAAAAGTTGGTGCAAGCAAATCTTTAGGTATAATATACTTCATTTGGATGTTTTAGAACAAACCAAATTTATTGTTGCCATATGGATACTTTGCGAGATAATGGGTTAAGTGATTTATATACCTAACTATATTCAACACTGCTTACTCAAAAAAGAACATCATCTTTAAATATTAGGCCCGTTCCCGTATTCTACCGCGGCTGCACGAGCTTACCCAAAGTTTTATTTTTCAAAATCCGCTAAAATGAAGAATAAAATGCGTATTATCTTAAAAAAAGCGTTAAATTTTTTTCCTTATAAAAGTGCGAGAAAACTCAATACATTTAAACTTTTTCACTAATACAGCAGGCATACATCTGTTACTTCTAGTCAATGAAAATTTCTTTGATTTTTCGAAGATATTTTAAATTGAAAAAACTCACTGAGCGCTGAATCACTTTTTTCCGCGTTTTAATTTTCAAAAAGCGCTAAAAGCGGGAAAAGCGCTGACTTGGCCACACTGCAAACAGCCCAAAAGCGTTCCCGTACACAAAAAACTTGCAAATAAGAGTAATAGTCTTCGTCTTCTTGCAAGAAGCAGCCCGCAGCTGTTTTGTGTTTATCAGCTGATTTGCCTTTGTAAAAATATATTGAAAATTTGAAATTTTTAAATAAATAAAGAATTTTTGGAAAAATAAGCGTTATTTAAAATGGAAGATGTATTAACTGTAATTAATTTGAAATGTATTAAGAGTATTTTTTGTTTACTCTCAGTTTACAAACTTTACCCAAAAAGTACGGAAACGGACCTATTATCGTTATGAACATATTTTTGACGGAACAATGAGGGTATATACAATTTGAAAGATCGGCTGCCTTCAAATATTTCCAAACTTGCTATAATTTTGGAGTCTTTGCCGCACTTTAACTTTTTTTGTGATGAATTTGACAAAAACGAAAATCTGCATTAGAATGATACTGGAGACTCTCAAATTATTCGTATTAAATATTTCATGAAATCACAGAATCTCTGCTGCCTGTCTTTGCCCATATCTGAAAATATGCATTCCAGATTGAATTATTCAATTTATGAATATAACAGCAAATCAAAAGAAAATGAAGGGGAAGATGTACAAATTTTAAGATTTTGATGAAATTAGTCTATTGTGACAATGAACGGTTTTCGTTATAATTTGGGTTTGCTAAGCTTCATATCAATCACATATGCAACATGAAAAATTTATTTAATATAGGTACAACATATAACTTTTTTAACTATGCAATATGATTTGATTTTATAGAAAATTTATTTTGGCACTTTTAATTTTAAACTAAACATCAAAGTGTAAATTGGGCGCTTTTGGGCGAATCATTAAATAAACCATAAGTGGAAAGGTATTTGCGATGTATGTAGGCACATACCAAATCTAATCAAAGTAATAAAAATTTAAATAATTAGATTAGATCAAGAGGTAATTTTTTGTTATAACTTTCGTATTATCAAAACTTATCCAGACCCAGACAGAGTAGCTAGGCGAAGCCCAGATAGTGATGGGATATTTTGCCTTAAACGATCATTAATGCTATCAGTATTTGAAAATACTGTCGCTATTACTGACCGTGTAAGGTTAACCAACCACAAAATAACAAACATGAATAAAGCTTCTAATCGTAAGTATATAAAATATTTGATTACATAAACTTACGCCATTCATGTTTATCCATTACTTTGACATCAACCAGTCATGCGTCAGGCGTTGCTTCAACTGAAATGCTCCAAGGATAAAATAGCGAATTTACAAAAGGCCGCAGCCAAAATAAAAGAAGCGGTATGCAAACATAAGCCACGTGGTATAACGTTACCCGAATTTTTCAATTGCGCAAAATACTTTCGTGAATATTCAGAACCAATACCAGGTGGACAAACATCGCAACAGCTATCAGCGTTGGCCAAAGAACATTGAATTTTAATGGGGCTTAATAGAAACCCTTTGTTTTAAAATTTCCGTTTCTTAGGTTTTCTAAATTTCATGCTTCGATATTGATTTGTTTGGATAATCACATCCACTTATCTTTTATAAACATATTTGATAAAAAACTTTTCCACTTAGTAATAATTAAACGCATTTTTTTTTTAAATAGTGCAAAAGAATTTACTAAAACTGTTTGCACTTTGGTTTTTTGCTGGACTTCAAAGACAAAACCTAAAAAAAAAAAAAAATGGCTTAAGCAAGAAATTTCAAGCCGAACATTTGAAAGAGTAAAAGTGAAGAATACCTATCAGAACCGAATACAAATAACGTTAATAGGGAAATTTATTAAGTAAGAGAGCGCTTTCTCTTTTATTTATTTTTTTTTTTAATTTAACCAGACTATGCCACAGCAATGCGTGGCAGAGTCCAGCTAGTTTAAAATAAAAATGGACAATATACCAAGTTTTCATATAAAATATAGTGAGCAGTCCAAATAACATTGTTGTGTTAAGCTAGGGTATTGACTGATTTTTTTTTTTTCAAGGTATATAGATACTTAATTTATTGAATATAAAAAATGAATGAATGAATTAATTAATGATTAAAGTACCAGACGATCATTTAAATTCCTTCTCCTTTGCGATAAATTAACCTTTTCATCAAAATTAACAATATCTTTTCTCTTTTTAAGCGTCCCCAATATTAAATGGCGGTAACATTCGGGTGCTGGTATACCTAAGGGAAATTTGTATACATCTAATATCAGCACGAACCCTTTCTGTAAACTAATTCATAACTTGTAGAAATTATTGAAAATTTTTAAATTAATCACTTGAGTTCATCAGCCAAATCAAGCAATACGTCGTCTATTTTGGGATGTATTGGAAAAAAAAACAAACTTCCTTGTGCGGAAATACTATATTTGAGCCATTTTGTTAAAATTTCTAATATATATACATGTACGAAACGGTAAAAATGGGAATCTTATTAAGATTTGCGTCTCATTTACACATTTAAGCTTAATGCAGTCTATATATTAAATGCAATATTCCGTTAGTGTATCGAAATAAAAAAAGAAAACAAATAAAATAAAAACGCTGATTAGCTATTACAGTAAAAGAGCCAAACGTGTTTACGACTCACTATGAAAGTAAGTAGAAATTAGATTCATAGAGCTTTAACAATCTCCCTTTGCCGCCTTTACTGTTTGATACAAATCATTGCGACGTTGATAAGAAATTGGAATTTGTTGACGCAATTCCTGCACTATAGAAAAATCTGAAATTAATAGATATTGGAAAATACTTGAATTCAAAATGATCGTAAAAGTCTTACCAATATCGGCAATAACAATTTCTTCATACTCCTTGGCGCTCTTGAGCACTTTAGCCCATGGATCAACAACCATTGAATGTCCGTATGCTACATAATCAGCGGTTTCATCGCGTGCTGGCGATGTTGTCACAACATAAAGTTGATTATCATTGGCGCGAGAACGTTGCAATAGCTCCCAATGCAAAGGTCCAGTGGTCATATTAAAGGCAGCTGGATAAATTAACATCTCGCAACCTAATTTAAATAGATGAGTCGTGAAACAATTTCTCATTTCATTACATACCCTCATTTCTATAGATTCTTGCCATTTCTTCAAATCGTATATCATAGCAAATGCCAATGCCAATCTTATGACCGTCTACTTCAATAATAGTAAAACTATTACCAGCTGAAAGGGTTTCCGATTCCTTGAATCGCACGCCACCTTTCACATCAATATCGAACAGATGCATTTTACGATGTTTAGCTATGAGCTTGCCATTTGGATCCCACACGGTACACGTGTTGTAGATGGTATCATTTTCGCCTAGTTCAGGAATTGTACCACCCACGATATAAACGCAATGTTCTTTGGCCAACGATGATAGCTGTTGCGATGTTGGTCCACCTGGTATTGTCTCTGAATATTCACGAAAGTATTTTGTTCCATACGGGCAATTGAAACACTCGGGCAACGTTATGAGACGTGGCTTATGTTTGCATACCGCTTCTTGTATTTTGGCTGCAGCGTTTTGTAAATTCGCTATTTTATCCTTGGAGCCTTTCAATTGAAGCAACGCCAGACGCATGACTGGTTGATGTCAAAGTAATGGATAAATATGAATGGCGTAAGTTTATGTAATCAAATATTTTATACACTTACGATTGGAAGCTTTATTCATATTTGTTATTTTGTGGTTTCTTTTTCTTTACTGATGATATGCGAACGAACTGATAAGCAACAAGTAAATATTGACAAAATCAGCTGTTTTCGAAAGTCAAAAGTGTCAAACTAACAGCGACAGAAGCGTCGTCTCACTCTGCATAGATAAGCCTCTTAGGTCCCCTACATTTAAAATTTTGAAAATGTTAGAAACAAAATTGGCTTATATTATATTATGGTTCCTAAATGTTAACTAGTAAATCTCCAAACAAGAATTATTTTTAAAGATTTTTAGAAGTCCAATCAAGTTAGCCATGAACTTGGCTTAAAACAGCCTCGGTGTCCATTGGCAGCGCGCTTGATTATTATATAAGGGTATATTTCCCAGCAGGGCATGTGCTCTTATATATAGCTCTTTACTAATCAACATAAGCCTTTGAAATTATAGTATTAATCCCTGTGTTGTAGATTTAAAAAATAACCGTCTAGCATATCCATATTTGGTTGAGGGTGGGCTTTTAGTGTTTTTTTAAATTCAGAGGAAAGATATTTTTTAATGGGTTTTTCATAAAGAGACTTCTTCCGCAAAAAACTAGCCCCAATTAACGGGGGCTTACCGAAAAGTTTATATTATCTGCAAAACTTTAAACAAATGAATAATATAGAATTCAATTAAAAGTAGACGAAAATTGTTCAGCATCCATAGCTGTGTTTAAGTGCTGCCTACGTTATTCACTAAAATGTTATTGTGAATGGGTACTTTTGGTTGCCACAAAGTTCCTGATTACTGCAACCTTGCCATTTCTTGTTGCCAGTTTCTTATTAGGTGTTTTTGTTTTATATTTTTGAATTTCTCTTTTCTTTCCACGGAAAATTTTTATAATCTTTACGTTTTAAAATGGACTCATCGATTATTAATATGGATAAAGGTTATAAAAAAAAACTTGTAAATACTATACAAAATGCAATAAAAACTATTTATTTAGGGCGCACCAGTGGCGATGGCATGGAAAATGAAGAAACGAAAATAGAGCAAAAAACAACAACAAAATCAATAGAAACTGAAGTAAAAAATCCTGCGCCAGCACGACCACCGAACGTGAGACGTAAAGATAGTTCCACAATACAGGAGCATATACATTCGCGGAAAACATCAACGAATAGCATAGGGGGAGGTGCAGCAAACGTACTGCCACTACCAGGTTTACACACACTGTATCGGCGTTCAGAGCAAATGACACGTAGTCTTGCGCCTGTCATACCCAAAGGAGAGTTGATTGCTATGAAGCCCCGTTTGGTGGGTGGAGCAACTGCAACAACACTACCGGAGCATAAAAAAACAAAACCACCAAAATTTGTGCCATTTGAACCTTATCCAGGTGCTGTAAATCCAATTGTGCCACGTCCCAGTAGCAATGGACATGTTACGCCCAATGGGCAAAAAGTAAATAAAAATAATTTAGATATCCATGTGCTTGTTAGTCAAATGTCGACAATACGCACACAAGAAATGGATGGAGATAAGTCGCAAACAGCGGTAGTGACGACAAGTGGAAATGATGAAGAGGTGCTGAAGCTCAAAGAAGAATTGAAAAAAATTAGAGAAGAACGCGATTACTTTCAAGGGCAATTCAAATTTCAAACGCAAGTGAATTCGGAACTGAAAAATTTACTGGTGGCTTCGGTGGGTGAAGATTTGCAAACGCGCGTGAATGTACTCACTGAAGATAAGCTGCAATTGGCACGCGCACTACTGGATACTGCTAATAATCTGACCACACATACAGTATGATTTTTGATAGCCTTTTCTATATTACCAATTATAAAAACATTATCTTTGTAGGAACAAATTGAATTTTTAGCTGGGCAATGCGAAGTGTGGCGTTCGAAGTTTCTCGCCAGCAGTGTTATGGTTGAAGAGCTAGCACGTTGGAAGGCGGACCTAACGCAAAAAAATCAAATGCTCAATGAATCGACAAAACAACTTTTACATTCCACGCATCAAATTCGTGAAATCCAATTGGAAATTTTAAAGAATTTGAAATTTGTAGCTAAAATACGATATTTGAATTTACCATCAACGGATGTGATTAGCTTAAGTGCTGAAAATCTGAATATACTACAACAGATGGTGCTACATTCGGGTGTTGGTATACCTGAAGGAAATTTGCATATATCCAGTGCCAGCACAAATCCTTTGTGTGAAGCAGAAAAATACGCAGTGCAGGTAACAAACTAAATCATAATTAGTAGTTTCGTTGTATTCTAGAATTTGTTATTGAATATTTTTATGTTAGGCACTTGAGTTCATCAGTCAGCCGTTGATGGCCACAGATGAAGCAATACGTGCACTTTTCGGGCAGGCACAACGACCATATGGTAGTGGCAACGCTAGTGTAGCTGTCTTAGATCAATCAACTAAATTGACAGTGCCAACCATTGGCACTGGTGATCGCAGCTTCAACTAATTATACAACTCTCCCGCAGCTTTTTTTTTAGATTTATAATTAAGCTTTTAGCCAAATATCGCCTATTTTGAGATATATTGCTAAATAACACAATGTTTTTTCTATGTTGTGCAGAAGTATTGTGTTTTCCATATTTTGTTTAGGTTTCTAATATACACATATATAATACAACAAAAATGTGTATTTAATTAAGATTTGGGTCCCATTTATAATTTTAAGTTAAATGTGGTTTGAGCTCCAAATTCGTAATACATATTAAATACAATATTCAGTAAGTGTGGTGAAATAAAAAAAAAAAAAATTTTTTGTTCACATTTAAATTTTTGTATAAACATATTAGTAAGATATCCATTAACACAAAAATAAAAAAATAAAACAGTATCAACCCATGCAAAAATTATTATTTTTCACTCTCAAACCTATTCCTGGGTTAGGACAATAGGAGTTTCTTGACAAGTCATTTTTCAGTAATAGAAAGTTCGAGAAATAAAATTGGTTTTAAGACTGATTTCGAGTATTTCAAAGAAAACGTATTTTTTCCAAACGTATTGCAATATCGTATGCATAGGTTCTCAGTAGAAGAAATCGAAAAGGATTTCGTCAATTACAGCGCCAACAACAGAAACAATCTTTCAGACCAATCCTACTATTTTTAGCCGTAAAATCCGAATCTGGAATAAAAAATATGGGTTCCCATTTAAGATTACAAAATTACCCCCCGCTCTGCGCCGGAGGTGAGAGTACTAGTTTTAGCACTGATGTATTTTGATTATGTAAAATAGAGTACATATTACTCCAGATATGTATGTGCAGCTCCATGTTAAAAAATTCGCCCAGTATGTAAATAATAATGGTGGGAAAACAAACAACAATTGATTTAGTGTAGTTTTAGAAACACGGAAAACTTGTAAAATTGGTTTTAAGCCTTTTCGCTGAGATAACACCATAATATTTAATTTTTCAAATTACAACCGGCAATTTCAGCCGCTGCCGCCAAAAATTTTCATGTTGAGTCAATTTGAGACGGTGCCGAAAAATGTTATGCTGGGCCGATTTTTGACCGCGGACGAAATTTTTTTTTCTAGCCGCCGCTGTCGTCTAAAAGTAATCGGCGCAACGATCTGATTGAAACTACTTTCTTATCAGATTCCCTAAAACCATAGCAAAAAAAAAAAAGATTTTCTAATCGTTTATTCTTTGACAGTTTTTAATTTTTATTATGAGTTCGCCATCTTAAAAACTGTATTGGTTTTATTCTGTAAAAATAATTAATAACAAAGATTTTGGGATAATGCTATCTAGTTAAAACCAGAGAGATAATAAGAAACCCACATAGAGTAAATGACTATTCAGACATCTGAGAAGAAAGCAGTTTCAGGATATTTATGCACGTACAGTGTAATCATTTATAGTCAACTATAGCACTGCAAACCCAGTCTCACGTCTCTTTAAAATAGCTACAAATTTTTACAAGCTTTAAGAACACCTTACCATCCCATTTTGCACGACGATTAACTTTTGTTTATGGATTTTCAATATAAATTGTCAAAGGAGTTAAAAGCAAAATTGAAAATATCCATTAAAATCTCGTTGCCTTCGTAAAAACGATTATTATTGCTATAATAAAGTAATTTTAAAACCCCCAGGCAATACTGGATTAATTAATATTTTAAAACGATTTTATTAAAATAGAAATTTGATAATACATTTAAACTTTTTATAAATAAAAATACATTTATTTAAAAATATGGCGAGTTGATAAAAACAAATATCAGAAACTTTCGTTGCTTATGCATGCATAAAGCAATTTTAGTTTTTTCTTTCGAACAAAACGGGGAAAGGTTTATCCTTGGGAGCCTGCAGCCAATTGTCTTCTGAGTATTTAACATTATTTTCAGTCTCAATAACGTGGAAAGTGTATGCATGTCGACTCTTTTGTGAGCGATTCGGTTCACTTTTATGCACAACATTGCCATGGATCACAATGCAGGTACCTGAAAATAGATTGGCAAAACTATTAACATCCAAAAAAAATTTTTTTTTTTTAAATTAAGTCATACCTTTACTAACGATCAACGGTGTATAACTAGATTGTGGATAGATTGGTGCTGATCGATCATAGACACACAATTCTTTGCCCTCCTTATCGGGATTACGCATATAACGCCGATGCACTCCACTATTATGCGAACCCTTTATAACTTGTAGGCAACCATTCTGTAAAGTGCAATCCTCCAAGGCAAACCAGAAACCAATGGTTGAATTCGGTTCGGTATACAAGAACCAAGAGTCCTGATGTTGACAAACCTCACCGCCAATACCCGGATTCTTATAAATGTACATGCTTTGACAGACGGCAGGTTTATTGTAATTCAGTTGCCAGCATATCTCCTTAATGCGGTTATTAAATGTAAATTTATTGAAAGTGGGATTTTCAGCATGTAAAGCATGCCCCACTTTATTCAATGCAACCATCGGATCTACGAGTAATTCACCATTCTCACCAATAGCACCTTCCTCAAAGAAGTATCGCACTTTATCGCCAGATTCAAAGAAATACATTTCTTTGCTCTGTGCACCTTGAGAGTTTATAGTGCTGAAAATTTTACGATTCGCTTGTGGTGCATCCATGCATAGAGTGCGTCCAGCTTTGTATAGTTCTTCAGTTTCTTCGGGTGTAAGAAAATCTTCAATGACAATATAGCCATTTTGATTGAGCTGTAATAAAATAAAAAATAAAAAAACAATTATTACTGGTAGTGTATGAATATTTCTCTTCCCCTTAGCAACTTTTTATACAAAAATATAATATTTATATCCGGGATCTTGCTACTCTCGTTTATTATTTTTTGTTTACAATAATTCATATTTATATTATTATTACATCCTAGTTAATTAATTCGATAAAACGATTAGTGCTAATTTATGAGCTTACATTATTTCTTATTGTACTACTTCAATTCACATTAATTTAAAAATCATAAACTGCAGTTAGCTTACGAATATATTATACACTAATTAAATTTAGCTAATATTTCCGTTTCCTATACTATCGCACATACCTTTTAACGATTTTTTTAAAAGTGTAATTAGTTGAATATACATTTATATACATTTCTATTTTTAACATTTTCAAACTTTGTGTAATGGTAAATTCATTCGGCCAATTTATGGATATGTCCTTAACTCAAAATTCAGAAAAATAAAGTTAAGTCATTTATGCTAAGTTCGGCAAAATACAGTAACACACAAAAGTGTTCAGAAAAAATAAAATTTTTGGGGGACAATGAATAAACAATAATTTTCATTCAGGTTCCGCAAGAGTCTTGAAAGTCCCGAAAATTTTAACATAATTTACTATTCTTTAAATTTTTTCAGTCTAAAATTCTTTTAAGTTCTGTAAGTTGAAAGGTTTTGAACAAAGTTTATACGTTTCATTCAATTTTTACTGATTTTCTAAAACTTGAATGTCTTGCGGCACACAAATAAATAAACATTACTCAATTTGAAAAAATTTGTTTCTTTGCATTGTGTTTGTATTTGTAAACGCAAATTATAGTGAAAATTTTTGAGCTTCAGAGACCCTTGCGGAACTTGAAGATATTATTGTTGGTTATTCATTATTGGCTATTCATCCTCCAAAAAATAAATTGTTTTTTCCTAAACACTTTTGTTAATCATTGTATGTTTTTATGTCTGTATGTGCATTTCTTATCTCTGACTTATGATTTGCGAATTAAATTTAAAATGAAATCATTATATCGACATCACACATAACATAAAAAAAGTTACGCGTGCTGCTCTTAAATTTCTTTTAAATAAACAATAATATTTTGCTTTTAATAATAAATATTTTGTTAATAATATGTCAAAAGCCAATTAATTTTTTTTGTTGCTAAATTAACATTTAGTTTATTATGATATTTAAATTTTAATTATACAATAATTTCTAGAAAAAAAATTTACATAAATAATATTTTCAAATGAAAACGAAATCGAAAATGTTGAACGTAATGATTTTCGAGTGACGGCAAGAAACAAGAAATATTGAATATAATTTCATATACATACCCTTCTCTCTCGCCCCCAAAATAAAACTTGAAATTGCATGCGACATTAAATGTAGGTATGAAATATTGTATGTAGTAAGTAAGCAGGGTGTGGATAGATAGATCTCGCTCATTCTTTTATCTCTCGTTTCTCAAAACATTTCAAAATAATGATTTTGAAATTAAAAATAGTCATAGTGACTAAATGACTCAAATAAAGCACACCTGAATTTAGCGAAAACGAGTGACTGGTGAGTGGTGGACGTGAGTGGATAGGAACAAATTAACATACATACTTGTGACAACAAAAATAAAATGGACAACAAAAACTTATTTAAATTGCAAAACTAGAAAAAGAAATGTCATTAGAGCGAGTGTAAAAAAATAAACGAAAATCCAATAAAAGTGTTCAATTCTTAGAAGAAGTACCTATTTTCGTGTACCTATACTATGAAATGATGATCTTTGATTTTTAGAGAAATGGCAAATAAGTATTGCAAAAGGTGAATTTTCATTAAAAACAAATTATTTCAAATTGCAATTTTGCAACAGAAGTAGAAAATTGTGAACAAAAGTTTATTATATGTTTGGATGGGTGCATCGTATATCGACGATTTTGCTAAAATATTTATATTGAATTTTGTTTAATTATAGCAAGTGGGTGTTCTAATTTATACTTTTGCCAATAAAGATTTTTCTTCGAAATGTTAAGAAAAATTTTTGGTTTCACCGCTCGTTTTAATCGAATTAAATTTTTGTGTGTCAAATATTTTTCTAAAATGATCAAAATCAGTTGAGTTTGGAGTCATTTTGAGAAGATAGAGGATAGTTGAAGGTTCTACGTGTATAATATGCGGTCTCATTTTGGAAAACATAATCTCAAGTTCTCCTCCAATATGGAGCGCTTCTATGCTCACTGGATCTTTCAATTATTTGTCAACTGACAATATAAAACAAATACTATGATGATCTAATAAATATATATTATTATAACTGTTCGTCGGAAAACACTAGCGGAAACCAATAAAGATAATTATCTTCGGAAAATGAGTATGGGTTTGAAATACTATCATAAAATAAACATCAAAAATGGATCAAAAACCCCTCCTCATACCAAAATAGCAATGTAAAAAAATTGCAATAACGAATTACGTAATCTTTGATTCATTTTAATATTAAGGGAAATTCTAACCTCGTAAATATTTTATTACGGATTTCTTAAAACACAGGATATTCTGTGCAAATTCTCGAAATCACAGACGAAAATATTGCTGCCAAAGTGATTTGTCCTCGACTACGTGGAAAATTTTACGCAAGGATCTTGGTTTAAAATCGTATAAAATACAGCTCGTTCAATAATTGCACTCGGGCAACCTGGCACAGCGTCGAAACAAAAAACCTACTGAGAGATAAGTTCGGTGAGCAATTTATCACACGTTTCGAACCAGTGAGCTTGCGAGGTTACGTGAGTGAAGTCACTCGTCTATGCCGATAAACCAGTGTCAATTGAAGCCTTGGAAAACAACATTACTGGTGTTATTAGCGAGATACCAGCCGCTATTCTCGAAAAAGTGGTTAAAAATTGGACTTCTCGCATGGATCACTTGCAACGTAGTTGTTATCAACATTTACATGAAATAATCTTTTAAAATTAAATGGCAAGCATTGATCTATCGACACAAATAAAAATTGCAAAAACTTTTGTACTTTTTCTGTATTTTTTTTTTAATTAAAAGCCAAATGCTTCGAAAGTCACCCTTTATAAGCAATTTAAAATTATAATACAAAAAAAAAAAATGGATTATTCCTCCAGTATGTTAGAGATAAGAAAAAATTTAATAGATGATAACATGTGAATATTATTATTTATTGCTAACTTCAACCTCGACCTTTGCGTTTTTGATTTGCATTCCAATTGCAGTTGTTGAATTTTACCATTAATCTTGCCAATTTTATCGCTAGTTTTGAGTTGCATGTGTGTGCGCACTTATAAATTGCACTTTTTAATTTCTGCGTTTTTTGTTTTTTTTTGTTAACCTCATCTTAATTTTATTTCATCTTCTTTATCGTTTTGAATTTTCTCTTATTTATTGTTTATACTTCATGTGTCTCTCAGAAAATGCTAAAAGTCAAAACATAAAAACATTGCTGCCTCAACAATTTGATTTCTTGCTTTTATTTAAGTGTTAACAAATAGTTTTAGTCTGTTATGTTTAGTTTTGTAGTGGTTGTTGTTGTGTGAATGGTTAATTTGCAAATAAAAATATGGTACAGTGACCCCTTTTAAAATAGTGTACATGTGAGTGTGTTGAGGCTTATGCAAATATGTTAGTTTTATATTAATATTTAGATGATAATTAATTATCAGCGGCACACGAATATAATGTATTATGAAATAAATAAATTAATGTAATTGTTTTTTTTTTTTTTAATGTCGTTTCAATTAAGATTACAATTATAATGAGCTGTAATGTAACATCGCATTTGATAGACAGACAAATAGTGACAGACAGAGGGTACAAGTACGAATTCAAAATTATGGATGATAATGCTAAAACGATTTGACTAAAAGTATATACATAAGTATTTTATAGTCTCTGGAAATTTTTAATCATATGATTATTATTTGTTTAATATGTCGAATGTGAGCAAACAACAAATAGAGGAAACAAGGCAGACACAGCCAAATAAAAAATGAAAAAAGTGATGAAATAACAGACAGTAAAACATAATAGTCTGATCGAAGAAAAACAATTACTCAGACAGGCAAACAGACAGACATTCAGACAAATATGTGTTTAAGTTCAACGAAAAGGTGCAGGAGAGTAGATAAGTTTACATATCAAAAATTAAATCTTATGAAACAGTCTAAAAAATGTCATAATAGTTATGGATACATTATGATATTAAGAAAATTAATTTATTTTCGTCTCGGTGGAATTTACCCAACAAAGACTACATTTTTATAATTTATTTTCGTCTCGGTGTACATTGCCCGGCAAAGACTTCATTTTTAAAAAATTTCATCGTCCTGAAAGTGGGATTTGATTGATTTTTTTCTGATGTTAATTTCGGGCTTGGCTCGAAATCAGCTAAAAAATCAGAAAATATGGAATTATGAGTTATGATTCTTCTTTTTATGGCACAATAACCCATGGAGAGCTTAGAACGAGCTCTTTTTCAATCATGCGAGTTAGTATATTTGTACAAGGATGGAAGGGATCAATAGTTTTATGCCAAATCCGAGCAGTGAAGTGAAAAGTTTGTCTTACTTTTGGAGGTTTTCCATTATCAGCTATTGCAAACTTTAAAAACTTTTTTATTGTATTTGTTTTTGTCCGTTTCGGGTATCGAGCCTGCGCGCCCGATTTGCAAAATCCTATTTGAGATCTAGGATATTTGACTAATTTTTTCTAGATTTTCAAAGATTATCAAAAAAACTAAATATAAAGAAAACATGAAAAACGAACGGAAACAAAAAGGGCGCTCTAACAAAAAATGTGAGAAAAACTTGAAAATAATAATGTCAGAGTATTTAACAAATCTTCTCAAAAATCAAAATGAATGAGGTACAGAATTGTAGTATAATTAGAACTTGGCAAAGTAGACCTAGAAATTAGTAGATCTATCAACCATTCAAATATATACAATGAACACTTTGCTTTTTTCTAAATTATTTAATTTTCAAAATGAATAGTAGGGTACCAGAGACACTAATATAACTGAGACCTACAAATCGTTGATGAATGCTATCAATAAAATCTTTTAGTAAGTATTTAGTATTAACAACTTTGTGAGCGATAACGATATCGCACTCTCTGTACTCGCGTACTCTTCCTAAAACAGAAAACGAAAGATGCTGACCATTTTCACGGTTTCTTTTGTATGGGGGGTAGGCGTGGTAATAGTCTGATCGTTATAATTTTTGTTGTGGGGATTGTTATAACTTCATGAGCAAATGAGCCCATGAGAGTTAGTTATGGAGCAGATGGCGAGTCAAACTGTATAACAGAAGAAAGATAATCCTTTGGAATTGGATAAATTAAACTTATCGTTAAGGATCGTAGAAGATGGTGGCTCATGCCCTTAAGTTGAATAACAGAAATCAAGCAAATAAAGAATTACGGTATATTGTTTATAGTGAGATTTTATAAAATGTGTGGAAAGAACAAGAATGTGAAGCAAAACCAATCAGTAAGAAAGTCTCTCAAAATTAGCCATTATACACTTGTTATAAATTGATCTACAAAGTATATTCATCTTCAAAAAAAAAAAAAAACTTAAAAAAAATAAAAAAAAATAAAAATCCAAAGAAATTAAACTCAAAGTCAGAAAATTTAGTTCAAAAAATTAAAAATGACTACAAATCAAAGAAACTTTTAAAATGTCTGGTTCTTCAACAATGAGTTTCCACAAAGACCTTAAAATTAACAATAATTGGTTGAAGCGTAGTATGCAATTTCCAAGAAAATTTTACCAGAAATGGTAAATATTTTCCATACGCATTTAAATACATTTCTTTGTTTTAAAAATTGTACAATCATTTAAAAAAATAAATAAAAACTGACAGTGGAAACACTTCCAAATGCGTTTTCTTGCCATTATTGTACATTTATGTATATATGTATGTACGATATGTAAATATTTTACGAACAAATAAAAATGCTAACAGTACCGCGTTGCGACAGACAACAATCCGGTACACATAAAGTGTTGAATACCAAAACTCAAAAATACAATATTGGCTCAAATCGAAATAAATATCGTACATACCTATGTATGAATATATTAATGTACGAATAAATTTCTTTTAAAACACAATTTAAAAAAACAAGACATGAATAATAATATTTTAAGATTATGACTTCGGCAGTGATCACAGATCAGTTCAGTTTAGTTAGTCAGTCATTCAAACATTTCAAGCAATTAGTCGTTGGCTAAAATTAGATGCTTACCAACCAATAAAATCAACTAATAACAAAAAAGACAAGATATTTCAAAAATTCAAAGATTCATTAAGTGCATTTACTTATGTTCGCCCTCCTGGAGTGTTATTTCTTGAAGAGGTAGGCATAACTCTCGTGATTTATGTATGTGCTTTATTGGTTAACATTTGTAAGAAATTTTAAAATATTCTGAAGTTTATAAAAACCAAACAATGAATATGTAAATATGTAGATATTTCCATATACATATCGCTCATTTTCTAAAAGACTGTCACAAGTCAAAAAACACGATTTTTGAGTTAATGATGCAAAATTATTTATTATGTCACGGTTCATATTGTGTAAAAATTTCATATTAATATCTTGTATACTCAGCGTGTGAGAACTATAAGATTTCTTCTTTTTTCTGCAAAGTGGGAGTCAATTGAAAACTTTAAACGCGTTTTCTGCAAAGTCGCGTTTTTTGAGTTATGACAGTCTTTTAGTAAATGAGCGATATATATTTTTGTACCAACCTCATCTAACAATGTGCTATGCATTTTATATTCCTTCCTTTGTACTGTTTATTATTAAAAGAAGTTTTTAATTTGTTGTTTTAAGTTTTGAAATCGTTCACTTTAATTTGTTTTTTTTTCTTTTTTTAATTTAGGAATTTTTTTTATGTATTGTATGTTTGCTTGAAAATTAAATATTGTATATTTTCACAACTTTTTCCACTCGCATTCAATTCAAACAAAACAGTTTCACGTTCAGTTTTAAACTAAATTGAAATATGGGAAAATACTTCCTCACATCGATTTTTGTATAGCATTTTTTCAGTGCGTCTGCTCTAATAATACGTCAGAGAAATACATGAATATTCAATAGAACAAAACAAAAATATATATACCCGTATATTGCGGATCTTAACATAATCATAAATATTCACTCTCTGTTGTTCTCTCTTTTTCGCTCAGTCTTTTGTATTATCTACGCTCTTCACCATTTAGAATGCACATGTGCTCTGCTAATAATATAGACTGCTGGTTCGTCGCTCTTTTAATATTCCTTCAACGCTGTTATTGCAATTGTTGTTGTTATCTTTTGTTCATTTTTATTGGAATTGATAAAAAAATGAAAACAATAAAATATTCCATTAAATTTTTAAATTAATACAGAAAAGATTTAAGTTAATTTCATTCATGATGACGACAATTCAATTTAAATTATCGTGTTCTGCGACTATGCAAAACTATCACAAAGGATTTGCTCTCTTATTTCTAGTTAGGCACGTAGACGTGTCGTTATTCTCATTTTCAAGTTTTGAAACGTGAGTGAATGTTATTTTCAATTTTGTTGTTGCTGCAATTCTTTATTGTTTGTTGTAATGTTTTTTATGTGAAATTGTTTGCAAACAAATAAATGTGTGGGAAATTTCAATTTCATTTGTTTGTGTTCATTGTTTTGATATTTATCAGGGGTTTTTGACCAAAACATTTGGAACACACGTTTTTTAACCCATTTTCAACCATTCCTAAACCGCTGGGTGAAAATCAATGAAACTTTTTGCAAGTGTTATAAACGTGAAAAAATTGTCTTTTTAACTATTTTTTTTTTATGTCTTCAGGTTTTAGGCCAGGAGGGTGTGTTCGATTTTTCGACCACTGCCTGGATATCAGTACTTCTCGCGCTCACCTAGTCTCAGCAAATCAACCAGGGAATGCGATAATTATTTTTGCTGTAAATTATAATTCTAAAACAAGTTGAAATTCGAAGAAATAATATTTTCGAGATTTTAAAATATTCTATCCGAACGTTAATTTTTTATTTTTTTTGGGAAAGTCACTTTGCGCGAATGTAATAAAAAACAAGTAGAAATCCGAACTGACCCTCACTGAAAATAATTTAAGTTTAGAAAGGTGTAAAATAACATATTTCTCGCTAACCTGCAGAAAATTCGAAAGTCACTGGTTGATTTTTCGACCACTGGTTGAAAATGGGTTAAGCTGTACGCAATTATTTAAGAAAAGAAAGTGCGGCGTAGACATTTGTAGACAAAGTGTAACCAAAAACAATATTTTAATTGAGATGTTACTTATGGGCAACTAAAAAAAAATTTTGGTGAAGAAAATTATTATGGGTAACCAAAAAAAAGTTTTGGATGCGATATTGGTTATGGGGAACCAAAAAAAGATTTTGGCGTTTTTCAATCAGTCAGATGACATTCACAGGATGAATTTTTTGGTTATAGAGTACTATTTTTTTTTGCTATTATGTGGTTGTTGATAGTTTAAATGTAGAAATAGTATGAAAAATGATTTCAAAGGAAATTGCTTTCCCGAGAATGAAAGCAATAATCTCTTCATTTCGTTGCTTATATCACAAAGAAAATGCTGTGGGTCTGTACCCGTGGTTCAATTCCATGAGGATCCAACAAATTTTTTTTTTTTGGAAATAAGTTTAAAGTTTTTTTTTCCAAATTTTGCTAGCCACTTTAAATTAGTACAACCCCGTTTTGTTTCACTATGTTATCAAATTTAAGAAGAATACCTTAGAAGAATTTTTTGTTACCGAGTAACAAATGGTAATGGAGCTGAATTTGCAAATACTACTAAAACTATTTAATAGAGATACCAATCAAACAAACTTTCATCACCCGATAGCGCAGAGTTTGTACAACTCTCTTTTTCGAACCAGAACGAAATCTTAGTTATAGTGCGGATACACGAGAGTAAATTTCGTTGAAATTTTGCATTTCAAATTTACGTGAACACACGACAAAAAAGGAATTTCGAATTCGTTTTTCGACAGACTATAAGTTTGGAGAAGAAGAAGAATTTTTGTGTGTGTTTTGTGTAAATAAAAATAAATAAAAATGTTGCCTTTCAATTGGATTTTGACACCAAGAATTTATATAACAATTATGGGTAATTGGAGGAATGGCCATGAGTTACTCTCAGACTCCATTATTTTGTTTTTTCAATTAATAATTATTACAAAAGCAAGTGTTATGAAAACAGAATCCAAAATGTCTAAAAAAAAATGCAATAGATTTTAACGAAATGAGTCTGAAATGCAGAATTCCATTTGACACTTTTTGTATGGCGAAATTTTGTATTTCAAACGCATTTCAACGAAATGTTAAATTTGCCTTAAATGCACTCTCGTGTTTCCGCACTATTAGAACCAAACATCAATTTCATATGTATCTATGCTAAATATTTCGAACTACGTTTAATTTGCCACTGTTTATTTGATAAAAGCAGCTTATTCTCAAATTTACTTTGAAATGGAAGAACAAAATTCTAAAAACTACGTGTTTATGTTTTAATTTACGCAGTTTTTGGATAGATTACAGACGGATTTATGTTCAAAACTTTCCACTTTAGCGAGTTGAGTTTTTTCCACAATCGAGTAATGCCAGTCAGCAAATTAAACACAGCCTCATAACATACATAACTTTTGTAGGAAGTTTAATTATTTTATGGGAAATAGCGTTCTAATTCCATAAATTAGTTTAATATGTATACAATGCAAGTATGTACATAATTTCGACATTTTTTTTTTTTTTTTTTTTTTGAAGGGCACCTACACCTTATTACCCAAAAAGTCGAATGAATCTTTGATAATATATGAACTTTTTTTTTTATTCAAGGCCATTGCAGAGTATTGTATTCATAACAATAAAAATGTTTGTCTACATAATTAAATTAATGATTATCACGCGATGCGATGTGAAAGCATGCACATACACAAAAGTTCCAAAAATCATTATTGAGGTGATAACAATTTGACATGTGTACATTTGTAGATATGTATGCACATAATTATGAAGTCATTATACTGTATAAAAAAAATTTACACTCAAAATGTTGTTGCTACATTATATGAAAGATAAGGCACCGCGAAATGAGGTTGAAAATTATCATTTGAAAATATGTTTAGAAGAAGATGTGCGGCACACCCCAAAATTATCAGCTGGCTGAAAATTGCTTATCTCTAATAATAAAAATATAAATTATTTTGCCCAATAGCAAAACATGTGCAGGATGTTGTGGTTCAAGACACCTACATAAACGCAAAAAACACTTGGTGATTCTGCTTTTAAAGTTGAGGCGCAGAAGTAGATCTGAATTCATGAATTAAAGAATTATATATTTTGATTTTCCAGCTGATGCTTATTTAAACTATTTCTTCCACACTAAGTAGTGGTTTCACTGAATTGAGTTTTACGACTAGCTTATGATTCTAAATTAACCTACGAATATACTGACGCGCCGGTCAGTTTCCAATTGCTTATTCTATGATGTTTATTTACTTGGCACATAAAAACCTTAGAATAAAGAAAACTATATACCTGTACCGAATTTTTTATATTGCCGTATCGATAGTTGCTGATAAATGCTGTTTGCTTACTTGGCAAATAATAAACAACACCATAAACATTTTCTAGGAGAAAGAAGGAAATTGGGATTTCCGATTTGTCATCTTTATCATGGGTATAAAATGTTTCGTTTCACACCATGTGCTGACCACTGATAAGTGGTGGAAAACATATAGAGTAATAAAAAAATTTCTCATTTTTATCACACAAGGGATGGGTACCAAATGTGCGGTTTAATTGCGCAGTCGAACAAATTAAGACTTTTTGGCTGCAACAGAATAGCCACCCTATAATCCTGAAAGGATATGTTGTGTAGACCATTTTTTGAAACAAACTTATAGTCCAGCACGTCTCAGTTTTTTTTTTACAGTGGGTCAAAGTTTTCTAATTTTGGTCGAAGGGAGCTGAATACTAAGTGCAAAAAGCGTTATATATTGATGTCTGAGGAAAATCCTATTGGCAAAGTTGTATGGTAAAATCTTACAAGGGTCATTTCTGTAGAACATTTTAACCCTTTAGTTCCTCTTTTTATGAGACAATTTGACCCCTTTTTTGATGAAAACCAGAAAGGTTCTTTCAAAAGGAACGTTTAAGGATTAAAATATTCCACAAAAATATTTGCCAAAAAATTTCTTAGGGGTCATCGAAGACATAAAAGTCATATATATATAACGGTTAACGGTTACTAAAATGAAATAGTTTTTTACTTCTATCAAAATTGTAATTTACGCAGAACTTGCACGCGCTTGTATTGTAACCATGAAACTGAAATTATAAGATTCACTATCTTTATGAACTGTATTTTTTACATCGATAAAAAAAGATGGGAAAAATTGTGTATGCAGTCGCATACAGAAGGACTGTTTCGTACTACAGTTGGAGGGGCCGATGAGGGTTAAATAAATATATACATTTCATTTATATGCATTCATTACTTATTTATATATTTAAAAAAATTAATAAAAATCAAAAGTTTACACAAATTTCGCAAATTTTTTAAACTCATTTTATGATGTTTTCACATTAGGTATTGAAACTCGATGCTTAAGGTATCGAGTACATTTATGACGATACCTTTAAGTACCCGATACTTTTCAATCAATACTTCAAATGAATATAGTATCGATACTTTTCCCCCAGATCCATTTCCCTAATGATGATGCTATTTTAGAATTGCCATCTAAAATAGCTATAAATTATATTCCTAATATTTACTTGTTATATTTTGTTTATAAGCAATACAGTGAAAACCATTAGTTTAATAATTAATCCAGTCCTTAAAATGAAAAAAAAAATTATTTAAAATAACGTAAGTGTAGGTAATTCGGATCGATTTTTGCAAGTTAAACTTTGAGCGCTAAAAATAAGGATTACAGATTTATGAAAAAAAAATATCTTAATACAAAATTAAAGCATATTTCTTCATCTTTTAAAATTGTTGACTACCGAAAAAACCAAAACATAACTTTTTTTTAATAGTTACTTAGGTAACATCACTTCGAAAAAAATGTATTGCATGTAATACGGATCGAAAAGTTAAGTGTGCATGTAATTCGGATCGATGATGTATGTAGTTCGGATCAGCAAAATTTATAGCAAATTATCTTGGCATTTCGCAAAAATCCAATATCTTCGAATATCATATCAAGCTAAATTATTAAAATTTGATATGGAGACTTACTTGTTCCACACCGAACTAATTCTCAATTATGGGCCTACTCATGGGGGTATCAAAATTAGGGAAAGAAGCTGTGGGTGGGCGATAGATGCGAATATATTAAAAACAATAGTATGGGATTGTGCAATCTTACGTAGCCGATCTAAGAGGCGTAGGAAAGGAGAAAGTATTTGGGGTTAAGTACCCCTGACCTCGACCCTAACTCTCCCCTAACCTCCGCTTTCCTTAACTTCTTTCCAAACTTCCCCCTTCCTTACTGATAAGAATTTCATATATTTGATCATTGGCCACAAATAAAAAAAAATATAAAAGGGATGAACAAATGCTAACCCCCTTAAGGTAAATCTCTGGATCCTGTAGTCCGTGGCCATGCCCATGAGCTGATGCACAATGAAATATATAAAAAATCATTTCTTTGAATCATTCTAAGCAATTTCTGAATTAAAATTTATAAGTATATTAATATAATTAAAAATTAAAATGTGGTCTGGAATAAAAAAAATACTAATCATTTAACATAAACTAGTTTTTAGAAATATATTTCATATTGAATTTGACTAAAAATTACTTGTTAGTTTCAAAATTGGTGTAACTCTAAGAAACGCTATTAATTTCAATTAATATTTCAATTTAAAAAAATATTTTTTGATTTTAAAATGCAAAATTTTTGACTAAAATTCAAAATATTTTTCAAGTTTATCTAAACTTTGAACTCAAACTCCACAAAAACTCTATAAACAAAGAGTCGATCCGAATGACCTCAAAACATCACCTATTATATCTTAATCGCAACTAAAAAACTTTCATTAATTAAAACCATATGGTTTTTCTAAATTTTGTAATTATGCAAACACCTCATTTGCTGGTAATTCGAATCATCGATCCGAATTATATGCAAGTAAAAAAACGCATACTGGTAATTCGGATCGATTTTAAAAGACAATTTTTTTCTTAGCATGTTTTCTAAAATGGTGCTTATTTTTACCAAACTATAGCAGAATGTTTAGTGAACAAAACCCTATATAAATTATATAAATATACTTACTAGCACAAAAGTTATTATTGCTACAAAATTTGTGGGTTTCTTATATTATTGCTAAGGCTTTGTATGCAAATACACTCACTCTTTGTTTCTTCGCTCACAACTTATTAATTTGGAATAATTGAAATAAGTGTTGCATACCATTAGAAAGGGGAAATAATTCTCGTTCTTTTCGTATTTAAAAAAAAATACAAAAGAAAAGTTATTAGCAAAACAAAATCGATCCGAATTACCCTCATTTACGTTACTCATTTTTGCATGCAGCTGACTAGACCTAACCCCTTAAACGCATCAATTCACTAAGAACAACGCACATTCGCTACATTCGCATCATATTTTGTTGGGCGCTTAATTAAAACCGAAAAAAAACATATGATCTTCATGTCTCAACGGTGAGATCCATTTTGACTGTTAAAATCAATTCGGAATATTCGTGCATCGACTTCATAACTTTCCCAGAACTCAACCGGTGTTATTGCGGAAAATTTCTAGTTAGGAAAAGTACAATTTTAAGCAATCAGCCTGTCGAATAAGTCCGGGTGATGTGTGCTCTCTATCGTAGATGAATAATAACAATTAGAATTGATTTTTTTTTTTACATAAAACGCATAGTGGCTTTTCTGGAAAAATCATTGAAGAAAACGCTACCGCTAGGAAGTTTTTCTATTAGAAACACATTCTAAGAAATTATTTTTCTACAGCTTTTATGTAGCATATATTTTCTATGATTACTATGAAACAATTCATTCAATTATTATGTAATTGTTTAAGCTTCTTTTGATTGCGCAATGTGCATGTGTACAGAAAATGATTGATTGTGTAGGTGTAGCTGAATAACTTAAATATGAAATATTAACAATAAAAACAAAAAATATAATACACATATGTAATAAATAAAACAAAAGCATAAAATAACATTTCCTTTTCTTCCATTGTTGACTTCACTATTTATGACTTCAATGCTTTACTGACCATAAAACCTATTTTCTATTATTGTTGTACAGCAATTCAAACTTGCAAAAACAAAAACTGAAATAACAATACCACTCGAATAGAATCTTGCTTCACCAACATACATATAATTTGTACAGAATTTTAATCAAATTAAATAGGGTTACCAGATACTCGAAAACCAAAATAAATTATCTTGATTTGAGCATTTAATCCATTTTTTGTAAACTAAAATCACCGTGGCGTAACGGTTAGTGGGATATGCAGGGTGCAAAAGTTCGGCACTATTAAAAATAGAAAGGAAGCGGCGCTTCTTGGCTACCAAATACCAAACTTTTAAGAATAATAATTATCTAAGAAAAACTTTTCATGTCACCGTTCGGGTTTGGCATAAAACTGTGGGTTCCTTTCATTCGTGTACAAATATAGCTCGTACGACATAAATGGATGTGAAAAACTCGGTTTAAGCCCTTTATAGGCTGTGGTTCCATAAAAGACGAGAAATAAATTCATAAAGAGTTTATAATGTAAAACAAGGAAATTAGTTTTATGTTCTTTTTTTTCTTAGGCAATTTCTACTGGACGTTTGGCATTGCCAGTCGAATGTCTAAACCCTATAGTTCACAAGCGTGTCTCTAGTCAGCTTTCCTTAAAACTGATGTAATTACCACCTTAATAGTTTTTTGCTGCTATATTTTTTCATATCGTTTATGAAATTTCTCAGGGTTTTAAAATATGCGACAGTCAAAATCATGAATTTGAGATAATAATCAAAAAAAAAAATAATATAAAAACTAGCTGTGAATATTTAATTACTTATAACAAATTGATAAAAAGTTTATTCAAAAACAAAAACTTTTAAGCATTCAACCTCTCCGGCTTCATAAAAGCACGACAATTAAATTTTTAGGATTTTGAGATCAGATTTATGCTTTTTACATCAGAATTTATGAGTCCCAATTTTTTTTAAATCAATCAAAAATTTGGGAACTAGAGGGTTAAAGTCAATTAATTTTTTGAAATTTTGTCTGTTCTTTCGACTGCGCTGAGTACCCTAGATGTTTTTCATAGTAGTTTACCCACATACTACTTACTTAGTGACGGCCACGAACATCTGGTAACCCTAGATTAAATAAACAGACACTTTTCACCTTTGAAATTATGCAATTAATCTCTTTTCCATAAGTACACTCTTGAAAATTCTCTACTCGATTTTCCTCCACTAAATTTTGATCTTTGAATTTATCTAAATTGCTTAGCACTTCCATTATTTTGGTTTTACTTCTTTAATATTGGGAGTATGAATGTATAAACTCGTATTTTTTCGTAATTTGGACATTTATTGTGAAAAAGTGATTGTAAATTAATTCTTTAAAGTATTGTCCATCGTTAGCCACAACCTTTTCCCATCTTTCTGGTAGCATACGGATTCCGCGTCGAAATAACTCCTCATTTTTTGAGGCTATCCACGAATCGACCCATTTTTTGAGTTCTTCGAAAGAACGAAAGTGCTGTTCAGCCAGGCCATGTGTCATCGATCGGAACAAGTGGTAATCAGAAGAAGCAATGTCTGGAGAATACGGCGGGTGGGTAGCACTTCCCATTTCAGCGTTCCAAGTATGTTTTTACTTGCCTTGCAACATGCGGCCGAGCATGTATATTCTCATATTCTGGTCTCTTATCGTTTAATGCTCGGCTTAAACGCATCAATTGTAGTCAGTAGCGGTCGCCAGTGATCGTTTCATTCGGTTTCAACAGCTCATAATACACGACACCTTGCATATCCCACCAAATACACAGCATGAGCTTGGATCCATGGATGTTCGGCTTTGCCGTTGATAATGATGCATGTCCGGGCGGTCCCCATGGTTTTTTACGCTTTGGGTTATCGTAACGTATCCACTTTTCATCGCCAGTCACAATACGATGCAGAAAACCCTTTCTTTTCTGTCGTTCAATCAGCAGTTCTCATGTGAAAAATCGTCGTTCGACGTCTCTCGGCTTCAATTCGTACGGCACCCAATTTTCTTGCTTTTGAATCATTCCCAATGCTTTTAATCGTTTAGAAATGGTTGATTGATCAACTCCTAAAGATTCTGCAAGTTCTTGTTGCATTTGACATGAATCTTCTTCGAGTAATGCCTTCAATTCTTCATCTTCGAACTTTTTCGGGCCGCCTGAACGTTCCCTGTCTTCAACATCAAAATCACCACATTTGAAACGGGCATACCACACCTGACACATTCTAACGTCTATAGCACAGTCAGGATAAGCTTCAGTGAGTAAACGATGTGCTTCAGTTGCGTTTTTCTTTAAATGGAAGAAGCAAATTAAAACTTCCCGCAAATGTTGTTTTGTTGGCACGAAATTCGACATTCTCAGCTATAGTGAAACACTTTTGTAAAATTATGAAAATTATTTGACAGATCAATTCTTATAGCATTTTTGGCGCTCTTCGAGATAGAATAGCTGTCAATGTCAAAAAAATGGCGCGTATGATAGATATAAAGTTAGTCACAATTACGAGTTTATACATTCATACTCCCAATATTTGTGTAGCGCTTGATTTAAACGTGCTCGCTTTTGTTTTTTATTTGAAAACCACTTGGAATAATTTTTTTGAAGATCGATAAGAACGAAATACTGTAAAATCCAACTTTAAAAAATATTTTACATGATTGATCATATTTTAATACCGACAACAAAGAGAAGGTGAACAAACAGTAAAAGAAAAAACTTTGGCTGCATAACCTTTCCGAGTTACAGGATTTTAGCAATGTGCTTTGTTGGCACATTGCTAAAATTATTATCAGTGTGGCCAACTTAGCGCTTTTCCCGCTGATTTTACTGCTTTTTGAAAATTAAAACGCGGAAAAAAGTAATTTAGCGCTTAGCGCGTTTTTTCAATTCAAAATATCTTCGAAAAATTGAAGACTTTCAAAAACGAACGGTTATGCTGACTAGTTACAATGAGAAAACACAACAACAAATAAGTATACAGAACGATGGTGGTAGTTTTCTTTCAATATCTCTATTCAGTGAAAATATTTGGAATCAAATCTGCAATTCTGGGTTACGATTTCAAATATTAGTAGCTTATATAGGATATTGAAAGATTAAGAACTGTTACTAAGATCACTGATGCGGAATCGTGGCGGATTCCGAAACGGCCGTCTGATTTGCCCGTCTCTGTATACACTGTTGTTGTGATGACTACATATATACGTTCCTTAAGCCTGTGATACGTTACCTAAAAAAAAAAAAAATTTTCATTGACTAAGAAGTATCAGATGTGTGCCTGTGTTAATGAAAATGTTTAAATGTATTGAGTTTTCTCCCCCTTATATAAGAAAAAAAAAATTGAACGCTTTTTTAAGAAAATACGCATTTTATTCTTCATTTTAGCGGATTTTGAAAAAAAAAGATGACCATACTGGTGTTTATATTGCGAGTATGCTCGGCGAACACCATGAAATTGTTGTTGCACTGAACACAAAGAAAGTCTTTACTCACTGTCACTCTCACACGTTTTTAAACGTCTCTTTAAACCCTAAACCGAAAAAAACATTTAACTATGTAAACTGTATATAAAATTGCAGCAATAATAATGGAATTTATATTAAATATTTTTCTTTCATATTGTATACGCATGCACAGCATTATTATTACATTGTATATATATATTGTCGACTGACTGCCAGAACCAGTAATGGAATTTTATAAAGGCAAACATTAACAATCAATAAAGCCAATTTTGTGAAAAAAAAAAATTTTACAAATTCGTCGTTCTGACAGTCACTCGATAATATGCATGTAAATTAGGGAAAACTGTTTAAAATAGTTCTACTTAGTACTTATATGAAATAAATTAGAGTAAATATTTATTTCCATCACAGGCTGATAGCCTACATTGTTAGTTTATGTGATTATTTATAATTATTCAATCCGGATCTACTTTTCCGAAGAAAGTATGGCAAAAAATGGATTCTACCCCTCAGTTTTTCTGTAAAAGTATTCTTAAAAATTGGTACGCATACGTACTTCACATTATGATACTTTCTCAAAAAGTAAGACAACTCAATAGAGTTTTTCTACGATTTATAAAATATGGCAAATCGGTTGGTTATTTTAATTTATATGATATAATTTATTTAAATATTTATAATATTTATATCTTATTTTAACGTTTCTAGACACCTTCAATTGTACTTTTCTTTCCAAATTGCTCTGATATCCCCTATAAATTTTTTCACATTTTATTTGACTATGAATTGAACAAAAAAGTAATTTATGGGTATACAACTGAGAGTGAGAATAAGTACACATACGTAAATATGAGTTTAGTTTACTGTATACGAATGCGATGATGTGCGCAACTTACGGAATTTTTTGCATAACGCAAAAGGTCATCAGAAATGGCAATTGCTAATTTTAATGCAAAAACAAAAACCTAACGAGAATAGTTATTGTATATAGTGGATGATGGAAGTTACAAAGTACAATTTCGACATAAATATTCACAAGAATCATTTATCATTTATCATTCATATATGCCATGGTTTCCTAAAGTGGGCAATATAGCTTTAATGGCAGGGGTAATAAGAAGGTGGCGATAATGGTGGCATAAGCCTTCTCAACAATATTAAAAAGTATAATTAATTTATCTGGTCTAATTTTTCATTAAGACTTTATAAGCCTACTAAATTGGGAATATAAATGAACCTTAATCTCATTGCCAAAAAACTTTGGAAAATTATGATATGAATGTAGTGATTGTTGAATTATTATATTTACTAAAATCAGAACAAATAGTAATACCTGCAAATAAGTGAGATATATAAGGTTAGGATGTAATAATCTATTCAGTGAGGGTCCTTATGGATATCAAAAGTTGGCTCACACAACTTAAGAAGAAATACTCGTTTTGTCTTTCTGGGTAGGATTTATCTCAGCCCATTCATTAATACAAATTAATTCCAAAAAATACTAGTGTATTAATTTTTTCCATAGATATATATTTTTTATTTGCAAATCATCTTTGTAAATTATTTGAAAATCAGAAACCCAGAAGAGTTATCCACATGTGCACGTACATAGTATGTTTATTTTGATTGTACGATAGAACTTCTTTAACTCGAACTCCAATAAATCAAAAACTTTAGGATTCAAAAGATTGTTGACTTCTCTTCGACACGATCACGAAAAACTTATGATTCAAAGTTTTCCCTCGAAAATCATGGACGAAGGTCAACAGACTTGTGAGTAAAAATTCAATAACTCTGGCCACTCACGGATTCAAGATAACAATATGGCTGAGCTGATGGCAAGAAAAGGATCAGTTGATTTTTACTGACCTGAAGGCTGCCATTGAATGCAGCACCTCGTTCAGAAGTTTCGACCGTAATTTCTAAAAACTCATCATTTTTGAACATCTTGCCGCACCAATAAAAACTATCCGATTTGAAAAATTATGTTTGCATAATGTTTGTACTTATAAGAAGCCATAAAAAATCTGTGATATTTGAGAAAAACTTTAGAATCGTAATTTATGGTCCAAATTTCGAGACTTTCGAGACCATTTTAGAACCTGAAGTTATTATCTACTACTGTTATGGTACAACAGCCCATGGAGGGCCAAGGCGGAGCTTTTCGCATTCATTCATGTTGTCTGAGTTATATTTATACACGAATGGAAGGGACCTACAGTTTTATGCCGAATCCGAACGGCAAAATGAAAAGCTTTTCATAGGCATTTTTTTACTCTTGGAGGTTTGCCATTGCCAGCCAAGAAGCGGTACCATGTAGAAAAATTTTTATTTTTAAATTTTTGAGCGTGCCGAGATATGAACCCGTGCACTTCTGCGAAACAGTCCAACACACTAACCACTAGGTTACAGCGACCACCAAGTTACCAAGTTATCTGATTTCAAAAATTGCCATTTCTGAATATTTATCGTGCCCCAAAAATGCTCCTTTACGTGAAGTTTTCCATTGAGATTCGATTTATCGAGGTTTTACTATACGTTTTTTTTTAATTATCAGAAATTAACTTCATAATGATAATGCACTTTTAGATCCTCAAATTTATTGATTTATGCATTGTAGTATAATGCAAAATATGCTTGTAAAGAGTTTGTAGTTTTTATTTGAATTATGTTTCTAAAAGAAATTAAGACAAAACTGGTAGAATATATTATTTTTATTATTAATAATATTATTATTATTATTATTTAGATATTTAGATATTTAAATAAATTTGTTTTTTTTTTAGTTCGTTTGATCTTTGGCAATGTAGTTAATATTACTAAATGTGAAAAAACTTATATCAGAGATGTTTTATTTGTGCACAATCAACAGAACTTACAGAAAATTTTACTGGCATTATTTTTCAAGAACATATTAACTTAGCATAATTACTTATACCATTAATTAAATCATTGGTGTTAATTTGTTAATATCAAGAGGTAAAAAATTATTGGAATTTCCTTGCATATTAATTTTGTTTAATACCACAAATTTTAGCTTACGAAATTATTAGGATCAATAAAAATCTTCCTAATTTGCATTCATATAAATATACATAAATAAGTATAGTAATCTATTGGGGGGAAAAATGTATTGTAAACCTTACAAAAGAGTCAAACAAAAAACCGAAAAAACAAAAAATTAAATTTTATTAAAAAACACACGACAGTAGCAGATTAATGACCAAAACAGAGGCACGATTAATCTGCGCCATGACAAAAAGCAACAAACAATATAACAAAAAAAAAAAAAACAAAATAAATAACAAAAAATAAAGTCATCATATTTATGTTTCTTTTTGTTTTAGTTACCACCAACACCACCTTCGCAATACTGCATAATATTTCGAACAATCAACTTTGAATTTGGTTTCATCAAAGCATTTTGTGTTTTACCAAATGACGGCAGTAAAATAAAGCAAAAAAAAAAAAAAAAAATAATAGTAATAAAAACACAGATGCGAAAGTTAATTTGATTGCAGAAATAAAAACTACAAAAAAAAAAAAACACAAAATATTCAAATTAAATATTCACAGTAACTAATTTTAGATATAGAAGATTACATGTCTGTTTATGCATAGACATACACAAATGATGTGTATGCTGCATGTGTCATTTTCATGTTATTGCAGCATGACGACCTCTAAAAAGGGAGGGCAATCAGCGCAATAAACGCATTACATATAAATATATATATAAATAAAAAAAAAACAATTTAGATTTACATACATAGATCACAAATCATTCATTCATACACTCCCTGTGCTGACGCACTGCACCACACTGTACTACTCATATTATGTATGGGTACAATGTACGCATGTGCGCAAATGATCAAATGATTATGAAAGCATTTCACAATTTCAACTACAACATACGAGTACATAAAATACCCATCTACATATCTATCCATCTCTCTATTTATCCGTCAGTCTATTGTCTGTTTGTGTGCATATACATATGCATTGAAATTAAAAAAAATTAAATTGAAATATGATGACTTCTTTATGATTTTACAAAAAAAAAAAAAACAAAAAGAAGCTAAGCTTAAGAAAAACCACAGCAAAAAAGATAATTTGTTTTGTTTTGTGTTTCTTGTTGAATTTTTATTATAATTATTATTTATATTATTAATGGTTTAGGCATTAGGCGTGTAAAATTTTTACCATACAAAGTATACAGTAAGAAAAGAACTTAGAAATGGATGATTCTAAATAAGTTTGCCCAAAAAATCATAAAAAAATTAAAAAAATTGTAGAAAAAAAATATAATTTTATTTTAAACTTCGAGAAGGAACCTTATTACTTTAAAAATACATTACAAATACCACTGATGAAGAATAGTGGCTGGTTTCGAAATGTTAATCTGAATTGCCTGTCCTGCAGTAGATAAGATAAGATAAGTAGATAAGATAGAAAGCTGACATGGGCACGATATTCCCAGATTTTGTTGTGTACTAGGGCATATTGTCCAGAGGAAAAAAGTTATTTTATAGTTCTCTTATGAGTTGATTTCTTGTGAAGACATTGATTATCTCTTTGGAAGAACTATCCGTTATATCGTGCGGTTGTAGGATGTTGGGCAGTCGGGACTTCGACAAGACTTGGGGTTTGAATCCAGCATTAGTATACTGGCTACATATTACTCTTGTGTGAGCTATTTTCACGTATGCCTCCGGAGTAACATGGAGAAGAATTTTGGTTAAGTGCGAGAGGTCGCCAGGCTTCAGAGAAGTGTGTGTCTGGGTATCACTGGTGCAAAACCGTAAAGAGGCCATGAACGTGGCTTTTAGACTTAGGCTAAACGGAGTATGGCATGACGAAGTGGACAGTTCCCACTATTTACGATGCACATGGAAAATCGTGTGCCATGTATCCTCTTCGGAAGAGGATATGGTGTCAGATTCCAGGAACGAGAACAATGTTTAAGTTCAGAGGTCGTACTCAGGGGACTATGTCATGTCTTCTATACCGACGGATCCAAAGTGATCCAGTGATAGCCAGGATGCACTGAAGGAACTTGCTAACCCTGTCAGCTCTTCGAAATTGGTCAGCGAGGGTAAGGTAAAACTAAATTGTGTTCCAAAACACAACAAGTTATATCTTATATGGATACCAACACAATGTGGTATTACAGGGAATGACAAATTGGTCAACGAAGGCTTTGTAATTTCACCATGGGTTCCGTAACCTTTTCTCGGCGTCAGTCAACAACTTCGTGGGTTCTATCCATAGAAGAAGATGATCCGAACTTGGCTCCTGTAGAATTACAAAGTGCTCCGCGAGACAATTCGACAGGAAATCAGCAAAATTTCTTCTGAAATTGAGAAGGAAAAATCCTGAGATTACTGTAAGGTGTCAACACCGGGCATAACACATGTGGTCAGCACATGGTCAATATGGGCATCAACACCGATCCGACCTGTGCAGGCTTGTGCATTTTTTTAGTTAAAAATATATTTTTGTAATTAAAAAAAGTAAAACAATTTGACATAGTCCAATTCATGTAGCTAAGGTTGGGATCGATAGTTAAATTACACATCTCTCTTTACTTATGTATGGTGTCTTTTTAGTTTTTCATTGTTTATGTTCAAAGATTAGTGATCTTCCTTCATGCTGTTTATCAAAGTCGAAAGTTCACGCGTCGAAATATTTTAATTTATTAAGTTTGATTTGTTTCATTGAAAAGTAGGCCAAACGAGTTTGCTAAGTTCACTCAGTGATGTGTGTTGTCACCTTTCTTTCACCATAGAAAGCAAGTATTTGCCTTGTTGTTTATAGTTGTATTTCAATGGATCGAATAGTTACAGATATAGTTGTAAGCTGATATGCTGAAAATTGATGACTCTTTGTTATTTCCAAAAAAAAAATTTCGCATATTTTTCGATATGATATTTTTGAAATCGGTGACCACGATAACTCAACAACTACTTCACCGATTATCTACTAATTTAGTATGCTTTTTTAATACATTAGTGTTTAACTGAAGGGTTTTTCTTTTTATGCAAAACTATTTTTATACAGCTGAAAAACCATCGTTTTATGACAATCTAACTGTTCCTTTTGACAGATCGCCATTTTGTTGTTTTTGCATTTTAGATGATCCAGATTTGCGAAATAGTGGTCACCGCAAAACATCGCTCATTTCTCATAAAGTTCCAAATATTTTTTAATAAAGTTAAATTTTAACGTCAAGTGCAATATATTTACTTTTAAATAATAAATAGTTTTTATAAAAAGACATTAGTGGTTTACTTGGAAAGAATTCTTGAAAAAGGCTCACCGCCACAACTGGGGGTGCCCCCTTACATTAATAGTTAAAACTACACAGTTTTCTTATTCCATTTTATTTCAGTCTTTTCTATAGCCTTTTTATACAGTATACCGCCAAACCATTAGAAACACCACGAATTTCCTTTAATTTTGTTTGTAAATACAGGGAGTTTTAACAGTTTTAAAACGATTTTTCTAAACTTTTTTTTTCGGGAGCTGTGACAATTTAGAACCGATTTGTGAAGTAATAATGGAAGAGTTTATTCTTACTGCGGTTAACTTTTTAAAGTTAATTTTTTTTAAAACCCAAAATACGTTTTTGGATAAAAAATAAGTTTTCGCTTTGACTTCCAATTTTTTAGTGCATAGATGTTTCTACACAATCTCATTTTCAGCTCACTTCATATGTATGCCTCCAAGGATATACGTAGCCGTAAAGAGGCGACTCAATAAACATAATTTCCACCTTATTTTATTCGTACCATTGCATCTTTCCACAATGTGTTAGTTAAGCAAAAACCTTTATCATTGTAGTCTATTATCTTTAGAAACAGATACAGAATATTTGGCAGATATTTATGCACTTATGGTACAAGCAAGAAAAAATTCAGAAATGGCCAAGGTTAACACTTATTTGTACCATAATATTTCAAGAGACATAGGTTTGGTTTTTAATATAAAGAAGAGGGTTAAGGTTAAACTTCCTCATTATAATTTGACTAAAATTGCCCAAATTGTCACTAGAAAACAGTTTCCAAAAAAAAAAGTTTATCTTTTTAAAACTGTTAAAACTCACTGCATTTACAAACAAAATTAAAAGAAATTTGTGGTGTTTCTAATGGTTTGTCGGTATACTGTATATACTTGCATACATATGTTTATTTCGAAAGATCGCCAAAAAATAACATAAAAATAATTATTTATTTCTTTTAACAAAATTTATTAATTACGTTTATGTCCTAAAGTGATTGAAATTAATTTTCTTATCACCTAAAAATACAATTTTAATTTATTAATTTAATAAACAAAACCAATTTATTTTCAGCTATTATAAATTAATAATAAAAATGAAGAAAATCAATAAATCAAATAAAACTCTTACTTAATGCGATTATGACGTACAAATCACAAAAGAAAAAATATATTTATTGCTTTTTTCTTTCAGGTCTTTTCTTTGTTATTACGTAATTTCATAAAAACCATACGGAGGGGCTAACAAAAGTTCGATAAGTTGGTTAAAAAAAACCTTAAGAAAATTGAATTTTTTATCTTTAATTTTTATCATTTTTTTTATCTGCTCTTCATAATTTCCGAGAATCAATAAATCAATAGACCCAGCTTTCAAAACATTTCTCAAAATCGACTTTCTGGAGCTTATAAATTTGAAATATTAATTATTTCCGCATTACTAGCGAAAACTCTTTTTTACACTTTCTTTTTATTTCTGAAAATAACCAGAAATCACCTAGCGCTAGGTCCGCGTAATATGGTGCTAGGCGAATTTCTTCTATGCTCGCTACCGTCATTCAAATTTCGAGCATATTTCTTCGTGTATCCAAGATAATTATCTAATATTTGTGACACAGTTATGGTATTCAAACTGAATCCATCAGATATAGTTTTTAGGTCAATATTAGATCTTTATCATTATCTTCATCAGGGTCACATTTGTATCATCGATAAAAAATTGGGGTGGCCATCATAAGGGTCGTCCTCAGCAGAAAAATCTTAGTTCCGGAATCTTCGAAACCAATTGAAAACAGTGACAAGGGATGGGGCATTCATTCCTTTTGAGATGACATCTATGTAATAATATCCCTAAAGAAAGAAAAATCGTATTTTCTGCTGTTTTGGCGGTTGGATTTCAGAAATTTTACTTTTTCTCGTCTTCATTTTTACCTAAATAAGAACTAATAAATTATCATCGACTAAGCGCACTTTTGTTAGTCACCTCTTAAGATGTGAAATTGAAAAAAAAAAAATTCAATCAAAACTGCTACTCATCATCTCTTCCCACAACTTAAAACCGAAACCAACTACTCTGATGTTTTTATTTTATGTCTTATTTTTTTCTGCTTTTCAACCCAAGCGAAAGTAATTTGGCTTTTAAAATAATAAAACCCATCTTTGCAATTAAATGAGGAGATGAGGAGGTAAAAACAAAATAAAAGAGAAATAAAAGAAAAAAAATACTGAAGATCGATTTGTACGCCTGAGGGCATGTACGAGTGTGTGCGCATAAAGGAACTACTTGGCGCATGTTACTTTAATTCATGCGAAACCAATCCCAATACCGATCCCGACCACCAACTGGGGGATGTTTTTCTGTTTTTTTTATTTTTTTCTATTTCGTTATTGTTGTTTTTATTTTAAGAGTGTGAGCTTTTAAGTCGCATTTCTCAGCTAGTCAATTTTGGTCGATTTTGCTTCTTTTTTTTGTTACTATTTATTGCAAATGTTTTTGAATTTAGTTTTTAATTTTTTGAGTATCATGAAGCCTCAGGCGCAATTTTTTTTCTATCTTTTTTTTAACTATTTGTTTAATTCATTTTATCTTTGTATCGGGAATTAACTTTACAATTAAACATGAAGATGTTTTTAGTATTTCTTTTTTTTTTTGGGTGACTTTTTAAGTGCCTCAAAATGTTTGGTTTATAATGTAATTTAGACAAAAAATTTGCTTTTAAAATTTAAATCTAATATTTGTAATAACAGGAGGGAGGAGGGGGGGGGGGGGAAATTGGGTTGAAGCGGGGCCACAGCAAATTTTCTCAGCTCGGTTTTGTCCAACGACAGTCACTGGAATTTGTTCGACATTTTGCTTGATAATTTTTCTTTTTTCTCTATAAGTTATCATTGAATATTCGTAGGTCTTTCTTTGCCCCAGCTGACTTGGGGTTCCAATCGATTACAGCTATATCAAATCCACCTTCATTTATTTGTATCTTATTTCTAATTGAGGTGTAGTTTGATGCATTATCTTCCACAAAGATGGATGCCTATTCTGACTGTTTTATGGAGGCAATAATTGATGAAAACTTGAAGCTCTTGAACCTAAGTTGATACTAAAACTATTCTAAACGTGGGGTCTAGAATAGGTTTACTTTGGTGCCTTGCCAAACGTAACTTGGGCTGGATATCGTATAGAGGATTTCGAATGCTTTTTGACAGAATTTACTCTACTTCTTTTAACTCCATAACTTATATTTTCATATACTTTAGTTTACTGCCGATATTGATACTTTAATCCGTTGATTGCTAAATCTTAATAAGGCTTGATAGAGAGTTTTATGTGTGACTTCCACAACCATGACATCAAATTTCTTTCTTGGTTTCCAAAGTCGATATCCATGTAAGTTTTGGTATCATACGGCTGCTAGGAAATTGTGAAACGGATGAGTTAGTAAGACTAAGCATTCTAGTTTCCATCTATGTCTATAGCAACCTGTATGCTATAAAGAAGCTAACCAGAGCTGGTGCGAATCACATTAAAATGCATATTAAAAGTAGTCAAAAACCTAAAATTTCTCTCATGTTCGATAAAAATAGGAATAAAAAGTTTAAATTGCATCTAAATAAATCTAATATAAAATTTAAAAATGGGCCCTCGTAGCTTGCCAAGTATCAAAATTGCCCATAAGCTTATAAGATTGTCAATCTATAAGAAATTTTGACTTTTATCATTTCGGACTTTTGTTCCATTATAAAATTTTTTCCAAAAATTACTTCATAACATTTAAAGTTTTTAAGTTTTCACAGGCCTGCGAATTTGAGATTTTGTCACCTACAGAAATGATAATGGGTGAATTTTGTAGATTTTTTGCCATTGAAAAGGAGTCTGGCCCCAGAATTTATCTATTAGAATCCATTTATCAATTTATGTAGAAACTTTGGACTTAATAGTTAAAAATTACAATTTAAATCAAATTTATTAAATTCATTGTAGAGAAAAGGATACATTTTTGAAAGTTTTTAAATTTTTGAAAACAGCATCGTATAGCACTAGTCGACAGGTTTAAAATCCTTTTTCAATTCCATTTCGTAGAACAACTCGTGCCAAACGAAACTCCCACTAGATACAGCTTCCACCGAAAGGAAATGCTAGAAGGGAAAGTTGCAGGAAAGTTTGGGACTTGCATAACATACTTGCCATGTAGTTGTCTTCGTTGATTCGATTTTGTTTTAAATTCTTTCGAAATAATAAGTATATTTTTTCCAAAGAATTGACTCTCCTGAAATTATAATACTAACATTTTTAAATGCAGTAATTCTTGGAAGAAGACATACCCAAATTACGTGTCTCTATGATTACTTTATGTATGGATATACAGAGGTTTGATTTTTGGAATATTTATTGTTTAGCAATTCTATAGAATTTTGTTTACTTAAAAGCACAATTCAACAATTTTAGGAAGCAATTTGGACACACCAATTATGCATTGATTAATCAATTGAATACAACAAGAATATAAAATTATGAATAGAGTATATTCTACGTATTAAATTTAAATTGAAATGGTTTATTCAAAGGTGAAGGCAAACAAATTTAAGCTAATAGTTTGTTTTTATTTGTGTAGTAAAATAAAAACAACAACAACAAAACTATAGGATTATGCCAATTTGGGAGCAACTTTAATAACACAGTGTGCACATTTTTTATATATTTTTTTTTTACTACATAAAGGAAAATATAATTTTCTTTTGTATTTGGTTAGTTTCTTCAGTTTTCTTACAGATCAAGATATTTTGAATGAAACTTGATTTAGAAGAAACGCTGCCATAAAATACACAGTATATACACTGGATTTTATTGCGTTTCGGTTTGAGGCTCCCCATATATTTCAAAGTCAATATTCTTTTAAATGAGGGGCTAATTTCTTTTTGTCCTCTGTAGTTGCTAAGATATTAGTCAAATGCTGCAAATGTTGACCAAAGTGGCTCTCCAACGAAACATAATATCTGAGAATCTATAATAAAACTCCATGCAAGAGATTCACCATTTTGAAGAGCTTATTTCAAACCTTGTGAAAATGTTTTCTGAAATTCTGAATTTGATAGTCTTAACAACTACAAAGAACAAAACTAGAAATTGGTTACTCTTTCGGAAGGATACTAATTTGAAAAAAAATTCCCTTAGCTAAAACTTGACGACAACTGAAATTAGAATTTTGTTAAATCACGTCTTAACGAATATCTGTTAACCTGGAATGAAAACGAAAGAAACTAAAAACGCCATCATGGTCAATATGGCTAAATACATTAGAATATTATATTTTCCTTTGGGGGGAAAAATCAGTGCACATAGTGTAATGAATTACAAAAATAATCACCACATCAAACACCGCCAGCATCAACATCAACACCAACACTTATTCATAACATTTAATCAATAATTTTTATTTGACTACCAGCACCAATCGTTGCAGCAGCTATCTGTTATTGTGATTGTTGTTGCTGTTGTCATCTCATCAACAACACACAAAATCAATAGCGATGTTGCTGTTGATGATGATGATGATGATTATGACGTTGTTGTGCGAAATGCTGCTTTCAATACTCTTCAGCGTTGTTGTATTATTGCTATCGCATTCGCTGCTACTGCTACGTTACTGCTTTGCTGTTGCTGGTTGTTGCTGATATCCAAATCTAATGTTTTGCTATTTCTATTGCCGCTACGACTACGCTGTCGTTGCCCATCGTTGTAGATGTCTCGACTTGAATCAACTACATACAAATAAACATTTTCTGCGCGCTATAGTGTGTGTGTGTGTGCGTTTGTTGGTTCAAACAAAAATGGTAATAACAATAATAATAGCACACTCTATATCATAGCCACAGTTAGCCAGCTAGCCAACCAGCCAGGCCGTCAACCAGCTAGTTAGCCAGCCAGCCAGCCAGTCAGCCAGCCAGCCAGCATCTGTGTAAGCCGCCAACCAAGACAGCAACTTAACTCTTTGTTGGCTGCTCACTTCAGTTTTCAGTTAGTACGGTTTTGGTGTTCGCAGCGTTTGGTTGGATTTCTCAAATAGTGCGCTTCAAAAGAAGAAAAAGACGAATACATTTTTTGATGATTTTTATTTCTTGCATTTAATTTCGTATAGTTACTCTGTGTGATATTAAAGTGAATTTCATATAGAAACATCTATTACTTTTTCATTGTAGAGCTTAATCTTAATAGAAGTAAGAAGATCTGAAGTGTTTTTTAATTGTGAAATATTCTCAAATAAAGTCCTTGCTATACTTAGAGTAAAACTTAAAAAGAAAAAAAAAACAAAAAAAACATAACCTATTAAGTTAATTTATTTATTGTGTTTAAATCAAGGATATACGGTCGCAGGACCTCAAATACTGTACAGTGCAGCAGTAGCAGCTAACCGTAGCAACATGGCTAAAACTCAGGAAACTTTAATACTCTCCTTAATCGGATTAATATGCTTCAGCTGTAAGTATAAGACAAGACAAGTTGTCAATAATTAACTTATAATTTTTTATTGAATTTGATGTCTTTAACCTTTTGTTGAGTATTACCACATAATTATCAATCACGAATTCACATGAATAATCCATATGAGTTGAACGTTTTGAATGAGTGTGTGTTCATTTTATAATGCGCCTGCGCACATTTACATACTTATTAGATTAACATAAATTATGAATTTTTCCTTGGTACAATTAAAAAATGTGGTACCTTCTTCTTATTATTTAAACTTATTTTACTTCTTCTGCTTCTTCTTCTTCTTGCGTATATATACGCAGATACTCGTATATGAATAAAAGTAGGTCGTCGTCTTCTTTTCATTGCATTAATTTTTCTTAATTTTTTTTTTTCCATTTACACGCTACCAATAACGTTGGTTTGTTTCTTCTTCTGTTTTTTTTCTCTTTTTTTTAGTTAGTGGTAGCCTTACAAATAAAGTAGGTAATAAATTAATTAAGCTTAAGATTGATCACAATCTAAGCTGTCGGGTTTGGCTTACCTTGTTGGTGCTGCTTCTTCTGGCTACAATGTTTTTTTCTTTTAATAGATTTAAATACTGTTGCCGCAAGTGCTGCCTGCTCACCTGCCTGTCATTGCAGCATATACGACTTGTGACCACTCTTCTTCTTTATCTGCTGCTGCTTTTTCTTCTTCTTTTGCTTTGCATGTAGTTTTTATTTTATTATTTAGTCATTTTAGTCAGGGTCCACATGCGCGTACTTGTCTTAAATAAAAAAAATGTCTCAAATATAATAATAATAATATTAATAAAAAAAAACCAAACTCGCTTAACTACTGGTTAAAAGCGGATTTCTGTTTTTGTTTCAATTTGTGCTTTGTTTTTTTTTTCGTATTAACTCAAATGCGCTTTAGTTAGCCATTTATGGTTTATGGCAAAATTTTGTCATAAATATACACATTACAATTTTTCGTTTTTGTTGTTACTGTGGTATATTTCAAAGTGCACCTCTGGCATTTTTATAAAGTTTTCAAACTATGCAGTAACAGCGGTATTTTGTATATTATTTTAACTATGTGCATTGATTCATGCAAACTATGTACGTAACTCTTCGTTAGGCATTTATTATAGATATAAACAGACAGATAATTAAATTAGTACTCTCCAGAGAGGAGGGTCAAGCTATATTCATTTTAATGGTTAGGATATGTGAATGGATATTTCTTTGTGATTTATCTGCGGAAAAACTTAATGGTTTTTTGTTTAGTTTTTGTTTTTTAACTTCCGTACATGTTTTTTTTATAACCAAATTGGATTTGTGTCCAAAACTTTCATTAAGGAAATTGCTATGGTTATTTGAAGACGCATTAACAAACATATTGACTTACACTTCCGGATTCAAGTTTGTATTTAAAGTTAAAGATTACAGTGGAAAATACCATTGAAATTAACATTTTACTTTATTACATAGAAGACAGTGCGACGAATTTATATTTTCCAAAACATGTCTTCATAAACATACTAATCCTTTTTTAGTTTTTCTTTGCCACATAGGATTCTGAGAAAGTCAATAAAATTTCCCATAAATTCTTTTCATGCATAATTATGACAACAATTTTTTCCGAAAAGAAAAAGAGGACAATTTTAAGTTAGGTTAGGTAGTACTGGTTGGCCGATGCCACGCATTGACCTTTCGATCCTTAGCGATACCAGATGGGAGTCGTATAGGGATTATTTAGCGAGTGAACACGTCATTTAAGATTCGAGTGTTGTTAGTAAACTTCACCCAGTTCACCCCCAGTATACTTACCTCGTTCAGACCCTCAAACTGTGGAGCTTCTAAGTACGTTAATCGAGTTCTAGCGAGCGTGGGACAGGAACAAAGAAGATGCTCTAGAGTTTCCCTCTCATCTTGCTCCAAACATTTCCTGTACCTATCATTATCGGTTAGATTTAGTTTAAACGCGTGCGTTGCCACCAAACAATGACCAGTTAGTACGCCAATTACTGTTCTGCAGTCCTTACTACTGAACGATATAACAGATTTTACGTACCTCTCGCTGTAGGGGTCATACATAACTTTAGCGATCTTACATGCGTGCTTCTGGGTTACAATTAGCTACCTGAAGAGGCATCAGTACTTCGCAGAATTGATCCTCCAGCAGTTTAGTTCCGTTTTTAGCGATTTTGTCAACAATCTCATTTCCATCTATGCCTTTGTGTTTTGATACCCAATAGATACACAGCCTACGTTTAGTAGTCAGTTTCTTCATTGCTGCCCTGCACTGAAGAACATTTTTGGATGATGTCCAGTGTCCAGCTTTTATATCTGATTGACTATATATATTTATTGTTGAGTTGATAGTGGCAATACTGTTTACAAGCTCCGCAGGCATCCTAGCGACAAATATTTCTGCCTGGAATATGCTGCAATAATCAGGAAGCCTGATGGGCTTTCTGATGTTTAACTCACCACAGTAAACATCAGCGCCTACCCCCTCAACCATTTTTGAGCCAGCCTTCCTGTTCAATAACAGATTTTATCCTCTTTCCAGAGCTCAGTTTCGCGATCACATAATCTGAATGAGATGTGTTTCGACTAATTGAACTATGTCCGAAGGATCTATAGCACAGTTGTCCAGTAACCCGTAGTCATTCTGCCGATTTTTCTGCCCGATTTTCTGTGAAGAGATCAATATGAGGCAGGTTGGTAGTTTAGATTTTTTCGAGGAAAACCTAGTCAGTCTAAAAGCAGACTAAAACTTTTAATCGATTTTTCTCCAAACGATATTTTCTACTCAACTACTACAATTCTTCAAATTATTACACAGTGCAACAGTAAATTTCAAAGGGTGGATGGATAACTTTTTAAATATAATTTGGGATCGCTGATTGCGACCTTGTAGACAGATTTTCTGCATCACGTCTGGCATTATCATGGAAAGAAGGAAAAAATTATTTAGACAGCAACACTCCACAAACCCCTCTTTCCCACCCTTTTGGGTGTTATATGAAACCATTATTCGATATATGGGTATACCGAGTAAATGATCGCTTAGCATTTCATAGTGTTTTCCCCATCAAAAAGTAGTTGAGGTCAGTGAAGGTCAAAATTACCGAGGTCCAATCAATTTTTTTTTTCTAATAACCTCTTTTTACTGTATTAAATGTTGGAAAAAGTTATCTAGACAAACTCATAAACTTTTGGCAACAAATGCAACGTATTATTACCAGTTAGTTTGCAATGACCACTATGCTCGGGTACCTTACTAAGGTGTACTCTATTGTGAGAAGCTAGGTTGATTAGCAGCGGTATGCAGTCTTAAATCAGTTTGAAGATAATTTCGTAAGAGGAAACTGAATGAGAATATTCTTGTCATTATACTCCCTTAAGCAGAGTTCAATAGTATACAGCTCAAATTGGGAAACTGAGTTCCCAGTGCTCATGCCTACATCAAGAAATGTTGCTTTATCCATGTTTCATAGTTTTTACCTTTTAATAACTTCGGAAATTATGTTTTTATACTATTAGATAGCAGAGAAAGTTTATTGTCTAATATTTTGTGTACGAGTGTGTATACTTTGTTGCACAGTTGGTCAGCTCATTTTCTTGGGTTAGGCCAATTTATACTACAACTTTCAAAATATACAACAAATTTTTCTATAATTATTTTTTTTTTTTACTGCTGAAATGGAAGATATGTAAAAGCATCGTTGATATCGATTACCCGACTTTAGTTCCTACGCCACAGTTCAGAATTAACATTTTAAGATTTGAGTTTATTTTTCTGAGCTTTATTCCCGAAAGATGATTGAATCTAGCCACGCTATATTAACCCAAATCCCCCAGCCCGTTTACGTTATTTTGTTGCATTTTTTATTAACAGTAATCGTATGAAACATTTGTAAAAAATTCGAGCAATTCGTTTATGCTAATACTAGCAAGCAAGTCATCCTAATGTTCCCATAGACAATATTGAAAAATTGTGGAGTTAAAGGATTCTAAATAGTTTTACTTAAAATTTTAGATTTATTCTTCGTAAATTTTTTTTGGTAAATCGAAAGAGCGACTCAGAATTAGTACGAATCGATACTTATTTTCTTGCTTTAATAATTTCACTGCTTGAAGAGATATTCTTTCCAACCTAATCTGCATTTGCAAAACTAAAAACAAAAATTTAAAACTTTTTTAATTTTCTATTACTTAATTAAGTTATAAAAAATGCATTAATTTAATTGATTGTTAAAATTCCTATTTATATACAATTAAATTACGACTTCTATTCACATTTTCCATTTAGCGAAAGCAAAAATTTTTCCTTGAGTCCGCTCATATTTATACAATGTAATATGAATAAGTAAATATGTATATAAATCAAACTGGAAATAAAGCTCCTTCCAAATAAATCAGAAAAGTGTCAAAATCCAATAAAAAGCGACACTAACTAGCACGTTTTACTAATCAAAATAACTACATAGAGGCAGGTTTTTTTTGTATTATTTTTACGAGCAGAGCAACTACAACACAAACATTTTCAATGCCTCTCCTAAATTCCAGTGATCCAGTTTTTTTATGTTCAATATTTTCGTATATGAATTGAATATTAAAAGTTTTTGCATGACATTGATTTTCACTTTATGTCAGCAGCAGTAGCAGCAACATTAAATTGTTGTTTTTGATTTTTGCTATTGCAGTCAGCAATAACAACAATACTAATAATAATGTTGCTGATGATGATGTTGACCTAGACAGGATCGTTGAATATTATTCATAGCCAGCAGTCAGTGCCAGTGCCAGTGCCTGTAGTCTAATTCAGGTGACTATGCCCATTAATCAATGGAAATGCTGTTGGTCTAATAGCATTTTCAACTTAATAATTCAAGTTTACTCATACTACATAAACTAATAGACAACCATATAGACGAACAAACAAACAAACTTGTTTAGATCATTTAAATTGGTATTTATTTTTTTTAATATTTTTTTTAAGTCTTTATTTAATTTATTTCTTTTTGTTGTTTGTGTATTAAAGATATAGAATATTTTAACTTTTTTTTTTAATATTTTTTGTTGCTTGTTGTTTTTCTGGAAATTTTATGTTTTTTTTAGCTACCATTAAGAACAGTAGGGGTATTAAAAAAAATGGTAGGTAGATAATTAGGTTTCTGAAGAGTTTCTTTTAGTGAATTTCCAAATTATTCTTGGAAATTTTTTTTTTTTTTTGTTAGTTATTAATTTAATTATTATTTTAAGTGAAAGAAAAATAACGTAAAATCATTAAAGTTTTTAGTTTAAACATAATTAAGCTGTTATTGTGGTAAAATTGTTGCATTCAAAATTTTCAAAAACGAATTAGGAGGTAGTTATTCCAATATATTCATATGTAATATTTAATAGGAAGTAAGAAATATAAAAAAGTGCAAAAAATAAAAAACTGAAGTTTCTTTAAACACTTAACTTTATTGTTAGATTCACTGACACGATTCATTCATAAAACCTGTTAATTTCTAGATTTAATTTTTATTTAATTGTAAGATATTTAGGAATATGTTTTAGATTTTTATTCATACGCACTTAGGAAATTGAACTTTGAAAGCAAATTTAAATTTTTTAAATCATTCGGTACCTAGATCTTTAAAATAAAACGATGCGATTAATTCGAGTTGTTGTCTTTGAGATGGGCGGCTGGCTTTAGATTCTGAAAGACGAAGTGCTACTGAGCAAACTTCCATTTACAGTTTTTCCAAGTTATTCCGTTTTGAATTTTCGTCCTGGGACTGAGTTTAGAAAGCTTAAAATTAATAAAAACTGGAAAGCATTGTTGGATCTTTGTTAAATTGGTTACTTGAAAAGTAATAAAATGTGGATTTTTTTCATTATATATTTGAAATTTTTGTCGCTGAAGATAACTCATTGAATTTACAAGAAGAAAAGGAAAGTGATTTCCATAAAAAAATGTTAATAATATTATAAATAAATATGTAAAAATTCATTATGATTAAAGTAACGTTTTGATTTCAAATTGAATTTTTAAAATTGAAATGAAACGCAATTTAGAAAGTTAGATAACCCAAAAAAAAGAAGAGATCTTTTTGAACTAAAATTGACTATTTTTGATTTAAATAATAAAAAAATATTGTAATGTGGATCTTGCTGGCATTAGAATGTTAGAGATTCGCCACCATTCTTAACTCTTTCAGTAATTTGGTATCATATGGTATGGTAACACTCAACTTCAATCTGCCATAAAACAGATACTATAGATCTTTTCCTAATAATATTATATATGTTTATAGGTTCTAGTTATACCTAATAACTACTTCATGATTTTTGACTGAACATTTCAAATTTCGTGCTTAAATTTTTTTTTAAATATTTATATGCAAAAAGTGGTTCTGTTATTTCAATAGAAAATAAATAATTTATTGCTATGTGGAAATATTACCTACTTTCCAAGTATGTTTGTACAATATAAAAAATATAAAAATCTAAAAATTAACGAAAAAGCTTCGGAAAATAAATTACATTTCAACATTTAATAAAGGACAAAGTATATGCAGAGGTGTGCAAATTTTTCATGTTTATTGCACAATAACACAAAAATATATCTTTCGAACTCGGTTAAACAGATGTACTGAAAATGTTAAACATTCTAATCTAATTCAAATTGTCCCATTTGGAACTTGATTTGACGCTTTCTGATTTCAAATTATCGCTTTTTGTATCAAAAATTAAGCTTTATGAAATCAAAGTGATTACTTTGAATTTAAATTGACGACTTTTGAAATAAATTTGACTATGCTGAAATTAAAATGCCTCCTTCTTCTGAATTCAATTTGATGGTTTTTAAATTGAATTTGAATATTGTGTAAATCAAATGTATCAATTGTTGTATTAAAGATGTGATAAAATTATTTTAAGTTGCCTATAATGTCACTGATATATTTTTTCCATTATTTTGTGCAGCGTAAAATAAAAAATGCATCCCTATACTTAAATACAAACCTATTTACCTGAATTTAAGATCAGACTCTAAAGGTATTATTTCAGTTTGGAATGAGATGTGACATTTTAGATTTTTGTCTAGACTTAGTCATAGGCAGTAAGTATCCCCTATTCTTGATCCATTTATCTATTTGTTTAGTGACACTAGTTATAAAGAATATTATTATTGAGTGGTATATTTTTCCATACTTATGAGTCGGGAAATCAATTCGCGCAACAGTGTCCTTTTAGCAAGACGTTTTTAGTTGTTGTTGACTCCTAGTTGCAACTAATGGGCAATTATAGAAATTAAAACACAAACATTCAAGGGGTTAAAAAATGATTATTTAATTTTAATGTAAATAAAAAGAGATTTTTATTACAATTTCGTCTGTTCTCAACAACAGAGCTGGGTAGTAATGATAACTTTAAGAATTAAAGCAACAGCAATACTTCATTTCCCAGATTTTATTTTAGATCGTATCGGAAATTTGGACGATTCGTTTCAAAGTTTACTAAATGCCAGATGTAAAAGGGAACTACTAAAGTATTTAGGAGATGCCTACTATAACTATTTATTAACAATAAAGAAGTTATCATTGTTAGAAAAAGTGTTGTGAAAGGCGAATACTCCACTGACTTCTTCAGCACCTGTAAAAATGTTATTTTCGTTGGTATAATAAATACCACCTTGATCAAAAAGTTCCTGGAATAACCACCGTGTGGCGCTCCCATCGTTCCGATTTGAGTTTTGTTTTTTTTCTGTTGTTGATATTCTCTCTAAATCTTAGCGTCATTTGCAAAAGTTACGTAGCCAAGAGTACATCTATCTCTGTATGTGTTGGCGATTTTTTACAATTTTATTAAATTGTATTGTATTAAATTTTGCGTAAAAAACGAATTTGATGGTGTGCGAACGTTGGAAATGTTGGAAAGTGTTTCAGCAACGATTCTCCAAAGAAAACGGTCGTTTACCAGTGGCACGAGATGATGAACGCAGTGGCAGACCATCAACATCGAAAACCGACGAAAACGTTTATAAAGTAAAAGAAATTTTGATCAATAACCACAAATCAACCATCAGAGAGTATTATTTTTGCGTTGAGGCGTTTGCGTGAAGCAATTCGCCGAAAGAGACCAGAATTGTGGTTAGAAAACTCGTGGATTTTACACCATGATAACACACCGTCGCACAGTGCCATCATTATTCGTAATTTTTTGAAGAAAAATGCAACAAATACCATCCAACAGCCACCGTAGTCACCTCATTTAGCTCCCTGTGAATTCTTTCTGTTCAATCGAGTTAAAAAACAATTACGGGGAACGCGTTTCAACAGCCGAGAGGAAGTAATGGAAAAACCGCCGGAAGCACTGAAAACTGAATATAAAAAATGTTTCGAGGATTGGATCAAGCGCTGGCATAAGTGTGTTACAGTCGATGGGGATTACTTTGAAGATTATATAGATTTAGATGAATAAACTTGTATTTTTAATTTTCTGAATAAATTCCGGTAACTTTTTGATCACTATTAACTATTAGTGACGAGCATTTTAAAGTGTTGACTTTGATTGAAGCCAATGCACATTTATTTGAAAAACAAAGTTAAAAGCTATGTATATGTACCTATGTTTTAATAAGTGAAATACATTTTTGGTTTTGTTTAAAATATATCAAAAAATTCGGTGGAAATAACTCAAAGTGCTTAGCATTTTACTAAAATAAAAATTGCACTACAAACATCATCGAACTTCAATCGAGCTTTGCTCTTTTGTGTTATTTTCTTTGAATTTAAATTTGTTTTTATCTTTTTTCAGTCGCATTTTCCATCGAGTATATATTTGAAACAACTGAAAAGAGTCATCAGTATATATCGCTGCCTTAATTTGCTAAAGCCCCAACACGCATTTTTCAAATTTTACGGGAGAAGCAAAAAAAATTTTTGTACTTGGAATGCTGTTTCGAGAATTTGTAATTTTAACTGAAAGAAAAGATCGTAAATTTTCGATGTAGGTCTCTCAAATTTTCGATACAGATGAAAGTGCTTAATCATAATTCATCAAAAGCTCAATATTGAAAAATTTAATGTTAAGGCCTTAGCAAATTAAGGCAGCGATATATTCCTTATTAGAAATGGAAAATGTACCGATCGAGTCATGTTTCGAGTCAGTTCTCATAAATCATCGTAGATATGATAGATTAAGTTGTTCACTTGTTAGCATTAAAATCAAAAGGAATTAATTACAATTTTGGAATTCAATTCGTCATTCAAATGTATTTGATTACACAGTCCTCAGTTTTCAAGTACTTTTTCAATTCCTTTGAAGAATTGCAAATTTTAAATTACAAATTACAATCCAGTAATGGAATTACATGTCACTATCTTGGGTTTTGTTAGTTGATTTTAAAGAAATTTACTCCAAATGAAAGGCAATGGAATTTTCTATAAACTTTTTGTATAACACTTTGCAATCAAATTATTGGTTTAGGCTCTATTTATGAATTTATCAACTATTTTGCATCATTCACACTAAAATTTGTAAAATTTGTAATTTTAGTGTGGATTACAACAACAAAGAAACTTAAGCACTAATTTCTTTATTGGATGTTAAAGCCCTGATCTATTTCAAAAAAAAAAAAAAAAAATAAGCGTCTGTCTATCTAAATCGGTTGGAAAATGTAAAACTTATATTTTTCGGGTTCCGCTACTCTGGAAAGAATTTCAGTACTGTTGAGTTAAAAAAAAGAACATAATCGGTCCTTAATAAATACTAAAATAATGCTGGAAAGCATTAAAGCACAGTGAAGCAATGGCTCACTAAAGTTCTTAACAACCAAGCTATTACGACATTTAGTTTCCTTCAAGTTTCTCAATTGTATAAAATTCAATAAATCTATTTAAGATCACAGCAAACCAATTAGGATATGTCATATTATTTACATTATTATAAACCACTTATAAATACTCAACTCTCTTATATTTTGCCATTTCTGCTTAATCATTGTTTTAATTTATCCGCTTTTTATTTACTGAATTAATAATGTTTTGTAATAGAGTATGTACAAATAATTTGTACATATTTGAATAATTATTTAAATTATGTTCAAAATTAAAGATAAATATTTAACTTCATTGACCTTCTTAAAATGCCATAAAATATAATAACAAAGAAAAAACAATACCGAAAAAAAAAAACAAAACAATATTCTTTATTTTTCCTGCAATAGATAAAACAAATCAAATGTCAGAATAAAGTTTTACGATTCGAATTAATTAATTATCTTCACAAGCGAGCAAAATTTCTAAATTCTTAACTTAATTAAGCATCTAAATTTTAAATATTTTATTTTTAACATACAAGCATTAATTACTTGTTGTTGTCTCTTTCGAAATCTAAAATTTATGACTGCAAATTAGAAAAATTAGCATTTTGAACATCAGTTTCATTTAAACACCATCGGCAGCAAGTATTAAAAATAAAAAATTAAAACTGAAAAGCAAAAACAAAAACGCAGCAAATAAAACTAGCCAAATCCAATAAAGTTAAATAAAATGCAAACAAAAATAAAAACAAAAAATGCAAATCAAGTAAAATTAATTAATGAAGCATATACACACACACACACACACATACAAACAAACGAATTCATGTAAGTAAATTTGCAAATGGAAATAAATTAGCAGCAATTTGGCACACACAATAAAGTACAACACGACACAACAACTGCAACAGACAACATACATACAACACCGACACCGGCACTCAACACAAAGTTCAATAGCTACGTTACGTATACGCCCGGTATACCGTTCGGCGCTGTTCCCTGTTCGTGGCACGCTGTTCGCTGACTTTTGACTATTAATTACTTTTGCAAAAAATATTCAAATTTCCATTTTACCTTCACACACATGTCGAACATTGTTATGTTAAGCAGCTAAATACATATGAATATTTGTATTTTGCATTTTTTTTTGTTTTTTTTTGTTGCTTTCAACACGTTTTTCGACCACACCAAGTTGTCGTCGGCGGTTAAAGTTGTCGTTCGTTTTCTTTGTCAATGTTGTTGTTATTACTGTTGCTATGTAAAACGTGTATTTTTTAGGTTTCTTTTGTTTTTTTTTTTCACAAAAAACAAAAAGATTTAGCACCAACGCTTTTGAAATTGTTTGCTAGCTTCTGTTTCATGTTTGTTTGCGCTTTGTATGCACGCAAAGCAAAAGTGGCTCAAAATTACAGTTTAGACAAGGTAAAGGCTAACGGAGGTAATATTGCCGCAATCAACTAAACATTGTGCACTTCATTGCATGTCTTTTTATGTTCATGTTTCACGTCTTTTTGTTTTAGTTTAATTGTTATTAATAAATTTTAATATGCCTTAATAAAATTGCATTGGTTTTTCGTTTCAATTTCAAATTTGATAACATGCAATAGATGTTTTATTTTTGATATTGTATAAAGCGAGGTCGCTTTGTTGGAAGGAATAGGAGTAAAAAAATCTTTCATACTTTTGAGTTAATTTACTTCAGTGTTTCATTTGATATCATTTTTTTTTTTAAATTTCACTTGTATGGAAAGTACCATGCCTACTGGGCTCATTCCAGAGGTTAACATATTTATGGCTATTCTGTCATGTACCAAGTTTGATTCGAATTACTCAAGGTTTGGTTAAGTTTAGTCTGACTTTATTCTAGTCTGATTTAATTTGGTCTGAATTTTGGTTTGACTTTTGATTTGAATATGGTATTAATTTTGGTCTGATTATTGATATTTTTTGGTTTGGAGTTTAGTATGAGTTTTAGACTGAATTTAGTCTCTTTTTCGTCTGAGTTCTGGTCTCATTTTCGGTCTGAATAAATAAATTTTGACTGGGTTTTGGTCTAAATCTGTTCTCCTTTCAGTTTGAGTTTTGATCTCAGTTTTGATCTAATTTTTCAACTGAATTTGGCCGTTTTTGATTAGTCTTTTGTTTACAGTTTCGTTTGTACTTTTGTTTGCTTTTAGTTTAAACTTTGTTAAAATTTTTGTCTGTTTTTCGTTTTAATTTTGGTTTGAGCTTAAGTCTTTGTTATGGTTTTGATTTTGGTCTGGTTTTTGGTAAAAATCCTGGTTAGATTTTGTTGTGTTTTGGTCTGAGTTTCAATTCGAAATTTAGGTTTTCAATTTTGGCATAGAAATTGCTCTTCGTTTGGTCTAAGTCTTTGTCTACAGATTGGTCTAAATTTTGGTTTGATTGGTTTGTTTTTTGGTCTAAATTTTAGTTAAAATTTTGGTTCGATATTCGCTCTTAATTTGGTCTCAGTTTTGATCTGGTTTTCGGTCTGAATTTTGCCTTTTTTAGTTTAAATTTTGTTTTGAATTCTGGTTTGAGTTTCGTCTGAATTTTTGTCTGCTGCTCGTTTGAATTTTAGTTTGACCTTAAATATGTGAGGTCTGCTTTTGGATTTTGGTTTGATTCTGTTTTGTTTCGGGCAGAGTTTAAATTTGTCTTTTTTTTGTTTAAATTTTGGCTTTCAATTTGCTCTTCTTTCTTTTTTTTTTTGGTCTAATAATTATCACATAATTTGCCTTTAGTTGGTCACAGGACTTTTTGTAATCAAATGAAATCTGAAATTTATTACACACTATTACGAATATTTTGTTTTCCTTTCACACAATTGACTATTTAAAATTCAAATTTGAAGAATAGAATACTGCAAAAACTAGTGGCACGTTTTGCGCAGACATCATGATGAAATTTGTACTATTGATAAGAATGTTTGAGGAAGTCGAATGGAAATATCTTAGAAAAAGCGATGCTCAATCTATAAATCTAAGCTGAAGCGAGGTCACGGACTCAAGGAACGATTCGTTGTCGTCTTTTGTTTGTCCTTGGATCCATTAGAATTTGTACTTTATATAAACTATAGAATTCATTTGTTGGTCGTGCAAAATGCTAGTAATTAGGATATGTGTTCGCAGTATTAATTAGTTTTTAGAATCGGGATTAATTATGCTAATTTTATCATATTGCAGATTTTTACAAAAAAAAAAGAAGCTAATTGAATTTAGGTTCATTTCAATATTATGATGAAATCTTTATCTGTTCTAAATCGTAACAAAATATCACAGTTTTTGTGCTGTGAAGAGTTTTATTAGTAAGACTTAAAAAAGTAAGCAAAATATTTGAATAGGGTCAGGATTATGTTAAAATAATTTTTGTTTTATTATAATTATAAATTTATGAACATATTTCAGTTTAGTTATTGCAACATATATGATTTTTGTTATGAATATTTCAAGGGCTTTGCAATTACTGCTCGTAAATCAAAAGTTGTTAGCAGTTCTTGAAGATATTTGAAACACCCTCCGAAACACACTAGCCTTAACACCTTTACTTAGTACTAATTAGCAGCAGCTACATCAAACTAAACTTAATTGGCATTATGAAATATGTCATAAATTTCATAATATTACAACCAATAATAATATGTGCAGTTGTAAAGTTTTAATGGCGCCTAACTGTATTCGCATTTTAATAAAAATCTCAACATAGTATAAATGAGAAGCATCGCTACTGCTGCATGGTGCTGATGATGATATACTCGAGCATATAATTATATATCTACGTGAATATTAAATCTGTATTTCTTTTATTTTTTAATAACGCTTAAGTAATTTCCAGCAGTTATTTTTGTGTGTGTACATTTGCAGTATGATGGCATTAAATGTTTGTATTCTTTTTATTACTTTGTGGTACCCACAAGTGAGAAAGTTCATATTTTTCAAGGTTGATCATAAAATACCAAAGGCAAAGGCAATTTTGAAATTTTTTATAAAGTAAATAATTAAAAAAAAAAAAAAAAAATACACACATACATAGATTTAATTAGTTGTTTATATTTAACATAAAAAATGCTTTTATATTATATTTTATTCCCACACTTTTACTTCATATCGCTACGAATATACCATAAATTTAGTAAAGTTTGTTGCTTCAGTCGTTTGTTTTGTTATTCGCATGGAAATTTTTTGCTGGCAATTAATAATATTTAATACAAAATTATAATATTTCACTTTTCTATTTCTTTACAGTTTTCTCACAAATAAATGCATCATTTCCCTACTATGGCACAAAAATTGGATCGCTTAAGCGATTACATCATGGTGTTTCCGGTGATGTTTATGCCGTTGACTCGCGCACAGTATTTGTAAAGAATTTCAATTATGATGGCGAAGCACCAGGTTTGTTTTTTCATTTCATTCATGTTCCGCACAAAATTACATTATAATTTATTGTTGTAACTACTTTATAGCTGCCTACTTTTATGTTGGCAATACTAACAAACCGAGTAATGCCGGTGCTCAAAGGCTACGCGATGAACGTGGCAGCACAACTGCTTTGACACGTCGCTACCGTAATAAGGATATCACACTCTCATTGCCTGAGGGTAAAACATTGCGTGACATCAAATGGTTTTCGGTGTGGTGTGATGAATTTGCTGTTAATTTTGGTGATGTTGCTATACCAAATGATCTAGATTTCCCACGTCCACAGAAAATTGCAGCATTGAAGGGTGTACATGGTGTCGGTTCGGATAATATTGTAATTGTAGATGCACAGACATTGTTGGTGCCAAATTTTAGCTATGATGGTGAAGCACCAGGTTAGTAAATTTCGAATAAAAATATTACGGTGGTATTCTTTTATAAATAGATTACATTCACCGATGTACATTTCTACATTTGTACAATTAAACATGAAAAGGTGAAGGTACGAAAAAGTGTAAGGGGAGACGTCAGTGATGCCGTAAGTGAATTTGCATATTCAAATTTCTAATTATACATCAATACCACGAACAAAAGTGTATTTCTGCTCCTGACATTCTCACATATAAATGACAAACAATAGTTAGGATTTATTTTGTCTGAAAGCTAGAAAAAAAATAAATAAAATCTGTTATAGTAGCGTATTTAGTATTGATTTTCAATTTGAACGCAAGAAATTGGTTCAAAAATATTTTTTTATTTAGAGAATAATAAATATAGAGTAGTTTCAGGCCGATTCCCAATCATAATAACCGAAAATATGGAGATTATTAGCCTTAAGTCTACTTAGTAACTGGGCTCTAGATGTATTCTAAAAGTAAATCAAAATAAAACAGAACTGGCATTGTTCCCCATAAAGACTTAGATACTTCCCAAATTTAATTATTATGCTCTCATTCTATCAAAGAACTACACTTACCATGGGGTCACCGTTAACACTAAGCTAAGTTGCTATAGCCTGCAAAATAATGTTCCAAAAGTGGCACAAAGCATTTTAGTCGTACGCAGGCATTATCTGGTCAGTTTTGATATATATGTGCATCACTAGAATGGTGACATGCTATGAAAAATAAGTAAGATTCAAAGTTTAGCCTGCGCTAGCATTACAAAAGCTATGCGTTCATGCTCTATGTATGCTTTAAATGTGCTATCTATGCAATTACATACTAAAGCCATCGTAGCCTCAAATGCAGTTGAACTCAGAAAAATAAAAGACTGGACTCCAAACTGGACTACCGATTATTCATACCTACTTTACTCAGCAAACTAAATACAATAGACACTACTCAAACTGAACTTCACAACAAGAACAGATCGGACAAGAAAAAGATATACTCTTTTCTTTAATTTATAAATTTTACATTGAACTAACTTGGGTATCAGATCAACGACATATTGAAAGTATTGATCGGGACGGATAAATTTGAGAAACGAAGACCAGTTTTAGACATTGTTCAAGCGCAATCCCTTAGGACGAATATACTCTCTCATTTTTTTACCCATGCAGATATCAAATAGACAATACTTTTCACTTACTTTCAACTTAAGTGTAAATAACTAAAAAAAACTAACTACCTACTTGATCACACCTTTTCTGTATTGTTCTTTAACAATTCTAAAGAAAATATGGCAAATAAGCACGGATAATAGTAAGAGTAGCCGCGGTACCTACCTACTTACCTACATTGGTGGATTTAAGATTTTGCTATATTATGTGATAATTATCAAAACAAAACCAGCTCAAGAAAAAAACATAATTTATATCAAAAACTAGAGAAAACTTTAAAAGAAAACAAATTCGGACAAAAAATAAATAATTCAGATCATTATTCAGACGAAGAATTATACCAAAAGCTAAGCGAAAGTTCAAACCAAAAACAGATTAAAATTCTTAGCAAAAATCAGATCAGAATTCAAACCAAATTTCAAATTAAAATCTAGACGAAAGTTAAACTAAACTAAGACATAAAATCATACCAAAATTCTGAAAGTAGTCCAAAAAGCAAACTGTAAATTAATAAGTTAGTTGTTTTATGACTTTTTTTCTTAGAGAACAATCAAGTTAATTTCTAAAATAAATATGCTTCATTCGCATCAGTTCTATGTTACTTGCCATGTTCATGAAAAAACAAATTCTCCAGACAAAATTAAACTTGACGGCTTTGAGTATCAAGTTTCTAAAGAAAGAAGAATTCAACAGTTTAAAATCGTAAATCCTGTAGAGTTGGGTTTCTACTGTTTAACTTCACGCGATCTTTCCAACTTCTATTTGTACACGAACTTTTCTTTCAATTTTTCACGGGCAAATAATTTCTTGAACAGGCGTTTTTTACTCATTAATAATAACTAGCGCTCTCTCTCTCTCTCTCTCAACTTTTTCTTTAGATGCAAAATTCTGGGTTGGACGCGGTCAACATCCTACACCGCAAGGACTCCGCATACCTGATGAGAATGGCAAAGAAATTCCATTGCGTCGCTATGATCGAAAAACAATTGTCCTAACATTGCCAGCAGATTTGACTATATTTGATATTGGTCATTTTGGTGTGTGGTGTGAAGCTTTCACTGTTGATTTTGGACATGTACGCTTACCGGAAGGTTTGAATGTGCCACCGTCATTGAAAATGCTTGGCATAAGTCCACAGGTAAAGAAGCACGTACATGCAATACTCAATGATTTAATACAATAAAGAAAAAAATGAAACATAAAAACCATCAAGAAATGAAAGAAAGTAATGCAGGTAGGATGGTGGTGTGTGCGACATCTGCCGATGCAGATACAAATACATACATACATAATATATAAAAATTTTTGAATTTACTTTTTTTTTATTTACTTACTTAATTTATAAAAATTAAATATTTAGTTGTTAGTTTTTGATTGCTTTCTTTCTTTTTGGTTTTTTTTTTTTTTTTGTGTAACTTTATTATTTTTTAATATTTATTAAACGAAAAAATGCGCATACACGTGTACATTTATATATCGTATTTAAATATATAATATTGAACTTATTTAGTTGTTTAAGCAAAATTTTTTTGGCATTTCTTAAAATGAATCAAAAGCGATTTTGGCTGTTTTGGAAAGTAAGAAAAGTACATACATATATAATGTGAATTTTTATAAAATTTGATTTGAAATTTTTGAAATAAAAATGTATTTTTTATAAAAATAAATAACGGCATTTGTGTTTTGAATAAATTTGAATTTGTTTTCTTATTTCTGATAAAATATTATGATTGTGTGTGTGGGAATAATACAAAATGAAATGTTTTAATTTTTTATTTTTTTTCTTTGTTTTGCTAATTATAAAATAAATGTTCGCTAGTTTTTTTACTAAGCTGTAATCAGTTTGTTTCTTTGATTTTCAAAACGCTTTTGCTGCTTTTCGCTTATGCTTTTTTTACTACTATTTTTTTTTTCTGGTTTTGTACTTTATATTTTTTTTTATTGGTTACTTTTTTGTTTTAATACTAACTTATTACGAAATATAATTTTCTAATTCTAAATTTTTTTTTCACAAAAGAACAACAACAACAAACAACAACAACATTTTCATTTTGTATTCTCATTCACAGATACATTTTTTTTTTGGAAAAATGAAGAAAAAACAAATATTCGTTTTTGTTCAAAAACACAAATAAACAAAACAAAACAATGGCAACAACAAAAAGTTCAAAACAAAAGCATGTCATCATACTAAAACTTTTGGTTTTAATGTCTTTTTGGTTTATAAAGTGATTGATGTAAAAAAAACCAACTAAACACATAAAAACTTTATTTGAGATTTTTAATCAAAAATAGCACAAGTTATAAAGTGATTTGTGTTGTTTTTGCTCAAAATTAAGAATTGTATTGTATAGTTTCGATTGTTTTGGCTTTAATACTTTATTACTTTGATTTGCTTTGAGTTTTGGTGGGGAACAGCAAGCTTTAAAATGTTGTTGTGTTAAGGCAAATTTACACCTTTCACTTTGGATACACATTATGTTTGAAAATCACCTTCATGAATATAAACTATTTATGATTTATACTTCATTTACATTACAGTTTTCTTTAATGTTCTTTCTATGACAATGAAACTACATTTATATATTTTCAAGCTGGTGACTCAAATGCGATTTGGTTTAACTAGCGAAGTTAAAGGTGTGAAATCGGCTTTATACTTATAATGATCGGATTCACTTCATTTTGTGGAACTCTAGTAAACTGAGCATATTTAATTTTAAAATTTTTATGCTTACCGACTCATTTAATAAATTTGGACTTTTAAGTGACAATTATATAATATTATATGATCCAAATTATACAATGTATTTTGTAGAACTTTTGGATCAATTGTGTATGAATCCATCATAATGAATATTTACCTCTATTAAAAATTCGTCGTAATTGTTACGTATTTAGAGCTATATTTACAAATTCAAAAAAAATCAGGAATTTCAGGCAGCTACATAATTTCATTGAGGCTACATTAAGGTCTAATCCGATATGATTTTGGATTTTTAAATACTAGATGCAAATACGATTACGTAATTCTTACGACGGATTGGAAAATAGGGATAATTATTTTTAACATTTTGTTTATTATTATAATATATATATATATGTTTTTATATGGTTTTTATGGTATAATGACAAATTGGAGAAATATCCCTCTCATATACGAGTATATTAAGCTAATAACTAACAATAATTTCTGTCAAAATTTTACAGTCAAAATTAAATTGTGAAGTGCTTTACGATGATTTAGCTTTTGAAGTGAGATGGGCTGTAGCTGGTGAAAGTATTGTCCTACAACTTGTTGCTAAATTGGGTAAGTTTTCTATATATGAAGTAAATCTTTTCTTTAAGTCAAGTGTTTTCTGTGGATATCCCAATATATTCCCATATTTGAAGTGGATTACTATTCAAATTCTAAAAATGATTAAAAATATACCTATACATTTTTTTACGGTCAGTTTACACTTTGGATATATTCAAATTAGAAAATTTTACACCTAACAATTTTTCTGAATATCTGGAATGTTTTTCTGTGTAATTTACACTTAGTTCAGGCTGGTAAAAAATATAAGGATTATTTTGGTATTTCTCCAATATTACCTGAGTGCATTATGAGGCTGCCACATTTTTGAAGGAGAATTCTTATGTAAAATCGCAAATTATTAGACAATTCTCAGCATTTTTTTTTTTGTGAGTATGGGATGTGTATATAAGCTTCCTTACCTAAAATATTTGAAAGGGGCTCTTAGGCTGATTTTTAAAATGTCACAAATAGTTCCTTCAAATCTCACACCCTCTCTTTCTCTCTCTCTCTCTCTCTGGCTATGAGAGCATTGTCTTCAGCATAACCCTGGAAATATAAGCCTGCCTATGAGAGTTTCATTAGAAATTCATCTATTATCAGGCTCCACATTTAATGTGATAGTATTCCTTCTGGCGGACGTCCTCTGATTGTGTTGACTTATATGCCATCAAACCCATTTTTTCCAGAGGAGATAATTTCTGGCTTCTACTAGTTAGAGAGTTTTTGACAGCCTCATGTGGGTATTAAAAATCTCGTTCCAGTTGGAATTTTTTTGTTCGTTTGAGATAGAGTAAAATATTAAAAGTTTCAACGGTTGTAACGATAGGGAACCTTTAATTTTAATTTCATTCCTTACTTCTAATCAACTAAAGATGCTCTGTAAGATTTATCAAATTTCAATTAGTATGAATCACTTTATTTGGTTTTCTTAGATTGTTAAGTATCATTGCATTAAAACAAAATGCCAAATAACCAAAAAAAAAAACATTTTAGCTAATGAATTATATTCAAATTTAACACTTCAAATAATACAAAAATAAAAAAAAAATAAATAATTCTGAAAGCATCTTAATTAATGGAATGTGAAAAATAAACAAAAACAAAAAATCAAGTTCTAAGTAGTAGTTAAAATACAAAAGACGCGCAATTATCTACAAACAATAATAAAACTAACTCTCAGATCAAGTAAAACAAGTCAGCGAAAAAATTTTGCTTTGGAAAAAAGTTAATTGCGAAAAAGGGATTAATATTCGAGAAACGACAAAAAAAAAAAAACATAAAGGAAACAAGATCAAATATAAATTATGCATAAAGAAAAAAATATTATAACCAAAAAAAAATTATGTAATACAGCAACAATTTCAATAAACTAATATATGCATTTTTAAAAGTAAATTAAAAGCAAAAAAAAAAAAAAAAAAACAAAATGATTTGACATGAATTTGCGTAAAAACTTGAAAAAAAAAATTATATATATTGAAAAGTCACAAGCACACAAACATTGAAACAAACACACATCCACAGAGTAAGGCGAAATAACTAATAGATTAAGAGGGGGGAAAAAAACGATTTCCAGTTAGCTACCAAATTGACCGTTTCGCTAGCAGAATAACAAGTTGCAAATTACGCGACAGGTTTATTGCGCAATCAACATTCGCAACAACAACGTATTTGCTGTCGACTAACAGCTACCAACCAACTACATCTTCTTTGCCAACATCTTCAGTCCAAACTTAGTATAACAATGCAAAAGTACCAATTCCACATTATACCCACACTCGCTCTTCCCCTTGCTCCTCAATACACGTACTTACATATAATTGCATCCATTCATACATTCAAACAAGTTATGATTTGCAATGCATGCATGAAGATGCACCCCGAACGCATTTGGTAGATACATACGTATATTGTATGTGTGTACATGAAACATACACCAGTAACAAATATTGGTAATAACTAGTGGTAAATATTCGCTTGAATTTGTATCTGATTTGGTACTCTTATTTAATTAATACTTGAGGCTACAGGTTTCCTTTAATATTCTATGAGGTTGCACTGATCATCAGTGTTCGCACTTTGTTTTCATTCTGAGCTTCCTCTATGAGACAAGACCCAGAGTAGGTGGACTTTTCATGTCTAACTCCTCTTGGTGACCAATTTTCTTTCTGTTTTCATCTCATGTTTAAATTTTTATAGTTCATAAAACTCACAACCTTAACCATAGGTTATAAGCCTATGGATAGATCCGGTAAACTTCTTGTGAAATTGGCCAGATTCACTATTATGTGAGACCGCCCCTAACCCCGGAAGCAGACGTCTTTTGCTGACGCTGCGGTTATAAAAATGTTATCACGTAAAAACTTTTTAAAGCCTTTATGACGCAACCTTATTAAAGTTTCCCCTCTTTAAGTCTTTATCATGCTTCCTCGTGGAGAAACAAAACCTAAAAATGTATTTATTTTTGTGAGTGGTAAAAAATCGAAAACTTTGGATTTGGTTGTTACATATTGTTAATTCGCAAAAATTCTTATACATAAGTCTTCGGCTAGCCGTAGGGTTCTCCTGCACTGATTGCTTAGCAAAACACAAGATCTTACTTATTTGGGTCCCAGGACATTGCGGTATTGCAAGGAACAAATTGGCCGGTGAACTGGTCAATGAAGGTTCTGCGATTTAAAAATGGGGTCCGGATCTTTTCTTAGAATCAGCTTCGTAGAAATCATGCGTCGGATTAACGACTCTGTGGGACTTATCCACAGAAATAGATGGTTCGAGCTTGATACCTGCAGAACTGCCAATTGCTTTGTGTGGCATCCGGACTGGAAAGACCTGACATTACTGGTTGGTGCGATTACGGGGCAAAATACATTTAATCAGCATATGGCCAACACGGGCGTCATCACCGATCCGACTTGCCAATCCTGCCTTGACAAAGTCGACACTACGAGCATTATCTCTGCAATGCTTTTGTAAGAACATGTTGTGTAGTGATGTCTTGAGAATGGACAATATTCACACTCTTCCTCTCCCAGAGCTTTTCAGGGTCATCAACGAAACTAAGAAGATCAGAGTGGAGTTATCTACCGCTCCTTCTATTTCTCATCCACTATTCTGCTCTGTCTTTCTAGCCTCTTCTACAGTTCTATCTTGGGTACATTACAATGGTCTTTGAGACTGAGTGTTTTGGTTTATTGCAGCCCACCCTAAACTATATATAATTCCTATGCTGGCATGGAATGTGTCCTATGTAATTCCATTTCAATATTTTTGCGACGACTTCTGTTTATTCTGCTCGGGGCCAAAGCTTTTTCTTATTAACCGTTTTTAAGATAGTGTAAATATATGGAAGTTTTTCATTAAGCATGATGAATTTATAGGAGATGATGCCATAAGTCACTGATTAATAATTTTAACTAAATTATATCAAGATTTATCTAAAAGATACCTATAATATAAATTTCTTTAAAAGTTTTGACAAAGTCTTGAATTTTATTTGCCTTGTCAGGTCAGTAGAAAACCTATCAGTTCCATTCAAAGGTTTGCCTACAGATCTCAGTTCAAGATTTATGGAGCGTGTGGCCATTTCACTTCTATTTTCTTGACTTAATGTCTTTTTTGTTTGCTACCTTACTGCGTTGAGCATGACTTAACTAAACCCTTTATGTGAATATTTTTTTTTGAGACAGCTAGTGCTACATATTTTTAAGCGTAACGCGTGCCGTTTATTTTTGTTGTGTTTTGTTTTTTTTTTCTAATTTCATCCATATGGGTAGGCACGCGTTAAAAAAAACTGGACTTTTGTATGAGCATTGAGCATTTGAAATTGCAACTGGTCTTTACAACCATATAAAACATCATTATGTCATGTCTTTAGGGAATATATGACATTGCTGACGGCATTACTAAGTCATGAAGATGCACTACGTGTGTGCGTGCGTGTAAATGTTGTTGCAACAAGAAGAAGTTCAATAAACGGATCAAATTACGTTGTAACACATTTTTGTTCAACACGCTTAAGTTCGCCATAAATCATGTCAAATAATTCAAAGAATGTTAGTAATGCGATTCTTTACTTTTCCTGTTGTTATTTTTTTGCTCTCTCTAAGTATTTACAAATATGGATTAGCTCAGAAATGGTAAAGAAATGTGGCATTATTCGAATTGGAAATTCTACTTTCATTGATTTGCAATAATTTTGCTGTTAATTTCTAAAGAAATACTTTTTTTTATGAATGGAATTTGAAAGTATGAAATTGAACTCTTGAACTCTTTGGGGGAGATTTGATAATCGCTTGATAACTCGTCATTGCGAATGACATTATTAACTCGAATGGAATCTTTTTGTTAAAACATTCAAGCTTTTATCATAAAAACTAATTTAACTAATATTTTAGCCAACAACGAGTACATGTCGTTTGGAATTTCACCTTCGAAGGATCGCAGTGTAATGATTGGTGCTGATGTCGTAGTTGCATGGGTAGAAAAAGATACTGGTAAGGGTTTTGCAGTTGATTACTATTTAGATGATAAATCGCAGTGTTCCGGTGGTCGTGGCACATGTCCCGATGTTAATGTTGAGGTATTTCATCAGAACTTTATTTTTAATGTCGGTTTACTTTAATAATGAAAAATTTATTTAAAAAATAATATCATTCCAATCATAAATAGGAAAATACCAATTCGATACGTTTGTTGAATGCAGCGATGGTTAATGGTGAGCATTTGTTTTTTACTCTTGTGATAATTCATATTTCACATCAAACAATTCGTTAGGTTACTCAATTGTTACCTATCAACGTTCACTGCAAGCAACTGACAAATTAGATTTGCCCATATCGGTTAATAAAACAGAGGCCATCGTTTGGGCAATTGGTCCACTCAATGAACGCAAAGAAGCATCGTTCCATTCGCAATGGGCCAAGCGTACACATTACGTTGAATTTGGACGTCAACCAACATGGAATTGCCCAATGCCAGAGGGTAGCAAAGCTTCATCGTCAGGTGAAAATGATGAAGATGAAGTTGAGCGTAATACATCAGTTGATGGATATCCACCAGCGAAATCTGGTAGCTCGACACCGGCAAATTATGCTGAACCTCAGGAAGAATTTTACGATAATCGTGCACAAGCTTTGCAACAAGCTAACAAGCGCCCAGAGTCTCGCCCCGTTGCACTGTCGAATCGCCCTGTACCCACACCAAAGCCTGCAAATACCAATGGCGCTTGGGATATACCAGCGATACAATGTCATGAGCCTGAAGATGGTGTCTTCTATGCGCAAATGGGCCCCACTGGTGGCAAACATGGCTATCCTGCTATAACAGGTAATGTTTCGTTGTTTTGCGGATACAGTCTAATTGATGCAATATTTTCTCTTTATATTTGAATTTTCTTTGTAGGCCATGTGGGTTGGGGTATTTCTTGGTACATCAATGGTTTACTCATTCCTGAGATCCATTTGGTGCGTGGCAAGACATATACGTTTGTAGTTGAAGGTGGCAATAATCCAGATATACCCGCCAAATATCATCCTTTCTATATTACTGACGATCCAGTTGGTGGTTATGAGCATAAGCGCGAAGAAGAAAAAAAGGTACGTTAGCAGGAAATTTTTCAAATTGTTTTTTAATAATTGTTCGTTTCTCCTTCATCAGGATATTCGCATTTTCGCTGGTGTGCACCGTTCACGTTCGGGCCAAGTTGCACCGACTGGTGTTGGTCGCCTCTGCAATTGGACTCCGGACGTTGATGGACCACCAGCCGATGATTATCAATCATTTGGCGCTTATCAGCGCACGCTTACTCTGCAATGCGATCCTGGTGAGCCGGGCGTTATTACCTGGAAGCCAGACCGTAACACGCCTGACACCGTTTACTATCACTGCTTTACTCATCGTTATCTTGGCTGGAAGATCCATGTGCATGACTCCTGTGATGATCCACGCTTTGCCGCTTCGGAAAAGCATGAAGTTCGTGTTCCTGCCAATTTTGCTGAGGAGGAACTAGTTGCCGACTCTTCAATTCGTCATGAAACAAAGGTCAGCCCCAACGATAATTTTTTATTGAAGCACCAAACTGATTTGATTAAAAATCACAATATGAACGGAACACCGCCCAAATTGACTTTTGAAATAACGAAATCATCGGAAATAACTAAACTGATTTCAGATGGAATCCGAGCTGCTGAGGCTCTCGAGGAGAGCATTCTAAGGAATGGCAACAACAACAACAACCAGGTTGCGACACCAGGCCTTACTCCCCCAATTGGTCAACAACAGTACAACAACAAACAACAACATCCCTTGAACAAGAATCCTCCAATTGTGAATAATCTAAGACAACAACAAACCACCGGAACTGGTTCCGGACAGATTCCATTGAAACCGTTTATCTCTACAGCAGCTCCAGAAATACTACATGGCGAAACTTCCATTCTACAACATACTTATCATCATAATCAACAATCATTGCATAATAATATTCACACACAATCACAATCTTCTTCACATAGCACATCACATTTATTGCATCACCCACATCATCATCATTATCTTCTCAATACGCATCATCACCATCATCCCAATAATCTTACTAATCTTCCAGCGCAATCGCAGAAAACCATAGGTCTGTCGGAGTATTTGCGTCCACCGCAAAATGCTCCACTCTTCCATCCTGTCAAACTACCAGGTAGACGTCCCTATCCAGGGCCTGTAAAAAAAGTGCCCGCTTCAAAACCAGTGCTACCTCAACAACTGCCCAGGCACCCACCATCAACGCCACAGCTTCAGCTGGCTGCATCCATTCCGCAGCCAGCGGTTATCCTGAATCACTACCGCAAACCATATCCGGGTTTGTTGAAACCATTTTTTAAAGAGAAACCCTTCCCAATACAACCAATTGGTGCCCCAGTACTCTTGCTGGGACAACCGACCGAGTTGGGTGCTGGAAATCAACGTAAACAAGATCCAATAATTTTACATTCCAAACCGAAGCCCGTAATTCCAGTACCTTACAGTGACCTAGTGCCTCAAGATACGCTGCAAAGTAACGTGTATGCGTTTAATGGAAATATTAAAGTAGAAAAAAAGCCATCAGCACCCGTCGGTAATCTATTCAATAACTACGTCTCCGAAAACAACGTGAAACCGGAACCAACAGTACCCGATAATGCGCCGCCAGCCGTATTCAAGAAACCTTTTGATATGCACGAAGTAAAGGAAGAGCCGTCCTCGCTTGAGATTGCCACAATGAGACCAGCTGTTAATATTGGCTTTAAACCAGATTCCGTGGTAGTTGAGAGCGGTTTCAGGCCAATTCTAAGACGTAATGACACAGCACCTGAAGCTGATCAAGTGGCACATCGACGCGAAGATCCCGGCTCAGAGATCGATGAAGTTATGGAAACCGATTTAAATCTATTTCTAGCCGCACAGAAAGCCACACAGACACAACACTTTGAACCCATGTTCATACCATCTCCACCGGATAGTACAAATGCAACGATCATCATACGCAAAGTTGTACCATCTCCACCGGCTGCACATCGAAGTCCAGCGGCTGCTCAATTGATTTCTTCTGATATGCCAGCAGCCGAAAAGTTACGCAATTCAACGCTTGAAGAACTATTGGAAGAGGTGGAGGCAGTGTTAGAACAACAACAGCAACAGCAGCAACAACAACAGCAAGAAAATGTAGCAAAGGATGGTGGAGTTACTGTAAATCAGGAAAATGAGGAAGACATTAAAGACACAGAAAATCCAAACCAAAATGATAAAAATGATATTGAAAATGAAAATATAAAACTTGACGAACCAATAGAATTGGAAAAACTAACAATTGATAAGAAAACGACGGATGAGAATGATTTGGATTTAGATTTGTTGGCCGATGAAATGGAGGAAGACGATCTAGAAAACGATGAAGATGACAAGGTAGCACAAGCTGCCGAACGTATCGATACTTACTATCTGCCACCGGATAATCGTAAAATTCCACATGCCAACATACCCAGTGGCGCAGTGATAACCTACGATGGCAAATCATTGATCGATGAGACTCTGGTACTTCCACCGAAATTGGAAACGCGTGATTCATCCAATTTGCGTCGACAAAACTATGGCCTGTCAAAGATTGAACAACTCATTCGCAGTACACCACAGTTTAGGCCATTCCGTGGTGAAATTCCACCACCGGTTGCCGAATTTCTTTCCACCGAAAAATCAAAATTGAGCATTAATCCCGTTACTGAATTCGCATCGAATACATACTCACCGCATTTATCGTATGCATCATCACCATCATCATCGTCGTCGTCGTCGTCATCGTCATCATCACGCCCAATATCCACAAAACTGCAAATTTTAAAGAGAAACTCTGCGTAGAGGTAACGCTATCCCATAGAGGCAATAGTAAAATTTTACAATAGCGTCTTTTTGAAAATACATTACATTATCGTAAGTTTATTTTTAGATACAGAAGATTCGCACAAATTACAATTTTCCATCTGGAAGATGTACTTATATAGTAAAAATATAAAAGAAAAAATAAACGAAAAAATAAAAAATATTAAATATAAATGAATAATGATATACTTATTGCTATTAACTTTTTATATGTAATAGTTTTATAAATATATAATTTTTTTAATTTTAGATCTTATGCTCAAATACATAATTGCTATGTAATACATAAATATTTTTAATTCTACTTTTATGCTCTTAACCTTAAGCGAAATATAACAATAAAACATCATAGTCGTTGTTAATTAAATATAAAATATAAAATTTTTTTATTGTTGGGGTTGTGTCGTAAAAACTCGGCGAAAGTTTTGAGAAGTTTTCAATTTTTTATTCGTATTTGGATTAGGTAATAAACTATTCAAATAAACTGTAGATAAGGATATGAAATGATAGATACACGATTTTGCGCGGTTTACACAAGCTTGCATTGCTTGAATGTCAAGAGCGTAGGAGTTTCAGATTTCACGGTCATATAAAATCATTGGCATAACGTTTGAGTTAAAAATTTGTAATTCTGTTCGACTTAAAAAGGCTGGGAAGACTTTCAAATATAATTAAGTACACTTAATACTTGCTTTAACTTAACTAAACGACTTTTTATGCCTGTTCTAGACCCTCCCTCCGTTGTTGTCACGCATCAAAGGTAACATAAATAATGTGCTTCTTCAAGCGGTTGATTTTGTAGCTGATTGATCTATAGAAAACCAAATTTATTTATGTTGAAAATACAAAATAAGGTTTCTGGTCAAGTTAATTCTAAATAACATTGAGAACTTATTATTTAAATGAGCTCTTTAATATTAATTCCAGTTAGTGGACTTAATTGAAAATAAGTTGTTAAACAGATAATAAAGCTACAACCTTGAGCTTTTAACTGTTTCGAAATTCGAAATAAAAAAGCTTTATTCAATGCATATGCGACATACAGTGTTGGCCATAAAATAGTAACCATTTCAACGCCATCATTAAGAATTTATTTTTCTTTTTTACTTCTAAAAACCATTTCGACATTAAAAAATTATAATAAAAATGCAATAGTTTGTCGAAAAAGTCTAGTGGAAAATATATTAATTTAATATATAAGTTAATATTCCTAATTAATATTTAAAATAGCACATATTAGATTTGTTTTGTGTAAATATTCTTCTTTCAATGCTTTCCTATTTCTGATGCATTAATCACCGTCTCTGCATTTTCGGAGAGGGTTTCAAGTTGAGTGTTAAGCCTTCAATAGCTGAAGAGAGTGATTCCATTGAAATTTTTGAGTGTTTTACTAATAGCACTGCCCAATGGAATTTACCAAAAAAAAAAGCTCATGGGGTTTGAAAATGGATCTTCTATAATTTGAGAATGCCGAACACGATGGCGTTCTCAGTTTTTCTCGATTAGGTTTTTTTTTGTTTTTTTGGATTCATACAAATATTTAAATAGTTTTTAAGAAACAGAGCTATATAGGGCTGTATATAAGACACCATGAAATTCTCGCGATCATATAGTTATTAACCAATATATTATAATCTTTGGTTTCCCAGAGGATTTACAAAACTAGTATGAAATATTTTATTTAACATTTGTATTTCTAAATGCAAACTCTTAGAATAGTCCACCAGACAGGCGTGCGTCAACGCTATCTACAGTTTCTGATAGAGTTATTAATTGTTCTGAATAATGGTATACCTTGTATAATGCTCTAACTCCAATTAGAATCTCTAAAGCCTTCACTTGTGCAGACGACATCTACTGGTTTTCTATCGAACAGTCGAAATGCCTGCTCAACTTTGAAATTCCAACCTAAACAAAAACTTGGACCTTAAATATATTAGATACCTTAAAAACGCTGGCTGCTTCAAGATTGATGAGATGACAATTGAAAAAAATCTAAAAATGCACATAATTTGGCAGCAAAGTCTCGATGATTGTTCCAGGAGGGATGTTTAATCTAATGTCTAGATCTTACTGTACAACCTGCAAATGTTGAGAAATAACTACGTATTTAAAAAATATGGTAGCCAAAAACCATGTCGTACGATGGTTTGCTAACCTAATAGTGCGGCTATGAATCGATCGCACTTTGCGAAAGCCTTCCACCGAAGTTTTACGCTAAGCGCTGGAGCGGAATTCGTAGGGTAGCAGGAAACGCTGGCAGCCTCCAAACGGTTTGAGAGCGTTCAATTGACTTAGAAGTTTTCGAATCAGAGAAATGTTGAAGAGAAATATTGGTCAACGACGGATCACGATGGAAGAGTTTTGCTAGTTCCTATGCTCCGCCAGGAGTTAATGGATAAAGAAAGAAATTCAAAATATCAATTTAAACCTGGTTTTTCATACTTTGTCCAAAGCTTGGATTATGCCTAAAAAATTTTTTGTTTTCAAAAGCTAATCTTTTTTCAGTGACAATGAAATGAACTTATTCAATAGTAACATGTTTCTGCTGAAGCCGAACTGGTGCTGTGGAATATTTAATATGTGAGCGGACTACTGTTCATAGGGTTGCCAAATGAAAATCGGGTTTCATCTGAACATTGAGGTAAAATATCGAGATTTTTCAGTTTTCATCTGGATATTGAGAATAAGGTTTTTCCACGCATGATTGCAAATTTTTAGGGTTAACAAAAAAGTTTACTTCCAATTTTTGCTGAAAAATTGTGTTCAGATCTATTTTCAAATTGAATTATTTCCTGAGAGCGAAAGATAGCAGAAGATGTTTTTGTATATTCCGATAAAGAAAGGTGTCTTCTTAAATTGAGAAAAAATCTAGAAACATATATGCAAAACTGGCAAGATATCTTAACGGGCTAAAAAACTGAAATTGAACGATCCAACATTTTTGTGAAAAATTTGTTGATTTGAGCTGCTTTTTTACCCACACTAATCTGTTATTAACCAAGATTTTTTGGAGTTTTCTTTAAAATGACACCAAAATAGTTTGGTTTTGACGTTATGAGTTTTTTTAATTTTGTCTATGAGACGAATTACTGCGGAGCGCTTTGCTTATTGGTTTTTATCAGTAGAAGAAGCGAAGCGCTCTATAGAAAAAAATTAAAATAATTTTTTTAAACATATTAAACGCGAAAACAAAACTTTGGATTTTTTAATTTTTAAACGCCATATGGGAAACGATAATGATACCCAAATTTAAAAATATATGTAGTAACATTTTTCTGTTTTTAAGACTTTTGAGAAAATTCATAACGGATATAGAATTAAAAATCTTCCATAAAAATCGATCCGCTCTAATCCACGTGCTTTGTGTAAAATATGAAAAGTTTTAAGCAAATTCTCAATATATATGCCATAGTATCGACAAAAAGCATAAAAGTCATGCACATAAAGACGTACAACAAGTGTAAGTATAAAAGCCACACATACCAACAAACAAAAGCTTCTTGAATCTTTTCTTCTCATTATCTCGTGCGTAAAACAACAAAAAAGAGTATAAACCTTATACACGCATACATACATACATACATGATGCTACACATTTGTGAAAGGATGCAAATGAAAGCAACATTAGCTTTTTCATAAATGTTAAAATGTGTGTGTTTACACAACAGGCATAAGAGTGAAAGCCTGCTGTATGCCTATGCGAGGAGAGTGTGAGCTGTCATATGTTTTACTGAGCGCAACGAATGAAGTAACGGATTCAAACTCATGATAAATACGATGACATGCTGCTGCTGCTGCACGATGCTCAGCCGAACACAACGAAAAGAATGCGAAGTTAAACGATTCCAAACCATTTGAAGTACACAAAACATACTAACAAAAAAGAACATAAAACGATGAATGGACTACAACACACACATAGAAAGATGGTGATGACGATGATGAATGAAGAAGAAGAAGAATACAAATTGCTCATGCAAAATGCAAGAATAATGAAGAATGAAAAACAGAGAACGGATGCGGGAGATGATGTGGAATGATAATAATGATGATGAGCACAATTACATGCACCTGAGTCATAGCAACAGCAACAACAACAACAACAACAACAAATACAACACAATGACGTTATAATAAAAGTCAAAATGACATAAAGTTTTTTTTTTATATATATGAAACGATATTAAAAATAGCATTTGAGCAATGCATGGTAGAAATATGAAAAAGAGAAAGTAATGGTAATTTCATATATGCATAAACCACAGAGAGAAAACAAAATATTTGTATGAGCTGCGGAAGAAAAAGAGAGAGTGGGAAAAAGACAGGTGTGAGCGTATGAGCGTATAATGGCAAATGAAATTAATGTTGTGGGAATTTACGTCCCTTTGCTCTTCTAATCTACTCACCACATCACTCCTCGTTAGTTCCCTTTCGTCTCCACAAAATGACAGTGCTAATCGTTCGTCATCAGTGGCTGAATACGTTTACACATCAACTTCATTAAGAAGTGTTATCATCGCTTATAGCTAACAGCACACAGTAGCAAAAGAGCCAGTCATAACAAACAGTAGCGCCCAAGAGACTAAACACAGACCGCCATAGCAATGAGTTTAATACGATAGAAGCAAGAAAGCATCAAGTAACCAACATTACTAAGTAGTGCAAAATTCAAGACCAAAAAGTAGAAACACAAAAACATAAGGAAAGCAGATATATTGATGTCGCTGCTGGTGTATGCTTCTGTGACTGTGTGCGCAACCGGAAACGCAGACATATTGTGATTGTCAAGACAGCAAAGTTATTCATCGTTTGTATGAGTATGAGTATGTGCTTGTGTGTGTGTGTGCACTTCATCGTTATTCACTGCCGTTCTTTGTAGCCATATTGTTGATGTATGTTTGTATGCATATGTGTGTAGCGCTTTCAGCATAATAAATTTCAGTTCAAAGTACCGCAAAGAATGCGTTTGCGGCTCAGCAGAGAGATTTCAATGTGTGAGAATGTGAATTTGAATGTGTGCTTTAACTTATAGTATCTATATATGCTTGATCAATAGGGGAGGATAAGGGAAAAGGGGGGTTTAATTTTTTTTCGTCCCCAACTTTTTTTTTTCATTCATGGCCAATGATCAAAATGTTAGGAAATTTCATCGGTAAAGGGGGAGGGAGGTTAACTCAAAACCGGTACCTCACCTCTTTCTTGGATTCGCTAGTGTGTTTGATTATAAAGGTATAAACAGGCTTGTGTTGACTTGTGTGACTGTGTACATATGCATGTTATACATGCATGTTGTACAAATATTTTAATTGTAATTGAATGCATACCTACGCACTTGTGTGTAGTTGACTTTTACTTCATTGTATATATGCGTGTATAGTGTATAAAACCACTTCCTTCTTCCTGCTCTTTTCTTCTTTTCCACTCCTATATATTCTCCATCATTTGTGGTCATTGCGGTTTGTACTTTCAGGGTGTGCATTTGGTTGCACGTTAAAATCCCTTAACGCTATTTAAATAGTTATAGCTGTTGTTTATGCTTCCGTATATGTGAAGAGACAACATGTGTTATGTGTAGGCAGTACATACATATTACCGCCTTTCATTAAAGTGTGAACTTTGTGGTTGCTGTTATTGTTTTCTTCCCTCTTGCTACCACATTATTACATTGATGTATGTGCGTGTATTGGAATTTTTTATTGAATGTACGAGGTTTTGATTTTATCAATTGGTTTTTAATTTTTTTGATGTTCTTTTTGATTTATTGTTTTCGTATATACTTGTGCTTTTTCATTTCGAACATAACATTTGTATGAAAATTCAAATTTGCATGGGTTGTCGCACCCTTTATTCACTTTATAAATTATTCTACAAATACTTACACTTCAAAATTATACTTTAACTTAATAAAAGCAAAGAAAGCTTTTGCCAAATTTTTCGCCCACAAATCAGTTCGCCTTCCAGTTTGTTAAGCGTCTATAAATAATGGAAGTTCTATTTATCGCTATTCATACACACATACGCACTGAAGACGATTGAACGAACAAGTTTATAAGACGCACAGTGTCATAAAACGTTAAATGTTTTGATACTACTTGAATTATATGTAACGATCATACATATTACATTTTTATGAATGATCTGCAAAACACTTACGTTGGATTCAAAATTTTTGAGTAAATGGGTTCCCATATTTTTGTTATCTTCTTTGTTTTTTATTTTTTAGTTTTTATTAGGGGCTCTTGAGTAATGGTTAGAAAAATGTGCGACAAATTTAATTTATCTTGTACTGGAGCGTCATCTATGGATCGATCGATCGTTTTAAAATTTTGCTCTCCAGGGTTCGGTTTTATGAATCACAAAACTAATTTGTGGCTTCTATTTTTATCTAAAATATATTCAAAAGGAGGCTCCTCAGCAAAAATCAGGAAAAAATATGATTTTTCTTGTATTGGAGCGTCATATATGGACCAGCTGATTTAGTTGAAATTTTGTCCACCAGAGTTTTTTTTTTGTCTAAGGAACCTATTTTTGGCCTCTCCTTTGATTCAAAGAATATTCCAAACGTGGTTCTGGAGCAAAAACTTTAAAAACTTTACAAAACTAATAATACGAGGGGGTACGATTTGCAAAACAAAATAAATTATATCAGACATCTTATATTTACCCCCTCCTATGTCGGCTGTATCTTGTCCAGTCTAATGCATACCCCAAGTAATTGCCATATTATTTGTCAATGCTGCTCTCATTGCTGTGTCAAAAACTATGTTGAACAGCAGATCTGATAGTAAGCATTTATTTCGTACACCTGTAATAATGTGTATCGAATATTTTTATTGGAAATTGAAAATTTCAAGTTGAAAAAAAATTGTGTCTATAGACCACAAAAAAATTTGGTCTCCCGCAAGAGCACAAAAGTTTATTTCTTAAGAAAACCTAAATTTCCATATTTTTTATATAATGAATGTAACTAGTTTATATGAAAACTATTATTATAATATTATATTAAATAAACACTAAATTATAAAAATAATAAAACTTTTATTATCAAAACAAAACAAAAAAAATAAAATTTTATCAACATTTCTTAATGTAGAAAAATTTTTTTTTATTAAATTTCACACCATAATGCTAAAATTGTACAACTTGGACAAAATATCAATTCATCTTTCATTATAAAAAAAAATATGGTATATTTAAATTTTTTTAGAAAATTTAGGCCCCTCACGAGAGACTTAAATTTTTCCAATCGGGCAAAATTTTTTTGTAGAATCGACTTGAAATTTTGAAATAAAATAAAAAGTGTTTTGATACACCCTAGCCCGTAAACATCGTCACTCTCGCACTAAAGCTGCTTCTAGACAAGACGAATGAATGTGGTTTTCAGAAACAAACTAATTTTCAAGGGTAGATTCATCCCTTTGCCTATCAAACCACTCCAAAGTCGAAAAACCTTAACTTTTTCACCCCCTTCTTTTTGCTGCAATATTTTGGGAGTAGGTGGAGCTACAGGTTCAACATTTTTGGAGAAGTTGCGGGCAATCTTCCTCTTTCCAACAAAAAGATAGTCCACTAAAAATCAATCATATATTCTAATTTTGTTGACAGGTGAATTTATTTGAAAAAAAAAAAAATTTGTTTATATTTTTGATTGATACATTGAACGTCCATTTTTTGTGATAAATTTCGAAGCAATTTCTATCATTAGTGACGCAAAATGTTTTTTTGCAAAAAGCACAAATAGCATTTGCTCGATGGTCCTTGCCTTGTTTGGAGCAGACAATACTTTTCTTGCGTCCGCTTCACTTTTGCATAGATAATGACCAGACAGAGTAGCGACTTCCGCAAGTTTGAACCGTCTAGGCCCCTCTCTAAGAGCTTGTGATGAAAAAACAAAGAATTTCGGCAATTTTACGTTCATGTGCATTGGAATAAAAAGAATACGATAGCATTTATAACTCAATTCTGTTTTCAGTCGACTTAAGCGATTATTGCTTTTGACCACAGAATTGTTAAGCTGGAATATCTGCGCATTTGTTTCGACTACAGAATATTTACACATGTGTTTCAAGCATTATGGAATGCGTTCGCGTACTTCTAATGTGCGAAAATAGTCGCATACATTTTTAACGTTGACGACCATTGGAACATATAGTTCCCACGATTTTTCACACCTTTGCAGGTAAAATACATTTTTTTCGCGACACCTTTGTTCACTAATTGGAATCGCTGAGCACGAATCCGGTGTCAGATTTGCGAAACTCCCAACGGTTTAGGAGCGGTCGTCAAAGGGTTAAGACAAATTTTTAACTGACAATCAAATTTTGTTTGTTAAAAAATTTGTTGCCCTATTTGTTGACATGACATGACATTTTCTTGTGACAAAGCAGCCAGTCCAATTTCGTAAATAAACTCATAAAAGTGCACAAAATTGATAAAAAGACGACCGTGATAGTACTTTCTGGCATAACTGTCATTACAAATGCAATAAAAAACTATTTTCCTGTTTGAAATCACCGCAAGAATCAAGCTTGCACAACATATTTGTGCCGTGTGTAGGCTTCTGACAATTTACGCACATAAAAAGTTGTGCAAACCTTTGGGCCGCTCTTTTATGAAAATCGGTGGAGTAATCTTCGAGCGCTCCGAAACGAGCAATGGATTACTCCTTATTGCTTCAGAGCCCTTGCATATTGAACTCCTTTTTGGCATTTGAAACAAAGCAAAGACAGCAATGCGTTTTCTTTACTCCTTTTACATTTTCTTAAACAACTGGCGAGGAACCTGGAACAAGGTGGTCTAAAATGGCTATAGCATCGAAGTCTTACGTGACCCAAAAAATCTAAGTTCAGATTCGTGTTCAGCGACCCCAAAAACATTAAGAACGGTCAACAGAACCCACGTGATTTTTTTTCCTGTTATACTGTGTTATGGGCAGCACTTTTGTTTTTAGAGGTGCTTAAGAGTCAGACGAATTATTCAAAATCAATAACTAAAATTTGTTATTTTAGGTATAACGATTATAATGGATATGATTTGTATTGGGAAGAGTTAGTTTTTATCCCACTGTGCAACGACTGCCTGGTGTCGTTGTGAGTTGTTTCATCTTATGTTTCTTCTTCTTCTCTTTTTTGATTGTAGCAGCGAATGTGTAACAATGTTAATGTCATCGACGACACACAAGGCAAAATGTTGTCGATGACGAAGATGAGTAGGTACGACAAATTACGATTACAAACAATAGCAATCAGAACAGCAACATCAAAACAAACAACAACAATGACGAAATAAACTGAAGTTCATTATGGTGTTGTTGTTGTTTTTTTCTGCTGCTTCAGTAGCAGTTGCCGTCGTTGCTGTTGTTGTGTCTGTATGTATTACTCACTTTCGCGTACGTCGTTTATTATACGCTCAGCCTCAAAATGACTGCCACTTTTCTCACAGTGCTTAAAATATTTTTGTTCGTTTGTTTGTATAACAACAACAACAACAAGAAGAACAACTGTGGATTCAATAACTCTCTTGACAAAAACAACAAAAAAACTCACAAGCACAAGAGTAACTACAGTAAAAGCCAAGAGTGAATATTCTCGTACCTACCAACAACAACAGCAACAACAAAAATAAAAGTAAGACAATGTGGACGACGACAACGACTACCTAAAAGGAAAAAAAGGGAAAGCAGCAAAAGGAAAACAAAAAGAAGAAGAAGGAAAAATGTTTTCACACACAAGCTACAGCTCTACAGCTGTGTGGCAACATCAGAGAAGCGTTGGCGCCTCCAAATAGATAACAAACTCAGACATTCTCAAGTATACAGCGCAGCAGAAAAGACACGAAACGCGGATCGAACGGTAATAAAAACGTATGCACGCGAACGGAAATATTGAATAAAAAAGTAAGAAAATTAAACTAAAAAAAAAAATAAATTTAAAAAAAATAAATAAATAACGCGAGTGCTAGAAGTGTTTTTTTTTTTTTTTTTGAAATACTTGTACAAAAAAAAAATAGATTTCAACAATTAAAAAAATTTACTGCGACACCAAAAATTACTTAAATTTTTTTTTTTCGCTTCCATAGTCTTCGACTTGTACTTTGCCGACTATTACTAACTACTAGGTACTTGTATTGGCCGTGTAGTGTAGCATACTTTTAGGTAGGCACATTAACAGTAACGAGTACCTTCTTTAAATTTGTATGTGTCGCAAGCTTGCACACACACAAACACACTCATTCACTCGTGGCATACGCACACTTGAAACTTTTGCGTGTTGCTTACTTAAAGTACCTTTTTACCATTTTTTGTTTTTTTTGTTTGGTTTTTGCATGAATTTTTCATTTTGTACGTTTCGTGTTTTTATTTTTGTTGCTGTTATTACCTACAGCTCTTGTTGTTACATTTGCTGTTGTTGTTGCTCCTGCTGTTACTCTGTTGCTCATTATACATACAAATATCTATTACTCCCGTATTGTCACATACTATTCGTGCAGCCAGCCATCAGTTCAGTTTTGTCCTTTGCTCATGTCGCATGTGTGTGCGCGCTCGTTCGCTCTCGTACTCACTCGTCATAGTCGTTGTCGTCTCCTTCGGTGTTTGTAGTCGTCGTATTTATTCGTTACAGTTGTTGTTGGTTTTTTTCAGTTTATGTTTTTTTTTTTTGGTAACGTTTTTAGTTTGAAAATAACACGCGTAAAAATTGTTTCTCTTTTACTCTGCTCTATTGCTGTTGTTGTTTGATACTTTCATAAACTTTTGTCCCCTACTTTGTGTGCTACTCACGTTTTTATTAGACAAATGAAAAGTCCAACTCAATTACAAGAAAATAGCAGCAACAGACTAACAACTACAACTGCAACAACAGAAAAATAATAATATGAATAGCAGAATATCAACGGTGCACACAAATGTAAACATTTGAAGTGAATGAAGGCGAAGAAGTGGAATGAGCCTAAATTAAACTTAATAAAAGTCCTTAAGGATATGAAATAGACTAACGTATTTATTCAAAGAAAACACGTAGAAAAAAAACCGGAATTGATGTGTATGTGTATATATGTCTGTGTCCCCTAACGGAAACCATGAGATACCATTGCAGAGGAGTGAACTAAAATACTTATTTTCATTTCATTATTCTGGAGCAGTAAAATTTTTTATTATCATGTCGATCAACACACGTGAATTGTCTTTGTAAGTTCTTTTTACTTTTTTTCACTTTCTTATTACGTGGAGTTTATTTCAGCAAAATTTGTCACTTGTGAGAATTGAGTTTTGAAGAAGTTTATGAACAAGAGGTTTGTGAAATATAAATAGTGAATCCAAATCTAAAAAGTTTACATTTTAGTGAAAAGCGAATGAAAAGACAAAAACACAGAACATTTTGCAATATCCCAAACGGAAGAAGGAGAGACCTTTGCCGAAGAATGTAAGGCAATTTTGAAGCAAAGTTTTCATTTATTAAGCCTATGAATACACGTGAGTTCTCTCTGTAACTGTCTTTACGAAGATGCAAGAAAATGGCCGTAAATTGTTTTGAACGAGAAACCGTAACTTTCTTGTTTTTTATAGAAAATAAAAATTGGGTTGAATTCAATCAATACAAATAAGCGACTGTAATAGAAAGTTTTGAGTGAGCTTTTGTTTAGGTTAGGTGTTACTATGGAGGCTAAAAGCAGTACAAGAGAGTACAACAAGAGAGCACCTTTTATGGCTTTGTGGCTCTCACTCCATCTTGTGCTATTTTGCTGATCGCTAAGACATGAATTATAAAAACCTAATGGTGTTTCAAGCAGAAAGGTATTTTGAATCGTCTTTGCACAAAGAACACTGAATGCTTTTTTTCCGATTGGGTGTATATATTTGGTAATGCCCTCAAAGTGTTTAACTTGCGTTTATGTCTTTACACTTTCTTAAGGATCTTTCTGGTTCTTATGCTTCTTCGTCATTTATTTTTTTTCTCTTTCTCTGTTTCTCTTATGCGTGTGTAAATGTGCGTGTTAAAGCAAAAATAAAATTTTTTTGTTCTTTGCTTTAAGCTCTAAGGACATTAAGGATAAAAGTGCGACACCAACAACAAAAATAACAAGCATTACAACAATAAAAAACAACAACATTTGCAGTGCTTCTTCTTTTTAATATTGTACATTTCTTATTGTTTTTTCTTGTTGTGGTGGTTGTGTGCTTTTTGTGTGTGTCTTTTTTTTTTTTGATAAAATTTTTATCAGCAATTTTTATTGCACATTTCTTCATTCATTGCGTTCTGACGTTGTCTTTTGCTGCTACATTTTTACGCTGGATTATTGAATTTTCATTACCTGACAAAGTGAGTATTAACGACTTTATTCACCCAAGTATAATAAAATAATAAGAAAATTCCCACAACAAACAAAAACAATGCTCATAAAAACAATAACAAAAGTAAAGCGAATAAAAAAACCCATTCACACACATTAAAGCAAATCAAAAAAGCAAATAAAAAAAATCTTAGAACAAATATAGTGATTTATTATTTTGATTTTTATTGCCATTTTTAACGCAATAAAAATCACATTTTTATTATTTTTTAATAGTTTCTTATTTTCACTTATTTCCTGTGAATGAATTTTTCTGCTGCTCTTCTCTTTTGTTTTTTTATTTCTACTTTATACTTTGTTTTTGTTGGCGTTGGCTCGTTTTCGAAATGTTCCCCATAGGCATTTCCTTTTTATTACAACTTGCTTTTTTTCACATTGTTATGTGGTTTTAATATTCATCATACGCCCCGCTGTCCGCTGCACATATTCATTCACACACACACACTCATATGTATACAAACACAAAGTTTTTCCTTTCACGCTTTTACGCTAGATGGATGAATGTCTCGTGTTCTGTGTTTTTGAGTGGGTTGCTAGTGTATATGTATGTATGAATGTATGTAGCCAGATGAATGTAGGTAAATGTAGCAGTAGCAGTAGGTATGTAAGTATTTTTGTGTATGTATATGCATTGTCTAAAAATAACTCTTGAAAATCATCTCTTATCCTTGAATGAGATTTCAAAATTAAAATTATTTATGTAGGTACTTTTTTTCAATCTTTTACTTCTGGAATTTACAGCCTTGGTAGAAATATATTCTTTCTTTTTTTTATTGAATTTAAGATAATGTTTAAGCCTGTTGATAGCCTTTTTGTTGGGGAAATTGTTTTAAATCCCTTTGCATACACTGCCACACACTTACACAGTGGTGGTCAAAATGATTTGATAAAGATTAAAACTTTGGCAGTGTAAGCACAGCCGAGTTCTGTTTATATACAATATATTACGAGTAGATAGAAGAAGTTATAAGCTGATTGCAAACAAATTTTCGAATACTGTGTGTGCATAGTTGTCAAAGGAAGAACAATGCCAGCATCTTATGATCAGATTATGTAGATGTATATTCTTAGAAACTAAGCTGACGAAGTAAGATTAATTTTCTTGAGTAGCAAGAGCTTTAAGCAATTATGTTCTTTTAGCATTTCTTTTCACTCTTTAGAGTAAAGTGCTGGGTAATGGGTTAAAAAGTAATTTTTAATCTTAGAGAGTAAGCGCATCTAAAACTGAGATAGTACACTCTGCGGTAAATATCAATCTTCTTCTTTTTTTTCTCTGCGATCAGTGTTGCCAATTTAATGCCCTAGCAATAAACTCATTTTCTTTCATTTTTTGTTGTCGTATAAATCGGAAAGAAGTCAGCTCTGACTTTCTCATTTACTCAGGATAATAGTGTAAAGTGAGGATAAAAACAAATGTCGTAAATTTTGTTATTCTAAATTAATTTTGCTTTACACTTCTAACTTGTTATCTCGTTATCCAGCACTTTACTCTAAAGCATAAATAGAGCTAATGAGAAAAACCTCCATTTAGAGAGCCTGATGGCACTCTTTTTATTGATAGAAAATCAAAAATTTGATATGTTTTAATAAAACTACACAGTGATATTCACATGGTTTTGCTGGAAGTAGAACTAATTCCTTCCTTATAGCCCTGCATAACATCCGATGGAATTTTGCAGATCACCTATGCAGCTCAAATTGGAACATTTTATTAGAGGGCTCAATATGATACGTACAAAATATGTATAAAGAAGACTAACAGCTGACGGATGTCTAGGACACCAACAACGAATTCAAATCTGACAAGTCTCCTATAGAAAAAGTTTTATGATTTACTTATCCAGGCAGCAAACTACAGAGCTACTTTTCAGAATGAGCAATTTTGGCTTGGACTATAAAGTTAAAAGACTTCAACATAATAAATTTAACCACTGGTTTCAATTAGTTCACCACCGCGACTTTGAATACCCCATGAAATAAAATTATGACATAGCAGCATATACCACCTTGATCAAAAAGTTCCCGGAATTTATTCAGAAAATTAAAAATACAAGTTTATTCATCTAAATCTGTATTGTCCCCTTCAAAGTAATCCCCATCGACTGCAACACACTTATGCCAGCGCTTGATCCAATCCCCGGTTCGGTTTTCGGTTACTTCCTCTCGGCTGCTGAAACGCGTTCCCCGTAATTGTTTTTTAACTCGATTGAACAGAAAGAATTCACAGGGAGCTAAATGAGGTGAATACGGTGGCTGTTGGATGGTATTTGTTGCATTTTTCTTCCAAAAATTACGAATAATGATGGCACTGGTCGACGGTGCGTGTGCATGGTGCAAAATCCACGAGTTTTCTGTCCACAATTTTAGTCTATTTCAGCGAATTGCTTCACGCAAACGCCTCAACGCCCAAATAGTACTCTCTGATGGTTAATTTGCGGTTGATCATAATTTATTTTACTTTATCAACGATTTCGTCGGTTTTCGATGTCGATGGTCTGCCACTGCGTTCATCATCTTGGAATGATTCACGACCACTTTTGAACCGCTCGTGCCACTGTTAAAAGATCGTTTTCTTTAGAGAATCGTTGCCGAAACACTTTTCCAACATTTCCGACGTTCGCGCGCCATTAAATCCGTTTTTACGCAAAATTTAATACAATACAATTTAATAAAATTGTAAAAAATCACCAACACACACAGAGATAGATTTACTCTTGGCAAATGTGAAGCTATGACGCTAAGATTTAGAGGGAATATCAACAACAGATGTACCAACTTAACAAAAAACAGAACTCAAATCGGAACGATGGGAGCGCCACACGGTGGTTATTCCGGGAAATTTTTGATCAAGGTAGCATCCTTTAAAATATTACATATTCATTGTCGCGAAAAAAGTGATGCTGTATAGATATGTCTGAATAAAGGAATTGGTTGCTAATTCTCCTCTGTAGTATTCCTTTTTTCTTCATTCGGTAAAGATTTACCCACTTACCATTCGTAGCTTCTAAAATAGTTTGGTGTTGCAACTCCAATCATCGAGGCAATTGCATGACACAAAACCTGAGAGTACTTCCAGTGAAACTAAAATTTTGTTTATCTCAAGAAAAGGAGAGGTCTGCCTTCTTTTGATGCGTAAAAATTGGTGTGTCTGCTTCTCTCGCTCAAACAGCTGCGCGTCAAGAAAATGCTTTAATAAACCATAGAGAACATGAGTTGCCGCTGGTAAAACCGACGCCGACGTGTTTCTATGCAGTGTATGTGACCGATCCCCTGTTCATATAAAAAAAGCCTGACTGCGACGTCGACTCTCTCAGTGTTTACTCATGTTCACTATACAATTGCTTGAAAGAAATGGGCGGGTCGAGGGGTGTAAATTAAAAGCCGAGCGAAGAAAGAGTACTTCGGATTCTTTTCGGAAGCTATCGACTTATGTACCGACATCGTTTGTCATTTCATTATTTCGTATTTGAATTTTTCCATCATTCTGCTTTAAATCATAGAATATACAGAGAATGGACTCTTCATCTTTCTCACCAACACACATACAAAAATATGCTGCATTAATATGCGGGGGCCTGAAAATTACAAAAACAATTTGCTGTGAAGTGGAAATTACGAATGAAAATTACAAAAACGAATTACAAGTGTAAATTCAATGAATTAATTTTTTTCGTAGAAGGAACAAAAATTACAAACTCAAATTACGCGTGGTATTCTTTGTTAGATTACTGAAGAGTTCGTATGTATGACGGTGTGCTTTTTGAATGTGAGTGAGTTTGTTTGAATGTATTTTGGATTATGTATTTTTATGCATCAGTTGGTTTGACAGTTCACACTACAAATCACCGCGTTACTATGCACGCAGTCTATATTTTCGTTGGTTAAGGAAGAGCAACAATCTGCAGACTATCCATATACTCATTCTAGGTTTTGCCAAGATTTATGAGTTGTTTTTCTTTTAATTTCTAGTTGAAACTAGTTCATCTGCTTTATAGAGTTTAGCCTGATGGGTGGTAAATATTGCCTTAAGTTTGTTGAAGCTGTTTAAGATCGTGTTGTCCAGTGTTTTAATTACCGCTTGGCTGTCCACAACGATACTGCTCCAAGAAGGATGAAATTTCCTCAAATTATACTTCGTGCAGCTTGATCAATAGCTTCCGCTATTCTCTATTTGAAAATGTCATAGTAGTCAGAGAGTTTCTAATGCACCAGTAACCTTTACCATCTTAATCCCAAAAGTGTAGAATTATAGATCATCACTGCCAATCCATTCATTGCGTTACCTATTCATTCTTGACTGCTTGGTAAAACGGATTAGAAATTTTCTATATTTTTTATAACTATCAATTGAAGTTTCTATTCAACTTAGTTATTGGTCGCTGCTCCTCCACTGCTACCTGTGTTTTTTATGAACGCAAATTGATCACTTTATGATCAACAAAAATTATATTGATCAGTCGTCATTTCATTGAGCGTATTATTTTTCTGATACTTCAGTTCAACATGTTGCTGAGCAGAGGTCGTTTCCTGAACGCACCCATTATCAATTAGAATAGACACTTGCCCAAATGTGTTCTACTTCCAAAACAGTTATTTTGTTGGTGGGATGACTGCTTTTCCGTATTCGGGATTAAACTCACTAAACTTTAGCTTTCCATTAAAATCATATTATTTTTGTTTTAATTTTTCTGACAGCACTGTAAAAATAAATAAAGTGATAAAAGTTGAAATTCTGATGTATTAAATTAAATATGATATTCAAAAAAGAAGGGAAGGATGATTGTTTTTCGTTAACTTCCGAAATAATGAATTTAAAAGAATATATTTAAGGAAATTTTTTGTTTTGATGGGAATATTTGAGGGTCCAAGCAACAATCAAAATTAATTTATCGCATAAATTCTTATTCCATGTACGTACAATTTTCTTGATAATTTCTAGTCTACTTTAAAAAATATTTTTCGCTTTATCTTTTATCTTTATGGCTTATAAATATGTGGGTACAAGTACATTCATATTTTAGTTTTCATCTCATCAGAAAGTAAGTATGAAATGAAAAATGTTTTGAATAAAATTTATAGTCCTTACGGCTATAAATTGCTGGTACTTAACAAGCCATAAAATTTTTTTTAGCAATTGTTTGATTTGGGGGATACAATTCAAGGACATTTTGTATTATAGTTCAATGCATTAATTTTACTGAGTCGAAAGCAAAAACTTTGTTTTTATTATATATAAAAAACATACATATATATGTATACATTTGCAATATTGCAATATTGTCTGTCTGACAGGTTAATACTCTTGCAATAAAATAAATTGAATTCCAACGAAAAGTTTTAAATTGAATTTACGTACTTAGGTATGAATCATGAGTTCAAGGATTTTGTTTTGTTAACATTTGCTATTATGGCTCGAAAGTTTATTTTCAATTATTATTGTATATTTTTTGTTTCTGCTTGACGAAATCATTTTCTATTAGTATAATAAAATAAGAAACATAGATCATAGTTATCGTTTTTATTAATTTACTTATTTTATTTTTTTTTCAATAGTTAAAAAAAGTTTTCGAAGAGTAATGGCGAGCAATTTTAATTTATTACTTAGTTTATGAGAGTTTCAGACAAATTAAGCTTTTAATGGTAGTGGTATTTTGTTTCATTTACTTCGTAGTATTGTATTCATTTTTAAGGTAATAATGGTAGTTGGTATTGCATAAAATATAATTGGAATTTTCCTTTACGTCATACCTTACACTTTCGCTGTTTTACTCTAGTTTGCCCATTTCGTAGTCTGCCCTCACGTATAGACGTTATGTATAAAAAAACAGACAATGAAATGAAATCTGAAACAACTTCATGCTTAGTAAGAATTCAAAATAAAATTTGGTCCAAAATCATATGAATGATTTCACCAAAGTCTAGCTAGGGAAGCAGAGTTTCATCTATAGCTCAGAAAAAATTTAACGCCTATTTATTCTCGTTCTCTTCCATTGCAAGACTAGCGTTTTCAGGTTTTTTCTTTTCATTTTCAAACAAAAAGAAAAAGAAAACGAAATGAATTACTTTTCCTGGCTCATTTTATTGAAATTGAAATTGACGCTATTCTTTCTCAACTCAATTCTTACAATCAAACACCTGGCGAAAATTGTCCACTCTAGTATACCATATTCTATATATTTTTCGCTATACTAAGAAGATGCACAAGAGATAATAAGTTTTTTTCTTTCTTGTTTTCCACTTGGCTGATGAATTTCATATCATTTATCTAAATTTTTCACTACGCAGTAAATAGTATCAATCACAGAAAAAAAACGAAAGGTAGAAGCAAAATTTAAATAAACTGCAGAAGAAAAGAAGACTTAAATAATAATGGAATCTTTGTTATGCTCATTTTGAAATGAAAATTTATATTCTTAATTTAAAAAAAAAAAAGATGCAATTAATTTAAAGTTTATATCAAATACTTTGCATATTCAGCGTTGGACTGGCGTTTTATGGACAACTTTTAAGTTTTTGATAGTTGATTTATTAAATTATGTTAGATTATTCTCTGCCAGTATAATATAATAATTTATAGCCATAAGTAGTTACTAGGATGTTGCTATAAACGGTTACGCATTTTTTTTAAGTCTCAACTAAAGGAAGTTACTGTATTCTGATATCCCGTAGCAAAAAACTTATAAGATAAAATATTCTATAAATAAGCTAGCTGCAGACTTGTTTTTGATTAGGTTGAGAGAAAAATCTTCTAGTATTTAGTGCAATACTTAAAACTAGGGTATACCACAGATTCCTTCGCGATTCTTCTGAAAACTAAATGACTCCTTACAGTGGCTTCAAATAGGCTGTACAGTCTTTCTTTCTTAGCTGACAAATTAAAAATTAAACCAATGACCTATTTATACAATGACATCTAGTTTACCTAAGGCCCTGATTACGTTCACTAGGTAAATCACTTTTCGATAATATCGAAGAGATTTTAGCCATTGATTTAACCAATACAATTTCTTCTGTTTCATGTCAAAAGGTTTGCATTTTTAAAGAGTAGTAGCCAGATCGATATATGCCGCATTAATAACCAACAAACCAGCTCATGTCCATTATTCTACTTATTTATTCATATCTTTGATTTGCATTTTATTTGTGCCAATTAACATAATGATATGTTATCGAATATCAAAGTTTTATTACTTCAGTTTTATTGGGGGTGAATGTGTTAAGTTGTTAATTTCATAAATAATTTGTACTTAATTATGAATAAATATGAATAAATTATTTTGCCATACCAACTTACAAATCAAGGAATGTTCAATTAATATGCAAACATAGTTATCGATTCACAAACATACATAGTTATTACGTAATTACTTGATTTCTACAATACAAAATTAAGTCATTGCATTAAGTATTGTAATTGCTATTACATTCTATTGCCATTTGCAATAGAATTGTTATTTTTCGTGTTTATGAATAAGAATAAGATTAATAGTTAAGTACAGTTATGAGGTTTAAAAGTACCTGCACCAATAATATTGCTCATATTCGTACCGCTATCGGTACTTAGTCCTTTCATATTGATACTTGAAAAAACTCTAGTACCAACGTTTTTTCAAGTAACTATCCGTGAATTGTCTTTCGTTTTTAAGTGTTTTTAAATATTTTTAAAAATTTTCAAGTATTTTTAATTATTTAGCAATATTTTTAAGGAAGCGCTCCAAGTGCTTTTTTACCTACAATGGAGCGCTCCTCTGCAGCAGTAAGCGGTCCCTCTTTTTAGTACCGCTCATATACTTTTTAAATTGCAGGTCATAGAAAGTAAGCGCTGGCATCAAGCTTCATGGAAGCGCTGAAAATGAAATGCGCTCCTAGGAAACACAAAAGAAGAGCTTTGGGAAAGTCTTTTGGGAAGAACAATCTTATGTGCTCTTTAATTTTTTTATGAACTACATATACTACAAACATTTATTATTTTTATTTATTAATCAAAAAAATCATTCACTATTTTTTTCTATTCGTTTGAGTGCTTCCCCTAGCTCTCCTTGGAAGCGCTCTTAATTGAAAGTGCTTTCGAGAAGCTTAATGTTAGCGTTTCCAATTTTCCCTCTTACTAGCTTCAACGAGAGCACAAAGAGAGTGTTCTTAATGAGTTTTTTTTTGGGTAGCACTCCAAATTTTCCCGTTGGGTTGTTTCAATGATTGTAAAGTATTTTTAAATATTTTCAAATTTTGTAAGTATTTGTAAGTATTTCCAAGAATTTAAACTATTTTATATATTTCATATAATATCCCAACGGGAACGGAAGCGCTCCAAAAGCGCTTTTTTACCTACAATGGAGCGCTGCTCTGCCAGCACTAAACGCTCCCTCTTTATAGTACAGCTCATATACTTTTTACATTGCATGTCATAGGAAGCAAGCTTCCTGGAAGCGCTAAAAAAGCGCTCTTAGGAAACGCAAAAGGAGCACTTTTGGAAAACTTTTTGGGAAGCCTTTTTGGAAGAACAATTTTATTAGAGGGAGCAGCCACTCTACCTACATATACTATATACATTTATCATTTTTATTTATGATATTCACATACATACATACAAATATAAAAAAAAATAAAATCCAAAATTATGCTTCACCAAACATTGGTGTTTGGTGAAACACGAAAATGTATCAATACCAAATCAACTTATATTTACTTTCATATTAACCATATGAGAATTACAAAGTACAAAAATCATTCAATATTTTTTTCTATTCGTTTGAGTGCTTTTCCTAACCTTCCTTGGAAGCGCTCTTTTATATACTTGAAAGCGCTTCCGGGAAACTCAATGTTAGCGCTTTCTACTAGCTTCCACGAGAGCATAAAGAGAGCACTCTCAAAGAGCTTTTTTGGGTAGCGCTTCAAATTTTCCCGTTGGGATTTCAAACTTCATTAAGTATTTTTGATTATTTTCAAGTATTTGTAAATATTTCAAGTATTGTTAAGTAATTTAATCGGGATGGGTTGAACGTGATTTTGCACATTACAGTTCACGATTACTTTTACACTGTCAGTCAGGATGCCAATAAGACAACCCAAGTAGTAAAAGCTCGAAGCTAACTTCGAAGCTGGTATAATAGTGCTTCTGAATAAAAATTAACTCGGTTTAGCCTTCCGATCCCAGGGAAATTGTGAATACTGAGAAAGTGTGGCAAGGAAATTCGAACGAAGGGTAATTTTTGGACTGGTCACCTTTTCTTCTGGGGGTAAGCCAAAAACTACTACAACCTCTAAAATTCAGAAAAAAATTTAATTTTTTTGTAGTACTAAAGTCTCTTATTGAAGACATCTGGAAATTGTGTTTCGAAAATTAAAATTAAGTGGATCATGGCATCTAGTATTGGGCCACAACGAGTTAAGTTAGAGTAACTATTTTCTTTTTGAGATCTCTTGGAGTTTGTGTTGTGTTGTGTTGCATGGCTAACTTTTTTCTTTGATACTATAGAAATTTTCCTGAAAACCAGTCTTGAATTAACCAAATAATCTTCATGGTGTTAAGCTCTAATTTTGTCAAACATTTTTTGATGATAGAATTTTTTTATACGTTTCGTCACGAGTCACGAAGTATACCTGTCCAGCTAGTAATTTATAATAATAACACTGTTCAACAGCCAAAAATGAGCAGAGACGGGACAAGTGTACTAAGGGTAATGGGGGGTCGCTGAGTCCGAATCCGTCACAATTTTTTTTATTAACATCCAAATTTTGAATATTGAAAAAAAAAAAATAAAATTAAAAATGCAATTCATTTTTTTCATCAAAACATCCATTTTTACAAAAAAAAAATTTTCTATTTTTATTTTATTTTTCAGCTTCAAAAATTAAAAAAAAAAAAATTTTAATTAAGTACCTTGTCGCTGAGCCGTTCCTGAGCCAGGTTCAAAAATATTTTTGAAGTGAAACTTCTTTTCTCTTGTCCTAGAGTAAAATCAACCGGATGTGACGTCGCGCGTATGTTTGCAATGCGACATAATTTTGTCGAGAAATGTGCTTGAGGGGCTAAATATCAATATTCCGCAACTGAATTCACGAGCAAACTATATAATAAACGATTCATAAATAGTTTTAATTCAATATAGCATGTTAATTACACACACACACACACACACCTATGGCAGAAAGAACAATGTGTAGCGTCGCCATCTTAAAGTTTATGGCAGTTATACATTTCACATACAGATGGCGCAAATGTCCAAGAAATTACATGAAGATGTCGCACACAAAAAGAGTTCGTCTACTATTGTCATCGACATTACAGGTACAGAGTTGCAATTTTTGTTCTAGCATTAATCCCAAAAAAAAGAATTGGTTGTGTGTTAACGAACACAAGGCAGAAGTGAAACTTCTTGTGAACTAAACGAAACACAAGCAAATGAATTAAAAAAACACAAGCCAATGAAGAAAAAATTTAGCGATTGAAAAATTTCATTTGCTTGTTATTTGCTTGTGTTTCGTTTAGTTCACAAGAAGTTTCACTTCTGCCTTGTGTTCGTTAATACACAATGTAGTTTTTTTTCTCAAGTTGCTTTCTTGATCTATCTACCTTGTGTTCTTGAACAATTAAATCCTAAGAACTTCTTTGTGTATACCTACGAATAAATTTATATGTTGTTGTTTTCTTTTTGACACTAATAGTAAAACAAATAATTTTTACAGAAATCAAACCGGTCACAGCCTACTCCAAGCTTGCTCCGAAATTTAACAACAAAATTTAAATTAATTTTTAGGATTTAATTGTTCAATTGTTAGAGTATAAAGATCATTTTGCACTTAAGTACGTGTTTGGCCATCATTGCTTTAACCCATTAAGGACGAGCGGGAACCAAAGTAGATAGATCAAGAAAGTAACTTGAGAAAAAATTTTTTTTTGAACCTGGCTCAGGAACGGCTCAGCGACAAGGTGCCATATGGCACCGCTTGACATTACTGAGTTAAGCTTAGAACGAGATAAAAGTGAATGATGATAACGAGGATGAAAAAAAAAAATTTATTTTTAAATTTTTAAAGTTAAAAAATAAAAATAAATTAAATTTTTTTTTTTGTAAAAATGGATGTTTTGATGAAAAAAATATGAACTGCATTTTTATTTTTTCAATTTAAAAAATTTTGATGTCAATAAAAAAAAATTGTGACGTAGCAGAGCAAAACGGACCAAACGGATTCGGACTCAGCGACCCCCCATTACCCAAAGTGCACCTGTCCCGTCTCTGCTCGTTTTCAAAAGTTTCCATTTGTATAACAGTGTAATCATTCACTTATTATGAAATTTTCCTTTTAATCTTTTTCTAGACTTCAATTTTAGGATGGCCGTTAGAGACAAATGAATCAATAAGTACTTCTTCTGTAAATTTTGTTCTCACACTAGACCCGGTGAACTACTATTTTTCTTTAACCATACGTAGTGATTTTGAAGGAATCCCACTAACCTTACAGCATAAAATTCTACACGAAGTTTCATAAAATGAAACGCCAAATGACCTTATTCCTGTAGTTGCAGTATCTATAGAAAATAAAACATATTTAATTTTAAAATGTCCCTATTAATTTTTAAAGCTAAAGCGCCAATTTGAAATCCTAAACTTCTCGAATAAATATATTTCATACAAACATATTTATGCATCCATCCATGCAGCAAGTAAATCCTTTCACTTAATTAACGAGATTTTCATGCTTTATTTCTATTAAAAAATAATTAAGGCTATTAATTATAACAACAAAAAAAATCTATTTATTTTTCATGAAATGCCATTATTAATTTCTCATCTTTAATTATGCTTGAGCGGAAGCATGTAATTTATAAAAAAAAAAAGTATTTTTATCATTTGAAATTACGTAGTAATGAAAATAAATTTACTACGATCACGATGTTGCTGTTATGTATGCAGAGATTGCTGCCGCTGAGTATTTTTACTTATTATAAAAATAAAAATTTATATTATTTAGCTAAATTTAGTTTTATCGTGGCTCTAGTCATTTGTTCGATTATTCTGCTATCGCATTCTTTGTTGTTGTTTTCTTCCACCCAATATGATACTACTGTATGTAATATTTAGTATTTATTTTCAGCTTTACTTGGCACAAAGCACTAAAAGGTACACTTATTATTAACCTTCAATATACTACTACCACTTAAATGCATACATACTTGCCGTGTCTCTATATGGAATGTATGGATGTATGTGTAGGTAAATACCCCGGGATAAATTGAACGAGCTTCTTTTTTGTTGCGCTTTTGATGCGCTTCTTTTGAACCAGTTTGACCTTGTCATCCACAAGTGATTAAAATCCAATTCAAATTCCACGTGTACAAAATAACAAAAAAATTATAGTTTTCAATTACAGCTACCGAAAAGGGAAAATACTATTGGGTAATACAACATTTTTTTCAGAAGTTAGTTATTGAGTTAAAAAAGACAAAAAATTAATTACAAATTGATAGCAATGAAAAATAAAACGTGAATACCAAGCTAAGCAAAAGATGCCGCATACTGGGGTCTAAAACAATAGGGAAATAAAACATTTGATATTTTAAAAATTAAAATTTTCCGATATATTATGTTCAGCCCCAGTTACTTAAGTAAGCAAGGAATTTGCTCTAAAATAAATGATTATTTGAGCAAGTTAATTTAACAATGTCACGCTTTCCTTTCCTTATATACAATGCCATTAAAGTCATTATATTCCAATCCATCCTAATACTTACTATTCTATATATGCCCGGCAACATTTCTCTATAGATATGTATGTATAAAAAAAAAGTCTGATGCACATCATTTCGCCGTTGGGAACAATTGAAAATGCAGGTGCATACATATGTGTGTATATGTATGTAAGAGTTCACATCACTGATGCTGCTTATATACACACATATAACACAATACATAGTGCCTCCACAATCCTAGCATCATATCAATAATAATGACATTGTTATAGACATAATAAAATTTAAATTGTGAGCGGAAACGGTAAACCCTTTTTTGTTGCCATTTTGTTCATCATCAAAAATGATTCTTCTTTTTTCCGTCTGCCGCATTTCCACTTCCTCTTTTCTATTATTTTTCATTTGTTTTTATTTTATTTTTTACTATATTTATTTGTTATATATTTTCATTTTGTTGGTGTTGTTGTGTTCACCAACACTATGCAGCAACCTGCTTCTACTTCTTCATATTCTACCTTTCGAAACATCACATTCACATCCTGTGTGCTAAGTTGATTCTTTCCTTTACTAAACATTTTTTCCTATCCATTGAGCAGCAGCAGTGGTAACAACACCAACAACGACAACAGCGGCAGTAGCAGCAGTTGGGGAACAGGATAAGGTTGCAGTGTTGGGGTCACAGAGGTAGCTGCGCTGCGCTGCGCCTTCCATTGAATACGGATACGCTGGTGGTTGTTGGTATTTTTAGTGTAATGGTGTCGATCGCTGGCATGCATTCATTTACCATGAATGCATGTCATCAATATATTTGTATGTACGAAACGTTTGCTGCTTTTATTTTATTTTTTGTTATCAAATTTTTCTGATTTTTCTTTTTATTCATTTTTTTATTCATCACTCGACGCTGATTGAATTCAAATACTATCACACACACTCATACATATATTTAAACACACAAGCACTTTAACAAATAATAGTGGCACAGATGAGTGTGTCTGTCTCTTATACACGGTGAAAAACTTCGTATTTGCGAATATTTTATTTATTTTACTTTAGGTTATTCTTTCTATTTCTATTTTTTTTTTGCCATAATATTTTGTATATTTTATTTTATTATTATTTTTGTTATTGTTTTTTGTTTGTTTTTTGTCCTTTTTGTCCCTTGAGAGCATTTGACTTTATTGTATTTTTTGAGTATATATTGATATGTTATGATACGCAGTTGTTATTCATGTTGCTGTAGTCGTTTTGATTGTTTTTGTTGTTCTTAGCATATACTTGTACTCTCTAAGGGAGTATAGAGAATAGTGAATGTCATGGTCGAGTTTATTATCCAATCACTCTACCACTTGGTTGGTTTTTGTTGTTTTCCTTTTCTTCTTACTGTAAACTTTTCCTTTGTACACAGGAGACTGTTAGAATGAGAGAGGAAAGTGAGATAGAGTAGAACTGGAAGTAGAAGTTAGAGCAGTAATAGTTAATAAAAAGAAGAAGAAGAGTTTCTATATTTCAGTATTGTTTTTGGATTTTTTCTCATCAAACTTGGATTATTACATTTATGGTTTGTGTCCACTTTACAGTTTTATATTTGTTTTTTGTTGGTTCTTCTTTTTATATTTTTTATTTTATATTTTTGTGAAAGATAAGCAAAATTTTATGAAAATAAACATTTTATAAGGATTTTATTATACAAAATTATTTTAATGTGTGTATGTGTGTGTGTATTAGTTTTCATGTATTGATATCGTTATCAAAAGAATTATGAAACATAAATAAATAGGAAAAGGAAATAGCAAATTAAACTCAATAGTCGAGAGCGTGTAGAGCGAAATGGGTAATCAATTTTTATTTGTTAAGCATACAAAAGGGTAAAGTTCAAATTTAGGTTAAATTTGTCTTTGTATGTAAGTACGAGAGGATGATTTAAACTTGAATTTTCCCCATAGATACAAATATATATATATATATGTATGTATGGATATACAATACACAAATGTATTAGAGTTCATTATATTTACTTCAAAGGAAATAGGAAATATCATATTATCATGCGATTCGATTATAGTTAATTTAATTTATACATGATAATATCGTACTTCATTACCATGTAAATAATTATATTTACTACCTTGTCAAAAAAATAAATAAATACTGTATATCGATTGAAGCATGGAATCAGACTTTGAATTTATGTAGGAAAAGAATATTATAGAAGAGAGACATTAATTTATACTACACCGATAAAATGTTTATATTGTATACAAATTTAGTTAAAAAATATTTATTTAAAACAATAGACAAGATAATATAGACAATAATAATATCATTAACGCCAACTTTATTCAATATTTCTTATTTTTTTGGAAACTATAATAAAAATATAATAATGTCAATATTTATTGGTAAGGATAGTATGAAGTATGCGTATTAAAGTGTTTAGTTTTAAGAGCGCAAATCAAGTCATTCTTATTATCTGATCTTCTTCATAAGAAAATGGTCAGATGAATTCCCATGCCTATTCAATGAGGGAAAAGAGAAAACAATTTCTAAAGTGGCAAGAGAACGACATTTTTAATCTAAAAATAACCATTCTTATATGAAATTGATCCACAATTTCTTTGATAAAGAATTTCATAGAAAATTGTTTTTCAAAGTATAAGTTCAGTCCTTCTTCATCCTAATCACATCACAAAATTAATTTAAATTATCATTTCCACTCGTCCCACAAATATTGCGGAGAGGGGTTAGATATTTCCGTTCCTTAAAAAAGTGTTTTCATTCAGAACCAACGAGCATAGTGGCTAATCATCAAGTGAGCTCGAATTCAACGAGTACCTACCTAAAGCCATTTATGCTACAACACTGAGAGTCATTGGCTGCATTCACGACACTCATCAATTGCTAAACAGTTGCAGCTCATCAATTTGCATGTCATGATCATGCTGCTACTTTTTAGCGTTAACTATTCTATTGTGAGTAGTTTTTTACTATTTTTCGTCTTTAACAAAACCAAAAACTTAAATAATGAATATAAATAATTTAATGCTTTTGCAAAGTATGTTTGATGATGGCGTTAATATGAATATGTTTCGTCAACTATGACAGCCATAATAAACAAAAGAATATATATAGAAAAAATAGATAAACATATGTAAGTCGCTGTACAAAAATCAACCGCTGAAAAGTATCATACAATTTTTTCGCTACCAAAAATGGCGCTTGCTCACTAAAAATGTTGCCATTCACAATAGAATTTTACAACTGTTTAGGAATTGATGAGTTTCGTGAGTGCAGCCATTTTTTTGGGGAACCATTTAAGCGCGGTTTGTTAAATTAATCTTTAATCCAAACATTTCAAAAATTTTTTAACCTTTTTCAACTTTTTCTTTAAGCAAAATATGTTTCTCTCCGAAAGTAGTTCTCTACATCAAACAATAATATCGGTACCTCAGTTCCAAAGTGTAACAAATCCGAAATTTGATGAATTTGAGATAAGTATGACAAACTATTCTCGGAACGATTACGCACCATTTCCAAAGAATAACAGGTCGATAACTTACTGTAGTTCAGTTGTTACACGCCATATTTTATTAAATTACGATTAAAAAATATATTGATAAAAGTATTAAAAGTCATTTCAATTTCTCGTAAGTAAGTCGTAAAAAATTCACAATAAAAATAAATATTTCTACACAGTCAAGACGATGATTGGCTGGCAATGGTAAACTTTCCAGAGTAAAAATTAAAATACTTATCTAATAAAAATAGAGTAGATTCGTATCCTCATTTTTACAAGGTTTTTATTGCGGAATATAGAATCTTTTGTGGCCTACATATAACAAAACTTAAATTTATAAAAATTGCACATTAAAAAATCATGGTTGAGTAAACAATATTTCAATCAAATGCAGAAAATTTGGTACATTTGGGTAAAAACTTATGAAATTATGAGAGGTTGAATACAAGTAAACATTTTTTAAAATTTATTTTCTGGTGCCGTCAAATTTAAAGCAATTTTTTTAAATTTTTTAATAAAAACTAGGCATAATCACTTTTTTTAAGACGTATGCAAATGTATTAAAATCTGTACTAGCGGATCCAGAGATTGCGTAAGGGGACTTAATTTTTTCACCCCCAACATTTTTTTGAATCATAGCAAACGATCAAAATGAAATTTCCGTCGGTAAGGGGGGCGGGGGAGGGGAAACTTTAACCCCGGAGACCCTCCCATCTTGTATCGGCTAGTATCAATGTAATAGTTTTTGGAAAGAATTTCAATTTTCAAATTCAGTTATTAATCTGCTAGAACATGTCGGATAAATTAATATATTTGTTTTGTTTTTAAATACTCAATTTCGATTCGACTACCGCTTATTTTATGAACATGAAAATATTAAAGGGAATTGCTTCGCATGAGCCGTTTCACATAGAGATTCAGTGTTTATCAGAATTATTTACTTATTTTTTAATTACACCTTCGATCTCTTTTGACTGATGGTACATTTAAATATCACTTTCGCTCTTATTCCTTATAGTTTTCTTAAAAAATACCTTGATCCCTTTAGGTTTTTAACCGTATGCGGCTAATGCCTTGATGTGCCTGTGGTATCTATCGTCCAAAATCTTGCAAGTTTTCTTTGATATTTTTGTATTATTTACAAAAAAATATTTTTTTAATACGATATTTCATATTATATTTTTTAATATTGCAGAGATAGCTATATACACACTCAGTTTAAATGGTTTCATGATTTTTCAAATTTATTTTCAGTGTAAATAATTTTCTTAAAACCTTGTCTATGTAAAGCTCATTTTTTTCAGTTCTTTAACGTATTTAATATTCACCAAGATTGTCATTGATAAAATCGTACATGTACAGTAAGAATTTCAAACTAGCTATAAGTATTTTCAAAGTCAGTCAGTTCAGGGCAAAAGATATTCAGATATTAAGACACGGGTGCCTATGTATCTACTATATATTTACGTAGGTATTTACTTACTTTATAAATCGGCTTAAAAATATACAAGAAACGTTGTATGTGTATAAACGATTATACCAACACAAGAACACACACATTCATGCATATGGGAATACACAGCCAAGCACATGTGAACACACACTCACCCACATACATTCACATGCATATGTATTACCTATTGGCAACCTATACATAATTTATATGATAATCGAAGGTAAAATTTAACTTTCACATAAACATTCAAACAGTTTGGCCGCCCACCTTCGTCTGCCCTTTTCTTCTGCTCCATCAAGTGAAGACGAATAATAATAATAATAAAAAAAAAAACGAAAAAAACGTTTCGTTGATCAAAACTACTTTTCGTTTTCCTCTTTGAGCTTACATACATTCACCCACCCTCACACATCTACACACATGACTTTTGGCTTTATTGTTTTTATATACACGTTTTCGATTTTTGTTTCTGTTTTCCGTTGCTATTGCCATGAAAAATACCAATTTTCTTATTGAACCAAATCGACAGCAGAAAAACGACAAAACGGCAGGAAGGAAGGTGCGGGGAAAACTCAATAGTATGCAAAGAAATATTGTATGAAAAACGTGATTTCATGCTAATTGTGTGATAAAATTTTATTTGATCGTTTGATTATTAGGAAAGAAAAAAATCAAAAAAAAAATAAATAAATAAATAAAAGTATATAGTACGCTGGAGCAAAGCAACGTTAAAGATTTTCTTACCTGGTTGGGGCCAGTAAGTTTAACTAAGGTGTGTGATGGTAGGTGTGAGTGTGGATGTGTATACGGATATGTCTGGAGGACACTTGATATTTGATAAGTTTATGATGTAACGTTGTAATGTGGATAGATGTAGATGTGTGAATATGATTGCTTTAGTATTTGTGCTAAAGTTTAAGTGTATGTGTGTGTGTGTGCGTGCGTTTGTGGTTAGTGCGCCCTAACTTAGAACTTTCTTTCCTTCAGTTCCAATTTTCTGCTTCGTATACTATTTTTCTTCTTCGTTTTATATTTTTTGCACATAATTTCAGTGACTCGTTTGTAAATTTGTATGGATGGAAATCTTTCGCACCCCAACGACCTTCATCTTTCTGTATCAACTGAAGTTGTTGTCCTTTCCCCTTCTAGTTTTAGTTTTCATCATTTTTTATCATGCGCTAACATTGGCATCCTAATTAATTAACGTTAATGAGTTTTCTTTTCAGCTAGCAGAAAACTTACATAGTTTTTGCAGTAGTGGTAGTAGAAGAAAATAGTAGTTGAATTCTCGAAGTAATTGTAATTTTTGTGATGCTGCTGGTAATAGCAGAGGAAGTGATTTTGCCTCAAGGTGTCTAATTTAAAATTTTTTTTTTTTCAAGTTTGTTTTGGTATCATGATTTTTCCCCTTACTCTTTTCGCTCTGGCAATGCACTTTGCACTTTTTCAAATATTCTTTATACTCTCAGTGTAGGTGAAGGTGTTTACTTTACTTTGTTTTTTGAGATTCTTGCTAGTCGTATCTTCTAAATGTTTGTAAGTTTTTTGTTGTTGTCATGTCAGTGTGTATGTACATATGTATACAGAATAACAGTAACAGCTGCAACAATAATAACCACAGCAGTGAGCAACAGTAATTAGAAAATAAAATTTTTGCTCTCTCCTACTCGACTATGAAATACCCTGCTGTATCCATATACATTTATGTATTTACATAATATAAAGCTGATGTTAGTTTATTTTATTATTTTTAATTACTTATACATAATACATATACATTCATATGTATTTAAGCTGGTATAAAGCTATGGTATGACACAATTTTTAATTAAAGTAAATAACATCAAATCAAAATTAACTAAAATGTATCAGAGTCGAAATATTTGCTTATGAAAATTTATATAATACTAGCCGAAAAAATACCCATCGTTGCTAGAGTTACTACTATCGACATAACGTTTTTCCATACAAACTTTTATTATCTTCTTTGGTGCAAGCATTTTACACACAGTCCATTTCATTACACCACTCTTTTATTTGGTTTTTAAAGAATATTTTTTAAAATTCACCAGTTCTCTTTTGTTTATAAAATTATCTGTCAGCACACTTTATTTTATGAATTTATAGAAATAAAAGTTCTGTAATTTTCCTGTGTTTTATAACTACATCACCACTTCTATTTAATTAGAATATAAAGTTTGTATGTTTCAACAGTAAGTTAAAATATTTTGTTTATGTCTAAAAATCGGTTGAACCCCTTCTTTTCACTAGCAAAGAGGTATGTTTGGCGTACTTCTCACCTTTTTTCATTGAGTTCGTTAGGGGTTGATGTTCTGCATATTTAGATCAGAAAGCGAAACTGCCGTCATCCGAATCCAACAAATCTTGTAACGGGTCCTGTTTTCGCATACGCATGATCATTTGTCCAATGTCATTTCCCCATTATTAGCGGTCGCAGAAACACGAAAGCACGTGCTACTTTGTGTGAATTTTACGCAGAACTACCAAACGATTATTTAAATCAAAATTGGGTAAATTGTGCATATGAACTTTTTGGTGCTTAAGCTACGTTCACTTTGAAAATGGCAATGCCAAATGTGTCCCGATGCCAAAGGTGCCCCACTTTAGCCTACTTATCGATTTGTAATCACAAAGAAATTTTCTCTTGAATTCTGTCTCTCTCTTCTCTTTTAGTGTAGGTATAGATTGTTAGCCAGATTCGAGATCTTAGTTGGACTAGTTAGAATCCGTCTATGCAGATATCTAAATTTCACCATTACACTTCACCAATTAACCCTATAGGAGAGGCGACGCGCTCAATCGATCAATTCCTCCCACTTATCACCCATCGATTGGTATTAACGACCTGCATCCCCTTACCAAATGTAGAAGATGCTTCATATATAACTTTCCAAAATATTCAGTATTAACTATTTGATTATATGGAGAGTGCTACGCCTAATCGATCAATCATGGGCGCTTACTGCCCAGTGATTAGAATCAGAAACCTCGCCACACTAAATCTAGTGTTCCGTAATATTCGGTTTCCAAGTTATTAAATATTTTGGTTGTATATAATATATAACACCGTTACCGAAATGAGTTTCTCATTGCAAAAACTTCCTATTGAGAAATATCAAAAGAGTAAAAACTAAGATTTTTGGTATTCTGTGAAAGAAAACTATTAGCTCGTTCAAACTTTTCATTAACAAGAAAGTGAAAAATTATTATAAAATCAATATTTTCTTTAGTTACATACATCATCCATTTCGAGAAATTTCTTATTCGATTGATGTCCAATACCAATTTCTGAAGAAACTATTAAAGCAACGTGACCAGGCGTTCCGTATTGTCTGGAACCGTGCCAGATTTTAGGTCTGTTTTTTGCCTGTGCCGGATTTTTAAACATTTGTACCGGACTTTGAGCAAAAATGAAAAGAGACGAAAAAGCAAACAAATTAAAGGTTGGGTTGACATTTTTGAACATGTGCAAAAGCTGGACATTCCAAAGGATTGGATGGCAAAGATTATTCAATATGTGCATTTTATTTCTGAAACAAATCTTACAGTTGAAGGTGTTTTTTCTTCAATTAATAAATATTGGACTGTCGAAAAAACTCGTCTACAAATTAAAACACTGAAATCAATATGGTATTTGAAATATAATTAAGAATATTCTTATTTTGATTTTTACAACTTTCTTAATACAATCCCAGTTTTATTTAAAAAATTAAAGTACAAGAAAAATATATAAATTTTAATGAACCACTAGAAGGTCAGGCTACAGATCCACAACTAAGTACCTCCAGCCAGTATTAGATTCGATTTTAATTGTATTATTTTCCTTTATTATATATATATATAAATTTTTTAATATTTGTTTCTGTTTTTCGTTAATTTAATTTTTTAAAAATAATTTAATATTTATGAATAAGAATTAAAAATATATGGCGAAAAAAGGGGGAAAATCGATTTTAATTTTAAACTTAGACCTGCTTTTTGTTTTAAAAGCGTCCTGGATTATATTTAATTCAAAAAACTGGTCGCTTTATAATGAACGATTTCATTCGTATTATAAATTGATCCTAAAAGTATGCCACAATACTTTCTCCACAAAATTATCAGTTTTGCTAATGTTTTTCAAGGAAAATTAGAAAAGTGCAACGTGTTTCTTTGAGTAGCTTAAGTTATGCAAGAATGGTAAGTAGGGATTATACACTTCATTTTAATATAAGTTAGAAGATAGTGCGTCTCGGTGAAAGCTTTGCTCCTTCAAAGATTTTAAATTTAATGCGGCGAGAGAGAGAGAGAGAGATGGTAAGTTCCAAATATGTCTTGACGATCATATGATGATGACTTATCCATATTCTACAAATTAATTTGTAAAGTATGCAGCAATAAATAAAAAAATAATTAAATGATGATGACTTTTTGGTAAAAATTATGCCTAAATTGAGAGAATTGACGCCATCGAAGTAACTGATATGCCTCATTTGGTATTATCTCAAGACACAGAATAAGTAAGTCAGAGTGGTTAATGCTGACCATAAACTGTTGACAAGCTGTGCTAAAACTGTCTGCTTTTTAGGTTATATGTTAATTGATTTTTCTTCGAAATGCTTTAAGCCAAGAATCGAATTGATTTCCAGATGAAAACACTCTTACCGCTGAACTGAAAAAGTTTGGGTACGTTAAACAAATTTTGCAAATAAATCAAAGTAAATTTTACAACTTACATACTTACTTCTTCAATAGGATATTCATTTAGGGTATTACTTAATAAAAAATTGTTTGCTTTTGTGAAAATTTTAAAATAGAAATACCTTTTTGCATTGATTACAAACAATCAGTCAATGCTGATATATGCTGTATACTTACCTTTAGCAGGTAGGGTATAAAAGCAAACAACCGAAGCAACAACATGAAGGACAACAACATTTTTCAGTGATTTCTATTATTTTTACTTCCCTTCTATCTTTCTGCATTTAGTGCTGCTTGAACTGGGGAACAATCTTGCTTCTTATTGTTACACTGCTGTTGCCTGCTGCTGCTACTATGTAATTCAAACATCCTTTTGTTTCTAAATTGTCCTTGATAAGGTTTGTTGTTCTTGCTGCCGTTGTGGGTTGGTTGCTTACATACGCACATACATACTTGTTTGCCTGTTTTGCTTGTTTGCTTAGTAGTGTTCTTGTTGTTGCTTCTGTTACTTCGATATTTTATATTACAATATTTCACAAGCAAATTGAATTATATTCACGTGCTGCCATCCTGCCATCTACGTGTAGCTACAGCAATATCAGCCATAGCTATTCTTACTCTGTGCCACTCCTACTCTCTCAGTCAACAAACAACATTTTCAATGTATTTACGTACGTAGGTATGTGCGCATCTAATATGATAAACAACAAAATGATTTATATATTGTAAATTGATGTGTTAGAAACTCATCACAACCAACCGCAAAATCAACAAAATATACATAGACTCAATATTTTTACTTGGTACTTACTATCTACCTACTGTATGCAGAAGGTAAGATATAGATACCAAGATACTTTTTAGTTAAAATGTCAGCTGAATGATTATAAACAAAAAATAGGAAATGAGAAACATGTGGTTACCACGAACATATTAATATGATTTACTGGGTGGATATATATTGCCGATGAACATGTTGTGGTATATTTATGTATATCTATGTCCGTACATACATTTTCATTTTAATTAAATAAATTTAGCGCGTAGTTTCGCTGCCAGCATTCCTCTAAATATTTTCATTCGCTTTGTCTTTGATTGTTTACATAAATTAATGACCTTCTAACTATGTGCCAGTATATTTATGTATCTACCGCCACGGATATAAATGGATTAGAAAAGGGTCAGGATATTTCAAATTTAATCTTTACTTGCAAAAATTCTAAATGTATGAGAGTATGAGAGGGAGAAAGAGAGTGAAAGAGAGCGTGCTGCAGATGTACCTACAAATACGTCTATGTCGACGTCAATGTCGTCAGAGTGTTTAAATTTAAGAGCGAACATCAAAGATGGAGACGATGCACAGTGAGACCATTTTGTACAATGGTTAGCCAAAAAGTAGAAAAATTAATAATTTGGCACAAATGTTTTCGTTTAGGAAATATTATGAATTTCGACTAAATATTATAAAAATCTTTCAAATCTTCAGAACTATCTGTATAGTCAGATAGAAATATTAAAATTGTACTGTAACTTCCCATATTATCGGTAGTTTTGTAAATAAGAATGGTTAAGATTGAAAAGATTAGGTTAAGTGGCTATCTAGAGACACACACAGGCCAGAACGGTACATTTTGATACTGCATAGTTGAACCTACAGTTTAACGCCGGTTTAACGTTGGTTGGTTCATTTACTGGGAAAGAAAATTATTTTGCGTCACCCATAATTGACACCCATATATGACTTTTATGCCTTTGGTGAGGAAATTTTTGGCAAATATTTTTGTGCAATATTTTAATCCTTAAATGTCTCTTTTGAAAAGACTTTTCATGTTTTCATCAAAAACGGGGTCAAATTGTCCCATAAAAAGAGGAACTAAAGGGTAAAAATGTTCTACAGAAATGACCCTCGTAAAATTCTACTACACAATTTCATGGATAAGATTTTTCTCAAACATCAATTTACAACACTTTTTGCACTTAGTATTCAGATCCCTTCGATCAAAATAAGAAATCTTTGACCCACTGTAAAAAAAGAACTGAGACGTACTAGACTAAAAGTTTGTTTTACAAAAATGGATTTTAGGGTGGCTATTCTGTTGCAAAAATGTTGTTGGACTGTGTAATTTTTCCTTTTTACTTTGGTGTTTGTCCCCTAAAACTCTTCTGAAAAAAACTTGAGCCCGAACTCTTAAACAAATCTGGTGCAGATTTAAATTCAGGTTCAAAAAGAGGAGGATTCGGTTGGGTTTGAAAGCGTGGTGGTTATCGATTTATCGAACCTGCAACCCCCCGAGTGAAAGATTAGGGTGCTACCCAATAGAATACCGAAGACGTCGGAGATGAGAAAATAGACATAACTTTTTGTGAGCATGTTACAAACTAACCACTAAATCAAATATTTTATTTCACGATTGTCGTAAAATGTTATGTGTTAACTTAAAATTTGGTATGTATGTATATGATAATTTGATAGTCATTGTGCATTCTTTCTAACTGACGAAAAATTGTTTAAAATATATATAACATAAATAGAATAACTGATATAAAATCCATACTAGTAAATTTCCATGAGATTTTTGGTGCTGAATTTGACTTATATTTGCTTTATCTATGCGAAGAAAATGAGATCGGAAAAAACTAAAAATTTTTTGATTTCAAATTGTTACGAAGCTTTACTCGAAGCCTAAGTCGAGTTTTTGAATGATTCCAAAAATAATCAATTGTCAAAAGTTCCCAATAAACTTTAGCGCAAAGCTACTACATATGTAGTTGTTGGTATTTTAAAACTGAATATGCAGAAAAATATTGGAAAAATATTTGTATAACTTTTTTTAAAAAAAGTGGGAGAGTTGAACATCCAAAACTCTTTCTTTGCATTTCTTCCCTGATAAATGAAAATTTTATAAACGTCTAATTCCATTTTGAAATATTATCAAAATCAAAAAAGCAGGCATGGTTTATTCCTTAAAACTCAATCTAACCTATTATAAAAAATCGTATAACTAATCTATAGACTTGAAATTTGTGTATGCAATAATCTGATAAGCATACATCTTCTAAGTAGGCGTGGTACTTTTCAGATAAAAAAAACACAAAACGGCAGAAATTTCAAGTTGATGAAAAGTTGTCTCTGTAGACCAGCGTAGGCCAAAGTCTTGCACGCAGGCAAATGAGCGCAAGAAATTTCACACGTGCAAAGCTCATTACTACAGAAAGAGTGCTCAATCGCACATTGTGTATGTATAGGTGGCCACCGCTGCTATAGACCCACGATTTAGGTCTCCCGCAAGGGGCCTAAAGTTTAAAATTTTCTTAAAGAAAATAACTTTTCCATATTTTTTTAATACCCGAATTAGTTTTATTTAGTTTTAAGTTTTGCTTTCAATACTACATCATTAAATTTTAAAATCAACTTCCTAATTGTAAGATTTGAAGCCATTACTGCGACACTGTGCGATACTAATGCCACCGCAATTTTTAAGTGCGAGAAAAAGCCAGTGATGTTGGTGTCAACGTCGACGCCAACGCCAACGTCGACCACTTGGGTTATCGTGCCGTTAAGCAGTAAATGTTAAATGCTAAATGATAAATACTTTTCTTTAACTTTTCCGGTATCTGTCACTGTCCACATCTATCTTCTCTTTTTACTTTTTACTAATGGCATAAATTAACCTTTTTTGCTATTTTATTATTTGGCTTTGGCTTTGGCTAACATAAAAAGTTGTTAATGCGAAACATGTTTAGGCTGTATGCTCTCTGCCTCTCTGTCGTTGGCTCTCCCACTGACTAGGTAACGCTTTTTCATTATACTCTCGTTGCCATGTAATGCATGTCAATGTGAAAATTTTGGCATATATTTGGAAAACTTTAAGAGGAAAATATGTTCAAAGTTTTGTGTTTTATTTTTTTGTTTTATGCATCTATTAAATATTCCCACCCTGTATTTGTACGTGCACGTTTAGTAGCTATCATTAGTTAAAAGTTATACACCCACCTGATGTTTCTTGTTGTTTTTTCGTTACACTTTATTTTAATTGTGCATACATTTATGTGAGCATGTGTGCCTTTTTAATTTTTTATTTGTATGTAAATATTTTGATAAAATATATGCTTTTTGTTATTGCCTGATTTAAAAAAAAAAAAAAACGAATGTACTTTTCACTTTTTTGTGTGTACTTTTAGTATAACTTTCCCATACACACACTTGAAAATGAAGGCAAATTTTCAAATAAGTTTTCTGTTTTTGTTTTTTAGTCCATTTTGCACACAATATAATAATATTAAATATTTACAAACATTTCCATCCAACCACTATACCTATATACTATTATCATCATCATCATCATGAAAAACAAAAAGAAAAAAGGCTACAATTACGCGTTTTTTGCATATATAGTATCTATACAAAAGCATATACATAATACATACATATTTACTTTTTATATGTACAAAAAATGTAAATAACAAAAAAACGTCTTTTGTTTATTCTCGCAAATAAATTATGAGTTCCAACAATTGAAGGACTCTTCATATAAAAATAAATGTTCAACGTTCACTGTATCTCTCACTATTCTTTCTTTCTTTCCTTTATCCTTCCCTGGTTAGCTATTATCGCCCTTTTCACGTACATATATAGATACACTCTGCGAAAGAATTTATGAATACTTTAAATTTTTATTTTCTGTGAGGTAAATATTTTCACTAGGATAGACTCTGAGTATTATATTTAACCGCTGATTTGATTCTTGCTGGCTTTGTAAAGGAAATTTGTATCCATAAAGTTAACCTAGAAATCCAGCTCTTGAAGAAGACTAAAGGTTTCTAGGAATACCGAGGTCTTCCAATTGATGACTAGCTGACACTTAATCCCGATTATTGACTCAAATACGTTTTATAATCATTATTATCGTTTAAAGTTTTCAACTATAGTTGCCAATTTAATAATGTTAAAGTGTCAATCCAAGATTTATTAATCAACTTTATTTTAAGACGTTTAGCGGCAATTGGAGGTTCTGCACATTGCCAAAGTTGCGTATATACAAAAGAAAAACAAATTAATAAATAATTATTACGTATTTAATTCTTTTTCGAATTTTCCAAAAATTTAAATGAAATTTGTAAATTTTCTAATATTTTGTGTTTAGATAAAAATATAATGCAATTTGAAAATAAAAATTGAAAATGTTCACTATTTTTTTATAAATCGCAAACAACTAACATGTCTTTATAATTCTTTCGCAGAGTGTGTATAAAATCTCAGCCTAGCAGAAAAATATGGAAATTTCCTTGCTTCTATTTTTCTATCTGTTGGATTTTTTTTTTTATTTTACGTTGAATTTGAATTGAGGAAAAAATATATCACTATAAAAATAAAAAATATAGAAAACAACAAAGAAGTTATCAGCTTTGTTGTTAGTTGATAGAATGGACATTTATTTTTATGAGAAGGAGTGGAAATGACAATTGTATATTAAAGTAACGTTTTAAAATTAGCATATTACCATCGGCATGAGTCTATGGTTTAGGAAGGATTTATCAAGAAATTTCCTCTGCCGCCAAAGATTACAGTCAAAATAATTAGATAAATGATGACTGAACAGTTTGATTTTCTTACTCGCTTATGCTAGATCGAATTTAACTTGATTTAACAGTTTTCCGGCGAATATATACATTTTATTGACTTTTTATTTTTTTTTGCTTTATCGGAGAAAGCTCTATGCTTGCTTATAAGCTCAGTTTATGACCTTTAAATCCAAAATCTGAGAAATTTTTAGGTAATTTTTTCACCATATTTTGGGTTTTTATTTTTTTGGTAATTTTTACTAATTTTTATTTCCGGGAGGCATTTATCAGACAACTTTATCCAATTATATTAAATTTTATTTTTGCGCATTTTGAAAGAAAATTTAACAATTACATAAATTTTCAATTTCCAGTATTAAAAAATGCCAACATTATCTTTATGTAGTGGAAATATTTTAAATTGATCTTCTTTTTCTTTCCGAAATTCTATTCAATTTATATGTGCTTTTAAAAATTGCGTGTGTTGAAGTAAACATTTGTTGGAAAACTGAGATTTATGGTTCAAATACAATCAAAGCAGCCGACCTCCGACCGCTAACTTCTTCTGAGATAATAAACACAATAAGGAATATGTATTTAAAAGAAAATCAAATGCAGTTGGGTTTAATTTTTGTTTTTACAATTCATTTTGTTTTTATTTATTGTCAAAAAATTGGTGCAGAAAAAAAACGTTGGATTTAAAAGTTTATGCTCGATTGCAAAATTACAATTGGATGTACAATTAAGCTCTCGCAATATAACTTTATTTGAAATTTCCCTTTCTTGTCAGTGTCGATGTTGAGCGAAGTTTTTCGTTGTTCAACAGTGTTCAGACTGCGAATCAGCGATAATTTACATTTGATAATTTACGAATGTATATAGTATATAGTCATTTATTACAATATAATGGAATAATAATAGTATCTACCATATATACAAATTTTTAAAGTTTTTATTAATTTTTATAATTTTTTAGGTGATTTTTAACCTTTAACTATGCAGGTGAATTTACCTTACAGAATTACCTTTTAACTTTACTAAAAAATTTTAATAAAAAAAAAGGTTTTTTGAAAACAAGCTAATAACATTTTTAATTAAAATAAATCTAAAATTTGAGTTAAACAAAACTGGCACTTTATTTCACAAGGTGGGGTAAAATTTATCACCACCTCCACAGTTAAAGGTTAAAGTAATTTTTAATAGTTTTTAAGGCATTTAGTTGTAAATTTTTAAGTTTTCTAGGTGAACAAGTTCAGAGCCCTGTTTATTATAATCACAACTATAAATAACTCAATCTGATTTAACCTTCATATAAACTCTTTGATGGTTTAAGTCCGCCTCAGTTTTGGATTCAGAGGAGGGCTACTGAGGCTGCAACTTTGCCTACAAATGTGTTTGCTTATTACCTATTAAAATATTTCAACATTAAGCTTACATTTTAAGGCCATCCCATAGGTGTATATTTTTTGGATAGCTTGACAATAGTTTTTAATCTGATTATTTTGTTATTTTTAGGTAAAATTTTGGAATGAATTTTGGTTCGAATTGGTTTTAAATTTTCACTTTGACTGTTGGTCTGCCTTTTAAAATGTGTTAGGTTTCCCTTTAGTAAGAGTTTCGGTCTGCCTTTCGGTCTTATTTTGGTTTTATTTTTAGTTTAAGTTTTAATCAAACTTTTGGTCTGAGTTTTGGTTTGATTTTGGCTCTGAATTTCAGTCTGTTTTTTTACCTGAAGATTAACCTGATTTTTGTATAATATTTGGATTAAATTTCGTTTCCCTTTAATTTGAGTTTTGTGGTGAATTTCGATTTGATTTTTGGTTTTAGTTTTTTTTCTTTTTGCTTGAGTTTTGGTAAAATTTTTGGTATGTGTTTGGCCTCCTTTTGTCCTGAGCTGCTCTTAGATTAATTTTGGTTTGAATTTGGGCTCGTTTTTTTTGAATTTTGGTCTAAATTTCGATCTGATTTCGTTTATTTTCGATGAACCGAAAAGCAATCCACTTACAATAGACCAGATATTTCATACTATATTATAATCTTCCACTAGTATAACTCAAACCTTAGTCGAGACCCAAACCAGTTATGCACTTCAAAGATCTGAGTAGATAGTAGTCAATAGTTCACCTGTGTGTTTAGGGAAAATAATCCAGGCGGTCGGAACTTGAGTCAGTTCATTCAAAATAGGTATTTATTTCAAGGTATTATTTTAGAATTCTTACTTTGTATTTTATAAACCTGAGTTTAATATGTTCAATAATATACCAACCTATTTTGGCAGAACAGCCCAGACGGTAAAGGTCAAGTTCTATATTCACATCTTGACAATCTGTACTTAGCTTTATTTGCAAGCATAGTATAGTCCTATCACTTTCAAGGCCTGTTGAATTAGTTCATTCAAACTCATTAGATATACATATGTGTTAATTAATCCAATTGAAAATAAGGAAAAAAGAAACCAGTTTCAAAATTATCAGAAAACCGTAACGGAAACTGTCGCAGAATTTTTATAACCTAAGTCTTTGTAGTAGGTCTATGTACTATTAGCATGTTTATATAACTTTTTCCCCTGAATGTATCATAAATAGGCATTTCTCCAAAAAATGGCTTATCTACTTATGAAAACGATATCGATTACAAAAGCCCGAAAGTTTATTTTTTGAGGTATTTAAACAATTACGCTTCTGTGTTTTCATTGAGAGTTGGGCAATTTCGGATTTTTCTGGCAAAATATGATTTTGACTATATTAATGGCCCCACCATCAGCATTTTTTTTTTAAATTCATGTTAAAAATTTAGAATATTTTGGATTTCTAATAATACATCTCAATTTCAAATAACCATAGAATGATTAATATCTATATTGTAAATAAAATGATTTCAATATTATTTGTCATCTAAAACCAAACACTAACATATCATCAGCAATGCGTTTAATGAAAAAATAATTAATCTTTGGTATGTAATTTTTTTTAACAGAATAATAATGATTTTAATTCCCTCAAAGATCAAAGTCTGATGATGATGCGTCTCACCATGGTACCTCGTGACAAAATTAAAAATACTTTCATTCATAAAGATTATCAAGCAAAAGCACCTTATATAGTAATATATAATGTTTTCTGTGAGCATAAATCCTTTTGTAATGAGATATTTGAGAAATGAGAATGCGTTGGCAATATTAAATTTTATTATACACTTTTTCTTCCCTACTCCCACACAACATACATAGCCGTATGCACATATTTCGTTCGCATTTATATACGTAGTCACGGTTACTTACGGTAGAAAAAAAGAGAATATTAAATATTTAAATTTTTATTAATTTAAAATGATTTCATGGATAGCGTCATTATATGGTTTTATTCGTTGAATTTGCGAATATGTATTTACTTGGAACTTGAAAAATTTATTATATATAATTATGTTTACATTATAACTTTTGCTTTTAAGAGTTTTCGTTTTTTCTTTGGCACAATATGGATGCATTTCATGCAAAGCACGATATAATGGTTTTCATTATAAAGTTGGGCAAAATAATTTCTTCATAGTTAAATCTAATTTGCTGGACCAACCCAATCATAATTAAACTTAAAAGTGCAAATGCTTTTTAACCAATTTAACAACCTACGCTAAACAACAGCATTAAAAATCATGAAAGTTTTCGCTAATTTTTAAAGTTTAGCTTGTGTTTTTCCCTAGTCCAAAATATTCTTCAAATTCAGTTCATCTTTAGAAGTTTTAATCCAATAGCCGGACATTGCCAAGTATTATAGCCCGTTTGACATCTGAAAATTGTAAAACTAAAGAGCTCCACAAAAGTGTACATAGCAATGCCTTAAACACAATTGCGGCGGACGACAGTAATTTTCTGACATTTTCCATTTACAAGAAAATAATTTTTTTAAAGAAATTTCTTTGGAAAAACTTGAATTCCTTCTGTTTGTGAGAACGTACTCGAAAATTGTTGAAAAAAAAAATAAAGACCGGAATGAGTGCGAATAGCAAAAATTATTACCATCATCGAAATGTAGTGAAGCAAGCAAGCGGTTGGTTCATTGAAATACAATTTATTTCATATTTTTGCTTATTAATTATACATTATTATTTTTCTCAATTTTTTAAACAACTTTTTTATATTAAAATATTTTGCTCCAATTGCGTATGGCTGAACTAATCTTCAGCTGATCAGATGTAACCCTGTGTCCACGCCGCTCTACGGGGAAAATAGATATAAATCAAAGTCAAAGAAAATTCATCAACGGGATACCCGTCCCTGTTGTAACTCTGTGCGGGTTTTTATTGACGGGTTTCTCGGCGTCAGTCGCAATTGCTTAGGCATCTGCAGCAAATGTGCTATTTACTGCGACTGAGTACCATCAATGCGACAACGAAAATTGAATTTTAATACAATTTTCTCACCCATGTTTTATTTTTCTAAAATGAAAAATAATAATTTTTAATAAAATTTCTCATAAATTTTATTTATGTTCGCATCAATTCATGTAGAGTAAGTTACATAGCACTGCTTTAATTTGCTAAGGCCCCAACATAAAATTTTCAATATCGAGTTTTTGATGGATTATGATAAAGCGCGTCCACTTTCAGCTGTACCGATAATTTTAGATATCCACACCTAAAACTTACAATCTTTTCTTTGAGCAAAAATCAAAATATTTTTTGCTTCTCTTCTATTTTTACACGAGTGAAAGATACTTACATTTATATGCCGAATCTGAACGATGAAGTAACAGCTTTTCTAAAGCAATTTTAAGGTAACGCCGAGTGAAAAGTGATTACTTTATATTTTTGATTGTGTCAAGCGTTAAACCCGGGCAGCCCAGGCAAACTAACAATTAGGCTATAGCAAGTAAGTTCTATGTTATGTAAATAATAAAAATTGATATATCAGTGGCTTAAATAACACTCCCGTAGAACCCGCGTAACAGCAGGGCACCGAAGATATATGTAAGGGAGTGTTCCCGGGTATGAGACGGATTTTGTTTTTGAGCCATAAATTTTCACAGGTTAAACCCAATCGGATGTTTCATATACTGTCGGAAAGGTAATAAAAATATGCAATTTTTATTCGAAAAAAGTGTAGTGATTCCATTAACACGCAAAATTGTATGACCAATTTTCTGAGGATGTGTATTTTTGCCAAAAAAAAAATTTGTACCCGGGTATGAGACACCTACAAAAATACACTAAAAATTGGAAAATTTGATGTAAAATCACCATAACTATTTATAAACATAAATTTATTTATTTTGTAGGCCTTAAGTGGCTAAGATAAAAAGAGATGGTAGTTTTTATTCATTATCTTTCTCTTAGTCATCGTCTTCTCCATCCAAATCGCTATCACGATGTTTGCACACTTTAAATGAAGAGGATGATTGCATGAGATTCATTTCATGGACGTTTTTATTTTTTAGGGTTGACATGGCTAAAAATACAAACAAATTGGATCAAAACACTAGTTAAATGGTGTCTCATACCCAGTGATATGCTGTGTCTCATACCCGGAAAATAATGCCATTTTGGGAATAACAAAAAAAAAAAAAATGTTTCCAACCATATATTGGCATAATCCAAAATTGTATCGGAAAATATACGAAAAACACTAAATGCTAATGCATTACACTCACGTTTTTCAATTCATTCACTAGAAAATATATCACTTTGAAAAAAAAACAACAAAATTTTCGTGATAAATTTTCACATACGATGTTTGCAGCTGATATAAGCAATACATCTATTCACTCCGGTGTTACCACAAAAACTGGGTCATGTTAAAACAAAAGTTTGACAGTAGTCAGATCAGCAATATTAATATTGCATGATGTAAAAAATCGACTATCTCATACCTGGTGTTGTCTCATACCCGGTTACACTCCCCTATATACTTCTTAATACATATCCATAGGCACCAAAGACGCCGTAATACAATAGTAGTACAAGTCCTTAAAATACATAGGCCCAAAAATTTGCGATTCTGCCAAAAACTAGTTTTCAAGACGCGCGAAGGGTCGAAAGATTTCAAGTTTGATTGTATTGGTTACATATACAGACGAGCCTATAGAGGCTTCTCTCACGTCATAAACATGAACATTACGGACAGGATTGTCGTGCTCGCATAAGTGCAACCATGACAGACTTTTTATATTAAAAAATAAATGGTGGAACTGAAATTTCACATTTCTTCGCCACTTTTTCTTATGCTCGCGGAAACAATCAATATCCCTCCCTCCCCGCAAAAAAAAAAAATACAAAGTATTCTATATAGGGGAATGCCGTCTAAGTTGGAACACCTTTTTACTTTTGTCCACAATGTTTTCTATTTTCGAATATGCTGGGGATAGATCTCTCAAAATGCAACGATTTGATCAGTAGTTAAGTAGTTATGGGTATTTGAAAAAAAAAAAAATTTTAGTTAAGGTCGGGACATGCAGTCTAAACCGGAACACCGTAGAAAATCAATGAGAGATTAAGGAAAATGATTGAAAAAAAAAGAAGAAGAAGAAAAGAAAGAAGAACGCTGAAATACATTTTGTTTAGCACTGTGTTTGAAAATAAAAGAAAAAATTGATTAGAAAATAAGCAAAATTCAATAAAAATGCATATTTTTCTCATTTCGCTGTGTTTAACTTATAATAACTTTTAAAATACTGTATTAAATAATTTGATCCCAGGGAATACTTATTGCTCATGATGTGGTGCAGATATATATATTTTTTTTATATTTTTTTTTTACACCTGGTCACCTTATTTTCTCGGGGTAAACCAAAAACTACTACACCCTCCTAAATTCAGAAAAAAAAATTCTTTTATTTTTTTGAGTATGTACTAAAATCTCTTATTAAAGAAATAAAAAATTGTTTTTTGAAAATTTTCGTAATTGGATTACGCCACTTATTGATCTAGACGACTGTGGCAAATGTTGTTGTGTTGCGTTGTCGCAGCGTTGCAGCCAATGTGCTTGCTTTCGTAGAATACATGAGATGTAATAAATATTTTCGTTATCTATGATACAAAATTAATGAGCGCTCTTTCGTTAAATAGTTCGAATGAACTAAATTGGTTTCGCTTTCTTAAATAATTATCGCTCACAGAGTGTGTTCTTAAAAAAAAAGAGTTAAAGAGCGCTCTTAGTTTTTCGCTCGTTTGATATTTATCGCTAGGAAGTTTTTACATTGAGAAACTCATTTCGATAACAGCACAGAAAATTTTGATCTTACGAATCAGCTGGCTTTTTTTTTTGTTGCTATTTCATCATCATTTATCAGTAGAAAAACACAAATGATAATAATGAAACGGAACGCATTAAAACGAAGAGCTGTCCCTTTTAAAAAATCTCATCGTACTAATTTTATGTAGAATTTATGTTGTTTACTGCTGTTGTTAGCTAAGAAATTAAAATAATTCCTGTCGAATCCACCCAACTAGTTATGCATGTGCAAAATATTTATAGCAAAAGAAATAAAAAAAAAAAAAAAACTGTTGGAAAATATAATTATGAAAAGTGCAATCATATCACGGTGTTACGAGTAGCAGTTACATTTCCGCCCGCACCTGCCTCTGTCCATTTTATTTGCTTTTGTCTTTATACAAAATTAAGCACTTAACAAAGAAATAGCTGAAAATAGTAGCAAAAATGAAAAAAGAAAAAAATTTCATAACTTTTAAATTATGCATTGGCAATAATAATCTAAGCGAACTGGCAGGTGGTATGTAGGACCCAATGGCTGTAGGTCGTTTCAGGAGCGATATTTTCCTGGAAACTTTATAACAATCGCATTATTTAGGTACTGTGCGAGGTGCTTATACTTTTGTTCCGCGTGTGTGTGTGTGGTTGTGTTGGTGTGTGTGTGATGCGTTGCAGGGCAAAAGAAAGAAATGAAATTATAAAGTTCAATTTTTCTTTGTTTTTTGTTTTGCTTATTTGCTACTTTTTTAATACTTAGGAATATTTCCTTTTTTTAATATTTTTTCGAAAAAATTACAGGGCAATTTAATATGTAAATAACATAAAAAAACGACGCGAAACGTATGAAAGCACATACATACATACAAATACAAATACATATGTATACCAAGAATACTTACTTATATTCATTTTTGTTTGTGTATCTATATATACGAGTATATGTATATGTTCGTATAATGTTGCAGGCCAACAGAAAATATGAATGAATGATTTTCTCGAGGCAGTGACGTTACAAGGTCATTTATAATACTCATCATGGCTGCGCTCACTGCTCACTCTCTACTTCTATTTGCGCTGCTTTGTTTCAATGAGAGGGAGTACCTACTGTTCTCTGTACATCTACACACACACACACACACACAAATACACGTACAATGAGAGGATATTTTCTCTGTTCTTATATATGTGTGTGTGAATTGTGTGGAATTAAAGTCATAACATTTTTCTTATTTTTTGTGTTGTTGCTTTTTTGTGTGTTTATTTTGCCAATTTTTCATTTTTGCGCAAATATTGGCCAATTAGGCTAATTCGATTTTTAGCGTAACATTTCTATTTGGTAGGCAATGGTAAGCGGTTAAAATTTGTGGCAATAATGTAATTATTCAAACAAAAAAGTAACCTTACATTTCTTTATGAATGGGCGAATGGGTGTGTGTGTGTGTGGATGAGTTTTTGTTGTAAATTACGAACTTTTGGCTAAAATCATTTTTGCTCTTCTTGCCTTCAAGCACAACATGAAATATAATGGATTGATTTTCATCTGACTTCGTTATGTTTAGGTCATTCATTCTAATGCCAACTTGATGAGTTTTTTACACACTCACATACCCGCACTCACACAAAAAGTGTTGAGTGTGTGTTCTAAGTGGTTCTATCTTCTTTTTTTCGATTTGTGCCATTTTTCTTTTAGGGAGCACAATTTAACACGTGTTAAAATGGTCGTTAATAAACCTTAAAATAAAGTTAAGGAAGCCTTATTTTAACCACTAAATCCATTCAGAAATTTTCGCACATTCATTTCTTTAATTTCCGGTAGTTCAAGTTAACTTTTGCGGCTTTGTCAAATTGCCAATTAAAAAAAAAACGGAAATGAATTTTTGAAAATTAATAATTTATTTTTAAAAATTAATAACTCATTTTTGCATTAATTATTCTTAATTGAATATTCAAGTAATTGCCAGTATAAAAAATTGGAAGCGAAGAAACTTTTACAAAGTTTGTTTTGTTTTACTTTTCCTTTTAGTTCAGTGCATAGGTCAAACAAAGAACAATATTTCTCCAATATCCTTTATTTATTAAATTTTATTGGAAAAGTTTTCCTTTTCTTCTTGATGAATGATGCTAACATAGATCAAACACTGACGTCGAGGGACGCCTGGAAAATAAAAGGGAGTTGATGCAGTAGAATATAATGTTTATTTTACGTGAATTCGTGTAAAATATATTTGTGAAAATTCCTTCGAAAAATGTGTTTTAGGACAGTAATTCGGTGAATTTTACTTTTAGAACTGAAAAAATAATAAAAATACGTGAGTTTAAAGGAAAGGGAAACCCACAAATGCTTTCTTGTTTTTTTGTTGTTGTTTCTTGTATAGAAATTCTCGTTTACAACTCTGACAGAGCCACACATATTAAAAATTGAACATATTTCCCTACAGGGCCGTAGCCAGACATTTTTTTCGGGGGGAAGGGGAGTTTTCATTCGAAGAAAATATTCAAAAATATTTTTTATCAAACTGATTTTTAAATACAATAAATTAAATCGATGATACATTTGATGGACCCTATAAAATTAAAATTTTAGGAAATATTTTCCGATTTTTTTAATATTAACCTCAAAAATATTGCCAAAAGTGACAAAAAATTCACAGAATAATCAAATTAAATTTTTTCAAATAAATATTATGCAATACGCATTCTAATGCATTTTTTTTTATCGTGAAGGACATAATTTCATTAACTCATTGACTTCCCACTACTGACGATGTTGGGTACATTATTACCAAATTACCAAAAATAGTAGTGGCTCATTTTTTTCAAATTATCATCATTGGGAATTTCAAAAACATCCCATCACTTCACGTTTTAGGAAAAAAATGGAGTTCAAAGGTATCACAATGGGCCGTTCAGGCCTAAGTGTGTCTCTCGACAGCCACTCTAACCTAACCTAAGTCTAATTTTACAAGGATCCGATAATTTTTTCTATTTTTTATTAATTTTTAAACTTTTCAAACTGAATCAGGACGAAACTTTAAATCAAACACAGTTACTGACCTAGAAAAACTATGAATGCAGGAGTGCTCAGTTTCACCTTCTCTTTTTGAATCCGTAGTCTAACCTCATGTCGAAGAAAACAAATCGGATTTGATCGCATAGTTTAACTAAGATTTCAAATTTATTTTTTTTATATATGACTTTTTAGAAAAAAAAAACCGATGGAAGTAAAAGATATCGTTAAATAGATTTTATTTTGACTTTTTCTCCATCCATTGGCAATTTATCTCTAAAATTAGAATAAAGTTTCCACATTTAGGGGGGGGGGGCGGGTCAGAACCCCCAAAACCCCCCCTAAATACGGCCTAGTTCCCGTAGAACCCCTGGGAAATTTCGTGAGTCTCTGGCTCCATGGAACACGGTTTGGAGACCAATGTTTTATTATATGAACAAAGATTGAGATTTGTTGACATTTTGGCACCGTAGAGCTTCTGATCCTTTGACAATACAGTCATAGTTGCATATTTTGCTTTGACGGATATGGAGGTTGTCCGCTTCAGTCTTTTATGGGCGATTTCCGAGCAATATGTGTATTTTGTTAAAATGTACTATAGTTTAGAAAAATTGGGAAAAATTATAATTTTCCCTTGTACTGGAGCGCCATCTATGGACCGATCCATTGTGTTGAAATTTACACATCAGGGTTTTTTGGGCCTCGTTCATTTGAAAACAGTGGAGACAGTTTGGGTGACTTTATTGAAAGCTCAACGCTAGGAAAAAATCAGATGAGTAGATATCAGCACGATAATACAGTTGGAGGACTTACTGAAATCGCCCTGCACGGATACTTTTATGTACATAAAAAGAGCTATCGTTAATTGTATGGGAAGTTAGCCCCATTATTATAAATCGAGTGGGTAGACTTTATGCTACAACAACGAGCGGTTAATCTGAGTTATATAATAGGTATCTGAGTTATAGATGGTTGCCAGAGGATATCCACAAGAAAGGTGGTATCACACATATTTGGATCATTACAGTAGCAATTCTTCTTCAGAGGATTGATTTCAAACAAAAACACATAATAGGGTGCAGATTATATAGCCATTATGATGAGCACGAAGCTTTTAGACACAGTATTTGATATTATGAGAGAGCACACAGAAGTGATAAAATGTTTTGGTGCCCCAGAGACCACAGACGCTAACAAAATGGTCACGTTACTCTTCATTTGAAAGAGGAAGTGTGAGATATTATAACAATTATTTGGATCTTACATCAAAGTCTCTAAACCATGAGATACAGGATAGAAAACTAACTTCGAACGCACACATATTGAAAACAAGATGCATAAAGATTTAGGATTAGTTTAAATGTTGTATTACGTCAAATGTGCTTAGACTATTGACGTATATATCTGTATCTTGATGTGGCGATAGATTCCCATCTTCCAAAATCAATGTTAATTTCTTTTAAATAGCACTTCTTCTTCACAAATAATTGATATTTATATGAGTTTATTTCCTATGTTTGTTTGCAATTAGCTTTTAATTCTTTAGATTGATATAGATCTTCGGTATTAAAAGGATTACATTATGCACTTGTAACAAGCACAATATTTTTGCATACCCATAGGTTATTTGCAAAAACATCCTAATCAAATTCAAATACCATAAGCATTAACTTAGTTACATGTAGTAGGTTTTCCTTTGAAATCTCAAAAAACAATACACAAGAGTATTTATTTTTTGCATTTTAACAACAACATCAAGAAGACGAAAACGAAGAAGAGTTGCTATAACAATAGAATCCCTTATCACATAATCCCAAATACATTTATTTAAAGTACAAATACTCACACACACATAAACACTTATGTATATGTGTATCTCAAAATAAATCAGTTCAAATGCCCTAGCAGTTTCAACTGCCATTGTCAATGTTTGTGGTTTCAAAAAAACATGGTATTGTTTTTTTTTTTTTTTTTTTTTTTTTGTGTTTATTGATTTAAGTTTCATTTTCTCGCATTGAATGTGAATAAAGTATAAAAAGCTACTACGATCTAAAATGCCACTGCATACGACCACGCAAAACTCATTTCCCTTAAGGCAACGCAGCCATCATTGAGAAACCGAGTATAGAGGAAGAACAACAAGAAGAAGAATAGAAGAAGAAGTCGAAATAGAAGTAAACTGAAGTAAAAAGCTGTAGGTGTATCCTTGTATCCTTGAGAATTTCAATTGAAAGCGTCACGTACAAGTGCTGGTGGCTTGTTTGGTTCGTAGTCGAAGTAGCAGTAACAGCAGCAGCAGTAGAAATTCGCATTTGTCTACGCATTCATATATGAATGTATTTTTGAATTTGTAGCTTTCTCTTTCTTTCTCTATGTCTCTATAAAATTAATATAAATTTTGTAGATTTTAAAATCGAGTTAAGAAATATACATACACCACATATCAATTTGTACCTACATATGTAAAAGAGAGGGTCAGAATGAAAGTGTTTCTTTAAGAAAGAGCCAATGCATTTATAATAAAGGATACTGACTGAGAAAATATATACTAGGTGTTTGCAGTGATAGTCTGGTTGCTCTAAAGAGTCTAGAAAAAACTGGCTAGTTTTCGAAAATTATAATATCGTAAAGCGAAACTTTTTCTTGATTCTTCATTCCGCGTTGGCTTCTGTTTAACCACAAAAACCGAATAAATAAGCAGGCAACGTTCTCTTACGTCTTGAGAAGAGGATACAACGCTTACTAGTAGGCTTAATTACAGGACATGAGTAAGTGTGGTCAGCTTGTAACCAAAACGTGATTATCGTTGGTACTGTAGTTTAAATGGTTTCACAAAAAAATTTAATTCTGAAAAATTAATGAACAAAAATCTGCAGGCTCAGCGGAAGCCGCCTTTCACAGAACTTTTAATTTTTCATTGAATTTATGGTGTGCACTGTGGTTGAATTTCATACAAAGGATAAAATAAAATGTGAAGGATTGCCGTAGATTCATAAATTTGGATACAGAAAATGCTTATACCGTTACAGCGTCTGAATCCAATGAAAGAAAAAATCTACCCACAACGTGAAGATAGGTCGCTGAATTGTTGTGTATGGTTAAAACGAATTTTTTTAATTTACACAAAAATTTGTTTTTGGAACAATTGAATGTAGATCCTGCTTTGCTGATGCTAATAGAACTATTCTCCTATCTCCATCCACTATTGCAAGGCCGTATTTAGGGGGAAGGTTTTGGGGGTTCTGACCCCCCGAAATGTTGAAACTTTATTCTAATTTTTGAGATTAATTGCCAATGGATGGAAAAAAAGTCAAAATAAAATCTATTTATTCAAAATTAATAAAAATAGAAAAAATTATCCTTGTAAAATTAGACTTGTTTGAACCCCATTTTTTCCTTAAATGTGACGTGATGGGAAGTTTTTTACCTCAGACTCGTGTTCAACGTGAAAAATTCTTTCGCAAAGACTCCATCTTATTAGCAAAACCCATACAGTTTTAGGAGGCAATCTTAAAATATAATTAATTTTTTAACGCATTATTGCTCAGAGCACCACGACTAGAAAGATCTCTTTCAATGCTGTTACTTCACGAATTCAGGAAATATAAGCCAACCTCATCCGGGTTCCTTATCACTGATAATGGCTCAAATTCCCAATGATGATCATTTGAAAAAAATGAGCCTCTACTATTTTTGGTAATTTTTTTGAGGTTGGGTACATCAGTAGTGGGAAGTCAATGAGTTAATGAAATTATGTCCCTCACGATAAAAAAATGCAGTAGAATGCACATTGAATAATATTTATTTGAAAAAATTTAATTTGATTATTCTGGGAATTTTTTGTCACTTTTGGCAATTTTTTTGAGGTTAAGATTAAAAAAATCGGAAAATTTTTCTTAAAATTTTAATTTTATAGGATCCATCAAATGTATCATCGATTTAATTTATTGTATTTAAAAATCAGTTTGATAAAAATTATTTATGAATATTTTTTGTTCGAATGAAAATGCATGTCTTAAGCTTTAGTTTTTGGGGCTCTAGCTTAAAATACTATATTAATACTATAGGATTATACCAGGGGCGAATACAGGAAATATTTTTTGGGGGGAGGGAACGAAAAAATAAAAATTCTCCATATGAACCAAAACGTCAAAACGCAGGCTGGAGCGTTTTTTTCCTCGTTTGTGTATCGTTTTTTTTTTTTGCTTATTCATAAACTTTATTTCGAGGACTAACAATTTCAAAGGTATGGCCAGGTGAAAACTTACTGGTACGTTAGGCATTTTTGGGGAAACCCTGTTCTTGTAGCAAAGCATTTCAAAATTTCTATGATCTATTTCCAAGGTAAAGGATCTTGAAAAATATAATAATCGGAAACATTTATTCAGTTTTCGGTTTTAGATTGATTTATAATAGATCGGGAATTAGTAGAATTTTAAGAATAATTTAGGGTCGCTGATTCCTACCCTCTTTTCTTTATATCGACCCGAAACCTATAATTTTGTTTTTTTTTTTTTTTGGTGGATTCAATTCTCTACCTGAGAATAGAACCCGTTGAACTGGTCTTGAGTCACGTATTTAAGAGCTAAATAACCGAAATGATCCATTTTATTAGAAGAATGAATTTGGACATTTTTTAAGAATTTAACCCCATCTGGGAATCGAATCTGAGGCAGATGAAACTCCAGTCAAGCACTCATCTACGAAGTAACCATTGTTGAATGTTGTTGAGCTGTTTCTGAACTAGATTAGCATGAGATTAATTTGACGCTAAAATGGCATTATTGTCTGGATAAGTAGCTATAGTAATACCATCAGATTCAGGCAAGTCGCAGGTAAAAATCGATTAAAGAGCAGGACCCAGAACACTGCCCTGTGGTACTTCGGCTTTTACTTGACATTTGGCTGATGTTTCATCATTTTCTTTGACATGGAATGATAGGACTTTAAGACCAAATAAAATGGAGCTGGAAGAAAATTTTTTAATTTGTATAACAGCCCTTGATGACAAACTTTTTCGAATGCTTCTTGAATGTCCAAAAATATGGCAGAGTAATTCTTTTTGCGTTCCAGAAAGTCAGTGACAATATTGATGATATTGCGCAGGAGTACCGTGCTTATGACGATTGGTGATTCGGAACTATATTCTTATTTTCTTGTATTATTAGTAATCGACTACTTCGAATATTTTCGGGAATATTGCCAGCAAACTTATAGGTCTATATGAGGGCACTGAGTTTTCAGGTTTATTTGGATTAGGTATCATTATTACTTTAGCACATTTCCATGAAGAAGGAAAGTGGTTTAATGCGCAAGATTTTTCCTTATTTTTATAACTGCAAGTAAATCGTAATAACTAAAAACAATAACAACTAATAATGTTCACCTTTTTGCCTGTTTAAGCTATTAAATTTTTGAGTGTTTGAAAATCTTTTGGGGGGGCGGGAATTTCCCCCTGTTCCAATTTACAATTTTAGGAAATCTGCAGACTGGAGTAATGGCAGCAAAATGGTAATGCTCTATAGAGAGACGCAAAGGATAAGTTGGCCATAGGAAGCCGTCGTTGTTCCACTGGATACAATAGTGTTGTTTTACTAGATATTAAAATAGTTGAGCACAAACATAAAAAAATTTTCCGGAAAAGGTTTCAATTCATTTTTACCAGGATAATATTTCTTAAGCGCTGTTATTTATGAACAGCAAACTTTTTGTATACCCAAAACGCAATTTTTAAAAATACTTGACTTCTGTTTAAAGGACAATAACTATTTCGTATTTGGAAATAAAATATACAACCAAACGTATGGCATGCCAATGGGCAACCCACTATCGCCAACAATAGCTGACATAGTTCTTGACAACTTACTAGACCACGCAATAAAAGAATTGAACAAAAAAGGAATAAAAATAAAGTTCATAGTTAAATACGTAGATGACATAATGGCAATAATTAATGAAAAAGATAAAGATGACATCATAAAAGAATTTAATAACTATCATAAAAAACTACAGTTCACAATGGAAATTGAAAAAGACAGAAAAATATCATATCTTGACACAAAATTATACAGACGAAATAAAAATATAGCTTTGAACTGGTACATGAAACCCACAGCATCAGGACGAATAATAAACTATTTTTCAACACAACCAATCACACAAAAAATCAACACAGCAGACAATTTAATAGCAAAGGTACTATCTTTAAGCGATAAACAATTTCACAAGGACAACATAAACAAAATTAAAAAAATACTCAAAATTAATGACTATCCACTACAAATAGTAAATACGTTGATAAGAAATAACGTATTTAAACTCAACACAAAAATCCCCCAAATAATTGACAAATCACTCAAATCTGGCAGCACAAAAAAATATTTTGGAGTTTCATACATACCAACACTAACGGAAAGCAAAATACTGCACTCAATAATAAAACAACAAGAAACCACAACATTCGCTCACAGACCCAATCACACGCTCAGCACAATTTTTACGAACACTAAAACTCCAACAACAAAAGAGCAACAATGCAATGTTGTTTACGAGATCGGCTGTAATGGGAATGAGAGCGAGAAATGTAATCTTGTATACATAGGCACAACAAAAAGACTTTTGGGAACCAGAATAGCGGAACATCAGGCAGACATAAAGAGGGAAAAAACAACAACAGCACTAGCACAACATATGTTAGAAAAACACCACACCGCAAATTTTAAACAAGTACAAATACTGGACAGAGAAAAAAGAGAGAGCACAAGATACACACTAGAGAGCCTACATATACAGAAAAAACTAAGAAAAACGATGAACACCAAAGAAGACAAAGACAATATAAGCTGCAGCTACAGTGTGGCAATCAATAATATTCGGCGATAAAAAATGTTACGTGTTTTGTAAAGTTTTTTTCGTGTTTTTTTGTCTTTTGTTAATTAAGGACTATATTTTATTTGATCTAATTTAATTACTTGACTGAATGTTTTACAAATAGTATTTACTGTAAGTGTTAAAATGTTATGATATCTTTGTAATAATTATAGTTTTTTAAAAATATGTAAATTTTCTCAAAAAACAGATAAATAAATAAAAATCCCCTGAAGAAGGCCTAAAATTTGCGCCGAAACGTTGGGAAAAAAGTATGAAATAGTTAACTATTTGCGTATGAAAATTTCGACCAAAAAGCCTGTCATTATAATCTCGTTAGCAAACTTTTTGTGTTATAGGAGATTTTTATTTTATGTCATTTTTATTCAAATTTGAATAAAAAAGATTTTTATGTTTTGTTATAATTTCCAACAAAATTTAATTTCAATATATCGGTAAAGAAAAATTATTTTTCAGATTTTTTGCTTGATCGTAAGACCGCTGCTATTTTTATTAACAAAATTGTATGTTGATCAAACTTTCTGTGAATGTAAACTCACTTAATAAATAACTCGGTATGATCCAAGCTTAAAATTAAAAAAAATGCGGATTAGTCACTTATGCTATGAACGTTAGACTTGATAGCTCTGAGTTAACTTCCAGTTTAGTTTTACGCATTCATTAGTTCTCTAAGTCTTCTTTGTGAACCGTGAAGTTCCAAATAATACCTCTTTTCTTTACACAGATACACGTACGTCGTCCAGCACTAGGAGCGAAAAGCCAATTTTGCTTAGCTTCAGAATTGGTTCGAAGGCGTTCGCTTATTCTTCGATTGTGGATGACCGAAATGTCGATGTCATCATATAGGACTGTTTTGAGGTGCGCCCTTTCTTCTCAACGTGTTCCAATACCTTCGTAAAGTCGATGAAATTATACACAAGGAAGATAGCCTCTCGATTGTTTGCTCAATAATGATTCGAAGAGAGCCTAAATGGTTTACACTTCCGTTTTCTCGTCGCTGAATGAGTCCTCTAACTTTATCCAATGCCTGTGGTGTGTGTGTGTGTACTATCTAGCTATAATTTATTTTCAGCATAATACGGTGGATTGATATTTTGCTCTCAATACCTTACTCTACGTTACTTTTCTTTGAAATGATACATCCCATGTAGCATTAGGAATTAACGTACTTAATGATGGTGGTGATTTACTTTAGTCTCATGATGATTTTATCATTAAAATTGAGAACAAAAGAGATACATATTTTAAATCAAGCACAACTGATTTTAATATATTGGGAGCATGAATGTATAAACTCGTATTTTTTCGTAATTTGGACATTTATTGTGAAAAAGTGATTATAAATTTATTCTTTAAAGTATTGTCCATCGTTAGCCACAACCTTTTCCCATGTTTCTGGTAGCATACGGATTCCGCGTCGAAAGAACTCCTCATCTTCTGAGGCTATCCACGAATCGACCCATTTTTTGAGTTCTTCGAAAGAACGGAAGTGCTGTTCAGCCAGACCATGTGTCATCGATCGGAACAAGTGGTAATCAGAAGAAGCAATGTCTGGAGAATACGGCGGGTGGGGTAGCACTTCCCATTTCAGCGTTTCCAAGTATGTTTTTACTTGCCTTGCAACATGCGGCCGAGCATGTCTATTCTCATATTCTGGCCTCTTATCCTTTAATTCTTGGCTCAAACGCATCAATTGTAGTCGGTAGTGGTCGCCAGTGATCGTTTCATTCGGTTTCAACAGCTCACAATACACGACACCTTTCATATCCCACCAAATACACAGCATGAGCTTGGATCCATGGATGTTCGGCTTTGCCGGTGATGTTGACGCACGTCCGGGCGGTCCCCATGATATTTTACGCTTTGGGTTATCGTAACGTATCTTTTTTTCATCACCAGTCACAATACGATGCAGAAAACCCTTTCTTTTCTGTTGTTCAATCAGCAGTTCACATGTGAAAAATCATCGTTCGACGTCTCTCGGCTTCAATTCGTACGGCACCCAATTTCCTTGCTTTTGAATCATTCCCAATGCTTTTAATCGTTTAGAAATGGTTGATTGATCAACTCCTAAAGATTCTGCAAGTCTGAACTTTTTCGGGCCGCCTGAACGTTCCCTGTCTTCAACATCAAAATCACCACTTTTGAAACGGGCATACCACACCTGACACATTCTAACGTCTATAGCACAGTCAGGATAAGCTTCAGTGAGTAAACGATGTGCTCCAGTTGCGTTTTTCTTTAAATGGAAGAAGCAAATTAAAACTTCCCGCAAATGTTGTTTTGTTGGCACGAAATTCGACATTTTCAGCTATAGTAAAACACTTTTGTGAAATTATGAAAATTATTTGACAGATCAATTCTTATAGTATTTTTGGCGTTCTTCGAGATAGAATGTCAAAAAAATGGCGCGTATGATAGATATGAAGTTAGTCACAATTACGAGTTTATACATTCATACTCCCAATATTATTTTTTATATAGATATATATAGATTTTCATGAACGCAGCCAATGAAAAATATGCACTAGTTTTGTGATATTGCAGAAACTTTAATTTTGACCTCCCAAATATACATCCAAAACAATCTACCTATATTGATTTTATGCAATATTGCCTCTTCACATAACAACCACACAAAATTCTTTTCCGATCCCAATGCATGTTTCTATCGTTTACTGCTGCTTGATATTTGAATTTTTGTTTGATATTTGCACACATCATCAAATTTAAATAATGAAATACATCTACGCACATAAATACATTACAGACACACACCCATACACACACTTATCCATACATATTTATGCATATCCAATTTATATACATGTACACGTAGTAATAATATAATATGCAAATATAAGCGAGGGAAATGGAATGAAATTATAAAATAAATATTATGTATGTATGTGTTTGAAAATTGATGACTATGTTGGATTATGCTGTTGCTGCTGATGATTATGATAACGATGATGATGATGCTGTCTATGATTGTATGTTTTAGACATATTGATAAAAACGATAATGATATATATTGCAAAAGAATTTTATTATTATGTAGTGCCATCATAAAAATATGCAATAATTTTTTTTTTCACGTATATGTGTGAGTGTGCTTACACAGAATCAAAGTGAAGTAAGTCAATAAATGAAATTTAAGTAAGCAAATAAATGTTTTCTCATGAGTGTTAATAACGATCATTATACAGCGGTACAGAAGGGAATATTTCATTTTCGAAGGAGAAAAACCTAAATTAAAACAAATTTGTCTATCTAGTTTCAGTGGCCAACTAAATATAGCCCAACAAAAATATATAAATCTGTTTAAACATATCATTTTTTTAACGAGACTTATTCCATTTCTATTCTTACTTTCTTATTTAACAAAAATTTGTTTACCCTCGTTTTCTATAATATGTATCTACACAGTTTACAAATATTTTATCTTTTCTTTACAGAACATGCTTCGATTTATCTATTCCAACAAAAGTAACAACAAAAGCAGCAGTTGCAAATATAAATTCAATAATGTAAAATTTAAAAGGCAACAAAAACATCAAATCCAACAGCAACAACAACAATGTCAGCACAGTAAATCTCAAATAAATATTTTCGCTTGTAAATATGCAATAATAATAACAAATCCATTTAGTGATGATTTACTAAAAAATACTCGTAATAATTGTGAATAAATACTCAAACTACAATAGAATAGAAAAAGAACCAAAGCAAAGCAAAACAACAATAAACAACCACCACAAAAAAACACACACAGACACAGACACACACAAAATATAATAATCCACACAGTATGACACCTTTGATAACAACAACAACTGCAGTCAGAACAGCAATAATAGCGACAATATCAACAACAGCCGCCGCCGCAGCAGCAGTAGCAGCGAAAACAGTGACAGCAACAGCGACAGCCGCAACAACAATGACCAATGCTGCTGCCACAATATTATTCACATCAGCTAGTGGAAGTAGCAGGAGCAGTAGTAGTAGTATATCACCTGCGCAACATAATCTCATGCTCATTGAACAAAATTCACATGAAAAATATTTGAATTTTGTTGCCAACGCTTTGGTGGATGACAGCGGTGGTGGTGGCGGTGGTGGAGGTGGTGAAGGCGGTGGCGCTGCTGCTCTTGGTGTTATGGGTACAATTTCACAATTTGACGGTGGCACCAATTCAGTTCCTATATTCGACTCCTCTGCAGCAGCAACTGTAACGGCAGCAACAGACACTGCTTCAGCTGCTGCCGCCGCTATTGCGCTGAACGACGATGCGACCTTAACATTTGTCATCTTCAAATGTTTTATTATTGGTTTCATCATACTCGCTGCCATACTAGGGAATATGCTGGTGATTGTGTCGGTCATGCGGCACAGGAAATTACGGTGAGTTTGCATGTTTACATGGTACATGAATATGGTGTGCACATATGATATGTAGATACTTGATTACGTATGTATGTGTGTATGCAGTGGCGGATCTAGAGGGGGGAGCTATGGCTTAAATTTGGTTTAAAGTCTCGTTATTCGTTTGAATTTTGGCCTCAATTTTGTACTAATTTTTGGTCCCAATTTTAAGCTACTTTTTTGTTGCTAAATTTGTACTTAATTTGGTCTGATATTTGGCTTGAATTTTTGCTTGAATTTTGGCTAGAAATTGGACTGAATTTTGATTTGATTTGCACTGCTTTTGGTCTGAAATTTGATCAATTTTTTGGGCCGAATTTCGGCCCGAATTTTGCTTTAAATTTTGGACAGAGTTTTTCTCTGGATTTGGTATAATTTTAGACTGCTTTTGGTTTTAATTATAGTCTATGTTTAATTTTAATCGTGCTTAAATTTTGGTCTGATTTTGCTCTAAATTCTAGTCGATTTTTGGTTTGAATTTGAGTCAACAATTTGAGTTTTGGTCTGAATTTGGTTTAAATTTTGGTTCGATTTTCGGTTTGAGTTTTAGTCTGTGTTTCTGTCTGAATTATGGTCTGAATTTTAATCTAAATTTCAATTCCACTTTTTGCCTTAAAGTGATCTGAATTTTGAACAAACTTTGGGCCACCTTTGGGCCAATTATTAGATCCGCCTCTGTGCTTATATCCTTTAGGGAGAATTTCCTTACTTTTTGTTGAGTTGAGTGTTGTTTTAAAACATTTGTGTGTTTGTCAGTGTGTGTGTGTGTGGTGAATGAGGCTTTCGTGTTTGTACGACAACCACACACAATATTTTTGTTATTTATTTATTTGCCATAAATTATACATGTTTTTGCCCATAAGAATATTTGCATTTTGTTGAAATTACAAGAATTTGTGACAGCTAGTGATGCGCATATTGAATTCATGTGCATATAGAAGCAGCTGGTTATCAGTAATCAGCAAAATGGAGATTGCTGTTGAATATAAATAAGCATGTGAGTTAAGTTACCCAAGTGGCATTATTGTATCATCCTCTTTAGCTCTCTCATTTCACTTCAAGCCAACTAAGCTTCAAACACTTGTTGATTCTAGCATACATACACATATATATATACATATATATATATGAATATATATTTTGAACCATTTGGTCATTCTTTGGCTTTTTCTCACGAGAATTACTCTATTCCTTTGTTACCAGAGTTTTCAATTCAATTTTCAAGATTAATACATACATAGTATATGCCTGGCAAATCTTTCAATCTTCCTATAAGAAATTGTATTTCTTTTATGCTATTTTGGCAGTATGTAGTTATTTTTGTTATTTTTTTTTTTTTTTTTTTGCACCAATCAGCTATTTCTTTCTTTGTTGATTTGAATTTATTACTATGTATGTATTATATTTTATGTCGAGTCATCGAACGACTAGGCTTAGTATATTTATCTACTTTATCAAATGTGCAAGGGCAAGTCACATTTCGTACACGTGTAGGATGATTGATACATAATCTCTTTGATTTATTTTAAATGATGATTGATGACTGGAATGAGTGAAGCTGATATAATTGTTCTGAGTTTACCTTTAAGTTACATATGCATATAATAATTTAGATATATTCCGAATTTCGCTGATTTTTGAGTGATATTTTAGATGCGCTGAGAAAAAATTATGAAACTTAAAATCCTATTTCATTCGAAGAGATTTTTGATGAAGTTATTTACATAAATCAAATTAGTTTTGTATTTGAGTTTGTTTTGAAAACTGCAATAGTCAGATAGACTAAAAAAGTTCTTATTTGATTGATTGATTAATAACGATGACCGCTAAAGCATTCTGTTAAACCAGCCACATTTTGAAATGAATGTTTCGCAATGCAAATGAGTGCCTTATAGTGTAATAGCATCAGTATCGATTCATCATCATTTTTGAGACAGTACTAGCCGATCAAAGAGGCAACTTTTGGGGGAAATATAATGTTTTTCTTTTTGCTGCTGATTTGGCTTCTACAATATATGATCTTTACATCGATGTTTAATGCTTAATTGTACATAGATTCCAAAAATATATAATTAACTTTCGAAATACGTATGGCAAACTCAATGGCGGATCTACAAATCTTCACTAGGGGAGGGTGTGAGATTTTAAAATTATTAGTGGTTTTCATCAACTTTTTTTATCATTCTCCATCTAAACTTACCTGGGAGACCCAGAATACCTTCATTGCGAGCTGCGATCTTTTTTTATAACATAACCCTTTCAATATTCTTATTATGCGAGTCTAATACCCGATCATTGATGCTGAGTTAGAATTTTGAGTTTTATTACTTTCAAAAATATTGGTTTTGATTATTTTAACCAGCAATGAAATCGACAGCAATTTTTTAGTTATAAAGCAAATGTTTTAGTTTCCGATGGATATATTTTTGACACTAAAATTAAAAAAAGGAAAGCACAAACAAGGAGAGACAGGAAAGAGAAGAGCTAATCTTTAAAAGAGTTATGAACCTTACCCAGCGGGAAAATAAATAATTGGCTTCTTCCCTCGCCTCTCTCCTGAAGTCATAGGAATTTATGAAAATTTGCTATATTCATTGTGAAAAATACATACAAAACTCAAGGAACTGACTTCTGAGATAATAGTATAGCATGTTGCCGCTTAACTATCAAGGCGGCTATATCACGACGGACTATTGTTGAAAACTATTGTTATTTGTAGATCTTGTTAATAATTAATTAATTTTCATATTATTTGATATTACTAGATTTTTATTTTTAATGTGTAAATAACAATATGCGGCGCAAAAAAAAAAATGTGATCGGGGTCACGTTGAAGCCGTTTTGGGCCTCAACGTCAATATTTCTTTTTTATGGGGGATCCCAAAGTACATATTGTAGTTTGCAGCACTATTACATACAGTGCGAGACAAAAATGTTATATTTCCATATAATTGGTATAGAGCTACCCAGGTACCTTGGTCACCTAAGTAAAGGTGTAGACAGCTTTGTGACCGACCTAGCATACCCGCTGCAAGAAATCAAATGAAATACAAATTATAAGAATGTGAAGTTAATAAAATGTTATGAGTTCTCATAAAGTTTCAGCTTTCTAGCATCTTTATAAACAATAAAAAAGTTGCTTTAAAAATAGAAAGATACGCGGGAGCCTCGTCATCCAGGGAAAGATTAGAAAATATTAATAAAATATTTTTGGCAGGCTATAGCCCGCTTGGTTAATTTCTTGGTGACTTGTTTTTTAATTTAAACAAAAGCTTATTAAAAAATTATTACGATTAATGTCAATATGTTCAAGACTTTTTTATATGATACAAAAAGCAATAAATAAAAAGTCTGTCAAAAGAAAAAACATAAAAGTCGCAGCAGCCGTAAAGTAAGCATTCCAGCAAAACTCACTGAATATAAAATTATACTGTTATAACCCAGTTGCGAGTTTAACATACAAAAAAAGATTTATTTCATTTAAATAAATGTTAAAAGGTGTCTATTTTTTTGGAGTAGTATAATTTATAGATTAAATTTCAAATGCCAATAAACTTTGCGTGATATAAATCGTCCATGATAGACGTGAGTAAGGCAAGCGTTAAGAGGAACATGTATCATTTGTAGCATTTTAAATAGCTATCCCATTTTTATGAATAATATTAAAAAACAAAAAAATTCCTTTTATTTTCTTCTTTTTTTTTTTATTATAACTCAGATTAAAGGAGAACGTGCTTTTCTTGAGTTATTTTAGTCATGCATTCATACACAAACACAAACAAATCAATCATTTTTTTCGCATTTATATGACTATTATAATATTTTGTTATCGATCAACTAAGAAACAAGAAAACCAAAATATATGAAAATAAAAAAAAAGCGAAGAAATCCTATGGTTTGTTTTTGCAAAAAAATAAAATAATACTTCAATTTGCACCATAAATCGTAAATATAGCAGCACAAATACATATACATAAATATAAATACACACATGCATAGACACTTGTATATTGTATGTACATTCAACTTGACTCGACTATACATGGTAATGTCTTGTGTCAAACAAAATTCATAAATCCACTAATTCACGCCATTATTTATTAATGATTGCGTCGTCCTTTGGCTTGACTTTTTCATGACATTATAAGTACGAATTCATGTTTTACTAATTAAGCTTAATTTGCTATTTTTGCTTCTTTTTTTTTTGGCTACGGTGACGACGATACTACAACAAAACAATCATGCAAAAATTCTATATACATACAACCATGTATGCATGTTTGTGTGTGAACGAGCGAGTGTAAATGTCATAAATATTATTTGTGTTATGTTGTTTTTGTAACGTTTTTACCTTTGAACTCCCTCCCACATCTATTTCCACCTCCATTTCTTTCTGTAATTCCCCCAAAAAAGTTTCCCTATGACACCTAAATGAGTGTTTAAATGTCACGAAGACAAGTGCCAGAAAGGTATCCTATTCCTTTCATAGCTTCTTTCATTCATTCTATTTCTTCGTTTTGTTGGTATACCTATAGTTAGTAAAACACACATTCATTCTTTTATTCATTTACCTATACAAACATACACTCTTCCATTTAAATATCTGCACACAATACATATACACACAACAATAAAACCATTCACCATTCTCACCTGAAAAGATTTTGAAACGCCCTGAGGCGTTACGCCATTTAAATGCCAGAAAAAAAAGAAAGGAAAAGGCAAAGCAACAAAAAATAAAAAAAAATTGCATTTGAATTTACACTTTAACTTTTTATTTCATTTTATTTTATTTTTACTCGTTCCGTTTCTTTGCTGTTGTTCATAAAATTGACAAATTGCTGAAAAAAAACGGCAAGAGCAAGAGCAAAAATACGAGTAGTAAGAAGCGAAGAAAAAAGAAAAGGTACGACATGCCTACCTATATCCTTACTAGCAAAAAGTTACAAGCACAAGCTCACGCATACACACACACACACAATCACAAACACGCATACACAGCACAAGCATCTAATTACGAAGATACTTAATGCATATTTTGGTAAATTGTCACACGATTTTCATATTAAAAATATTCTGAAATTTCGTTAATAAAAATCATAATAAATGGTATTTTGCAACTTAAGGGAAATAAATAGGAATAAAAAAGGAATATAAAATTTCTCTCTCTCTCTTCCTTAAGAGAGAGGAAAAAAGAAGGCATAAAACATACTATATTTGTATATTTTAGCTACTTATTTTTGTAGATACAAAAATTTACCTTTGTAATAATCGTTTCGTTTTGTATATGTAAATATAATGATGAAGGCAAAGGCGATGATGAGTGAAATCATGTGGCAAAGTCTTGCCTTAAGCAAATTTAAGTATTTTTTAGAATATGTTGTTTTCATAATTGAAAGGAATTTACATTTAACTTTTTTTTAGGATTTTCACAGCTTCTTTGTCACAATAGCTTATTATTTGGGGTAGAACTTAGTTCTTTGAATTCTTTACGTACATATGCACCAGAATAAGAATGACAGAGGTGAATAATTAAATGAATGAAAATATGAACGAAAATATTTTCTGGTACGGAAATGAGTTCTATCAGGTCCTCAGTGAAAGGAAATCAGTAAGAGATGATGGATGTCTAGATAAAGTTATTGAATGTATGAAATAACTAAATATCTTCATACATATTTAGATAGCTTGAATATAAATAAGGTAAATATTGACAGCTGAATATTGGTCAAATTGGCATTCACAGTGTTTCAATGATAGAAGAATTAAAGATTTTTTATCCTGGAACTAGTTAAAATTGAAAAATCTAAAAAATAATAGAAAATAAACAGCATTTTCGAAAACAAAGTTGAAAATAAATAAAACGAAAAGTTTTTAGCAATATTATCTGGAATTTTCCACCACCAGATGGCGTATTAGAAGACATTATGAAAAGTATAGAAGAGATAATGATGGATATGTTTCATTCTAAACTGTTAAATATCCAGTAAATAAGTCGTAACTATGAAATGTGAATAGGTACTACGATTTCATTTTTATAGTCTCCAAAGAGCAGAATTTGAAATTTAAGTTTTAGAATTTAAATAGTGCGCAGTTCAGAATATTTCGAAACTAAAAAAAACAAGTAATCATTTCATCATGTTAATTCTAAAAACTCAATTTAAAATCGAAAATTTAACTGTGTACCATTTTAATTTAACCCAGATAAGCGCAATAACCTATATAGAGTACGCTTCAGAAGTTTTGATTTTGATTGAATTTATTCTTATTTAATTAAAATTAAACATTTCTGAAGTGTACTACATACGGGACAATGGGCATATCTGGGCATAAAAAATCAATTTACAATTGATAAGATACGCTCATCAGGACTTTATTTTGCAGTCTTTTTGAAAATATCATGGAGTATTCTTTTTCAAAATCTCATGTACTTTTGTTTTTCTTATTCATCGTAATCTCCCTTTTTTTGTTTAAATTTAAATTTAAACGATTTGCTTGGTAGCACTTTCTCTTTACTATTCGAAGGAAGGACGACTCAATAGTCAGGCACTGTGACCTATAGTTAAGATATATTGTACCAAAGCCCCAAGTTATGAAAGAAAGAAAGGAAGAGAGAAAGATAGATAAGAAACAAACCCAAGCCGGAATCGAACTCGGGTCTCCAGAGACGAGAGTCTGGCACTCTGCCTCTAGACCACAGTGGCGATGGTTGGACAGGACCTACAGTTTAACGCCGATTTCGAACTGCTGTGTGGCAATTTTTTATCAGCTCGGTGGTTTTGCCATTACCAACCAAGGTGTGTACTTATACACATTCTTATAATTCTCATCCGCTTCACATCGATAGTAAATATAAGAAGCTTATGAGAATTAACCACCAGACCAAGACGGGAATCGAACCCGTAATCTTCTGGGTGAAAGTCTTGTGCATTATCCACTAGACTAGCGATGTGCACTTCGACACATATGGGCAATAAACACATATGAGCTGATGCTATACTCATAAGGGCTAGACGAGGGGTAACGCTGCGCTAAGGGGAAGAGTAACTAGTCTGAGAGAACAAATGTGATTTCTTTTGTGTATGTATAAGTATATGAATTTATTGATTTCGTCCCTTAAGAGAGTATGAACGTGAATGCATAAGAAAACTTCGTACTTAGCTATACTTTACTCATGCTTTTTGGATTGATTTCATAAACCTAGTAACTGCGTTACCAGGAAAAGAAAGAATTTTTCAATTACCTTTGTATTGTGGAACTTTTTAATTATATTATTGAATGCATATGTAATTTTCCTGCTTGGTTGTTACTTTGAGAGATCGAAAAAAGAGAAGCAGCAAACGTACTGCTGCGTGCTGATCAGGGATGCCAACTCTATATTTTAGATCAAATTAATAATTAACACAAAAAGTAAATAATATTTTTGTTTACGATTACAACTTTTATGCATGTATGTAATGTATGAAAATTTATGCATGTATGTAATGTATGTAAATACTTTTAACAAAAATTAAAGAATAATAAAAATAAAAAATTAATAAAAGGTTTTACACCAAAAATATATACTTTTCATATCTACAAATTGACAAAAAATTAAAATTTTCAGTCGCCCACTAAAACGATCTCACTCCTCAATTCCCTACAACTAACTAAAATTGAAGTCGATTCCCAACAATTCGAGGAATTCCTTATAAGTTGACATTCCTACTGCCAATGCTCACATTTATTCGGCGTTCTGGCAGTAGCCAGGGCGCCCTCAGTTATATTCACTCACTCTCCACATTAGTGTGGCCAAGTTAACAATTTATGGTTATTCGAGCTATTTTTGTTTTTTTAATTGTTTTTTTCTATCTCACAAGATATGTTTTAAAAATTGAAAGCTGATTTACTTTTGGTAATGGTAATATAAATGTGTAAATCGTCCTTATGTTAGTTTTTTGCACATATACATGCACATTTATGTGTGCTTTTGCCAAAACAACAACAATAATGTGTATGTGTACACACAATAAAACCACCACCGCTCGTCTTCTAGCACTTCTAGCGCTTCTAGCACTTTCTTACACACGACGTCGGCAGAGGGCAACTGATCATACTAGACTATCGAGGTCATAGCACCTTCTCTTTCAGAACTTGAAATCAAATCTCCATGTCAAATGCAATAAAACGATTTTGTTACTGGTCTCATTATTAGTGAATCAAATGTGACAGGGGAGAAACAGTATACTATTTATATTTGGTTGAATCAGCTGGATATTGAGCACTATGAGTTTCTAAAACCAAATGAAACTGCTATTTTCGTGACATATTAAATTTCAAGCGAAGACTATTGCTCTCCAAAATCATTTATATAATTACCATACATTTAGACAAAACTTTTCACTAATACAAATAGAAATTGTATTAAAAATTACCAAAATTTTGCTCTTTCATTAAAAAACAGAAGCTGTGGAACAATTTTATCGCCACAATAGGAATAAATTCCACGTCTTAAAGTTAATTTGATGATTAAGTCAAGCACAATCTTACCGTCTGTCAAACAAACCAGCAAATAGGTTTAATTATACTTCAGTAGTAGTTGCCCCTAAAAATGAAACCACAAATTATTTCCTGTCACTGCTTGACACCTATTTCGACCAAAATCTGTGCGAGTTAAGCACTAACGGTTTTAGGGGCCTTTTCCCTTTTTTTAGTATAAGATTTCAGGAAAACTGTATTTTTGAGTCTTTGTATTAGAATAAATAGGTAATGGAGGTTGGCATTATATTCCCAGAACAATGCAGACAATCTATTCTCATATCCCTCCAACATATTTTTTTTTTTTCACAATTCCCTTATATCTTCAGTCCTTATGTTGACATACAGAGTCAATTAGACTTAACTGTGCTAAGTTCAGAACTAATCATCTCCAATAACTAATTGATTAATTAACCATATTTTGTTTTGCATTTATTTTAAATGACTTGTCTATAAAACACAAAAAATTTCGTCAAAATTTATTAAATTTCTATTTCACTTGAATTGTATTCAAACTTTTTTGAAGCTTACATATTAGATGCCTGTATTTATAAGTTCTGAATTAAATGAAATCATATAAAAATTTTATTACTTCTAATATTGACAAACGAATTTCATTGTTATGCTGCTCACATTAAATAACTTTGATGACAAAAACGTGCGCAGGACTAACGCGGGAGATTTTGTATTTGTACTTTTGTGTGATTGCCAAAGGTCAAACCAATGCTGCCGCCGTTCATTGCTGCTGTCAATCACAATTTGGGGATTTTCAGCCTTCAATTGTTATAGATTTTTAATTGTGAAAGATTCACAAATTTTTTTTAAATATCTGTGTTTGTTTATTTTCTTTTTTTTTATCTTTTTGGCTTAAGGGAATAATTACCGTATACATATTTACAAAATAAGAATAAGATGCTTTAGAGATTTGTAAAGAGGGTAAAAGTACAATAATATTATTTTTATCAAATTAAGTTGAGCTTTCGTCGCTCCTATTTACAGGCGTTTCATTGTATTTGTTATTTGTCTGTTTTTAGTTAAAATGTTTTTCTGGCACTGAACTTTTGATGTTGAGCTGTGGTTGCCCCGAAGGGTGTCTGTAAAAAAAAAAGAAGAAAATGAGTCGATGTCCTTCACTTTTAGTCGAAGGTTTTCTGCCTCTTGGTGAATTCAGTGGGGAGGAGAGAAACCGAAGCATCAGGAGCGACTACTTAAAGTTTATTTTGTTTATGTTTTTGCTTTCAAGTACATATCTGTATGTATGTATGTATGCAAGACTGATTGGCAGTGAATCAAATTTTTGTGTTTAAGTGGGGAATCAAGTAATAAATAAACTTGTTAATTGTTGCAAAAATTTGCATTTTCATTTACAAAATCTGATTATAAATTTTTAAATTAAGTACTCTCGTTTTAGTTATTGGTTTACTGCCAACTTATAACTCAATTTATTTATAATTACGTAAATGTAACTCATACGCCCAGTAAACCTCACATAAATACTTAATTATATGTATGCAATATAACACTTAAAATACTATGCTTATCTCTGCCTCTATACTTATCTCCTCTCTTTCCTTTTTCTCTATTTGTATCTATTTAATAGCATCATTACCAATTACTTTGTGGTTTCATTAGCTGTGGCTGATATGTTGGTTGCACTCTGCGCCATGACATTCAATGCTTCCGTTGAGATATCCGGGAAATGGATGTTCGGTTCGATAATGTGCGATATATGGAATAGTTTTGATGTTTATTTCTCGTCAGCTAGTATTATGCATTTATGTTGCATTTCCGTTGATAGGTGAGTAATCAACTTAGGATGAATAATAATCAAATCCAAATTAAATTAACATATTATGAGTAATTTGTATTATTATTTGCAGATATTATGCCATTGTGCAACCATTAGATTATCCTTTGATTATGACGGTTCGTCGTGTTACTATAATGTTATTTATGGTTTGGATTTCACCAGCATTGCTCTCCTTTTTGCCAATATGTTCGGGATGGTATACGACAAATGAAAATTGGAAATATCTCAAATCGAATCCACATGTAAGTATAAATAATAATTTTTAATTTATTTCTATTTTATTATTATTGTCATGACCACCTTCCATAAAATATGAAAAATAAAGGCTTCATTGTTTTGGTCAAGTTGGATATATGATTAGGTAAAGACACTCACATATCTGTTCAAGAGTTTTTTCTTTAATTTCTTTGGTTTGCTTGTTGTTAATAAATGTATCCTATATAGGTTTGTAAGTGTTTGCCCCGTTCTAGATTTTTCTTATTTATACTCAATTCATTTGGAGTTCTGGGGAAATTCTAAATTCTCAAAATACCAGTATATTAAACAGGAGTCGTCAGACTGTCTATAAAATTTTAACGGGTTTAAACTTTTAGTTATAACTCTGAGTTTTGTGCAAAAAGTCAGGGCTTTTCTTCATGAGTTCCAATCACACAATTTTCTGTTAGGACACCTACATATCGCTTGCCCCTGCGAGAAGTGGTCAAGAATATTCCCGCGGTAAGGTATGCCTGTCGTAAGAGGCGATTGAAATACCCCACAGAGAGAGAGGGCGTGACCAAACTGTCACAAAGCCCTATACCATCCCGATGAATGACTCCACTTCAGTCTGCAATGAGACCACGCCCGTCTCACCAGACTAAAGCAACAAGGCGCAGCCCAAAAAATAATAAACGCCAAGGAGACCCAGTCGTCTCCCGTGTTTATTACAAAACAGTGATTCCGACTGCAATGAGACCACCAGATCGGTTAAAACAAAAAGGCGCAGCCAACAATAAACGCCCAGGAGACCTAGACGCCTCCAGCGTTTACATGAAACGATACCTCGCGATATAACGTGTGGAACGAAGAAGCGGACGGCTACGAACAAGACCGACAAAAATTAAAACAGACGAGTGAGTAGTAATGCTCTAGACGGCGTCCCGACGAAATACTTAACGGTGGTTCCGGGAGGAGCTTTCCATCGGACGAGAGGAGATGTTTAGCGGGTGGAAGCCTCGCACTGCCCTTGGCTTTCAATGCTTTTACTCTTCGTTAAATACAAAAAAAAAAACACCTACATATCGCTGCCTTAATTTGCTAAAGTCCTAATACGAATTTTTAAAATTTTACAGTAGAAGCAAAACATATTTTAATATTTAGAATACCTCTTCCAGAATTTGTAATTTAAGCTCAAAGAACAGATCGTAAAACTGTAGTATAGCGAAGATAGACAGGAACTCCAAAAACCAAACGTTTGGGGCTCCCTCTCAGTGTTATCTTATGTGCTTTTCAGTTTGCAGTAGCATTTGTAATCGAAACATGAATTGTAAAGTGCAGATTTCAATTTCCATCGAAATCGAATTAGAGAGCATACTTCATTGTATAAAATTAATAATGTCGACATTATTTCTATATCTAGTACGAACTGTGTACCAGGTAAAGAATCTCTGAGGTATATACATATGTACATTGAATATGTGTACATTTTAAATATATATATTGAAAAGAATAATAGAAATTTTATTAAGAATGCATATGAGCAAAGCAATAAAAGCGCAAAGCAAAGGCAAAGACACCTGCAGGGCGGCAGCTGCTTGCGACACATAAGAGCAAAAATTCAAATGTGGTTTCCTTGCTAGCGGCAATACGTAATGTGAATTTGCTATTTTCTTTTTATTCAATTTATTCGAATTTGTTATTGTAATTTACTTTTCATTACATACTAGTACTACATTATTATGTTTTGTGTGTTGGTTGTTGATGCAATTGGTGCCGATGCTGTTGCTGCATTTTCAATTCTATTCAGTTCAATTTTCTTGGCGCTTAACTTTGTAGAAAAATACAGGAAATTTATAATTTAGTTTATGTATGTGGAAGTTGCATAAAGTATATACACATATATATGTATGTAGTTTGCGTGTAGTAATGGAAAGCGAGAAAGTTTATAAGAAGAAGAAGAAGAAAGTTTTACGTTTGAATGACTCCCGCCGCTCTGAAGATTTTATACGTACACGCTTCACATACATACATATTTACGCGCTCTTTTTTTTCCGTCTATGTCACTGTGCTGAAAATTGATTTATGGATTTGTTGTTGTGGGTGGGTTTATATGTGAGTGTGCACATATGTTTTGTCGCCATAGTAAAAGCAATTTAATGCCTTTTATTGGTTTTCCTACTACTTACTACTACGTTGTTGTCGTCTTCATCTTGTTATAATATAAAATATTTCGCATACTTATGTACATACTCTTATTGTATACAAAGTAAATACATACACACATATGTACATACTTCTACATACACATGCCTATGCATATATGTTAACAGTTTCTAACTGTATCTATCGCGCAATATCACAATTTATTTAATGTTGCTTTAATATAAATGTCGATGTGGAAATATAATTATATTTTGTTTATTATTCAAGAAGTTGACACAGCATCGACACAACTACGACCGACAACAGCGTCAGCGTTAACGTTAGTGATAACGTTAACGATAGTGATGACGACGACGTCAACGACAATGAACGTTAGCGCTAACGTTAATTTTTGACGCTAACGTTTCGTTTACAGTTGATTTTTGCGACTTAAGGCAATTCCGCTGTATACATTAGCATAAAGTTGTGCTTTAATTAGTTTTTAGTTGTTGCTTTTGTTGTTGTCTTTTAAGATAATAAATCTCATTACCAACAGTTATATACAAAAACACGCACATACATACATATCTATGAATTTATCTATCTCTATGTTTGTGTTTTTGTCTACTATACATAACATACAAATGTTGTTGCCTTTGTGGTTGTTGTTATTGTCGTCGTGTGCGGGGCGTTTAGTTAAAATTGAATTTTAATTATTTCCATAAACTTTACATAAACCTTTATTATAAGTACTTATACATGTGCTTAATTATAATAAAAATTATTATAATAATAATTATGTAATATAAATTCATATTGCTCATACGACATGTTTGACACATTCCATATCTGAGTAGAGTTACTTATATATGATTTGAAAGGCATGAACATATAAAACAGTTAAACGCAAAAACCAAAAATAAAAACAACAACGAAATCATAAGAACTAATGTTAATATTAGGTAATTTTCTTGTAGGTCATAAATAGACTTTTTGTATAAATAAAATACATATAAATAATACATGTGCTAGGTAGTTAGTAGCATAGAGTGTCGGTGGTGGTCTTGCTCGCACGAACTTTAGGAATGGCAGTGGTCTTGTCAATGACTGATGTTTTTTTTGTTTTTGTCGTTCGTATACAAAAACACGAATTCGTAATTTATTTCACATTTTTTTTTTTTTTGTTTTTGTTTTTACTTTTGTGTTTATTTTGTTTCATAGTAAATGTTTGTTACGGCGCTACGCATGTTGTGACGCCTTAGACATGTGCGTTTGGAAATTCGGTCAGCCACAAAAACCACAAAAATAACAAAAACACGAAAGGTTGTATACTTTTTCAGCACCACCATTATCATCATCATCATTATCATTTACATCAGCAGCATTATTATTTTTTTGCCGTAATCATCTTTATTAAGTAACGGTATAGAAAGTTGTAGGATTTTGAAACATTAATTTTTAAAGCATTCTTTGAAGACAAACGTGCTAAAAGTCATTACCTTCAAGGGGAAAAAAGGAGGATAAGGGGATTCAGCATTATTTGAAAATTCCTTTAATTGAAATGCAGTGATCATAATTACTGAAATATTTATTGAAAATAGCAAATAAAACTGCGAAAAATCTGAGTTGCCTTGAGTTAAAGTTCTTGTATCTCTTTTCAAAAATTCACAAACAAAATGGGGTCGTAAAGTCAATTCATTCTGTTTTATATATTTGAAGCATTGTACTTAAAATATTTGCTTCAGTTATTCTTAGTTGGTTCGTTATTTTTTTCTATTCATAAATTTTATTAGGACGACTTGAAAGTCAGGCACTGCGTCCTATAAGATCTATTGTACCAAAGCCGCAAGAAAGCAAGAAAGGAAGAGAGAAAGAAAGAAAGATTGATAAGAAACATACCCAAGCCAAGAATTGAACTCGGGTCTTCAGAGACAAGAGTCTGGCACTCTGCCACTAGACCACAGTGGCGATAGTAGGACAGGACCTACAATTTAACGCCGATTCCGAGTGTGTGGCAATTTTTTATCAGCTCGGTGGTTTTGTCATTACCAACCAAGGTGTGTTCTTATACACATTCTTATAATTCTCATCCACTTCATATCGATAGTGAATATAAGAAGTTTCTGAGAATTAACCACCAGACCAAGATGGGAATCGAAACCGCAACCTTCTGGATGACAGTCTAGTGCACTATCCACTAGACTATTGAGGTCGTCTATTCTTAAATTACAATGTGAACAAATTTTTTAGGACATTGTTTCTGTCCTCAATGAAACCTGTCTCATATGGAAATATTAGCTGGGTTTTGATTCACCTCATCACAATTTTCTTTTGCAGTGGGTTAAAATTTCCAAATTTGATTACAAAAATTATAAAAAAAAATTTGGTTTCATATTCCGCACCAGGCACAGCGATTTGTTCCCATAAAACATAAGACGGGACAAAATTAGAAAGAGCACATGGTAGTAAATTTTGGGTTGTTTATTTCAAATCTGAAGTGAGTTTTAATCAACCAGTTTTAGTTTTGCACCGAACTAACCATAAAGCTAAAATTTTTGTCATATTTGGCTACCTAGAGTTGCCGAACTTTATTTTGTTTAGTCAAAGTAGTTGATCTTGGCCTTTTCAGAAAATTAAACAGTTTTTATTGGAATCCCTTAATGTTGGAATAAAAGTGATATTAATGAATGTAGCTTTCGAGTTTACACACTTTTATTATTTTTTTTAGTATGATTGCTTACTTTTAGGGCTAACAAAAAATGTTTAATTCCAATTGTTGTCGAAATAAAAGTATTCTATTTTAAAACTTAATTATTTTGTGAAAAGAGAGGATAGCAGAGAATGTTTTTGCATATTCAAATAAAAAAAGATGTCTTCTGAAATTGAGAAAAAAATCCAGGAATATATTTTCACATACTTTCGAGATTTTCTCTCCAAAATTTTGTCAATTTTCAGTTTTCGTTTTTTGTTTTTCAAAAATACTTAACTTTAGAAACAATGAAGAATTATTAGCTTTTCAAATCTTTATTAAAAAATAACACCAAATTACTTTTCGACAAGATTTTTTAGATTTTTTGAAGTTTTTCTTAGTTTGAGTAATACTTTCAAAATGTCTCCAAATTTATTTAGTTCTGACACTATGAATTTTCGGAAGTTTTGTCTATGGGACAAATTACTGTGCCAGGTGTCAAACCACCTCGTACTTCATATTAAAAACAAATCAAATTATAATCATTTTAATCATGGTAACAACAAAAAATAGTGAATGAAACATTAGACATGATAAAAAACATTAGACTAATAAAAAATAATCTTTAGTTTGTGATTTATGTTTAATTTTTTTTAGTATTTTTTTTACTCATTCAATTCTGTCGATTTGAGTATAAATTATGTTAGAACTTTCTATAATATAACCTTATATTTGCTAACGAATTCCATTAATGATTGTAAGCAGCCGCAGCAAAAGTCTATCATTATCAAAATTCCAATTCATGTTCAACTAGAAAAGGTCAAATCCTTTTTGTTTTTACATATACATATCTATAATTTTTGTTGTTGTTGTACTATTTTGACTAGACTGCACAGAAGCACAGTTGGAAAACCTAAAGTCTATTTTATTTTTTTGATTTTACTATTTGTTCAATGAGTGTTAGGGGAATAGCACCGCAAGAGGTAAATGAACGACAGCGATGAGAGTGGAATGACAATGTTGAAGGGGAAAGAGAGTAGCATACATTTCAATAACTAACTAACTATCTGCTGTGCACAGTTGGTAATTTTTGGGTTTTTTTCTTTTAGTTTTAGTTAGTAGTAGTGTAGTTAGTGCCTATTGCTCTTTTGAAAAAGAGAAGAGAAACTAACAATTCATTTTGAAATTGAATATTCAATACTTATACAACAAAGTAATACATGAAAAATGCATTGTGTTTGAGCGGACGGAGAAGCCTGGAGGGAGGTTGAAAGTGACGAGAAATGGAAGCTAAGTTCGAGCAGGATGCGAATGAGGTTAGGTACTCTAAATATAGCAAGTAGAACACGTGCATACAAACATATATACGTACTTAGGACATATGTCAAACACTTTGATTAGCGTACAACATACCAGCAAATTGTGAATTCAATTTATTTGAAAGTATTTACATTTTATTTATAGCTAAAGTGCATTTTCCGTTTAATAATTATCAAGTTATATTTTTCATTGAGGAGAAAGAGAATATAACTTATTTAGGTCAATTTATTTACGCTAAATTAAATTTTTTTCTTCATAAAAGAAAGAACTATTTATAATTTGAAATGTGAAGAAGTTAATTGCAAATTATATTTGAAACTATTAGACAAAAGTAATTATATTTGGTTTCTTTTAAACTTTTTTATTATAATGACAGAAGCTCAAATGCATGCATAGAGTTTATTTATAATTTTTTTTTTTTTTTTTTTTTTTGTGATATCTTTAATTTCTTATGGAAACGAAAAATTACCCAGCATCATTAGCGACAGAAATTTTAATTTTTACAATGTTATAAAAACGAATTTGAAATGTGGTCGTCACTCGTACGTTATTAACTTTTACTTAATTAACTGAAAAGTCAACGTTCATATAAGAAAAGTTTATACATATGTCAAAGGCAGCTTCGTATGCATGTATGTATGTGTGCACTTCTGTTTCATGTGTAAAAATAAGCTTCATTTATATTCTATTAGGGGAAATGGAAACAGTAAAAAATTTTAATGAACATGAGTTTAAATATTTTTAATCACTTCAATTACATTAAATATAGGATTTTTCAAAATTTATATGTATTCGAATACTACGTCTTACTAGCGGATTCAGATATTAGCTCATTCAAAAAGTTTTTTGATTCAAGAACCACGTTCATAATGTCTGAAATATTTGTGGGATAAGAATTTTTGAACACAAAAAAGATGACCCCTTTCCCACCTTCTTGGATTTACTATCAAAATACATGATTTTCCGTTTTTATTACTTTAAATTTTTAAAAAAATTCAGACTCCAGTTTGGTAATCATCGACTTTAAATTCTTTTCTAAACTCTGTTGGTATTATTCGTTATACTTTTTATATAGGTGAAGCTGAGTCCTTCGTATTTGCTCACTTACTTAGTTGGCACTGCAATACGAGGTCTTCCCACTCGACGGACCTTGTGTTTAAAAAGGTTCCAGAGTTTTACTTATTTGACTTTTTTATTGTCAGATTTTCAAAAAGTATGCATAATTCATTGTTAATTATTTTCCGTTTTCGTATTTCGATTCCAATGTCAACATGCTTAGTTCGTCTAAGTAACTCTTACTTCTAATTGGAAGTTGCCAAACAACTCATAAGATTTACCGTAGGCAGCAATTGATAAACGTTTACAAGCGCATTGTGAATACTACTATAGGGATGTAACGGATGTCAATTTAACGGATGCGAATACAAATATCAAAAGTTAACATTCGTGAATGTGAAGTTTCATATTATAGTTATTTCCAGATTCTTCAAGAACTATTTAATAAAGTTTTTGATCCCATTTTGAAATTCATTGAAATTTAAAAAAAAATATAAGATTGCAGATTTTGATTTTATTTGAATTTACAAACCCTACTTTTCGAGCATTGCTACTGGTTCAATAAAAAAGTATTGTTACCCACGGTTTAAATATTTTTCATTTATTCCAATCCAATCATTTTTCGCTGATGGGAAATTACATTTTAAGATCTTCTGAAGATCTGAAAATAAATTAATTTAGTATAGATGGAAAAAAATGGCGACTGATTGAAAATTTTTTCATGTTTTCGACCTGTTTAAAAAATAAAAAAATAAAAAATTTGAAAATCGGCTACTCTCAACGATAGCCACTGCAAAGACGAACAAAACGAATAAAAATTGAAAATCGGTTAATATTTGATCGAGTTGTCGACGCGACCAGTTCTAAAAGAAGTCGTTTCGAGAAAAAAGCGTTGTCGACGATGGATGATACGCCTGATAAGGCGTACTTGCTGAGCGTTGGTGACAAACTTGATGTGTGTGGACGACGATGGATGCTACTCCTGATAGGGCGTACCTGCTGAGCGTTGGTGACAAACTTGATGAGCGTTGGTGACAAACTTGATGAGCGTTGGTGACAAACTCGCTGAGCGTTGGTGACGAAAACGGTTAATTAGAGTACCGCATACTGGCAGCGTAACGACTACGGAACGCGAGTGGAGTAGAGCATCCGTAACTGTCCTGTTATTTTCTCTACGCTGCCTCAAGCTTCCGATAGTCCGTCTAGGGTCATATGGTAGGGACTATACCATCCAAGTGACACCACACGGTCTGGTTAAAGCGTTTAGTACTGTACATATTGTGGTGGTTAAGCCAACAATACAATATCAAATGCTTGGTTGCTCATCCCTATTCTTATAATTTCAAAATGTTTGTCTTCTACTCATCCGTACTATGATCCCACGATGTAGTCGCCTTGCCGGTCTTCGTAAACTCTGAAAGCGATTTGCCTTATGTAGCTTCTTTTATACCCAGTCTGTTTCTTCTTCCCTAAATTCCAGTCGACGCTGTCGCTACTGGAATTCGCAGTGTCGCTGTCTAGTTTTCGTTGGCTCGATTGCGCATTATTCCTTAATTCAAATTTTGAATTATCATCGCAGTAGGCCGTCTACATCGTACGATGATCCCGTTAGTTTTGTGTGCGCTGCTAGCAGCATAAACCATAATGTTTGTTGTTGGTTTAGGTATGCTGTGATATTCTATGGCAGTGTTGTTGGTTCCTTTTAGTGTACGTGACTTATTCATCGTGGTTGTCCCAGGGGGAAAGGCTGTGTCGTCCCCTGCCCAGTGACAACAATGCTACGTTGTGCGGGACAATTTGGTTGGCCCAAATTTGTGCCGTCACAGCTTATTATCACTAAAATGGCTGTAACTATTTTTAAATATATAATCTTTAATTTAAGATAAAAAAAATTGTCTGCGTAGGGAATCGAACTCAGATACTTTGTGCAGTAGGTGATCATTATGGAAAAAGGGGTTTCTTGCTGGTATTTATATTCATTTTGGTTATGTTTTTTGGTTACTACTGGTAAGCAAAACAAATTTTTGATAATTACGATGGTTGTCAGTAGCCAAAATGATATTTGGTTAGGCTGAAACGATTATTATAGATTACCTTCGCCAACAGGCACACATCGGATTAAGAAGTGCAAAATTCGCATTGTAATTAAACTAGTTCCACAATTGCAACGTTTATGTTCCCCAAGGGAATATAATAAGTTCCTCTTTATATCATTTATTTTATTCTCTCTATAATACAAATTTCAGCATTCAATTCTATATAGCGTCTACATAATCCACGACAGTACTAAAATATGTGTCGAAGTAAATGCTTTAGTATTCAGTGTATATAACTAATAAATTGTGATATTGTTAGAACTTGAGAAAAATTTAAATATTACGATTACTTTAAGAGGCCGCCATGTGTCTCTTTTTACACCTCCAAACAATTTTGAGTGTCCGCGAACGTGTTAAATGAAATTGTCTCTGAAAGTTTTTTAAATATATATGTGTATGTTCTTTATTTAAATAAATTCATTACACAATTTCAAGATTACTTGAACTTATGACAATGGCTATAATGTCGTCTGTCGGATATATATGTATATGCTCGTAACTTTTGTTTTTGTTTTTATAATATCCACAGGAAATGGTATTTAAAGTTTACTTAACTGAAATTCTGCTAGTTTTTTGATTTTGTTAAAGTCTTCAAGAACTCTCTTGGTAGGTTGGAGAACCAAATAGTAGACAGATCGTCAAACAACCAAGTTCTTGTCTTGCTTATTTGTACATTAAAAATCAGTCATAAAAAATTAATTTCTTAAAAATCGTTGTTTATTTGGAATTGCTCCCAGTCTCTTTCTTTGCTCTTTGGTTGTCCATAACACCTAATTCCAAAAGCTTATAACGTCGCCATAACTTTACTTTGTACCCAGTCTCCCTCATGTGAAAAATGAAAATTTTTTTAATGTTATTCCAAACCATAATCGCTTACTTTTTTCACCATATGACGTCTGAGATACACACATATGTGCATAATTCAAACAAATTATATACGTACGTATTACACATGCATACGTCATGAATATAAGTAGCTAACTTTGACGTTTCTGTTTGTTAATAACCTTCACAACATGGATAAATACAAGTAATTTTAATATGCATATGCTACTGTCTTTGTATGTGTAGTTAAAGTATGTGTAAATAAATATAAACTCATAATTACATTTAGCGAATTGGATGGAATTTCTAAATTTATTTGAGTATCTACTTCTCATTCATTTTTAACATTTCCATGAAATGTTATTTATATTTTTGAAGTACTTATTATAAGATTGTAGCTTTTTAAATTCACTGTCAAACTGAATTTATGTACATTAGTATTTAATATTGAAAATGCCACAAAAAATTTAAAATCATTTTCACATTAAAATTTATGGCTCATTATCATAGTCAAAAATAAAGTAGATATACTTTAACTTAATTTTCAAGCTCCCTTTGGTTAAAGTACATATTATTTCCGGCTATGATTATGTGCCTATATTTTGTACTACTTAAAAGACTTTGCTATTTTTATATCAATTATAAATTCATAAATTTCAACCTTCACAAAAAAATGTAATTAAATTTATGAGTGCGTTTAAAAATTAACAATTTATCGAGTCTCCATTTTCTTAAGCTAAAAATACATACTTTCTGTAACAAAATATCTTACCACCCCTGCATTGGAAATTAGCATAATGAAGTACTTTTAAATTGCCACTTATTAAGATTATATTCTATTCACTACGCTCTCCAAATAAACCACACTTTCACCTGCTACTACATTTATTGCCCAAACCACTTCTACTACTACCATCTATTTATATACTTTACAGATTTGTGAATTTAAAGTGAATAAAGCGTATGCCATCATCAGCTCTTCAATGAGTTTTTGGATACCGGGCATTGTTATGCTATCTATGTATTATCGCATTTATCAGGAGGCGGATAGACAGGAGCGTCTTGTTTACAGGTAAGTTAGTTTGACTTTGTTGTTTTTGTTTTGTTTTTCATGTTTCATTTGTTTTTGCTACCTACAAAAGAAATTAGGCTCGTATATAAAAGCAGTTAATTAAATAAATGCGTGGAATTAATACCAATTACCAGTGAAGCATACTGACTGCTGCTGTTACTATTACTTGCTACAGTCTTTGTTTTCATTCTTTCTTTCATTCATTTAATTTCATTGTTCTTCTTCCTTATTTTTTCCCCCTCTCACTCTTTCGCTCACTCCCTCTCTCTTTGTCTCTCTATCTATTTGTATAGGTCAAAAGTAGCTGCCATATTATTGGACAGGCATCTGCAGATTAGTCAAATACCGAAACCACGTCCCAGCATACAAGTAGAACAATCGACCATTACGACCATGCGGCGCGAACGTAAGGCAGCACGCACTTTGGGCATAATTATGAGCGCTTTTTTGGTTTGTTGGCTGCCGTTTTTCTTGTGGTACGTAGAATTTGTACTACATGGCGTATGAATAACATAGTGTACTAGTATGAATACGTAATACTTTCATAAATTTTAAATTTGCTGATTAATGTGCGGCACATTTATTTAATCTTTCTTTTTCTACTATTTTTTTCATTCTCTTTTTCTCTATTTTCTTGGCGCAAAATTTTTGTTTTTGCTTTGGTTTTTGTTTTCTTTTTTTTCCTTGAACTTTTTCTGTTTGTTTCGTATTTATTTTTTTGGGGGCGTTGCGTTTATTATGTTTTACAGGTACTTAATTTCATCACTCTGCGATAGTTGCACTACACCACGTCTTGTTGTTGGTATACTCTTTTGGATCGGTTACTTTAATTCAGCATTAAATCCTATAATTTATGCTTATTTCAATCGAGATTTTAGAGCAGCTTTCAAAAAAACTTTAAAGGTAAGCGCTTGCAAAGAAAACAATTGGGAAGGGAAAATGCAAAATTAAACAAAATATCCTATGTAATATAAAATAAATGCTGGAAGCACTTATCTACTTACTTACTCTTACTACTATCGTATGCTAATTGGCTTACATTTTCTTTTTCATTAACTTTTCTTTATTTCTTTTACACCGATGAGTCCAAACAAGAATATTCCAAGTCGATTTTCATTTACATTTCCAACAAAAGCAATTTAAGTTTATTTACTGTATATAAATTGCTTTACATTCTAAGTACAATTTTAATTATAGCTTCAAATCATTTCGAGCTATCAGTGCCACACTTTGAGAGCACATTTAATGAGCGTTCAAGCAGAAATTACTAAATTGTTTTGATTGATTGAATCTATAATCAGTGGAGGATCAATAATTCGGAATTGGGGAGATTGTTTTGGTAAATTATAGCAAAATATTAAACACTGAATATATTTTGGGATACAAATAATTGTTTTAACGAATACTTGCAAATCTGTTGAACCAATATTCTTTTATTTAATGCAGAGTAAAATTCAAACCGAAAATCATCTCAAATTCAGAGCAAAAATCAGACCAAAATTTACAAATTCAGAGCAAAAATAAAAATAAAATCCAAACCAATATTTAGACCAAAATCAATCTAAAATTCAAAACAAACTCCAAATCAGAGTTCAGACCAAATTAAGAACAGTAATCAAAGCAAAGTTAAGAGCAAAACTCATGTCAAATTCAGAGAAAAAATCAGATCAAAATTTAAATCAAACTAAACCCAAAATTTACATAAAACTAAGATCAAACTTCAGACCAAAACGGCCAAAACAAAATTCATACCAACTTCAAAGTAAAAATCAGATCAAAACTCAGAATAAATTCAGACCAAATTTATGCCAACAACCAGAGAAATATTTATATCGAAATTCAGACCAAAAACATTACAGGGAAATTTAGGTTAAAATCAGACAAAACACAAACCAAATTCGGATGAAATTTAAAGCTAAATTCAGACCAAAAAACGATCAGTATTCAACCCAATTCCAGACCAAAAGTAAAATCAAAACTCAGTCTGAATTCAAACCAAAATCCAAATCAAATGTAAACCAAAATCCAGATACAACTCAAAACTAAAATTAGAACAAAATTCAGACCAATAGTCAAACCAAAAATCAGGTCAAAACTCAGGTCGAATTTAGAGGACAAATTAAACCAAAACTCCTGCCAAATTCAGACTGAAATCCAAACGAAATTTAAAGCAAAAATCGAATAAAAATTCAGGATAAGAACTCAAACTAAATTCAAACCATAAATCGGATCAAAAGAAAAAAGACCAAGTACAGATTAAAAATCAGATAAAAATTATGAACAAAAATTATACCAAAACTCAGACGGAAATATTTATCAAGCTATCCAAAGCAGCATTTCTGAAACACAAAACGCTGTTGATGATATTCATAAACTTTCGTCTAACTCAGAAAATTTGGCTTGCGCACAAACATTGCTCTCTCAAATAATCAAGATATCAGAGACCGAGCAGCAATCTTTACAGGACATTGCACCCTAAACTGACCAGGGTTCGTTCTGTAGCCTCTTTCTAGAGATGACTGCACTTAAAAATATAAGACTCAAAACTTTTAGAAAAGGATCTATCCCGATGCAACATCTTCTTAGGAGTTTAGGCCGTTTTAGCTTTATTAGTTCAATAATTCTATCTGTAATAAAAAAATCTAAATTCTTAACTTTCCATTGCGCATAATAAACGAAAGGTTTTTATTCTCCTAGACCCTCTCTCTACTCTGTGTGTATAATGAGTTTTACCAGTGTTAATAGCGCGCCATGCTTACAAACATTAATTTTATTTCTACTATAAATAAAAAAAGACTTAATGATTTCTGCTTGAACCTTCATAATACATTCAATCATAGATTCAAACATCTTAAAATAAAAAATACCTTAAAAATTTTCAGCTTAGTGTACTATTGCGTGGACCCATCGACATATCATAAAATCTGTTATACGACTTTAAAGTAAAATTTTAAAATGAAAAAAAGTAAACAAAAATATTTAATACATATCTATAGCTAGATGTTGTTAACGTTACAACTGTCGACTTATGTTCGTGTTACATTCCTGGTTTGAAAAAGACCTTTTCTGTATGCTGCTAATCCTTAAAAGCTGATAAACTTTAGCAAAGGAATAAAAACAACATTCGCTATTGATTTTTCCGCAATAAACAAAAATTTAAAAGTTTGTTTCTTTTTTGGCATATTTTTCTATTTCTTTTTTTTTTGTTTTTTTTTTGAAAAATTATTATCTTTCGATTTTTTGTTTTCGTAACTTTTTTTCCTCAATACATTCATGTATAAAGTACATACTTTTTTCTTCATTTCTTTATTTATTTGTACCCGTTTATTACATATATATAGTACTACATACTTACTTTTATGAGTTGACTTGGTGGAAAATTCGTAAAACTTTTTTTTCTTGTTTTGTTTTTTCTTAGATGCTTTAAATATATGAATAAAAAATATTTATTTAGAAAGGTAAAGTTTTTTGAGGAAGATATCGCAAACAATCCACTCGAGAGTTATCCGAATTTAGAGAAAAATGAAAAAGAAAAATAAAATAAAAAACTTTTAACATATTTGTTTTTCTCTGTTGAGAATTTGAGATGGGATAAAAAGTTACTCGCAATATTTTTATTGAATATATGTTTACAAGGATTTATTTGTTAATTTTATATCTTAACAATTATATCCGCATATTGTTTTTAACACTATGCCCTTTTCGAGTAACGATGACAGAGGAGATAAATATTTAATAGGTTGAAGATTAAAGGTTAAAGTATCAAATTTTAGCATCCTTGAATGGCATAATGCCACATAGATTCTTACCACTTGTCTTTGGTTTCTAGTATTCATAAAATGCTTTTTACGTTGATACAGCTGCCAGACTACTACTACTACTTACTTACATTTTCAGATTTTCAAATTTGTGTAATTAATATTAACACAGTTGTTTGTAACGGCCATATGGCCTAGAATTAAGCATCGTAGCAGAGTCGATCTGGCTATGTCTATAGGTAGCCGCGATAGGGGTCAAGTTTAGTCGTGCAGAAAGTCGGCCTAGTTTGTACCTCCCCTTGGTTGGTTGGTGGTTCGAACTACGCATACAACTACGAATTGCGCATCTTTTTGATACGACATTCTTGATCGTTTTTTTTTCTTATTGGCCCAACAAGAAGATCATATATAGGTTTAGAAATTTTGTTAATTTCTTTGTGCATATTTTAAATAGTTTCCATAACGTATTTTATTATATAAAAGTAATGTGGGGAGTCCAAAGTTGCTCTTACTGCCCCCAATTTAGGACTAAAGAAGCTCTACTAATTTAGCAAAGGCCAGAACTGATTTTATATTATAGAAGAGAATCTTACGTCATTAAAAGAAAAAAAGAATTTCCAAAAAATTTTTTTTTGAACCGAGTGGGTCCTCCTATCTTGATTATGGGTAAGAAAAACGAAAAGCCCTTTCGCTTATCAGAGACTAGGAAATAGATTCTAATACTCGAACCATTAGATTTCGCAAAGGTCCAGCCGAGTCTGTAGGAAGGAACGGGACCAATGAACTGCTTCTAGCTAGTTCATAGGTGACCTCATTTCCAGTCATAGGTGCCAGGTACCCAGCAAAGCCTAACTTTGTTTACTTTTTCAAACATTTACCGCACACATGGTTAAAAGGAAAAACTCGCAATAGAAAATTTTTTCACGAATTTCTTTCTCGTTTTCTGAAAAATTTAAAATTTTTTGGTATGCCTTTTGTAGTTAGTGTACGATATACATATATGCATATACAATTAGAACTTATTTTTCTATCTTGCTTTTGTGTCGTTTTCGTTTCACAATTTTATTTTTTCCTTACACTCGCTTAAAAGGTTAAAAAGAATAAAAATCATATTTAGCAGATGTTGCCAAAATATTTCACCATTGTGTAATTGAAGAATAATGAAGCGAATGGCCGTTAAGCTGACAGCAAAGATTGCGAAATATTCGAGATTAGCTGAGATATGTAAATAACATTAGTACCTAATGGATTTTATGAATATGGTACAAGAAGATTGAAGAAGATTGATGTAAACTTAAAAAGGAAACCATAATCATATCTTTGAGAGTTTCAACCCAAAATACAAGAAATTTTGCTAACGTCTGGGTAGAGGGTATTTTGGAATGAATTTCAATTTGTTCTAAAATATTTAATGCAAATAGTAAAATGCAAATTCTTTCAGTTTTTGTGAAGTATATTCTTATTGAGATCCCTTCCTGGGTCAAGTCAAAATTGGGTGAGAGCATTTATAGATTATAAAAATTCGAGGAAACATTTTCGTCCTGACTTGCTTCTTATGTTTTAAACATATAAATATTTAACATAGATAATTTTATGGAAATTTTCATAAAATCAGAGCTGTAAAAGATTGCAGTCTTCTTCAGTTTGAAGTCAACTGACTTCTAAAAAAAATGATTGCAGTAATCCAGTCTTTTTGTGAATGCGGAATTAAGTCACATATTGAAGTCAATGACTTCATTTTTGAAGTAAATTTTTTGAAGTCACGAATGATAAGTCTCTTATTTGCAGTCCTAATCTCAACAAAATATTAATTGACTTGAAGTCATTCATTTTGAACTCATTTAAGGTCAATTTAAGTCATTGGAAGTCAATTGAAGTCATTTGAAGTCAATTGACTTCAATTTATTTCAATGAAGTCAATTGACTTCACCTATATAACGCTATATAACAAAGTGTTGTGCACGTGAAACTAACATTTGTAAACTAGTGTAATCAAAATGCAATGTTATTTTTGTTTTTAAAATTGTGCCGTTAAAACTTAATAAATACATTACACTATCGTCGGCAATTGAAATTTAGAATAGAGATGGGCACATGACGTAATTTTCGTGAGAAAGCGAGAATCGAAAAATCACCATGATGACCTTTTGTGAGTGTTAGTAAAAAATAAAGACACGCGAGTACATTCGTGAACGTGACATGATTTTCACGTGAGCAAGCTAGAGCGCGATTTAATTTTTATAATTCCCACGTGAACATGTGTGAGCGCGATATAATTTTCACGTAAAAATGCGTGAACAATAATTTCTTTTATTCATGTTGCCATATTATTTGTATATGTGTGTACCAAAATTTACATATTTTAGAATAAAAAGACAGCGTGCGTAAGCATGCGTGAAATATTTGGAAAATATCAACGTTCGTGAACATTCGTGAATTTTTTAAAAATGTTAGCGTGCGTGAACATGCGTGAGCATTAGTCAAAAAGTATTCACGCGCCCATCGCTAGTAAAAAATATTGGAAGATTTTGGAAATACATTAAATCCCTCCAATCCGCAATTTTAAGATCCACTAGTGATTCGAAAAATAAATCGAAATTTGTATGACTAAATATATGCCTTACAAAGTGTAACCACAGAATACTTTCTCTGGAAAAAAATAGTTATCATTACATAAAATTAATCTTAAGCAATTGTTTTGGGAACAGAACTGTTTTTGAATAAGTAAACAGTTTTTTGAATATATCTAAGTCTTGAATTTTGAAGAACATATGGATATTTGAAATGGCAATAAGTAGTTTATTAAATGTTTCTAAATATGTATGCTGTAATCGGTTTAATAACTTATAAATAAGATTTGTTATTACGGTAATTGAGTATGTAATAAATAGATAAGCGTACAGTACTTTTCGCTTATAACGAACTTCAAGGGACCAGCAAAAATTGTTTGTGTTAACTGAAATAATGAAAGATACATGAAAAATGAGATAATTTTAGTTAATAGTTTTGAATTCTAAACTAATTATTTAGAACCAAAAATTTGTATTAAGCGATTTAAGCGTTCGGTTAAACTGTACAAAGTAATATAGAACCTAAATTGGTATTTTCCAATTGGTTTTCTTTAACGAAGAGTTAGTTTAAAAATAATTCGTTATTAGCGAAAATTACTGTATATTGTAATTCTAAAATTTGAACACACTATCTTTAAAATTCGTAAATAATTTTGTTTATATATTTTTTTTTTGTATTTAAAATTTTATTATTTGAAACTAAATTCTAAATTCACCAACCAAAACCAAAAATTTTCTAACTCACAGATGGCGTTTTCATTTCTCTTACGGTGTCTGACACCATCAAAATGCTCAAATTCTTAAACGAAGGGTATGCAAAATAAAAAATAATACAACAAAAAGTCGAAAATGTAAAACTGTGTACCTAAATATATGAGTGTGTGTGTGTGTCTATGTATCCTTTCTTTTTACTTATACAAACTAAATTACTATCACCATATACATATATATAAATATACATATTTTACTAATATAATTACCTACTTATTTATATATCATTATAAAACTTTGCTATACATGTTTATTTTATTCTTTCTCTTGATGTGTATCGATGTGAAAATATCTAACCCAGTCTTAATAGCCCCCGTCTATATGTCTATTATATTAATCACTTAAATGAAATACTGATAGCAAAAGCCTCAATAATTTGTTGTTTTTGTTCCAGTCTTGCTGTCCATATACGCTCATAAATTGTCGCGTTAGCGCTGGCGGTGACTTAGCGCCATATATAAATTCTTCTGCATCTACCGAAATACATATGAACATAATCAGGGCACGACAATATGCCACATCATCCTCAAATCAATTACAGCCGCTGTATGAACATAACTAAAAACCAATAAAACTGAACAAACCTTAACTAAAAACTATACCTAAAACTAAAGAGCTCGAAAACGCTAACAATAAAAACATTTTAGTATATACTTATTTAAAAGAAAAACAAAATATATAGATATATATTTATTTAAAACAAAAAGAAAATCCCAAAAAAAATAAAATGCATATGAATATGAGAAATAAATAAATAATAAATACCACGACAATCCCACAGAATAAATGAAGCCTTGCAAAAGTAGTGACAAAACAAAAAACAAAAAATAAAGAAAATTAAACAATAAACACACTCAAAAAATAACAAGAACTTATTGAAAAACAAACAGTTTACACTAGTAAAAATAAATAGTAAAATAAAAAAAAAAAAAAGAAAAGATTACATATAAACAATGAAATATACGAGCATCTATCCAAGATGCAAAACATATCCTTTTGGTTAGCGAAGTTACCATCAGCAAAAAGTAGTTCAAATTAGAATTTGTTGTTCCAAAATTTGTTGAAATTGTTACATTTTTGTTTTCTTATTTTAAATCAATTTAAGTTAGTTGCAATAAGTAATCTCGAAACAAAAATGAAGCCAAAGTAATATTAAAATAGTAGCAAAAGAAAAACAAAAATTAAAAGAAAATGCACAGTACTATACAAAAAGTATAGAAATCTAAAAACTGAAAAAAGTCGTATGTAGAATATTATAGAAATTAACTAATTTAAAAGCCATAACTTATATATGTACTAGTTTGTATGTATGGTAGGTATGATCTGCTGCTATAAAAAAGATCAATGGGAAATGAGGTTAAGTGTGTATTTTTTCAGTTTCATTGTAGAATTTCATTGGTCTCAGAGATTATACTAGTGTTCACGTGAAGGATGAATTCATGTACCTAAGAGCGAATTTTTGAATTACAAGAAATGCGTGTCTTTCTTTGGCAGGTCTAATAATATTGCCTCAGACCAAACCAACTTAATAAAAATCGAAAGAAATAGAAGTTTTATTTTGATTTCATTACTATGATACTTTAGAGTTTAGATCTCTTGAGACTTCCTGTGTTTCAATTTCTATTTTTCCTTTCAAAACTTAAAATCAGAATGAATCTAATGAGTCTTTTAATGCACGTTAGCTCATTGAATACTTAGGACGAATGGAAGGTATCTGTAATATAATGTATATAATTTTTAGTCTTGGAGATTGTCGATCGCCAGCCAAGAAGTTGTGCCATGTAGAAATAAATTTATTCCCTATTTTTTGTTTTGTTTTTCGATTGCTTTCTTGAAACACAATTTAATTTTTATTTATTGCTGTTTTAGCTAAGTCGGCTTTCTATAGAAGTCTCCTTTATAAATGTCATTCGCCGTTAACCTTCCCAGAGATTCTGTCCTCATATGAGCAAAATATTTGTTTAAAAAATTGCATATAATCAATTTTCATCGTATTTGGATTAAAATCTTTTCGATTCAAAGCTTAAACATTTTTCTCTTGTTCCACACAAATTCATGCATTTTGAATGTCTTTTGCCGACATTGTGAATGCAAACGTAAATTAAAGTCCATATTTGTAGGATAAAGCGAAAAATTGCGATTTTAAAACATTTTGTTTAAGTAATTTTCCCCAACAAATCTCAGAGCCTGAAACAGTTTCTCGCGACATAACAACCACAATTGAGAGCTGTCGTGAGATTATGGCTTGCGAATGTACCTTCCAAAAACTAAACAACATAAATTGACAAGCAAATGAGAGCAAGATATCTAAAATTAAGACACAACAAAATTTTCAGATATCACTTACCGTTGCTGCACTCTCAAATCTAGCGACAGCAACTGAAAAAATTTAAATTTGTATAAAGTACTTGTGACCATTGTAGCTTTCTTGCATTATTTTAAATCAAATTCTTAGATCACAATAATGACAGTTATGTAAGTTTAAACAGACTGAAAGTGCATTTTTCATATGCTGGTAAAAAGTACTGAGAAATAAAAATATGCCTCCAGTTTGTTTCAACTCATAATGCTATTACACGCTGCATGGCCATGCAGCACTTTGTTGTTTGCATGTCGAGTTTGCTGATGGGAGAAGTGAAAGGCAAAATTAGCAAATGTGCATGCTTTTCCTGTGTATACAACTTGATGAAATACAACACCATGCTATAAGATATTCTCTCTCTCTCTCTCTCATTGGAAATTTTTTTAATTTTCAAAAGTACCAATATCTTTGAGACAAACTGTTCCGATAAGAAATTTCGTAGTTTAAAAGTATAAAAACCCCTTATGCTCATTTAACCATGTTCATTTAGTAGCAGTACCCTACCACTCTCTGTATGGATGTTATTTTTAAAAGTATTTAGTTTATATTCTCGTATTAGTACAATATTAATTAATTTAAACGGACAAAAAGAAAAAATAAAATTAATAATATTTAATAATATATAAATATGCACTTAAATGTTTTCTCAATCTGCTAGACAATCTCAATGTGTTTGTTTTAGAAACAAAAAAGAAAAGAAAATATATATAACTAAATAGATATATATTTTAAATATTTTTCTGCTCTATATACTTATCTACTTGAGTACTTGCGAAAAACAAAAAGAATAAAATTCAAATGTAAATGTAATATAGTGTATCTAGTGGAATGGATTTAATGAAGGTATGGAAATACATATAGGTATTTCAAATATATGTACAGATATGATAATAGTGTGCTTAGAAATATGATACTTGTGTATGTAGTTTAGCATCTCTATATGCATAATTATTACTAAGCTGTAGTTTTATTTATTTTCAAATAAATTGCAGAGATTGTACTCTTTTTAAGCAAAAGTAAAAACGATTCCAAATAGCTCAGCTTAGCTCAATCACTTTTCTAATACTTGATGGTAAAATTTTCAGATGAAATGGCAAATATGTAGACTAAGACGAGTTTTTTTCTGTAATATGCCATGGGAGGCAGTTATCTTTTTTCGAAAAAATAAATTCTTTGAGAAGGTATAGACATGTTTTCTAAATATGTATCCTCGAATAATGCCAAAAATGTTACAGTTTTCTCCTTGTCTCCAAAAATGGGGTAAGTAAGTTAACTTCTGTTTCATTTATTTTCTTTCGTTGAATTTTTTTGTTTATCATATGGAGCTATTGATGGATCAAACCTTTGTTTTTTTGGATTTTGCCTTGTATTTAATTGCACTAATATTTTTTTCTTGTTTCACAGAATTTCGTTAAAATACAAAAGAAAAGTAAAAAAGTGAAATACGCGGACCGAAAACATTTTGTTTTGGTGGCTAAAATATATCTACAAATTTTTAAGTAATTTTCCTGACAGAAATTTGTTATTATACTATTTAAAAAAAAAAAAACCATTTCTAGTTTTTTCTTGTACAAGCAAACGCAACATTTTGGAGCTGATAAAATGTTACCATTTAAGGAGAAAATAAAACAATTGGAAGATGACGAGGGAAATATTCAGTAAGTCTCTTCTATTTTCTATTGATTTTTTTAGACGAAGTTTTATAGTTTCCCAAAAAATTATTAAAAATATTTTTAAAAACCATTAAAGGGTTCTGCTATGCATGTCAAATGTATTTTAAGGGCATTATTTAAATATTTTAAGCTAAATTTTGGAAAAATTATTTTTTTTTTTTTAAATGGTCGAAGTTATTAAAATTCTGATTTTAAACTTTTACTTCTGGTTTGGTGCATAAAAAATTCTAATTTCCGGTCTGATTCCATAATTAAAAAGAACAGTAAATTTCCTATTTAAGTTACCATGTTCAATATTTTATTGTAAATTTCTTTAATTCTAAAAATTACTTCCAAAAAATCCATATTTCAATTATGTCAATTCTTTAAAAACCCATAACTACACAAATAAACTTCATAAAAAAAAAAAAAAAATTGTGTGTCCACATTCATATCTTCTAGAGGATCCGAATTTCAACGAATTTCAGAACGTCACTTTTTTTCGCTGTTTGCTTCATATGAAATACCTCATATTCAACTATTAAAATATAATAAAATATAATCGTTTTCGATTCTCCTTCTATAAAACTATTCCAGATAATAATTTTCAAAAAGTCTAGAGACTATACTCTTACATTTAAGATACATAGGATAATTTCGGGAGAGATGGAACGACAGGAGAGATGGAACCCTTACTCTTGAACCACTTGGAGCCCTCTCTCTTGAAGTTGCTAATCAACTATTACGAGTTTAGCTATGCGAATGTCGATTCATACAAGAGCAAATAAAAGGCGTGCTTTTGTCAATCGCAAACTAGAAAATCAACTTTTTCGCGATCGCTCATTCGAGGAAGCGCTTTGAGAGACAAAATTTTTCTCACACTATTTGTCATCATTTAATCGCTTTGGAATGCCGCTCGGGCGTACTTTGAAGCCTGGGAATGTATATTTGATTTTTGTTGAATTTTTAATTTTCTCCTTACAAATGGGTAAGATGGAATAGTCGCGATCTTACAAATATATCGTTTTCTTCGATATTACACTGAGAAAAATCGTAGTTGTTTTATAAACAATCCCATAAAATGTGAAAAAAAAATTTTATTTTACTTTTTCGATGAAATCGTATTTATTATGGCTTCGTGTAAAAAAATACGAAGTCAAAAAATTTTACAGGGATCTACATGGATATTAGTTATAACTGGTATCCCTAAGTACCGTTGGGTCAGGGAGAAGCAAAAACTAAGAAATTATATGAGTTATAGCATACTTTAATGTAACTATGGCTTAAAATCATACAAATATTTTACTTAAAGATTATATGAGCCGATAACAGCAATGGTACTTTTAAATACCGCCCGTCGACAAAGGATTATGATTAACTATCTGATTTGCAGTATTTAGATCTTATGTATCAGTTTCGAAGCATATTTTTCTCATTATATGGGGATAAAAGGCATTCCATAAACTTTTTTTTTTAATTCGGAAAAAAATGATAAAATGATTAAATACTGCAACCGCTTCGCAAACTTGTAAGCAACGTTTCAAATTAAAGATTGCTTTATTACACTGACTATTTTTGCAATTTCCTTTAAATTTGTGATGATTTAAATAAAAGGTTTCCATTTCTCCCGGAATTACCCTAATTATGTAATAATATTTTCCAATAAATTTTTTATATTTTTAATAGTTTTTTATAAAAACGGATTTTTTGCAAACTTCAAACATGTGCCAAGTACTTTCAAGACCGGCTAGGATTTAAGAGGGGAAATACATCCAAAGGTTTTGAAAAATCCATTTCATGGAAAGAAGTTGAAAATACAATTGATGAGCTTATTTGCTATATATAATTGATATTTCTCAATAAGAATAAATCGTCTGAATTTAAACAAAAATTTTTTTAACTAGACCATTGGAAATGCAATATCTTAGAAGTACGACCTGGAAAAAGGAAGAAGTTCGAAATATTAAGTAAGTTACCGGCGCGCCAGCCGCGATTGTATTTCGAAGTAAGCGGACAAGATACACGTAATCGCTGAGGGTGATATTTTTAATTTCTATGGTATTTTTTCGGTTTCCATTGAACTTAAATGGCACTGTATCTACCGAGATAGTAAGTTTGAATATCAGTCAATTTTCACTCAGCTAAATTTTAAACTCGTTTTTCTAAAACCAAAAGTTTTCAAATGACGTGGAGTTTCATTCGAAAACTACTGAACCGATATTGACAGTAGGTCAATAAATGCCATCAGCTTCAAAGAAAGAAAGATTAATTAGAATATTAGCTAAAACGACCACGTTGTTAAGTCTCTTCTTCGTTATATTGTTATTCACAATGAAACTGCTCAGCAGCTAGAGGTGAAACATTTTGATGGATCCCAGTCATTGCGATTAATCGTTTCAGTTTTTACTCTTCATAAGAAAATTTAATGATGATTTTAATTTATTTTCACCGGCAAACATTTCTAAGTTTTTCCTTTTTTTGTTTTTGGCCAAACTGTATTGCTTCTTCTTTCACTTATGGCAGTACACAATAGAATTTGAGGTAGTTAAACAACTTGTTAAGTATACAAAACAGCTATAATTATACGTGTTATCTCTTCGGCTTTGTTGTTGTTTTCCCATACAATTATAGCTGCTAGTTATGATTTATAACTAGAAGCAAGTGGCGAATAAAACGCAGCTATTATTAACCAATACTTACAAAATATGGACGAATTTACGCATCATTGAAGATGTTGACCGATTTAAAATGGTTCCTTAAAATTTTTTATTTGTTTAATTGGTAAAACTTTTTTAAAATTTACTTTTTTCCAATATTCGAAATCCATATTGAAACTTTATCTTAAAACATTAAAAATTTGTCGGGGCTTGGGTTGTTTCAGATGAAAAAAGCAGGAGCTGTGTTGCACACCATTTTTACATAAGAGTTTAAAGTTCAAAAAAATTAAAAATTTGTACTTAAAAATGTGGTAAAATAAATGATAGTTTCAAAATCATGACCTCATTCTTTCTATCCGAAAAAAGATTAGAGATCCCCACACTTAATGGACCACACCAATTTTCACCGGTATTTCTAGGTACATATGGTTTATCCCATGTGTGAAAGCTTTTGTGCCACCGTAAAATTTATTTAGGAAAAAGTTATTTTCTGGGAATTATTTACTTCTTTATCTTCAAAAATCTAAAACAATAGCATTGGTTTGACCTAGGGTTAGTTTATGAGTGAGTTACTCACTCCTTTATCTTCATATGTATGTAAATGACACAATTAAGTTAAGTTTCTGTCTTAGATCGTTTCAGAACCAAGAATTATTCCCATTATTCCCATCTTGCATGATTAACGTTTAAGGGAAAATTGAGTGATTTGATCTTGAATTGATTTTAATATTTCACCAACACTACTTCAATATAAACTTTTCAACGTTTAAAGAGAAATACTTGAATTTTATTATAATTTATACTCTTTGCAAATTTCAAAAACTAAAACCACTTTTTTTTTACTTTTTCTTCTGGGAAATAGTTATGACTACCACACTTAAGTTTTGAGTAGCATTTTTGTTTTTATTAAAGTATTTATACTATATTTCTCTTAAAATTCCATAAACTGATATCTACTTCCATATACATATGTAAATGTATATGCAAAAACTACAATATCATTGCTTAGGTATGTACTATATGTTATTTATATTGTTGGTTTTTGTGTTTAATTGCTACACATTTTTATATTGTTGTTGAATGTTAAACAAAAACAAAAAATAATATAAAGAAATAACCACAAATGAAAAAGATACGCTTACATACAGAAATAAACAAACAACCGATAGACAAATATTCAAATAACAACAAAAAGCAAACGCATACAAGCATATGATAATATAGAAATAAATAAAAAATGCTAATGGAACCAAAAACAAAAAAGCAGAAAACATTCTAAAAAAGAGAGAAAACCGAATAAAAATTTATAAAATATAAAAATGTGACAACATTGAAAGAAAAAACCGAAAAAAAGAAAACACAAAAAAAAAAAAGACATAAAATAAACAAAAACAATAACAATATATGTTTGAATATATTTTCAATAGCAACCATAAACAAAAACAAATGACACAAATGCATGCATGCAAACAGGTGTACATACATAAATAAAAAGTATGTTCATAAGTATTTTAGTTAAACCCATATTTACTATATAAATAATATATATTTTAATGACTGATTAAATTAATTTTTATTAAAAACAACTACCAAAAATTGAAAAGTTTTATAAAAAATGTAAGTACATATAAATATAATGTATAAAAAAACAAAGATAAATAAATGTGCAAACAAGTATTAAATAAAAACAATAAGAAAAAATCATCTGAATGTCCAATAGTCTAAAAAATAGTTGTAAAAAATTAAAAATAAACAACAAACCTCCCTCAAAAAAAAAAGAAAAAAAAAAGAAAATACGTTACTTAATGTTAAAAAAGTTTAAAAAATTTATTATATGTAAAAAAAAAAATATTTACATACATATATAACAAAAAAAAAAAAAGAAAACAAAATAAAGAAATGCGAATTTATGCTTTTACAAAATATTTTTTTTTTTTATTTATTTTACAAGATGAAAATTACATAAAACATATATACACAAAGAAAACAGCAAACAATAAATCTATTAAAATAAATGTTGCTTACTTATACAAAAAAAAAAAAAATTTACCCAAAGTGTCCAGTAAACAAAAAACAAATATGCAATAAAAAATAGTAGTAACATTAAACTTCTTGAATTTAGTCAAAAAATTGCTAATTATGTTTGAAATGAGCTCAACGCATTTGCACAGTTTAAAAGAAAAAGAATGAAATTTATGAGAAAAATTAATTTGTATATTCTGTATTCTTGTAAATTTTTTAAAAATAATTTTTAACATTCAAACAAAAAATCAGTTTTTAAAAAATATTTGGCCTGTGGTTTTTAGCTTTTTTTAGTGTACAGATAAAAGATTTTATTTCCATTTTATTTGATTTATGTAAATTTAGTCCTTTTAAAGATTTCGATACAAAATAAATAACATCTTAGTTAGTTTTTTCACTCAAAATGATTGCTGGGTTCAGACTCTTTTATTAAACTCTTCACGGAACATTTTCCCCAATGTATTGTATTTATTAACACTTTATTCCTGAGCTCAATTAGAATCTGCTTTAAAAAACTTATTATTTTTTTGTATTGTACTATGCTGTCGTTTTTTCTCTTATATATTAAATCATGTTATAATCAGTGATGAAACAAAATTACCATACCAGAGTTTCGCTTTCAGGTTCTCAAAAATCTTTGGACTTTACATTTTAATTGTTTTATTTTTCTTTCAAGATAACTCAAAGCATCTACTACATGATATTTAATTAACTTTTCTAAGGAGTTTATTATTTTGTAAATACAAATGCATTATAACTACTAAAACATAAATTATTCACAAGTTACTATGCTGCATACAATTATGTTGGATAGTCCATTTTATTAAATCAATTTTTCTTTTAAAATACCAAAGCTATACAGGATAAATATTGATTTTCTGTTTCTTAAAGGGTTTTTCTTTTTTTCTTCTCGTAGTACAAGCAAAGGATAATGTAATAAAAATTCGTATTTAATGTGATTTCAATTAGCATTCATTGCCTGCTTTCGTAATGAAGTTAAAACGAAAGTTTATATTAGTATAATTAAAATACTAATTACATAAAATTTCAAAGTGATTTAGCTCATTTCTAATGGGTTTTTATTCCATTTAACAATAGACTTTAATTTAATACAAATTAACCTCCCTTTCCGATAATTATCTCAACTACTAATCAACCGTTGATTCTGAAAAAAAAGACGAAGAGCCATTTCTGGTTTTAACATTAGCTATTATCTGAACAACAAGAAGAGCCTTGCAGAACATGAAAAAGCTGAGGTATCGTACGTGTCAGTGTTCAGATTTGGCAAGCATAAGGATTATCTATTTCTGACGAAAATGCCTTGTGAGAAATGTACAAAATTACTCATTAGGATATGCTGGATGTAATTAAATATGTCGATGGATCTGAAAAAAAAATATTACCAAAAAGTTAAAACCCCGAAATTACTGTAATGAAATTTATTTTATAACATTTGAAAAAATCACCAAATATGTTTAACTTTTCATAAAGAACAACTTAGCCTCAGACAACCGCCTCCTGCTCTTGAAATTTATAAACCTACGATTGATTGAAAAAACTGTGACTGACGTGCCGGGCTATAACTTACTTTCTATGGCAAGAATGTTCATTGTTCGTTCAGTATTACACTACGGTCATTTTCATGTTAGCAAAACAGTGGTATTTGAGGGTCTGTGTCTAAAATTTTTCTAACAGAAGCTCCTCGCTTGATTGTATGCCCGTCCTTGCGCAAATAACTATTTTTGCCTTCATTTTTTAATTACATTATTAATTGTAATAGTAAACACGTGTTTAGATCCATATATGAACCCAATAAAGCTGAAAAAGATCACAAGAAAAAATTCTTAAAATCGAATGTTTGCGAATGTTGTGCGATTTCGAATAGAAAGCTTATATCTAGATTAAAAAATCAGCATAAAACAAGTGTTACTTAATCTAGAATGATCAATTATAATCATATTTTAATCATTGTCAATTTAATTTTTTCCGTCAGTGGCTTAGCACTGCCCAAACCCCAAACGTTACGTTTTCCCAACGCTCCACACTTAATGCGTTAAACGAATCCACTTAAACGGAGTTAAACTCTCAAAATTTGGTTGTGTTTCTTCATTATTTTATGCAAATACACAAGCAAAATTGAACCATATCTCCTGTTTTCGAACATAATTGGGACATATAATCTCAGTAGGAGTGAAAGAGATAAGTCCGTCAACTACGGCGAATTTACAACTCCGTTTTTTCACCGTTTCTATGACCCCGTTTTTATTTCATTAATAGACTAGGCGCCGTTTTAATTCCATAAAGAACTTGAAAAATCAATAACTAAGAAAGAGTTTCGTTTTTTGTTTGTGAAATTCAGTTGTCAATACGATATAACTACACTGAAACGGACCGGCTGTTTTGTGGATTGTGGTCTGATTTGATGTTCCAAATCATCCATGTACCGTAAACAAATCCAGAAACAGGCTCGTTTACGAACCCTAAATCGGGTAAATAAACTTGCAAACAATTATATTTTAACTTTGGTTCTGACCTCTACTCTATAAACATAGTCTATGTTAAAATTTCAACTACAAAAAACTACACCGATTTCGATTAACTATTTCCTTTGTAATTTCAATTTCATATTTTTGTATGCAAGAATGCAGTATATGCAAATTACAAATGCAAGCAAACAAAGCAAATAAATCAACTATTATAACTACATGTGTACTTACTTGAGCGGCACTGTTTTGTTTGTATGTATCATGTATATGAAATGAAATAAAACTACTAATTTTACATATTAGAAAAAAAAAATATTTAATGCATATAGCATATATTTATTTTATTTAAAAAGTAAAAAGTAACTAACTTGAACGTATATTTTCTCGTCAATTCAGGAATTGAAGCATATGTAATTTGAAATTTTCAGAGAAGAACAAATACAAAATAAAAGATTTAAATGTTAACACTAAAATGTTTCCACATACATACATAATTAAATATATTTAAATATGTATATTTAATGCATATATGTAAATGAAAAAAATTGTAATTATAATATCATAATTATAATCAGTATACATATAAATAAAAGTAATTGTAATAATAACTAAAAAAAATTAAAATAAATAGTAAATTGAAATCCTTTGAATGAATCCTTAATAGAAGATTTCAAAATTTCAACTCAGCTCAATTCACTGTAAGATACGCGTATGAGTGCATGCGTGTGCGTATGTGAGTGTGCATATGTGACTATTATATGCTCTCGCTCTTTTTAGCGCTCACTCTCCCGCGCTCACTCGTTTATTCACGAAGATTTGTGTGTCATTGTGAATTGTGACTATAGGTATCTCGGAATCTTTTCTGTATTAACTGATATGCATTGTAGACTCTGTTGTTATTAATTATTGTTTTATTGTGTAAGAAAAAGAAAAAATAAGAAAAAAGAATAGAAAAGAATTCAGAAAAGAGAGAGAGCAAAATGCATGAAAAGAGTAAAAAAAAAAAATAAAATAAAAGAGTAATTAATTAATAAGTGAAATTGCTGTAGTTTCATTTTCTCCAACTTACTTTTCTTTTGCAGCTTTAAAAGATTTCTTTCTCGGGTTTTTACATGTGGCATCCTCTGCAGTATTGGTATTGGGTAAGTCATTCGGTGATATCATTGTCATATTATCTGTACATTAATTGAAAAATGATGTGTAAGTCATACATACGACGTGAATGTAATAAATAGCATTTAATTTTCATTTCAATAACTCACCAGGATGGCAAAAGAACGCAATTGAATGACGTCCGCGTGAGCGTATATGCTCTTGTTCAGGTATAACAACACGATGTTCCTGCAATAATTTCCAATTAAATCAAGTTTACATTACTACAACAACAGAGTTTTATATGTTGGTACACCTACCAATGCAGGATAACGCTCCTGTGTCCATATTGATAATATCTCACCGCAATTAATAAAAATGGCGCCCGGCAAATGACCAACACGATACCATTTCTCGCTGCCAGGTAATTTCACCTCAAGGCCACCCTCTGAATCTTGTGCCAATAGCGTAAATGTACCATAATCTGTATGTGCACCACAACGTATGACATTACCATTTGGCAGTTGACGTTCGGAACATGCAGCCAATTCACCATTACCATTCAAGGTACTGCTATCCAATTCACTCCACTCTTCACGTGGATTACGCTCTGGACGAAAATCTGGTGTTCCGGATAAGCAACGTTGATAACTGTAGATACAGCTACCCTTAATGTAGTCACTTTTGTCTTCCTTATCCTCAATAATGGGCGGATAATATAATAAACGTAGTGTTGATTCATTGTCATGATCTCCCGACAACATATGTGAGTGTTTTTCAATGAAAAATGTTTGTGGTATATCCAGAGAAGTAGCCAAGGCTTGGAGAACAAAACCAGCTAATGCTTTGAAATCAGTAGCTAGCGCAGATATATGATCAGCAAAACCGGGTAAAGGTTCCTCGGGTAGATTTTTTGCATTCAATGTACAGATATTGAAGGCATGACGCAACTCTGGTGTTTTACGATTGAAACGATCAACACCCGGACTAACATAACCATGATTCTCATCGCCAGTGCGTAGATACAGCTGTTTTACTTCGGTAGATAAATCAACAAAATCATCCAAATGATCCCAAGCGGTTTTTAACTATTAAAACAAAATAAAAAAAAAACAAAAATATTCAACAAATGTAAGTAAGAAACTCGTTATATACTTATGCAAAATTAATATTTACCTTTTCATCTGATATGCCATGATTTACCAACAGTGCCATCCCCTTCTCTGATAATGCTTTCTGTAATTGATGGCCCACACGATTTACTACTGATTTGACGGGACATTCTTCGGTACCTACAAATCAAAAAAATAAACAAAAAAATATTCGTATTAATTAAATTCACTGAACATATTGTCACCTACTCGTATTAATTGATAATTCAAAATAATTCGCTTTTAAAGCCGCGTACTTATTAATCTAAATTATTTGTAATTACTGTTTAAACCATAAATCTTGTTTGCGCTTGTGAAGTAATTAAATTATTTATTCATTCATTCATAAAAATTAGTATTTTTTTTTTTAATTGACGAGCGTGAATGAGCCTAGCTACTACATATATAGTATATAGTCCAATAGCAAATTATAATCGCACAATCGCACATGAAAACTCTATTAATAATTCCATTAATTGTAAATTACCAATCAACCAAAAACAAAAAGCCAAAGTTATTTATAGCAACACAACAACTGCAAACAAAAAAAAAAACAAAAAACAAAAAAAACAACAACAACGTTAACCAATTTAAACAAAAATGGTAAAAACAAAGAGTAAAATGTAAATGAAATTGAAAAATGCAATAAATTTTCAATGAAAACGCGTCATTTAAAATTACAAGGAAAAACTCGAAACACTCGATAGTGACACGATAATACGATACGAAAGTACGTGCTTGTATATATAACTACATACGTATATACAATACAATAATAATAATCGTAAAATTAGTTCTCAATTGTATTATATTCATATATACAGTCAGACATACATACATATGTATATACATACATATATATGTACATACTTATATTAAATATCTTTGAGTATGGGAAGACACCAAAATTTATATCAAACTATCAATGGGCTTGTTAATAAACTGAAAAGCAATCAATACCACATGGAGGAGTACACTAAAAAGAATTTCATGCGAAATTATAATCAAGTTTTTAAATTAAAAAATAAAAAAAAGTAAATAGTAAATATACATAAACTTAATCAATTGCTTATTTAGGTTAAAATCATTAAAAACACGCTAACTATTTCTATTCTACTGATTATTTAGAGTAGGCTTACCATATTTTGTAGGTAGAAAAATAGTACACAAAAATTAGGCGTCCTAAACTCCTCGAAAAAACACCGCTATTTCTAAGTGAAATATTTTTTTCTAATAATTTAATTTTCTGGCATTTGGCAATCCTACTATTGATTAAATCAGAATCTGACACAATAATCCAGTCAAGATTTTGAAATAGGTATTTTAATCGTCTGCTCGATTTGTATTCATTCTGCTTGGAAAATTGAGATTCTCTTCTTTGTAAGGGCCAAACTTTGTGTATAATTCAGTGTCAATCTTGTTCTAATTAAGTCACCGATTTCCTTTTTATCTTCCGTAGTTGCTAAAATATTAGCGAAAATGTTTCAAATATTGACAAAATGGGTCTCAAAAGAGAATAAAGCTATGGAAGCTTGGAAACTCTATGTATTCCATTCAAATGACTTACCATTTTGAAAAACTTATTTCAAAATCTTTAAAATAAAATGTTAACTTTTCTGTGAAGCCAAGAAATAGTTAATCCTTTCTTGACCATAAGGAAACCAGAGAGATACCGCAAAAGCGAACCAAGATTCGTATTCTCTTGCCAAAATCTTTCATCAAAACAGAAGTTTTGCGCCCCTAAAGGTTTGAAATTTCATGGGTCACCAACGACCCTGTAGCTTTCAATGGGAATTTTTTACGAATTTTTTTTAGTATATTTTTACTAGATATTTTTTTAAAAATAGACAAAGTCTTTTACTATTAATTCTTTACTTAACCCTTTTTTGACTAAAAAAGAAATTAAAAGCAATAGAGCAAACCTAAGCCCGAAACGCTTTCGCTGATTCCCTATTTCATTGCAAAAAGGTTTTAAAATAGTTTTTAATAGCAAAACGTAACTTAAAAAATGGAAAATCATGTTTGAGTAAATAGTTTTTCCCATAACACAATGAAAATTTTGCGTCTGTGAAAAAATATTATCAAAAATGTAAGTTTAATGTTTAGTTTAGGTCACTCTGGTCAGCTAGGTAACAATTTCAAGAATTTTTTTTGAAAATAACTAAAGCGTAATCAATACTCTTTTCAATGAAAATTAATTTTATTAAAATCGATACAATAGTTTTTGGGAAATTTGGAAAACCCGAAAGGGTTAAAAGGGGATTCCAATTTTGGTGACCATAGGAACCTAATTATTTTTTTTTTACTGGTTTTGATATGTGTGTGCCAAGTTTGAAGTAAAAACTCAAAAAATCGACAGCGGTGCCTATACAGAACTTTTGAATTTGAAACTTTAAACGCGGTTTTCTCAAACACTTTTTTCGCGACTGGTTCACACGATATCTGAGAAACTACTGTATCAAATGTTTTCGAGGTTCGACATGTTGATAGGGCATTCCTTTATCATTCGATGAACCATAATCGGTACACGTAACATTTTTTATTTTATGCAATACAATAGGGCTGATTTTTCTTTTTCGAAAATCTCTTTTATTGACCAACTCAAGCCATTAGCTTGTGGTGAAATCCCTCGTTTTACTAAAGATATTATTTGATTGCAAGTTTTCAATACATTAATTTAGGATAAGTTAAGAAAATTATTTGAGCAGTTTAGACACTTGGCGGCCTGATAGGGTTCTTTGGCTGAAAAATACAGTTTATTTTCCAAAGTTCACTGAGCTTTAAATAAATTGGATTAGATCAAAGAGCGAAACTTATACTGTATCATCTAAGGTGATAGTGAAACTTGCCTCAATCGTGAAATAACTCAACGCTTCAACTCCAAATCACACATAAGCTATAAGATCAGGTAAAATTCCCTGAAGTTGTTATTCCCCGAACAAGTTTTCAAATTCATTTTCACGATCAATCCGTAATTTGATATGTTAACTGTAGAAAATTACAGAAAATAGAAACCAACATTGAAAATTTAAATATTTTCAATTCCGGTTAAAATATTACATAGATTCGGTAAATCAATTAACGTTCTCCATTAACTATAATTCAAATGTCAGCAATGGCATAAACCGGACAATACAGTCGGATTACTGCTTGCGATAGGCTAATCATCTACACAAACGGTATTTAAGAGATTAATAAAACTAGTTAAAAAATGCAAAATGTGTTGTGGAAAAAAATTTGATAGATTAAGTAAAAAAAATCAATAATAAATGGAATAAAATTGCGGTAAAAGTGCATAAAAAATCCAAACCTTCCAGTGTGTACTGCTTTTTGACACATCATCACAGAAAGAACGAACAATTCTGGAATTTATATAAACGATTGTTTGGAGAAGAGTCCCAATTCACTGGTGATGTTTGGCAAAGTCATTCTTTAACAGAGCTTGGGAATATTTCTCCGATAAATATCTCAGCTATTATGTTTATCACTCCAACATTAAAAGGTTTTTTGAAGGAGACTTAGGTAATCACCTACCTCAATTTTCCTCCACTTCATTTTTCTCATAATAAAAACTCGAATGTCAAGGAACGATACAACTTTATACTAAAATACACTTTTAATACAAAGTAAAAACGATTACAGTGAATAATTTAGTGGGAAAAAAACTAAACTACTATACCCACAGTATGGTAGTTTAGTTTTTTTTTTGTCTTGTTGTTTCAAAAATCAAATAAAACGAACATCTCTGACAGATTAAAGAGAAAAAAAAATAAATCTAGGAACTGCTAGTTCAAGTTATTATGTATAAACCCGGTTTCTTTGAAGTCATAGAAATCAAGTTATTTAACAGAATTAACGACCAGCTTGTTTAAACAAAAAACGCAAACCCCGTTTCTTGCAGTAGTTTAATCTAAGTAATTCTTCCTAATTTGATTACTCAGATATCGTAGAAATATAATAAATAAATAATGTAACATTTACTGAATACATGTCTTATCTAATTATAAACCCCAAGACGCTTGAAATGTGAACCTGAGAGACTCATCTTATCCGTAAAAGTTACTGCAGTAATTTACATAAACGTGATTGTTTCAAGTTTTTGTGATTTTAGAGAAATATGCTAAAGTTCTTAATAATTTCGATTTTATATTGCGCCATATCTAATTTCCCTTCACACCTTATTAACAAAACTCAACTGCAAATTACTCAACTTAAAAATATAATAAAATATTTGGGTGAAAAAAAAAATAAGATTAAAAAAATACAAATAAATTTATTACGTTTCAGAAATTTTCCTGACAATTTTAAAATAATTACCAACAATTAATTAGTTAGTCTAGTAAATGAGGATTTTATTTACAGTATTTTTGTGTTGTTTTGTTTTTATTTGAAAGCGCAGTAATTTTCCACGATTTGTTGCTTTTTAATCGAAAATATACCACAGTGTATCATAAATGTGTGAATGATAATATTTTAAAGTCATGAATAAAATATTAAAAAAAAAAAAAGCGTTACATTCAAAAGTGTAGAGTGCAAAATAGCAACAACATTTGCGCGTGTTTCATAGCAACAAAAAACTACAAATACAATACAATAACACAAAAATATTTAATTGATTGAGAAAATATAGTGTAGTGTATTAGTAGACACTTTATTTATTTAGCAAAGTAAGTTACTCATTCAGTAATATATCATCGCATTGATATTCCAAACATACTCGGGCATTCATACATACATATTTATTTACAAGAACGTATAAGTTTGTATAAGCGCGCGCGGCAAGTAGTGATAGATAACTCGGAATAAGTACTACTTAGTGATAAGATTCGCTTACTACTTGCTTGCTATGTAAATATGTATGTCCCATACTATAACTATAAATAAATTACTCAATGGCGAAATTGATAAGCTTCTAGTAAGAAACAAAAGGAAAAATTTTCATACCTAGAACACGTCAAAAGTTTGGAGTGCAAATAGATTAATTTATTCATTCCAATTCGAAATCACACAGAAAAAAACCCAAATTATTAAACTATAAAAATGGTTATTAATTGAAACAAATAAATAACTGATTTATAAACAAATAAAAATTTATGTTGCAAATAAATAAATATTTGTGAATTTTTCACACAAACGCACACAAAATAATAAATAAATAACATTATTCGCAAGAGGTCAACAAAAGCACATGTATTTCATGTTTTTCGTTTGTTTTTTTTTTTTCTTTAACAATTGCCTTAGTAACTATGTGAAGTACTATGTACTTCAGCGATACGAATCAAGAACCGAATATTTAGGACTAAAGTACTTTTATGAATTAAAGAATTGTAATTTTTTTTTGACAATCAACACCCCATGGTATAACTTTAACTCTTTGTCGCCCGAATTTTAATGGGGCTTGATAGAAACTATTTGTTTTGAAATTACGGTTACTTAGATCTACCACAATCATTATACCAAATTTCTTGCTTCTACATTGATTTCTTTGTCCTTTATGAAAGGTTAAAAAAACATAGCTATGAAGCTGTATATAACCACTGGATAACTCTTTTTCCCCAATTCTCTTATCTTTTGTAAACATATCTTATAAAGAGAATTTCCGCTTAGTAATAATTAAACACATTTTTTTCAAAAAATAGTGCAAAAGATTTATTATTATTAATGAAATTTGTTAAACACCTATTTTATGCCACATTAAAGTGAATGTTGCATACACGCAACATTGGGTAAGAAAGAGTTAAGAGTGTAAAGCATTGATGTGAGGAAGATAGGTAAAAGACCACACGCTTGTATATGTAAGTTCTTGAGTTTTGGGCTGAAAACCTTATTCTCAGTTAAAATTTAATATCGAAAAAATTTCCAAAAATAAAAAAATGGGAATGATTTGGCGCCATAGAAACGGTTTCCTGATTTAGATATACAAAATTTCTTTGAATTGAGGAAATATTTTTTCTTTATTTTCGAGAAAAATTTCTATGAAAGAAGGAAGTTTTTTATAAATTAAAGAAATATGTCTTCAATTTTTAGAAATTGCGTTTTTCAAATGAATAATATTTTATTTCAATATGAGAAATTTTATATAATTTAGGTAAAATTTTCCTCAGTTTGAGGAATAATTTTCCATAAATTGAAATCAAAAGGTAGTAATTTTTAGAAAAAAAATTCTGAATTTATGGAATATTTTCTAGAATGTTGTTTTAATTAAAAGGCATAGAAATCATATTCTTTTTACTTGTATTCATTTGTTATTTTATTTTTAATAAGTATTTACATTCATACGTATTTTTACATACACTACAGGCGTCGTCGCCTTGAAATGATCAAAAGTTCCTTGTGGCCATCAAAAAATTACAAATTGAAGTTTATTGAAATTTATATATTTTCAATATATTTTATTCCCCCCCCCCCCCCCCCATCCCCCCAATATATCTATCATTTTTTTTCACAAATTATATCAACAGCCACAAACACAAACGCTTGAAATAGAGACGCCGACTAAAAAATTCAAAAGAAAAACAAAGCGTACGCGATTGTCTGCTAAGGCCAAAAGAGTAAAGCTGGTTTTTTGTGTATACCAAAATTTTGTATGGAGAACATTTTTGGTATATTCGTCTCTTTCTTACTTTGCAGCTAAATTTGTAAAAATAAAGAAATAAATTACTTCAAATTGAACACCATAGTTGCATGAAGGAGCACATTTTTCTTCATCTTCTTATAATTCTCACGCGCTGAGTATACAAGATATTAATATGAAATTACACAATGTGAAGAGTGACATAATGAATAATTCTGCATCATTAATTCAAAAATCGTGTTTTTTGACTTATGACAGTCTTTTAGTAAATGAGCGATATGTGCCTATATTTTTTGGGAGAAGTATAAAAGTTTGTGCTCCTAAGTATTCAAAATATCATAGATTCGAATATTCGATACAGATTGGAATATACATGAAAAACGCAGATTAGATGTAGCAAGTTTTCAATAATATGCCCAATAATCGAATATCCTGATAGTCACTGAATCAATAGGGGATCCAAGAGAAAAACTTTGGGATTATTTATTAAAATATTTTCTTCGGAATTAAAAAACTTTTAGAAATATAAATATAAATCTTCCTCTTCCGTAATCTCGCCTCTAGTGATCTGAATAGTTTCAATTTTCTTTTATATGGATATCTAACCACATATCCGCATAATAATAATAAGTTGCACTGAAAATCGGAATACCAACATAGTTTTTTATCAGTTTTACGCATCACTAGCAGCAACATCACATACAATTTGAAAGCGTACCAAACCTGAAAGAACAACTTAGGTATATACATATATATACAAAAAAAAAAAATGAATTGAAATGTTTTTGCTCACAAATCAATTAGTGTTTAGTCGTTCCGTTTGGTTAGTCAGCAGAGTTAGTCAGTTCATATGATAGTCACTTAGATGTGATCGTAGTCCACAGTACTTAACTACGCACATTTATTTTATTTCCCTCCCCCTCTCTTCCAACCCCCCCCCCCCCCCCCTTTATTTTGCAATTACATGTATGTATGCAATGCAATGCAAAAAAAAAAAAAAAAAATGTCACACATGTATAAAATTCTTTTCAATTTCAATTCAAAACAATTTAGTAATATGTTTTTTTTTTTCGTCTTCTTTATTTTGTACATTTATATTTTCTATTCTATTGCTACTGCTAGAATCAGTAGATATAAAATTCTCAACATTTATCTATATTGATACAAATTAATTGAGCCAACATAATGTGCAAGTATTTAGATAACTAAGTAGTACATATGCATGTATCTACATATGTATGTATATAGGTTTGTATGCATAAATGCTGGACGTATACAACAACAGTAGTCAATACATGCGTTGCTACATCCACCACCATCGGCCTACCTTACCCCAACCTTCTCTTCTACTACTCAACATCTCTCATAACTTTACCCTATTCGATAAATTCCAGTAGATACTCGTTATTTTGAAATTTGTTCAACGAATTTTTCACGTTGTTGTGGTTGTTGTTGTTGTATCTATTGATCGATAACTATTCGAATAAGTAAGTAAAGTGGGCAAGTAAGCGAGTAAGCGTATGTCAACGCTCATGCAATAAGTTTATAAATATTTCAATAAAAAATAACATGAAAATGGGAATGAAGATCGATTATATATATATAGTTAGATTGACAAGCGTGTATTTTATTTCATTATTCCATTGATATTGTCAATTAATTATTCAATTTAATTATTCAATAATTAATTAAATGAAAATAAGCATTAACTACACTTCAATTCACTTAAATTCATACATGTACAGGGATAGAAGACCTTTTTCAGTTTTGAGGACGAAATTAATTTTTAAATTAAAAATAACTACGTAGTTACGTACTATGTATTTTTATAGTAATTCAATTTATTTTATTGTGCTTGTTTGTATGTAAATATGTAAAATCATTGCAAATTTTTTCAATATTTTCGTATTTGTGCTTAAATACACAAAAGCAAAAAGGAAATATATGAATAATGATGATTAATTAACAGATATTGAAATTCGAGGGCTCATGACAAATCTGGATGCCGCAGTTTAATCGAAAATTCCATGAAATGATTTTTTTTCTCTTTCAAAGTTTGAACAATCTCTTCTGAATTCCATTTAATGTTAAATCTGTAGGCTGACCATATTTTGTGGATAGAAAAAGAGTATAAATATGAAAGGACCCTAAAATTACACTGTATTAAATGCAAAATTCGCTTAGAAAATAAAACGGATCTCAAAATATTGCATTATGCTAATCTTTCTAAGTAGCAATGACAGTGTATAAAAGAGAAGACCCAGAATTTTTGTTCAGAATTATTTCTAACCCTGGAAGGACATGCTTCGTCGAATCGACGACGCAATTTTACGTTTTACAAATTTTTCTTTCTAATTTATGAATAAATGTTATTAAAAAAAATAGTTATTGTTGTTTTTCTATATAGTAAATTAATCAAATAATGGGAAATAATCAACTTTCAAAGTTATAGGTATATAGATCATGTGCATGACCACGACCACTTTGAATAATACCGTCGTTGTTTCGACGAAGCATGACCTTTACGTATAAAAAATATGCATGTACTTCCAGGGTTAAACAAAGACAATAATTTCAATAAAGGACTGCTTCACTAATCTCTTCTCAAAATTCATTACTTTTTTTTTTTTGTCACGGCGGATGATGAAAAACTAATAAATGAAATCAACCTTTACTAAAAAGGAAGCAAGGACTTCAGAAATACCATTTAATATAAGAACTTACGCAAGTGCCAAATAGTAAACTTTGAAGGAGAAGGTTTTATGTATTTCTTTTTATACGAAGCTATATCAAAAATAAAAAGTTGCCAATAATTTTTTTTAAATAAAAAATTTTGATATGCCTATTTATGCTCTTTACATATCACTGTTCCTGTGAATAGCTGCCAGCCGAATTTTTCACGAATATTTTCTTTCTCTTCAGGTTTAAAAAATCCAACACAAAAACCGATGTAAGTTCCCAGAAACTGTAAATATACCATTAATATTAAAATTTAATTTTATAAAAGCGCTAAATTCTGTACTTTCCGCATTACCATTATCAATAAAAATATTTAATTGTTAAAAATTCCCGCGGCAACTGAAAGCTCTTATGAAAACTTTGTTAACTTATGAAATCGTGTGAAAAGTCGCATAACTTTACTCCAATTAAAAGGAGATTGGTTGCAGAATGTGGTTGCCATAACTAGCATGATGCTGCTGATGCTGACTCTGTATAGAAGAGCTTTGGTTAAGGACATAATAATCTTTGATAGGAAGAAATTGATCTGACCCTTTTATATACAGAAGTTTGTAACCTCTACTTTAGCTTTAGTATTCTTTCTACCGATAAATGTCTTCCGCGTTACAACTTCAGCCACAACTTTAATGTCACATTCCCTGATAAGAATAACTGGGAACAGGTTAGGCCAAAGTTTACAGGGGACTATCATGTATGGTATACAGATGGCTCCAAGACAAACGAAGGAGTTGGGGCAGGAGTTTACGGAGTTAGACCAAAAAAATATATTTATGCCGGTGTAGGCACAGGTAACTCAGTTTCCCAAGCCGAGTTGCATGCCATCGAGCTCTGCCTAAGGGATTATGAAAACAGATCTGTGCACAGCAAGAACATTTACATACACTTTGACAGCAAAGCGGCTCTTCTTGCACTAACTGCATAGAAAATTACCTCTAAACTTGTTTGGGACTGCCTACAGCTCCTAATCTGTCTAGCTTCTCATAACAGAGTACAACTCATTTGGGTGCCAGGGAATAGAGGACATGTAGGCAATGAAATGGCGGACGAACTTGCAAGGAAAGGCTCATCCAGTAAATACACTGGACCGCGACCATTCTGCGGTCTACCATGGAGTTCCGTACAAATCAGTTCAAAAAATTGGCTGGACAGTAACTCGCTATAATACTGGAGGGAAACACCCGGTAACAGACAAGCTAAATCATTCATGCCAAAGATCTGTCAAAGCAGGAACCAAATCCGAATTGACACAGGGTATTGTAGGGCATTGTAGGGTCAAAAAACACCTATCGAACTTGGGTCTAGCACAAGACGATACGTGCCGAATATGTAACGAGGAGGAAGAAACAGCAGAACATATTTTATGCTACTGTGAAGATCTAATGAAGACCCGACTTCGTTACTTAGGAAACTCTATCCTACAACAGCAAGACATTGCGGATAGTTCTCCTAAAGAGATATTAAATTTCCTCAAAGGAAATAAACTCATAGGAGAACTATAAACACAATAAATCTTTGAGGTATATCACAATAGGCTCTAGATGGGCGCAGTGATCTGGGAAATTATTGCCCACCTCCGTATTAATCTAATCTAATCTAACCTCTACAACGAAGATACCACGAAAACTATAAAGATGGTTTCAGGACAGCTGCGGAGATTGTGAATGTTAAGGAAGCATTGATTAACGTTCGATATAATAACTATCGATGGGAAGAAATTGGTCAAACCTTTTTAATATATAGAGGAAATTTGTAAAATATAGAAGATACTAACAAAAATAGATTTTGATAGTTAGAAATACAAGTTTGTGAAGAAAGAATATCAAATGTTGGAGGAGATATGAATATGTTGAGGATATTAATGGAATCTTGATTATATATGCATTAACCTTCGATAGGAAGCTTAAAATTGATTCTAGTCTTTGAAACTACTAATGATCTGTAGATTACATTTCCTTTTAAATGGTAAGATGCTGATTTTTGCTACGTAGGCATTCACTCCCACTTTTGGTCACATACAGACTCATTTGAAGCTTATCACAAAATCGACTATATCATCATGGATTGATCACCATTCGTGATATTAATTACACAGTTATCCCTTTAATACTTAACATCAAAACAAAACTAAATCTCACAACTTCAAAAAACCTTTTTCAAGTGGCAACTCCAATCACAATCTACAATCAACCCAATCGAATTATATGATTGTGAATTATTCTTGTTTTAATAAATTTCTTTCTGGTAAACATTTCTCTTACCACATTTTATACTTTCCATATTTTAAGCAACTAACAAAACCATTCATATAGTATTTATATTGCTCAATAAATAAATTATACACATGTTTTCAACGATGCTTATCTAAACAAAACAAAATTATTAAAAAAAAAAAAATTATTGAAAAAAAAAACCGAAAAATGTTAAATATCGATTTTTCTTTAATTTATACTTGTTTGAGGGTTTGTTCTTTGTTTAATTTATATTTTTTTTTTTTTTGTTTGTCTGAGTTTTTGCTTTCAAGTGATATGATTACTTAATTACAATGATTTCTCAAATTTTTTCGTGTATTCATAATTTATAAATGACATTGACTTTTACTCAAATTATTTTAATATAGTATATAATCAAATAGAATTGCAAAAAAGGAAAAATAAAAACAGATGTAAATAAATACTTATAAAAAAGAACAGCACAATATAATAAACATTAACTATAAAGATGCAATTACGTCAATACATCACAGAAAAATTATAATAAATAATTGTTTTGTACAAAGTATACGAGTAGAAAAACAAGTTCATTAAAAAAAACATACTGAATGCTGAGTGTGTTTTTTAGCTTTTAGTTAATTTCAGTAAATTTCCTGAAAAACATATACCTACTCGTACAATCATATAAAAATCCTGGGTACGTAGAGATCTATCTACAAGTATTTTCTCGTTTACTTTTATACAAATTGATAATGATAATAAAAAAAATAAATTTTTATAAAATATGTTTTTTCTTCATCTTATTTGTTAAAAAAAAATAATAATAATAATAAAGAACAAAGACATTGCAAAGAGTAAAGTGTTATGGAAACATTAAAGTAATCATAATTAAGCTAATGGAAAAAAAATAAATATTGTAGAAATAATAAACAAACACTCTACATTATGGTATTAAACTATACATAGAGCTATAGTGCTATTGAAAAATACATAGAGCTATAGTGCTATTGAAAAATCGGATATTTCTGACGAAGAATGTAAAATATTAATTTTCGTAGGTCAATGACCAAATTTTAATTGCAAAAATTACTACTAAAACTAATTGAAAATAATGAATAAACAAAATTTTTACTAACAACCTGTTCTGACTAGAAAATTAATCCGCGGGTTATTCGCTTTTATCTCAAAAAATAGTAATAGAGTAACAGATGAAAAAAAGATTATAGTTATTTATTATGTTAAACCTTTCCCTGAATGGGAATTAACAGGTTAAGTAGGCTTAAGCAAAACTTATTGTATATTTCTGATGACAAATGCCAAAATATTTGCGGTTCTTAAATAATTATTGCTGTTTAATTGTTTAAGATTTATTAGAAACACCAAACTAAAGAAAATATTCAAGAACTACTAACTTGTTGTAAGTATTTATAAACAGAAATATCCAATAAGTTCTAGTTTTGCTGAAGTTGACTTGAGCTGTTATTCTTTTTTACCCTAGACATAATTAAGCTAATATTTGAGGCATTCAGAAGCATAGTAGATGAAGTCCACTTTTTTATCAAACTTAGTTTGGTGTGCATTCAAATAGTCTCTTTCATGAGAAAAAAAATACAAACTATTTTCTAAACTATACCGCGACTGTTACGTGACAAGCGAAAAAATATATACGTTGTCCTTTTTGCCCTACCTACCATAACCAATCTTTGAATCGAAACACCAACCAAATATAAAATCTGACGGCGCAAAGGAAATGAAGATGCAATTACCGATAGTGTTGAATAATATATAAATTCTTTAAATTTTTACCAAACATTTTTGTTTAACCTATATCCTCCCGGTAATAGATGTCAGTATCCAATTTGGAAAATTTTCGAAACACAATTTTCATATGTCTTCAATAAGAAATTGAAAGTGAAAAACTAAAACTATGCTTTTTTGTTGAATTTTACCTATTTCTCCATATATTTTTTACAAAATTTTGGTCAGCTGTAGCCTCAGAAAAATATAAAAGGACCTGTGAAGTTATAGTGTTCACATCAACTTTGTTACTTTATCTAGGCGAATTTGTCATATCAATGCAAAATAATTAATTTTACTATTTTTTGTTGATTTTCAAAACCACCTTCCAAAAAAAAATATGTCTGTTATCCTGGCCTTGAAGTCAGGTGAAAAACAATATTTTTAAATTATTTAAATGCAATTTTAAAGTCAGTAAATATACAAATATTATACACTGATTACTTTTGGGAAAAATTTATAAATGTATTTTTGACAAATTTTCAAAGTTGCTGTTCGATTAATCGAACGTTGGGACGATATGAGTTAATGTCCAATCATTTCTACTATAGTAAAGATAATGTAGTAAAATTGTATTTCAGATATCTAAGTTAGACTATTGACAATAATTGCATACAATAATTAAATTGCTGATGTAAGTATTCAATATGTGCGGGCAAGCCTGTTAATATATTTACTACTTATCTATGAGAATATAGGAATATACTTAATTATAGATTTTCGTATTTGTTTTAAGTTACATGCAGTTTAACTACTGATTAATTTTTTGTTTGTAAACTTCCTGAAGTATAATCAAAAGTTCTATTGTTTCCTTCCACTGTAAAACATGAGACTTGAATCAAAGTAACATAAAATAAGTCTATGTTTCCAGATTGTCATGGTCTAAAGAGAATCAAGTCAAGAACATTATTTGATGCAGGGTATTAAGAATTCAGCTTACTAAAATGAGGCGTATGTCATTGAAATCTGTTTTAAGGAGTATAAAAACAGATATTTGTCAAACAAGAGGATTCGCAAACACTCCAAAAGTTTAGAGGTGTTTTTTTTTGCATTTGCCACTTACGAAATTTCCAGCTAACTAATTTAGGGCTGCCTAGAACTTTTAATCAATCATCAAGCTTCTTTCAACAGAGTACACGTCATTCCTTATGGAAATCAGGGCCATGTGACCATATAGGAAATAATCAGAAAATTAGCTAAAAAAGGGCCATCCAGTAATGCAATTGGACTACAGCCATTTTACGGCTTACTAAGGAGATTCATTCAAGGACTTAGTGCTTAAATGCTTGACTACCAGTACTTGAGTACCAGGAAACACCAGATAACAAACCATCCAAATCATTCATGCCAAATTCTAATGCCAAATATAAACAGGAATTAAAACGGAATTGTCACATTGATCAGCACAGGGTCAATAAATATTTATGCTTTTTGTTTGTACTGAGGAAAATTTGTGCCGAATATGTAGTGAGAAGAATAAAACAGCAAAACATATCATATACGACTGTATAGGTCCAATTAGAACCCGTTTTCGTTAGTTACAGAATTCGATCTTACAACGTATACGACATAGCGGATAGTTCTTTTAAAGAGATAATAGAATTCGTCAAGAAATTAAATCAGAAAAAGATTATGTAATAACATTTTTAACAATAGTCCCGTAGTTACCTGCAGTAAACTGAGAATGGCCCTAAAATGACCCCAAAAATGGGAGCATATTTGCATAATGAAATCAGACTCCAATTGTTTAAAAAGGAAATATCACCCAAAAATGATGATAAAAAACCTCAAAAATATTAATGAATAAATGAAAAATGGCCTCAATGATGCTATCCATGTAAAAGCAAATACTGGCCAGAGTCCAACATTTCCGCACTGTTTCCTCAGAATCTGCTATGAAAACAGAAGAGGAGCCATATGAAATATATTTTCTTTTACATAAATCAATAGCTTGTAATAGCTTTGTTCTGATATCTTGTCTATCAGTTCGAAATATTCGAGCGAATTTTTTATTATTATTCCTTCAAACTCTAAAAACCCTAAACTTTTGGTATAGTTTAAGTATGATTGGAAATATCTCAATGCAAAAACTCATCTAAAATAATTTGAAATTTAATTATAATGGAAACAGTACTCCAAATATTAGAAGGTTTTTTTTCTGCCCAATTCAAGGTATTTTGGGATCTTTTTTTATTTTTAATTTTGGGACCAAATTTCATATATATCATAATAAAATATGACCTCAAAATTATACATTAAAAAAAGCCTCAAATTATGAAACATCACCTCATTTCACGTCAAAATTTGTTTTTATTGCATTCCATACAAATTTTTAGGGCCTTTTTTTAATTTTGGTTTTTGGGGTTATTTTTATTATTACAAAATTTGTTAAATATTGACAATTGAGAGCTCAAAAGTGCAATATCTAAAAGAAACATTCTCGCAACAAGATTTAATACACTTAGCTAAGCTGATTAATAAAATATTAAAAATATAAAATAATAATAATAAAATAATAGGCGGAGACCGAACTTTGCTTCTTTTAGTGTAATTTCTTTTGTGATATTGAAACTTGAGGGTCTCAGAATCGAAAGAAGATGTTGCCCGATAAAAAAAATTATTTTTAGGCTTTATAAATAGTGAAGTTAGCGACAGTTTTGTATTACCTTTTAACTTAAGCATAAATATCTCTATGCTAAGAGGACCACTTTGAAATATTTGAGTAAATGCAGCTAGAATTTCTGCTCAAAAAACGTTAAAGGCTTTAAGAAGTCGAAATGGTGTTTGCACTTTATAACAAATCGATAAGCAGTCTATAAAAATATTACTTTCTGATAGTCTTGCTGCTATTTCTGTCAGAACCTACAAATCATACTTTCATATATACATTGAGTTTCATATTTCTGCTGCCAGTGTAGTTCATAATACTAGCATTATTTTATGAAATCAGCCCCCTCAGTTTCAGGACTACTTAGTCTTCGTCTATCTAGTTTATCTGCTAGTAAGGCATACTTGTGTAATTTGAGCATCATATTTTGAACTATCTGTGTACATACACACAGTTCATGATGCTACGAATATTTTGTTTTGTCAGCCCCCGTATTCTTAGTCTTCGTCTATCTATCTAAGTTTAGTAAGGTATAGTTTTTTCTTAGAAAAGTTAATCTTTGACAAACTTGTTATTGTTTATTTTTCATAAAGGAATTTGATAACGTTTTTTAAAAAGGAAATGATTCAAATTAAATGTAAAATTGTTTTAACTGCAATTGTGAAACACAGTATTCTTTTTAACTGATACTAATAGAAAAATATTCCACACATTTTTTACACTTTTCACAATAAATACATACTAAAAATACACAGAAAAATTTGATGAATCATGAAGAAATTTTTATTAGCATGTACTATGTATGTAGTTGTTGTAGGGTATAATAAAGTCTAATCAAAATTTATATTCGAGTAAATGTACACCGCGTTGAAGAGATAATTGAAATGAAATAATTATAATTATTCTAATAACATAGCAACAAACTAACAGACTAAAAGCAAATACGTCTACTCTATGGCATTGTAGCTCAATAAGTTCGTTCGACTTACCACAATGAGCAAGATCAATTATTGGCACCAGTCCCTTGGTCAGCAATGTATCAACTTTATCTTCATTTGTTTTTGTTTTTAACATTTTGTATTTTTGTAGTTATTATTGTAATATTTAATAGTTATATTATTGATGATGATAATAATAATAGTAGCTATTGAAACTTTTTATATTATTTTTCTATTTTTCTTTATGTTTTGATAATAATGATCGGTGGTGGATTTTATAAAATACTGTTGTTGTAGTTATTGTTATTTGTTGCTGACTTTTATTTATATTTATTTGTATATATTTAATTACGAGAATTGTGGTGACGCAGTTAGATGTTTGCTTTATTTTATTTTCTTTTCATGAATATTTTCTTTGTGGATTTTTATTATGATTCTTTTTATTTTAAAGAGTTTCTATTCTTAGAAAAAAAAAATTATTCAAAAATCCACTTACGAAACTTTAATTAATTTATTTTAGAAATAACAAATATGCGCGCTTTATTTTTATTTATTTGATTAATTAAATTTAACAAAAATACACTTTCTTTTTATACTCTTTTGTTTTTACTTTTAACTTTTTCGCGATCGTATTTAAAATCAATTTATTTAGCTGCGATCAGTTATGTCGCTGATTGTGATGTTAACTGAAAATGAGAATGAAAAAAATTAAATATTTGTTAAAATTGTTTAGAACAAAGCCAAAAACCAAAACCAAAAACAAAAAAAACTAAAACTTGCTATTGGTAGCAGCGATCGCAATTGATTATCGCCGAAACGATCGAATGTTTGATCAATGATCGAGAGAATAAATAAATAATATGCGTATAGAACACAAATGAGAGTGTGAGTTCGAGCGATGGATCGAGCCAAATGTTAGGTGAAAATAATCACAGCGTGAAACGTGTGATCGAGATCGAGCTAGCGAGTGATCGTCGCTATCAAGCGAGTCATACTCTTTTTCTGAGCAGCATAGAACAACACAATAAATGAGAGGGAAATGTCGTCGTCGCTATATTATTTCACGTTAATTTTTTGGTGACAATCGTGTTTTTTATTTATTTATTTATTTATTTTTCTTCTTTTTTTTTGTAGCTCATTTATTTTTTTCTTCTAGTTTGTTTATTTTTGTAGTATTTTTCATTTAGCACATTTTGTGCTATCTTTTCTTATCACGATCGTCATTTTTTGTTCGCTTGAAGATTTGTTTTATATTAATTTGTAACATTTTTTTTTTTTTCCTTAAGTTTTTATCTCACTAGAAGTTTATTATTTTGCATATTATTGTTGTTGTTATTATTAGCGGTATTGTGCTTGTTTTTATTAAATTTGATATAGTATGGCATGATGATATGGAAATTATTTTATTTTTCACTAAAGCAACACACAATTAGATAAAAAAAGTAACAAAATTATTTTTATTATTATTATTTTTTAATGAGAAAAAAATAATTGTGGTAACCGAATTAACACTTTTACAGCTGAACGCCTCTATTGCTGGCAACAGTACAGTAGTATTGGTAACGGCGAAGTAGAAGCAGCCCAACTCACTAACAGCAGCAGGGAGTTAGGCAAGAGAAAATATTAACAGACTTATTTTTAGGTAAGTGACAAAACTCACCGCAGTGACAATATAATATTCTATGACAATTGACTCTTTTTCGTACTTATAACAAAATTCAAAATCTCAAAATGCGTAAATTTTCATACAAATTATGATCGTCGCATATGCAGGTAACAAGCAAACAGTGCTGAGTCAAAATTTCTTTGTTTGAATTTTTTTTTTTTTTTTTAAAGTCAAGCGACTTACAGTAGATAAACCTATAAACTATAAAGAATTGTGTTGATTATGAAAAAAAGGAAGAAAAATTAAATGATAATCTAAACCCTATCCAAGAATCGAATCCGGAACCTTCAATACGTAGCTATTTTTACAAACAAAAGCTTAACACCCCGCTTTGGTGAATATGTACAAAAACTTCCGATGCCAATATTTATGTGACAATCAGGTTTGTCATCCAGCTAAGATCCTACTTCCACTAACAAGTGATAAAAGCATAGCGATTGCAATGGCGACGCACAGTGTGGCTAGTGCGATCAGAACTATCAAGCAACTCTAACTAAAAAAGTATTATTGGTTACGCAGATTTGCTACTGTAATGTTTGGTTTAACTAATAGAGAGGTAATGAATTCAGTTATCCAATACACTTCAGAGAACTTATCAATCAGCACGAATAAAGTAGCCCTTGTTCACAAAAAGATAATCCTTGGTCCGCCCCTATCTATTTAAGACATTTATTGAAAATTCTTTGGAAAGACCTGGGATCATACTCCAAAATTCATTTTCTGAATTTACACTATGATAGTTTATGCAATTGCAGCCTTTGCCGTTTTCATGTGGTGACCTAAACTCCTGCACGGTTTAGGTATCACCAAACCAAATAAGTTACAAAAGCTTAGTAGTTTCCTCATCGCACGTGCTATGTGGGCTTGTCTAACCTCTAGAACTATTCTTACTTGAATGTTTTCATGAAAGCTGTAATTAATATCTGATGATGTGGGTTTAATTGATCTAATGAAGACATCGACTTCGATTTCTACATTTACTAAAAAAAAAATTGAGATGCAGGTGCTGGTCCAACGCTAGCATTTCAATACCGTGATCTTCGCATTCATTCTTGTTGCATGAGTAACGCTCGTATCTACACAGTTTTTCGCGGTATTATACTGTTTTTTAGACTCCTAAACCGCATACCGTTTTTTTAAACCAAAATACCGCATTTATACTGAGAAAAAAATTTAAAAATTTAATTTTTTAACGCTTCGAAATTCAAATTTATTGGGTGTATAACTTGAAAATGAAGGATTTTTTTTACAAAAATATGGCTTAATTCAATAACAAATTGAATGAATAAATTATTCAAGTATTTCCATCAGAAGCTATGTCATTTTGCCATCTTCCAGCCAATTTATGGATTCCTTACCAAAGAAACCGTCCATCTTTTGAGGCTACGGACGAATCAATCCAAGTTTTGATTCAACTGAAGTAGAATTAAAATGCAAAATGTCAGAGAGAAAAATAGAAACACGGTGCGAGTATACTTTTGATAGAAGTAGAAACATTGAAGGCGATTCTGATTGTCAAATGTAACTTGAAATATCTATGTATTAATTTCTATAAGAACCTTATAACAAAGCAGGAATTGCTTCGTCAAATTTCTTCTAATGACAAATACAATACAACATCTACTGAAGGAGATAGTGAAATGAAGAACGGAGACTATTCAGATGATGAACAATTCGCTTTCCTTGTTAATAAAATTGATTCCGTGAAATATAGAGTTTTTTCAAATCGATTTACTGCTTTTTAAACATTTTTGGTAGAAATATACAGTTTTTGGTCCGAAAAAAGATATGAGCGTTATGCATGAGTTATAGTTATACACATAAATGGAAGGGACCTATAGTTTTTAGGCCGATTTTAAACGGCGAAGTGATAGACCATTCAACAACTTTTATTTAATTAACATTGCAACGTGAATTATAATTATAGAATTATAATCCTAATAATTTTTCATCTATAAGTTAATTTTACCGAAAATACTAACTAATTCTGTTAAAATTTCATAGCGATTACTATTTACGGCTATATCTTATATGTAGTTGTTCCCCTGTGCGACGCGTCACCACCGATAAGTTATTGGCGTTGTGATAGCGATGAGAACAACAGCACTTGATCAACCACACGAAACACGGAAACACAACAGGACACAAGTAATTACAGTTGCTAAGCCTGCTTTCGCAACAAGGTATTTTTTGGGCGATTTTTTCAGTGATTTTTTATTTGTAGGCGAGGGAGGGAGGCGAATGAGAACGTTAAAAATCGTCCGTTCTGGTGGTTTTACTACGATTTTTTTTTTAAGCAGGGGAAAATAGCTGTAGGCATCAAACAGAGATGAAAATAAGAAAATATAAATATAAATATTTAAAAAAAAACCGTTCGGTCAAAATCACCGTGCCCACTCAAAACGTAACGACGATTAGAATAATGTTACAAAATAGAATATAGAAATGGCCGAAGACCATAGCAGTCAGTGCCATTGCAAAATAGTTTATATGTACAATTGTATTATATGTATAAACTTTTAATATAATAATAAGAATATAGAAAAATCGCGTAAGAAAAATCACCCAAAATTCGTCGTGTCTGAAAGCTAACTTGCTAAATAATAAATTTGCCGTCGTTGCTGTTGTTGTTGTTTTTATAATTTTTTTTTTTTTTTTCATTGTGCTAATTTTGGCTAGTTACGTGTTGTATCTCTCAAAAAACATACAGTGTTTAATTTTTTACAAAAAAAATATAATACAATCATCTCTTTGTTAACTTTTTGGTTTCGTTTGAATGTGTATTGTTGTTGCATCTAATAAAGAAAAACGTAACAGTTGGTAATAAATGTTGTTTCTCTGTTGCAAATTGCACGCAGCAAGCAGTTGGCAATACTGTTTTTCACCTTTTCTTGTATCTCTTAATTTTCTCCTTTTTGTACAGTATTTTTGATTAGCTTTTTTCTTTTTTTCTTCTTTTTCATTTTTATCTCATCCTGTGTCTCGCTTACTGAAATTCTACTCTGATTTACTTACTCTTCCCCTGATCAACTCTTAATAATTTCTAAATAAAAGTTATTCGTGATTTTTTTTTTTTTTTATCTTCTGAATTCAACATTGTTGTTGTTGCTGCTGTTGTTGTTAAGTTGATTTGACTGCAGATTTTGCTTTGTTTGCACATTTTTTTTGACGTATTTTTTTCCTAACTTTCGCTAAAAAATACTTTATTTTTTCTTCTTAAACTTTTTATTAGTAATCAGAAGGAAAGAGGTAAAGCTATAAATATTTTTCTTTGATCTAATGTCTTTCTGTTTGTTTTTCGAGTCAAAGTCTGTTTTTAGCTATCTCAGTATATATTGCATTTACGTTTCTATTGCTATATAAATCTTCTAGCAAAACTTTAGTATTAAATATTTATCCAGAATTTCTAATTTTAGTTCAAATTAAACCTATCAAGGGCTTTTTAACGACAAAATTGCTCGAATTTCCGCAACTTCATTTGACTAACCTGCGTGTCTGCTCACATTTTTTATATTAACCATAAGTTTTTCTTTCACTTGCAAACACTTTTCCATAATCAATGACTTTATTGAACGCTGATAATGCTTTGCAATTTTACTCTCATTGTAAAACTATACTTAAAAATATTAATTACGAATTACTGCGTTGTCCCTTTTAATACTTTTGACCCTTTAAATTTTTATTTCTCATGAACCAATGAGCAAAATGTTTTATTCTGCAAGAGGGGAGTGGTTTTAGCACCATAAAAAATCATAAAAAATAGAGCGATATAATAGATTAGGCCGGAAATAACTGCAGCATACAAGAGAAACACATGTAGTATCACCACTGAATCTACTTAAATGCCAGTAATGCTGGAATAATATATCGTTGTCATAGATTTTAGATATTTATAATTGCGAGCCCATCACATTTATAAGAACAATCGAAATTACCACTATATGTATTAGGAGTCATCTTTTAAAGATTACAAACCTATACATTATAAACAACCCCATATCTTGCGCGTGAGTACCGGCCCACTCGATTAATGTAATTTTTTCAATCCTTCGAAACTTCCATAAGAACTCAAAAGTTCTAGCTTAATAAAAATAATATTATATGCGAATGCAATTGGGAATTTCCCCATTTTTTCAGTTTTCGTGAGTAATTGAGCCATTTCAGCTTTCAATTTTTGATTTAGAATCGTTTCGGCAGTGCATACTCATTTGACTCTATACAAAAGATAGAAAAAATAGAGAAAGTTGTAACAGTGACTTAAATTTTAGTACATTCGATTACATATTTTAAAATACCAATAGAGAAAATTTGAGAAAATGAACTTTTAAGTATTCGGAGGTGTTGTAATACAAAGAGTCAAAAGTTAATAAATTTGAAAATTCGTTAAATATCTCAAATCAAGTCTAAGCAGAATACTATGTTCAGACACCTATAATAGAATTTTATGGGGAATATTTTGTTGAAGAACATTAACCCTTTACATCTCTTACTAATGGGTTATTTCGACTCATGAACCAAAAAAATACGGTCTAAAAAATATTTCCAATTAAATTCTACTATAGGTTGCTGAAAAAGAGAAATCTGTTAAATTAATAGTATGGCAATAAACGTGTAAAGAACGGTGGAATATTTATATATAGCTGTGTAGAAAATTGATTTTTTTTAAACTGGTTCCCCTCCAATTATGTTCGCCAACCCTTAACATAAATTTAATGAAATAATTTCTGTTGTTAATAATATCAATTCTCCAACCTTTTTTCATACATACAAAATGAAATTCTGAAATCATCTGAAATATCAATAGGAATTTTGCCTTAAGTACTTATATAAACAAAAAAAAAAAAAAAACGTAAATTTAACCACCCTAAGATGTAAAAAATAATAGAATTCCTTTTAATTATTTTTCCAATTTTTTATATGACACTTTTTATTTATTTTTAAATTAAAAAATAAAAAATATGCAAACTGAATTTATTTTGCAATATTTTTATTTCAGTGTTTTGTTCGTAAAAGCTTGATGAAAGTTTCAGTTTTCATATGATAGTAATAAAAACACACCGGTCGAGGCCGATCGAATGATATACTCCGCCAAAGTGGAGCAATGAGCCATTCAGAACCCTCAGATGGAGTGCGCCGCGTTCCATTTCTATCGAATGAAATTGTTGTTGTTTTTGGAATTTATTGCAGTGCTTTTATGAGGAAAAGTGAGGGTTCAATGAATAGTTTTCAGCGAATCCAGTGATTTTTTAATTCGTTCTACGTTTTTCCAAATTTTTTTTTTATTTTTATTTTTCATTCTAGAGTGGAATAAATTAAATTCAGCAACTTTCTTTGTATAGAAAGTAAGTAATTTAAAATTATTTTTCTATGTATCAATATTTTACAGGAAATTATTTTCTAAAAGTTTCTTAACACATTGACTGTCAAGCTAATTTTGGGAAAAAGTTTGAAAGTTTGAAAAAATGTTGTTGTTTGTTTTTTATCTATTTAGTTTTTTCAAATTTGCTTGGTCTGCTACGTCTACTCAGTGTCATGCATTTTTGAATGCCATGACCTAATAGTGGCGTGTAGTTCTCATACAAATGCGGATGACAGGACCCCCACTGAAAGGGGTGTCATTCATACTGGAATGACATGGCGAGTAGTCAAATGTGTTAGTAGTCAAATTGCCGATGGGAATATTCCTTTCGGAATTACTTATGCCTTTTTGCTTTTCGGTTTGTATCTCATCGTTGATTTTGATTTTTGTGAAACTGAGAAAAGAAACGACATTAGCAGAATACTTTATTTAAGGTTTTTATAGCTAATTATAAACGGTAGTAATATGGTAAAATTCAATTTATATGAAAAATTATAAAATTTTAGAGAATTTACAACAAACGAGAGATACAACACCAGAAGTGCCGAAAAGGTGAACACGACAATTATTTATGCCACTTCCTACCGAGGTTTCATAATAAATGTTTGCGATATATACTAACCTTGTGTTTTTCTTTAACTGGAAATGAAAAACTTTGCTTTTAATAAATTCATAATAATAAATGGAATAATAATTTATTAATAATCGTTGTCTCTAGTCATTGTATAAATGAAAATAAAGTGTTACGTATATTAATATTTTATCAATAATAATTAAAATTCTAAAATTAATTTTATGAATTTTTAAAGCGAATCGTGAAGAAAATTTGCATTATTATATTTAAATTTTATGAGAAAATACTGAGAAATGCAAAAAAAAAAAAAAAAAAAAAATACCTAGTTATCTAAATTATATCGTGCCCTTAATATTTCCAAGTATAAAGTTTTAACACAGATTCACAGAAATATGAATTAATATTCAAAAGCTATTAATTATAAAACTACTATTAAGATTTTCTTATTTGTTTATTTCTATTTGGAGACACATGCAATTTTCTAATAGGAAAGTGGTGTTTTTTTTTCTCATACCTATGTTTGTGATCACTGTATATATTTGTCATGTGAATCACTGTAAAATGAATAATGATTGAATACAAATTGTGCCACTGTGTGTTCGCCACTTAAACCTCTGCATTATGGCAACTCAAGTTTCGAAATAGAGGGGGATTTGACAAAAGTGAATTAAAAAAAAGAAAAAAAAAACAAACAAAAGGGTGAAGATATAATAAAAACGAACTGCAGCTAAAGAGAACCAAGAAAAATCGTCGACAACGCTGGGATGAAACCCGCTTTTATCACTGCTTCTGCTGACACTGCTGCTGTCGCTGTTTTGTTTTTTTTTTCACAATTCACTTTAAAGCCAAAACTTGCTCATTCATATGTTTTGTATTTGGTGTTAAATAAATAAATTAAAACCTCAATTTTTGTAAAATGTGAGTAAGCAACTTTCGCTTATCTAAATAAAAGGCTCAAATTATATCATAGAACCAATAATGAAAAAGTAAAAAACGGGGTCTAGGTACATTCGTACATACATATGTATTTGCAGATACTCTTGCAAACGTAACCACGTATTTACATACTTTGCGAATACGTGGCGTTATCTGTCTGTCCCTCTAACTGACTGTCTGTCTGTTTTTAAGTTTATCTGTGGCTGTCTACTGGCGCTTAATTTCATTTATGATATTTTTATTCAATACCAATTGGTTTTTTGATGTTTTTTTTTTTGTGGTATTGAATCGTTGTTTTTTATATTTTAGTTATAATTTCACTCTTTCACACTCTCACAATCGAGTTACAAATTCATTTTACATTTTACTTTTATATTTTTAATACTTTTCTCTTCACTTTTATTTGATTATTTTAAAATATTCGTTATTGTATTTTTTCTGGTTTTTTATATTGTATTTTGGTTGCAAAATTTAACCTAAATAAAAACGAAACGAAACTTACACTCACTCGCAATGCAAAACAAACAGTAAAAGGAAAAAAAAAAAAATATTTGGACAACAGAAATGTAATAAATCCACACACAAAGTGACAAAAAAAACACACAAAAGATAAATCAAAGAAATCGTCGATTTGCGCAAGCCAAAAACCAAAACACTTCACCACTTCATAACATTTTCTCCAACACTATTCGATCGTTTTCATATATTTTCGTATTTGTATCTACAAAATTTACCAGTATTTTTTGTTTGTTGTTGCTTGCTCAGCGTCTCTGTGTTGCCAACTACTTATTCATTAGAAAGTGCATGGGTGCGATCATTCAGAGTTGCATTTTTATTTATAAGTAACATAAACAGTGACTCAAAAAATTTATCGCATAAAGGAACATTTTTTGGACACGATAAATACCCAAGAATGGAACAAAATCGAAAAGAAACGCCACAGAAACAGAGTGTCCACTCATCTAAACGAGCATAAGGGAAAAACAATTTTTGAAAACAGATAATATATTCAGGGTCTCGAAAGTTCCAAAATTTTGTACATAAATTGCGATTTTTTTTTAATATATTTGAATAAAATATTCGAATAATTTATTTGCATTTGCAAAAAAAATTACAGTTTTTTGGCAAAACTACTGTACGTTTGAAAAAAAAATAACATTAATTTTAGCAAAAAACTCATTTTTAATAATGAAAAATAATAAAAAACAATTTAATAAAGTAAAAACTTTTGAGGATTCTCTACAGTGAAGGACAAAATTCTACAAAAAACTTTACTTCAATAACAACATTATAGTAAATTAACAAGCTTAAATAAAATTAGTAAGAAAACAAAACATCAAAAAAGTCTTGAGACAGTACGATGGATGTCAATAGCTGCTTGTCATAGCTCTTCAAGCTCCGGTCTCTTCAAGAGCTATTATGCTATCAAAGTAAATTTTTTATTTATGAATAAATAATCATCCTCTATAAAACTGCAAACCTAATTTTTTCTTTAGATTCTTAGGTTTAGAGAAACTAAAAATCCGGTGTTGCATGTAAGCTTTAGTCCTTCACTACATATCAAGTATATCCCCTGCACAGTGCAAGAATTGCAAAAAACAATTTTGGTTTTACTTTTTACATATTGTTTGTAGAAATTAATTGGATTTTAGTTGTCTCTTCCGAAAATGGGGGAAAAAAATGTACGGTGCGCCAACGTATGACCTTGCTTTTTAAAGCAATCGTGCAAAAAGCTACAATACATAAATTACATGTTTTCACTTCCGAGCGTAGTAAAAATTAATATTTCATTCTAAATTACTGTATTTTTTCCATAAATTTCTGCCATACGGGTCGCAAAATTACTGAACGTGTAACATCACCACTGATTTCGAACGGGTTTTAAGACAAGTGCTTCAAAATTAAGCACTTAAAATTTACTTCTTAATTCACCATGTCAACCGGAAACTGAAAAGGAACCATGCGAACAACAGATTATACTTTCAGTCGAACAACAAAAACAAGTATCGCTTTATCACGCAGCCGCGATGTAAAGCGGTTACAGAATTTCATGAAAGGTGCTTTATTTCATTTATTTTTTTCAATTGTTTTGTAAAAAATAAATAAAAATATAAAATATATAATTACATATTTTCAAAAATTAATTTAGTTGAAAAAAAAAAAAAAAATTTATAAAATAAAGTAAAATGACGCAGCAATAAATAAATAATAAATGCATGACTCGATACCCGATATTTTTTTGTTTGCCTCCTCTCTCTCTCCCAACTAAAGTGCGCACTCTTTTTGTACTTGTTTTTCACAAAAAGTGCTAGACGAAACAAGTGCCTACTCTCCTAGGAAATGTAATATTAAAATTAATATGCACAGTTGCAGTGAAGCACTTGTTTTGCACAATTTTACTGCTTCAATTTACCGCTGGGATAACTGACTGATCCAGTATATAATTTAAACCTTTGCATATATTTAGGATTTTTATTTTCGAATAAACTTAACGAATGGTTGAGGAAATGGTACAACGAACGGGAAGCACAAAAGCTTTAAAAATAATCAGTTAGTTCAAGGCACAAACCATTTTCTTCCATCTACTGTGTTGCATTTGGATAATACTTATGCGAAGAAGCTAAAGAAAGTGCTTTGAATAAAATCGAATAATGCAATGAAAACTTACAAAAACCAAGTAATTTCAAGTTGATTTTGGTTTTGCAAACGCATTCATCTTTTTATTTCATTTAATCAGAGCTGGGCGTGTAGAAGTACGATTACTTTTTGAGTACGATTACTGTAATCGTACTCAAAAAAATTTAGAGTACAAGTACATGAAGGAATCATGTGAAGATTAGCGCCAGTAAAAATGAATGAGCGAGAATTGACTTATAACTTCGAAAAATTGATAATTGTTTTATGAATAACTCACTTGCTTTTAGTTTTGAGTTGTTATTGGCACTTCAACCCAGTGACATTTGTCTCAAGAACAACTTATAAATTTATTTATGTTTAAATATGTATTACATGCATATGAGTAATTGTACTCAAAATTCGAAAAGTATTCGTACTCAAAAAGTTTGAGTACGATTACTGTAATGGTACTCAAAAAAAAATTAAGTACGATTACAGTAATTGTACTCAAAAATTTTTGAGTATGATTACAAGTAATGGTACTTCATGTGTAATAGATTACAAAAGTAATCGAAACCGCCCAGCTCTGAATTTAATGTATATCAAAAAACTGCCGTGTTGGCACAGCTCTGTGTGCAAATGAGCCCATTATTTGCAGCACTGCTTTTCGTGTCACATGACCGTCATGTGACAGTTAAATGTCACTGTGAACTTTTTCTTTGCAATTTTTAGTGTGAATTTTTCTTCGTACTCCATTGACATCGTTTCACGCAGCTGACTCAAGGTGCTTGTGCTGGTCTTCAAATTTTAAAAAAATTGTGTGTATAGACTTTTTCTTCTTTTGAAGGGATGAAAAAAACACAATTCAAATTAAAAATTTAATTAAAATCTTTTGTATATTCCAGCGTGAATTCTTTGTTTGCCAAGTGTGAAAACGTTGTTTACGTACGGAAAGAAAAAATAAGTGTAAGAGATGGCGATGACTGCGCAGCAAGCTCACAAGGAGCATGTCCTTGCAATTTCCAGGGATTTTATCTCGCAACCACGATTAAGTGAGTATCCAAAGAATAACGAGGGGAGAAATCGATTGATTTTTATTTGCGAAAACTTTAAAATTGCACTTTTATCAAAATGATTCAAGTGCAGTGATGAAAAAAAGTACGTCCGCCATGACAGTTGAAGCTGAGCGAATACTACTTCAAAAGAGAAGTGACACGAAAAATCGATAAAAAAAAAAAAAAACTTATTCTTGCGCCACCCATCAATAGTTGGCCCACCTTTATGCTTATACCGAAAATAATTGCAAAAAAGATGAGTGATGGTTTTAAATTAAGTTAAATTTCAAGAATTAATTCTGGTTTTATGAGTTTTTTTCAACATTTTCTCTTTTACTTTTACATTCGTCATGTGACATTCGCTCTGCCACGAACGATTTCTGCTGTGGTCGCTGCTGCTGCCCTTCAGCAGCACCTGACTGAAATGTCAATTTATCTTAGTTTTTAAAATCTAATGTCAGTAACATGCCCATTTATGCAACTCCCTCTAATTAATTAAAGAGTTTATAATTGCATATATCAATCTACATTTTATTAGCTTTTAAACCAAATTTTTATTGAATCAAGAGTTGCCAAGTTACTATTACTGTGTGCACAATAAAATTCTCTGTATTTGTGTAGCGCTTGAATAATTATAATTAAAAGTTGTTTTTTATTTCTAAACCGTGCTTATTTTTAATTAACGATTTCTCCCTCATACATACATGCATTTTAGACTATCGCTCTCTTTCGCTCATCCAGTATGTATTCATTTGAAGTTTGTAGTAGTCAGCTGACATATCTTGATTCTCGCTTTTCTATTCTACTCCATTACGTTTTTTTTTCTTATCTTATTTCAATTAGATTACTGCTTTTTTCTTTTGTATTGGTTTTTTTTATTTGCTATTCATGTGCCTTCAACTTTTATCAATTCATTTTTATCTTCTTCTTTACATGATTTCATTTGATTTACTTGAGCTTAATTTATCAATTTTGAGGTTAGGTTTGCATTACTCTCTGCTTTTAACTCGGAATTCTCTGTTATGTCATTGAATTGCGTTTTGGAGTTGGGGGAAAATACAAAAGATTGAATAATTAACCTAGGTTCAGTGAAATTCTTTGAAATGCAATTTAGTTCATTCAGATACAAATGTTTCTGCTAATTTATAAAAATGTATCTTCTGTTTTCTCTTTTAGCTTACAAAACCGTCTCGGGTGTCAACGGACCTTTGGTCATTTTGGATGAAGTAAAGTTCCCCAAATTCGCTGAGATTGTACAATTACGTTTGGCCGATGGCACCCTTCGTTCTGGACAAGTGCTTGAAGTCAGCGGCTCCAAGGCTGTCGTCCAAGTGTTCGAGGGCACTTCAGGCATTGACGCGAAAAACACATTGTGCGAGTTCACTGGTGATATTTTGCGTACACCTGTGTCTGAGGATATGTTGGGTCGTGTCTTCAACGGCTCTGGTAAACCCATCGATAAGGGTCCACCAATTTTGGCCGAAGATTTCTTAGATATTCAAGGTCAACCCATTAATCCGTGGTCACGTATTTACCCAGAGGAAATGATTCAAACTGGTATCTCTGCCATTGATGTGATGAATTCAATTGCTCGTGGTCAAAAGATTCCAATTTTCTCAGCTGCCGGTTTGCCTCACAATGAAATTGCTGCCCAAATTTGTCGTCAAGCTGGTTTGGTTAAGGTATACTATTACCAAACTTAAACCAATATATTTTATTCTATTGATTTCGTCTTTCTATCATTCCTTTTAGTTGCCTGGCAAATCTGTGTTGGACGATCATGAGGATAACTTTGCCATTGTATTCGCTGCCATGGGTGTGAACATGGAAACTGCGCGTTTCTTCAAGCAAGATTTCGAAGAGAATGGTTCTATGGAGAATGTGTGTCTCTTTTTGAATTTGGCTAACGATCCAACTATTGAACGTATTATTACCCCACGTTTGGCTTTGACCGCTGCCGAATTTTTGGCCTATCAATGCGAGAAGCACGTGCTGGTCATTCTTACTGATATGTCTTCGTATGCTGAAGCTTTGCGTGAGGTGTCCGCTGCTCGTGAAGAAGTGCCCGGTCGTCGTGGTTTCCCCGGTTACATGTACACTGATTTGGCTACCATCTATGAGCGTGCTGGTCGTGTTGAGGGACGCAACGGTTCAATTACACAAATTCCCATTCTTACTATGCCTAACGATGATATTACCCATCCAATTCCCGATTTAACTGGTTATATTACCGAAGGACAGATCTACGTTGATCGTCAATTGCAAAATAGGCAAATCTATCCACCAGTTAATGTGTTACCATCGCTGTCACGTTTGATGAAATCTGCCATTGGTGAGGGTATGACACGTAAGGATCATTCTGATGTATCGAATCAGCTGTACGCCTGTTATGCTATCGGCAAGGATGTGCAAGCCATGAAAGCTGTCGTTGGTGAAGAAGCCTTAACACCTGATGATTTGCTGTATTTGGAATTCTTAACCAAATTCGAGAAGAACTTTATCTCGCAGGTGAGTTGATAAGTTGAGGTAAAGGAAAAGGTTTTGATAATGCACGAGTGCAAGCATGGCCGATTGTCTGAAAGAATGAGGTAGACAATAGGTAGTAAGCAAGAGTGAGATGTTATGCCCTGAAATTTGTATGGAAAACATAGAATTGAAAGTTTTAGCATTAACATCAAGTAACAAAACAGTACAATTGGCTTTCTAGCCTAAATGCTCCTCGATCCTCGCACAAGAAAAATGTCAAAATTCCTATTCTATTCTAATGTCATACTTCGTAGGTTTTTGAGGTCGCTGTATTCGAATTTCATATCAGCGCTCGAAAACTTAAAAAGTTGTATTGAAAATGGTTAAAAATATGAAAAATGTGCGAATTCAATGGCATTTGTTCCATCATTTGGATTTAAATCTAAGATCAAATTCGGTCGCGCTTTTCTGTCATTCACAATGAAAAGGTTAATTGAAAAAAAAATCAGTTTAGGCAATGACGATTATGCTTGCACTCGTGTAAAAAATTCGTTTGGAAATTTTCATAAAATATTTTAATGCTTATGAAATGAAACTTCCATTAACATTTAATTTTTTGATGCTAATGGGATGAAGTTTCCATTGGCATTGCATTTTTTGAATAATATTAAAATTGAACTTTCGTTAGCAATGCATTTTTTAAATGCTAAGGAAATGAAGTTTTCATTACTATTGGATTTTTTTCAATTGTAATGATTTGGAGCTCTCATTCGTTTGAATTTTTCAATGCCATTGCATTTTTCAATGCTAATGAAAGACGAGCATTACAATTTTGCAATTCTAATGAAATGCTGCTTTTTTCAACTTTACATTTCTTAATGCAATTGAAATTGTGCTTGTATTAGCATTGAATTTCTCAATGGCAATAAAATGGAGTTTTTATTTTAAATATCATAATGCAAAACCAGTGCTGATGTTACTATATGCCTAGTTTATATACACATAAAAATAAACACTATAAATGGTCTTTTTCTTCTCTCCAGGGTAACTACGAGAACCGTACCGTCTTCGAATCATTGGACATTGGTTGGCAATTGTTGCGTATCTTCCCCAAGGAAATGTTGAAACGTATTCCAGCTTCAATTCTCGCCGAATTCTATCCAAGAGATTCGCGCCATTAAAAATTTGTTGTTTTTTCGCCTTTCGCACCTCCTCCTACTTTCGTTCGTTTTAAATTTAAGCTGGAGTTTTAAAGGCGCATGCGTGTATGCATGTCGTCTTTGTACTATTGTTCTTCATTATTGCAATATCTTATATACATACATATAAATATAAAAAAACAAAACTATTTTTAAATTAAAAAATGAAATGAAAAGAAAAGTTTAAAGAAAACAAACAAACCAACCATCAACATCATCGATCGATATACAACAAAAAATATATGCCGTTGCCGTGTTTAGACGAAGAAAATAATCGTTGCTTGTGCAGCATAAATTTTTTGTTTTACTTAGTGAAATTTTTAATCAGTTTTAAAATTAAATCTTAAATATACATACATATGAAATATTTGCACAATATGTATGCAGCAACAATAACAATGTAAATAATTATTTTAGAAAAGCAAAACACTGTACAACGCAACCTTTTTTTTCTTGTTTTTCTTTATTGTTTTTATTGTGCGCTTTAATGTGTATGACAGTTAAACTTTCTGCGCTGTCCTTTAACCACTCACCCTATTCAAGTTATTAACAGAAATTTAAGGCATACGTAATCATCTACTTTAAAGTTGAATTGGTTAATATTTGGTCAAATTCTTTTTTTTTAATCTTTTCAAATTTTCAATACAGTTCAATTGTTGCAATAGCAAATCTTCTGCACGTTTATTTTATTAAATATTTTTCTTGCTTATTGTTTAGTTCATAAGTTAAATCAAATCCCATCTCAAAAAAAAAAAGAAAAAAATTAGTTTTTCTCTTTTATTCAAACCATTGTTTTAAATTTCACATACACACACAGCATTCCAAAAAAAAAAAAAAAAAAACGACAAGTTATATTAAAAATTAAAAAAAAATGAAAGAAAGAGAAAATCGTTTAATTCATCATGTTTTATTGCTACAAGTATTAACCCCTATTACCCTTATGCATATTTATTTTTGGCGTGTACAGCAACAAATAAAAATTGTGTTATTATAAAACATTTTAATTGCCAGCCAGTGTTTTTTATGTTTTTTGTTTTTCGTTAACTTTGTATTTTTAGTTTTGCATAAAGTTTCAAGTTAAAAACAAAAGCAAAAAAAATATTGATTATTAATATGTGCAAATTATTAAAGTTATATAAATATCTACCGTAATGTTTCTTGTAAAATGTAAAAATTAATTAGAAAAGAAAAACAAACGAGAATATTGAACAATACTAATTAATGTAAAAAACTAAATAAAATACAATAAAAAAACTTACTTAAAATAAAAATAAAATGAAAAACAAAAACAATTTCAATTTGAATTGTATTAAGTACTACGTAAATATGTTAAATTCAAGTTTTTATTTCATATTTATCTCAAAAAACAAAAGAAAAATATTACAAAAGTGCATTAAGCAAATACTTATTGTTATTGAGAAAAGACAATAAAGTATGTATAGAACAAATTTAAATGGATTAATAGTTATGTAATATTTTGATTAATATTTTATTTTTAATTTAAATTTAAAAGTCTACCATCCAATAGTCATGCCGCCCGCCGCCATTAGCACAGTCGCCCATATACCAATCCCCTTGATTTTACCACCATGACTTCCCTTTTTGCATTCACCATTATTTATAGAATTATAGCCCCATTTACAAATGCATTCACCATAATGGCAATCCATCGTTTGTTCCAACTCTGGCAATTGATGCTGATAGCAATCGTTGCTCGTGCGACAATATTTGCCCAACTCTACACATCAAAATAAACATAAATACATACAATTTATGATGATGAAATTCCCTCCTTTAATTCTTTTAATCACACTCACCCACACTCGCTGCACACACAGTTTCCATTGGCGCATTCGCATTAGTTTCATTATCATCTTCACTTTCCTTTTGTATTGCAATATATTTTCCATTCTCATCACAATCACATTCACCCTTGTGGCATATGCCGCCAGTGCCCAAAGCATTTTTGCATTGTTCATGCTCAGTACAATTTTGATGATAATTGACATTTGGCAGACAATTGATTTTATTCGTTGCCGTTGTAAAACCCTCGGCGCATATGCATTTGAGTTGTTCCATAGCACATTGAGCGTTTTGGCCATAAGCCTGGCATTGTGTATCGTTCCTGCAGGTGGAATTCAATCCTGTTTTGCAGTTTTAACGTTGTTGCGGTTATAAGGGGAGAAATGAGTATGAAAATTTTAGTACATGCATATAATATTAAATAAACAAAAGAATAGAAAATAAACATTCTCTGAAAATGTAGAATTGTTATCATTTTCAGTAGCTGAATTAAAATATAAAAATTCGAAATCAAATAAAAGGTAAGAAAATTTCCATTTCCAATCACTTGTACAGAAATGAATGCATTCTTTTAATTAAATCACAATAATTGATAACAACTAAAAAAAAGTACCTGCAATTTTCAATCGTTTGAAAGAAATAATGCACTATTTGAATGCTCTACTTGTCAAACTGGACTCAGAGGGGCTATGGTGATTGGAGTTTACATATACAGTGGTGGTTCAGTATAACGAACGATATAAAGCCCAGGGTCGTACGTTATATCAAATTTTTTTTTCCTGCATAACTATGAGAAATTTGATCAGAAAAATGAATGGATTTACAAATTTGCAAAACTACTTTTTCATATAAAGGTTAGCCAAAAATTTGTAATATTTTTGCAAAGAAATATCTCGCAGTTGGAGGAGTTTCTGATTTGTGAAATCACACACATAGATGTCAGTGAAACTCAGAAGAGGTTAATAATAGTAACCCTTTCTAGAAATTTATTAAAATCATAAAGCACTTAAATTATAGTGAATTTTAACAATTTCAAGGTATACAAGGTAATGAATACTTGCTTGAATAGTATCGAGTATTGAAAAGTACCTAATTTATGCACCACTACTAAAAACATAATGTGCAAAATGGGGCATTGCTGAAGTACGCCAAGTTTTTTCGTTATATTTTTGGATCGCTTTCTTACTTTCTAAACTTATTCCTCTATATGATTGTAGTTTAACCTGCAAGTATTAAATTTTTAACCCCACCCTTTCCTAGTAATACAGGGGTAAATTTACAACTATATCGCCTGTACCACTAAATTCAAATGCTCATAACTTTTTTTCTATTTTCCTAAATCAAACGTTTAAACTCAATTCTGAAAGGCTTTTCATGTCCTTTAATAACATTTAAACTCATTATAAATATTTTTATCTTATATGAAGAAATTATTAAATTAAAACTTTATTTAAGTTTTTGGGGCCCTCGGACACTTTTTTTTACTTTTTATTAGCACAAAATGACAAACCCAGTAGTTTGTTAGATACAGGACTTTATTGAACGCAAGATCTAGTGGTATAGGCGTTAGAGTTGGAAATTTACCCCTTTACATATAACTAGAAAAGGGGTGGGGTTATAAATCTAGTACTTGCAGGTTAAATTGCAGTCATATAGAGGAATAAGTTCAGAAAGTATAAAAGTGATCCAAAAATATAACGAAAATATTTAGGGTAGTTCAGCAATAATGCCCCATATACAGGGAAATTCGGTACGGATTGTATGATTGGAAAGAGCACTTTCCTATCATCTATTTTCATATTGCGAATGTTCTTGTATATGTAAAAATTATAAGTATAAAAATATACAAAGTTTTTTCATATCACTTATAAAAAAAAGAAAGCATTCGTTATTTATAAGCTGGCCATCCGTACAAAAATGAGTAGAAATTTCCTGGTTTTGGGGAATATTTCCTGCTCTCCTGTTCAGCGCCTCAAATACGTGGTTTTCAAATCAAAATATGTATGTGCATGTGTTAAGAACTTACAAATTGTTGCTACACATATTTTAACTCCGTTTTATTCGCCACTCGCTTGTTTATATGTATAACTAGCAGCGATGATTGTATGCGAAAACAAAAATAACTTATCGATAATTTTTTGTAAAGAATAAAAACTATTTGTAACGATTTCCCGCTTTTTATTCTCATATAAAAATTCTTACTTTCAACACAAAATTCCTAATTGGAACGAATTTTATGATGGAAAGCCTAGTAGTATGTAGAATACGTCATTACTTACTTGCTAACTTATTTGAAAAAAGGGTTTGCTACAGCAAGTAATCGTTATACTAGATCACTATTGTAACTTTTAAAAATTTAAAGTTTAAAGATGACCTGCTTTTAGAGATCTTGCTAATAATTTTTGGCCTTAGACTGAATTTTGGCTTAAACTTTGATTAGAATTTTGCTCAAATTCATTCTTTCTTTCGTTGTAATTTCGTGTGCTCTCCTTTTATACATATTAATTGGATATTTAACGGCCTCTGGCTTTGTAACTGGGGAATTTTAATGAGCTCAAGGTTCAAGTTCAAGAAAAATGAGATCAAGACACCATTAAAATTCACCAGCTTTAAAACCATCCCTCCATATACAATATTTAAAAATAGTTGAAACTTTTCATGAGGTTAAAAAGTCTAAAAATTCTGCATTGACGAGATTTTAAGAACTAGTACTGGAGTTTAAAAAGTTTTGTACGTAACGTTTTCTCTCTCGAACACTTAGGGATAAATTTAGTTGCAAATATTCCAGCTTAAAAAAAATTAACGCCAGGTTATTTAACGTTGTAAAATTCGGTTTTCAATATAATCCTTACTTAACATTAAAACATTGAAACAAATGAGAAAATTTCCAAATGTTCTCTGTTTTCATAAGACAAAATTTGTTTGCGCCATTATTTACTTTTGGAGATTTTGAAAATGGTGATAAAATTTTGGAGATTTTATTGATAGAGATTAACATTTGGAGATTTTATCGATGGAAATTAAAATTTGGAGTTTTTAGATTGGAGATTGTGAAAATCCAGAGTATGTTACCAACCCAATTAAAACTATATACGACCCCGGCATATTATGAGGTATAAATGGTCAGAGTATTTGAAGGAAGAAAGTCAGTGCAGTAATGAGAGTACCATTTAGAATTTTCTAATCCAAAAAAATGTTAGACCGAGAAAGTGTACGTCTCCCTTAATTTGTTTGTTCGGCTATTACACATGGCATGGTCAGGTAGGATTTAATTGCTTGCATGTCGAGTTTAATAGTGAAAGAGGTTAGAAATGACGGTATAAATTTGTCTATCCCTCAAGCTTCCCATCCCTCACATCCTCAAGCTTCTCACCCCTCACATCCTCAAACTCAATATGCTAGCAACCAAATGCTGGATGCCCATGCAACTTGCAATATCACTCTTAGGATGGTTTAACGCACAAATTGTTATTCCCTTTTTCTCTTACCCACAAGTGAAGAACATGATCCGTTAATCGCTATAAATCCTTCTTTGCAAATACATTTTCGCTCTTTTGGATCACATGCGGCAAATGCATTCGATTGCTGACATTGTAAGTCTAACTCACAATCATCATTGAGGTGAATGATTTCTGAAATAAAATGTATACATACACAGTAAATACACAGATTCATACGGGTAAAAAGAGATAGAAATAAAACAAAAACATTAAAATTAATTCGAACAAAGAAGAAACAGATCAAATCGTTTGTAAAATTATAGGTACGTAAAATTCTTAAATTATTTATGTTGATGGAAAAGTAGAATTGTTAAGAACTTTTCATACACACGCACACACAGTTCCTTTTACTCACTTTGTAGGCAACGGCGTCGATCTATGCTGGGTATAAATTTTACAGAACAATAGCAAATATCCTGCTCCTTATTACAAACTGCATTCGGTTGGGTGCAAGGGCATGGGCCACCAATGATATTGTTCACTTTATAATCCTATGGGGAGATGTAGGAAGAAGAGAGGAAATCACTATCATATAATACTTAATACATCATCGACATCTATACCGTCAGTGCCAACTTCAAGTGCACCATATTGCGCCACCACTATATACCAACCTTTGGTTTACATTTAACGTGTTCTCCCGCAACTGTACTGCATTTGCAATGGTCATCGATGCATTTTACATTGACGCCTGAGTGATGAAATTGTTTGCATTGTGACGCTTCGAGGCAGGTTAGCTCCAGTAATTCTGTAATGGAGAAGAAAAATTATTGTAGTAAAATTGTAATTGAAGTTAAAAAGGAAGAGGAAGGAAATGCAATGGAATTGAAATTGGATTTAATTCGTTTTAATTGCATTTTGTGTGTGTAAAAGAAAAAAAGCAACAAACAATGAACAAAATCGAATAAAAAACCATAAAATGATTGCAATGAATATCATGAAGCTATCAACTACAGGGGATGCAACGAATGCAGCACCTTCGCTTGTGACCGCATCAATTGCGCTCATTAAGAAGCCCAAGGTGATTAATAATTTTTTCACTTCCAGCATGTTTTTAGCTTTCACTATACATATGTACTATAATAAATTTTGGAGCACAAAACTTGCGTGGTTTTAATTTAAATAAAAGTTTTCAATACTTGTAGTGGTATTTTATCACTTTTGTACTAAAATATGAATATTTTATATATATGTAGGTAAATAGACTGTATTTACAGTTGCATTTAATTTGTATGTGTAGTAACTGCACGCTTATATAGTACAAAAGCAAAATACTCAGCAATATATGTAAATATGTATAGTTAAAATCATTGGTAGTGGAGTCTTGCATGTTGGGACACACCGAAAAAAATCGCAATAATAGTTGCAAAATTTTACCATTTTTTTTTGTTGGATCAGCAAAAGATGTATTCAAGAATATAGCACTCAGACAAGTTTTACGGCCATTATACTATATCTTATGTTCCTTTTTGTATTCTTTAAATCTTAGCAGTTCCAGCGGTGTTAAAGAGCTCAGGTGTTCGTCTCCCAACACTCCAGTGCCAAATATGCTTACTCTGATCTGGCAGAAAACTGGGCAGACACTATGGAAGTGATCCGCCGTCTCTTCACAATCTTCCTCCAAACCACAGGAAGCACAGAAGGCACTAGCTCCTAGGCCAATCATTTGACTATTTGAAAAACAATATACGAACATGCTTTCACATTCGAAAATAATTTAGCTACTTACTGGCACTTTTTTCTTTCTATTAAAATTCACAATCGCTGAAATTTTTCAAAAATGGCAAAAAACACTATTTTAAGGAGTTTCAACTCCTTTTTTCAAAAACGTATGGTAATAGAAATTTTTGACCCCAGATTAGTGTTCCGCACGAAAAATTCATTCGGAAAATTAATATGATGGAAAAAATGGCAGTCAGGTTAGGTTAGGTTGGAGTGGCTGTCTAGAGACACACTTAGGCCTAAACGGCCCATTATGATACCACAAAAAGGGCAGGAGAGGTGTTATAAGGCCATATTCATTAACGCCATAATGGCTTTCATTTCACTTTTGTTTTGGAAATAATGCCATATTTGTGATTTGGCTTTCACTCCGAAACGGCAATAACGCCATAACGCCACATTTTAAAAGAAAACTGCTAAATGATTTATTTTTCACTTGTTTTTAAATTTGCATAGTTGAACAAGTAAAACGCCGTTACTTCCAAAAACAACAAACGAAATGAACGGAAATTTTTGTTAGTTTTTTCTTTAAGTTTCGTTTCTCATTTTTTTCACAGAGTTAATTGCTGTTTATTCTTGACCCTGGTATTATTTACATAAATTGAAATGTAACATTGAAACATTGGCGAAAAATTTTTTAAAAAATAAAGAAAAATTAAAATATTAAAAAAATCATGCATCTTAGAAAAAAAAACCATGCAACCATGCATTTCAAGAAACATCCTCTAACATTATATTTTGGGAAAAAATAAAAATAACACGTAATATAATGTTAAACATTTTTATTAAACTAAAAGATAAAGGTTATACAATACACATTAGTAAAAAAAAGAATACAAATATGTTACGCAAATTTAAAATAAAATGTACATACTCAAAAGCAAAAAGAACTACAATTATGATTTATTAATTATATTTCAAATTAGTTACCCCTACAACTTATGCTATTTAAGTTTCAGTCTGGTAGTCCATCTGGTACAGAAATAAGATTCTAGTTTTCACCTATGATTATGATGTCATCTTTTAACAGATATTGCTTTATCTTTAGTTGTGAGTTAGGTGCTTATACTTCTGTTACTAGTATTAAAAATATTCTAATTATTTTCTTTCCCTTGTCTCTTTTAAGGTAGATGGCCGTAGGTCGAGAACACCTTCATTAGTTCTACTCTCTAATTTTTCTATTAGTTTTTGTAATGCTAATATGGATGCTTTTATTGCTGTCGCTGTATCTCTTGCCGCTTCTGCTGCTGTCTCTGCTGCCTTAGCTGCCGTAGCTGTCACTGTTAGTGTGTGCATTACCCCTTGAAGAACATTATTCAATGCATCGTTGCCGCTATCATTTTTGCTACTGCTACTTCTGTCTTCCACCCTTGGTTCTTGGTAAGGAACATCCTCAATCTGTCTTTCCACTTCTTTTATATCCGATCTCAAGTTTATGCTCTCAGATTGTTTACTTTGCGCTGGCATCGTTGAGGTAGATGGTCTTTGGTAAGGAACAATCTCGTTCTCCCTTTCCACTTCCTCTCTTTCCGATCTCACATTTATGCTCTTGGGATCCAATGGTACACTGAAGATAACATCGTCTAACTTAGATTGATTACTTTGCGTTGGTATTTTTGAGGTAGATGGTCCTTGGTAAGGAATAATCTCACTCTGTATTTCCCTTTCCTCTATTGCCGATCTCACATTTATGCTGTCGCTACCCAATTGCACACTGTCGTTGCTGCTTTCAGTTTTGGGAACATCATCTAACTCAGATTGTTTACTTTGCTCTGGCACCTTCGAGGAAGATGGTCCTTGGTAGGGAACCATCTCACTCTGTTTTTCCACTCCCTCTATTTCCGATTTCTGATTTATGCTATCACTAACCATTTGCAAATTACCGCTGCTGCTACTGCCGTGAACTACGATAAGATTAATGTCCTCGTGAACAATTTGCACACTGCCGCTGCTGTTGCTGTTACTGCCGCTGTTATTGCTGTTACCGCCGCTGTTATTGCTGCTACCGCCGCTGCTGTTGCTGATACTGCCCCTGCTATTGCCGGTTTCGTTAACATCATCTAACTCAGAATTTGGGGTAGATGGTCCTTCTTGCACAGCATCCTCACTCAGTCTTCGTATTTCCGGTATTCCTAATCTCTCTCTGATGGTGTCGACGTTGCCACTGATGCTTCTATTACTGTCTTCTGTTCCCATTTTCACATTCACTACTTCTTTGGATTGTTTACTGCTTTCAATGCTGCCACTACCCCTGCTGTTGCCGCTAGTTTTGGTAACATCATCTAACTTAAAATTTGAGGTAGATGGTCCTTGTTGCGCAACATCCTCACTTAGTCTTCGTATTTCCCGTATTTCTGATGTCTCTCCGATGGTGTTGCTGCTACTGCCGGTGCTGTCGTTGATACCACTTAAGTCGAAATTACTGCATTTTAATGTTTTATTAGTGGGCTGCTCTACGACTGTTTCACTTAGTTTTCGTTTAGCTTGTTTTTGGAACTCTGACCTTTCCACGTCTTTTTGTCTATCCGCCATAAGAAATAAGTCTTAAAAAATTTAATTCAATTCTCGGAATAAAGTTTTATATTTAAAAACAAAAAGACGTTCTTTATGAGAGAAGAAACCGACCCATTGAATCACGATCTTTAAAATGAATAAATGTAGAAAAAACAGTAGGCCTAACGGAGGGCTTAAAACAATGAATAACGCTATAAACTGAACTCTCTTTCGGATAAATTATCAATATCACTTTTTCTTTTTGTGGTTATCAAGTTAATATGAGGTCGTTGAATTCAAATCTGGTCCTCGAAATAGCGTATTATGGCAGGTTTTCGGGATATTATCACCTAAGTGTGTAAAAATTGCCGTTTTCGGTAATGCATTAACGTTTCTGACCTGTAGAATCTGTAGCAGATTTTTGCCAATATTTATGTAGGGTAAGTTCGGATAATATGAGACACTTTTGTTAAAATTACTTACTAAAATTATTGTACTAAGCTTGTAGAATAGAAATATTATGATTGTTGTCAATTGTTTTATATGTTTGACATTTTTGAAGGCATTCAAAAAGTGCAGCCAGTCCTTGCATTTACGACATCGCAGGATTTTGTTCTATGTTCCGGTTGCAATGGAAGTATTGCACTTTTTCCAATGATGTATGTGATCCACACCTGCAGCTTTGCAGGTTTTATTAGCATTATATGAAGAGGGACTAAATAGCTGGGTCAAATCCATGTTGGAAACAAGAGTGATTCTGGCGGAAATAGGTACCAGCAGATTAAAAATGTCAGTAAGAAAGTGAAAACCCCAAGAGGGTGACCACACAATGGGATACTTTTGGGGTACGAAAAATAGCCACAAATGGCGTCAAAATAAAAATTAAGGGCGATGTTATGCAGACGCCAAAGTTGAGAAAAGGCGAAAAAAGTGAAAAAAAAATTGTGTTTGCTGGGCAAATACACAAAAATTTCTAAAGTTTTCTTCAATAAAATATACCTATTTCATTAGAAAGGTCTAAGTTTGTTCCTTCTAAAACCGATAAGAAACTGAAAATCAACTAAGTTACAGGCTTATTAGTGCGCAAAAGTAAGCTAAACCGTTTTTTAACGGTAAATCAAGATTTTGGGAATGTTTGGCAAATTTCACGCACAGACTCTTATATTACTTGACAAGACCTACAAGAAAAATAGTATCACTTCCCAGGTATTTTTACTGTCGCACCGTGTAATACGTAATCTCAATTGGCATGCCAGCACTGGTAGGTGTAGACGCAGAGTTAACCACAAGAACATCGTCCAAGCATACTCCCCTTGGAGATCCAATAGCTTTTTATGCAAGATTCGAATCAGATTTTGCCCATTTTTACACATAAATAAATATTTAGAAAAGCCCTAAATAACTTTTAAGAATTTTAACCAATTTTTAGCGTAGGGTATACAAATGAATTTTTGGTCTCATTATTCCTTCCGTTAGAACGTTAGACGCAACACTCAAACATCTGGTATATAAAAATGAGCGAAATTGCCAACAACACTAACATTAATAACAAAATCAAATAAGAAATTGGTGTTGCTTTGTTGTCTCTCTGTTTCTTTGTGTTGTGCAGTCATGTAGTCAATTTCTTGTTTAGAAATTTTTTACCTTTTTTTCTTTTTCTTTTTACATAAAACTTTTATCGTAGAACATGAGAAAAAGTAAAAAGAACAACAACAGCAACAAGAACAAAAACTGACGAACAGCAATAAAAATAATGAAAACGGCGCGAATAGAAAAGTTTAAATTTGAACATAATAAGCTTCTTGAGTAAAGTGCCAAAGTTAAAGCGCGCGATTACTACAATATCTATGTGTACAAAGTGGTGCAAAAATGCCTTCATAGAATACATGAATTCAATTAGAAAAAATGGGCGGAAGATCCCTGCCCAGTTGAATTATTCTTAAGCCCCAAGCGCTGGAAATAGATCAATTAGATTAGTACGGCCCTCGGTTGGTGAATCCACCTTGAATTGAGAAATAGAGCATTTACATTTACATTTATTTGGCAATTTGCCGACTTCAATAAAAACTCATTGTTATTATTAAACGGAGTTTACATCTGCAAAAAATTTCCGCAAATTGCTCTCACAGAGTCTTTCTGAGAGAAAGTCGCTTTCAACGAGAAACTGCAAGTTTCTTCTTTTTTTATTAACATCAGCAATTTACTCTAAAAAAACTTTCTGAGAGCATCTACCTTAGCTGTGGTGAAAACAGAACAAATTCATCGAAGTTTCGGTTATTGCTCCTTTGAAGAGTACTCAAATTTTGTGCAACTGAGTGTATTTAAAATTATCTTAGCTCCACACTTACCAACTCGATTACCTGCATAAAAAAAACTTACTAAAATCGCTCTAAATTCTTAACTATAATAACGATGATAACGTTGATTGCTTGAAACAAAAACGAAAGAAAAATGCGAGCGCACACGAGCTTGAGTATATTTAAGACGCCCCTATCTAGAATATGCTGCTACTCCTGCCATCTAATCGTAAGCTAATGTTGATGACAACGATTTACGCTGAACGATGATGATGTTGTTGATGATAATGTTGCTGCTGCTGATGAATAAGTATGATGAGTGATAGAGACGATAGACGGTGAATATGCTTCACATCAAATAAGCGCACAAAAAAAAAGAAAAGCAAAGCCAAGACAAAAAAAAGAGCAAAAATAGAAAACAGAGTGCGTGAAAATGTTACAAAAATTTGTGAGAAAAGGGGAGGAGACAAAGGCAGAATAACAAGATAAAGAAAAAATCCACTATTTTTTTTGTTTTGTGCATGAGAAATGAGCTCTGAATGCCCCGGGGCAGCAACGAACAACGAAGAACATTATTGTACATACATTTTTCTCTACTTGCAATCCACCCCATGCCAATGCAGTTATTCGCATCCAACTAAACTATTCAGTGTTACATACTGCTAACATCGCCTTCACATCATCACCACCATCGTTGCCACCCGCCCACGCACAAGATAACTGTGCCACAATTCGACCTTGAATTTGACTCACTAACAACAGCAGCAGCAGCAGTAACAATAGCAGCAGCTGCTGTTGGTTGGTGCTGGTGAGCGTGATTGAGAAGCACATGCGAGAGAGGCAACCTGCTATCAGCATGCAGCTTTAGGTTTTTACTTTTGCAGTCAAACACTCAGTCACTCAGCGTGACTTCATCAATTATATGTCACTTTTTTTTCTATGTCTATAAGCTAATTTAACAGTGAGCTCAATTGGACAAAAACAACACATGTCAAAGACGTAACACAACTATTTTCTGGAGTTTATTTTGCAAAATTTGACTTACGTTGTATTTGTTTGAAACAAGTTGATGTTATAATTTAGATTTTAAAGCTCTCCTCAAACGGTTTGAAAGCTTTTCTGTTAACATTTTGCAAGGGAATTGCTGAGAAAGAGAGAATGAAACAAAAGGGGCTATTATTGATAAAAAATTTTGTTATTCTGTTAATTTTCAGTACTCATATCACACGCTACACTCTGCATATAGAAAATGGAGTAAGTGTGCATTAGACAGATCTAACAAAACAAAAAAATTTATGTTTTGAAAATTGTGGAAAATTGGGGCTCTTCGTAACTCATTTTAATTTTTTGAAGGCATTTTAAGATTCAATTTTTTTTTTTATATAATTTAGAGTACTTAAAAATCAAATAGGAAAAGTAGGAAAAATTCCTTAATAGATTTTTGGTTCAAGTTTTCAAAAAATGGCAAAACCTTATAATTAGGAGTGGCTTGGTTCTATTATAACACGGGAGAGAACTTATTGTTAATTTGGTTTGCACTTATTTTGAAGGCTTTCAGATAGCGAGAGCCCAACACACAATAATGACTTTAGAGCTAATTTTTGGAGAGTTCTAGAAGCGAATAGTAACATTGAACGAAAACTGAAGCTAGTAGATTTATTCTATAAAAAATTAAATAATATATCGAATGTCTCTCAGATTTTCAAAATTAAAAATAAATGAATTCTCCAACGCCACAAAAATAAAAGTTTTAGCATTTTTAAATATATGTTATTTTCTACCTTACCTTAATAGGTAAATAATTTCAAGTACCTCAGACGTGATAGGCGGTGGATTTTTGAGCATAAATACAAAATTGGTGATAAATAATTTTTTTTTTTAGAGGAAATTTTTTTTTACGTTTTCAGATAGTTATTCCTTTGAAGTGAATAGTGGTGTACTTATCACAAGGTTGTTTCCCATTTTTAATTTTATTTCAGTAAGGCTGTGGTTATATTGCGAGTATGCTCGGCAAACACCATGAAATTGTTGTTGCACCGAACACAAAGAGAGAGTCTGTACTCACTCTCACAGCGAACATGATATGCTCAGTGTATTGTACACCGAGCACGCCAAGTATTCAGGGTGGCAATGAGTTGTTCTACAAAATAGTATTATTACATACAAAATATTACTATACAGAGGAGTGCATTTCGATAAAAAGTAACTCAGCAACGAGCTGAATGTAACCACCTTGACCGATTACGGGAGAAAATGTTTTGTGTTCGTCGAACACCGAGCACCAATATAACCAGGCACTAAGTGCCTTTTCAAACCAACTTTTAAGTTCGTATTGGAATATGCGACTTGTAGGTGTTTGAACGTGATAATCTAAACATTTATTAGTGTAACTACAATTTTATTCCAGAAGATTCAGAAGTGCTACAGTATCATATTATATATTAATTTAAAGAACTTGACAAGTAGGTTAGCCAAAAAATATCAGATTTAAAATCGGTTAAGCCGATTCCAAAATATTAGCGTTGGAAGTTTTTTAAAATTGCCCCATTGAACAAAACATTCATCAATGTAAAAAACATTGCTTAAGCGGGAGTAAATAACAAATGAGAGAGAGAGAAAAGAAATTAGTAACTGTATTTCTCAGAATTATCTAATGAATTATCTGCATACACAAATAACAAAGCAAACATCAACGAGTAGTTTGGTTCTCTTTTGATATTTGTTTTTTCATAAAGAGATTTCGTTAGCAAAAAAAAAAAAAATAGAAATTAAATTTCTGTTAATAAAATTCATGCAAAGCAATCCCTAATCGTAATCATCAAAAAAGGGCGTCCATAAAAAAAGAGAATGGTCCATGAAAAACTTATGTTGAAAATATATTGCAAGTTATATTAAAAATGAATTTATAATTCTCATCAGCTGAAACAATGTTTCCATTTAGTATTTGTATCAAAGAAATAGCATAGCATAGAAATAGCAATAGAATGGTTTCTATTGCTATGTACAACACTGCATGAGATTGGGATATTCACAAGTGGATGGTACTATTTGTACTTTTTTCAAATCTAATTTCTATTTAGAACAAAAAAAGAAGGGTACTAAATTAGTCAACAACACTAACGTCTTATTAAAAGCATTGATAAGAGAGAGGAGAGAGAGACCAAATACTTGCACACATGAATGTATATGTGTAGATTAGGGTGAAGTGAAAAAGTTTGTTTCTTCAGCGCTACCCATAGCATCTGATGCCAGTAGTAAGTGGTCATATTTCAAGGTTGGCATCATCGAGTTAAAATGGCTATGTGAGGGAAAATTCTTTGTTTTAATCGAATCAATTTAAATCTGATATACAGCTTTTTCATCGACAACTGATAAAGTCAAGGTTATTCCCTTGTTTTTAAAAATTAAAATCCAGGTTTTCGAAGTTAAAACTTTGTTTTTAAAGGTTAACAACTTGTTTCTCAAATCTAAAACTTTAATTTTGTTAAGATGGAGTCGGAAAAGTTTGGTACAGGGCATTGGTACAGATGTTTCTTTTAAAGTAATATCCCAGTTTTCCAAAACAAATCAAGAAATTTTTCTCCACATTGTTAACTTAAACTCAATAATGCAAACCTTAAAAGTTGACCAAATCCAAAAATAATTTACTGTCAGATGTCAGTTAACATTTCCGGTTAGTCATGAGAAAAAAACATTATTTAGCTCCACCCTTATGTAAATATGTATCGCTATGAAAAGGAAAAAAGAGTAAAAGTAGCAAACTTTAAAATGAGAGCAATCAAAGCATTAACAGCACACATATTCACACATAAAGTGAGCGTACTATATTTCATTTGCACTTTTAACCGATTAACACACATTTTTTTGAGTGCAGCATTAACGGCGTTAGCAATTCGTTTGTCATCGGCTATGAAGTTTACATATTACAAGCATCAATACTCAAATTATTGAGGTCGTTTATTTCGTCGTTTGTTGTTGCTCAGGATTAGGGGTTGCCATATGACATCAAGTAATTTGAACTCAATATTTTAGTTATAATTCAATTATTTACAATAAATTCTAAATATTAAAATGTCTGCATTTTTTCTTTGCTGCTTAATTTTCATTGAATGCTATGTTTGTGAATTTTAAAAATTTTTATCATTCAATTTGCGGATGACTAATATTCTGACTAGTAATATTTATTATCTCATTTAGCTTTAAAAAGCTTCGGCTAAAATATAGAGACCTAGGAGACTTAGGAGCCGTTCACATATTTCGTAACGCGATTATACATATATGTTTCTTATCATAATACCTTTCGTTTAGTTTCAAGAACAACCGGACATTTTCAGCCCAAGATATAATTTTTAAATTATTAAATTATAAAAAAGTTGAAAAAATTACAATATCTCACAAAATCATCCATAAAAATATTTTAGCCATGATTTTCGAATTCAGCGGGAGAAAATACATTTTATAAACGAATGAATTTTTGAAGTCATCTGTATTTGATAGTATAAAATCGACTTAACGTAACACAGTTGATGACCCCACCCCTCCACCATGTAACACTTCGCAACAAATTGTCAAACCCCGTCCTCCCTAGCGCCCCCCGCCGGACCCCTCACGCGTTACGTAATATATGGACGGCCCCTTTGGGTATTTGCACGTATTTCATGCAAATTCAGAATCAAGAATCAAATATAATTTTTGATATTAAAACCGAGTCAGTGGGGAAAAATTGTCATCTTATCTCTTATGTGTTAAAATATCTCAAAACCCTGAAGTAATAGAAAATTTGGAATTTTAAATGGCTAATTTAATTAATAAAATACTGAAATTTGCCAGTCCTAAGTTATTAATTTGCAATACTTTACCAATTAATTGCTTCAAAAATCTTGGGAATAGTTTTCTACTTCAGCTTAATAAGGAGTTGTTTCTTATTAATTTGCCTAATGAATCATTTTTAAGATTTTTTGAAAAATTACCCCGTCTCGATTAATTCCTCTGAAGGCAAACGCACATTTTTACATTTTTACATTTTCAGTTCTACAATTCTAATGCCTAAGGCAAAGTTTTTCCTTATGAAAAGATAACGTTTTTTAACTTTTACATCAACAAACCCTCTTCCCCTTACACTGTATAGCCTTCAATTCAAAAGAGTTTGATTTCAAGTTCTCGAAAAGTATTCACATGGGGTAAATGCCTTGGAATAATGAAGTATTTTCTTCGGCAAGTAATTTTCTCATAAAAAATAACGGGTGCGTCTGAACACTAAAATTAAAAACTAATTAATCACAATTAAACTTTGAACTGATATTTCTTGTATCCTCCAGAATATGGCGAAAATGTTATTTAGATTACATGGGAGACGTTCCCTAGTGGAAAAATTGGAAAGTTCGGTATACCCTTTAAAGTATGTCAAAGAAATGCCCGAACCAAATTGCATTGCAATATTTTTAACGCTTACCGAACTATGGCGAATTTTTTTTTTAAATTCATATTGCAGGTGCCCTCGAGCGGCAGAGCTCTCAAAATTATTCCTGTTTCAGAGCTTATTTTGGACAACAGACAATCACTTTAATATTATTTATGTAGATTTATATAGATTTAAGTGTAACTAACGAACTAACCCTAAGCAAAATTGCAGTTAATATTTCCTATGTAAACTGACGTATGAGTAACAAAAAATGAAAACAACTCAGAACACACACACACACACACACACAAATATTTAATATTCACTCAGATAAAAAGAGTGAGAGAGCGAGATACGGAACGACTGAGCATCTCTCTGTATTCACAGCATACAAAACAACACAATACAACGGAATGCGCGATGGCAACTCTGTGCTCTTAAGCGAATGTGCATTATTATTATTTTATTTTGTGCTTGCTTCGCATAAAAATGTAAAGGCATTCGTTTGGCTCATTCGTAAGTGAGCCTGGTGTGCTGCCACGTCGTCGTTTCAAATCGTTGCGGACGCGTAAAATTGTTAAATACAATAACAAAACAAAACGCATCATTGACAACAAAAATTACAAAAAAATAAACAAACAAACCTAGTGAATAAATACTAAAGAGCAAAATATTAAAACCTAGCATCACGTTTGTCAATGCGATATCAACTTAACTGTTATTAGCATAGAAATTTTGATACCACGCTCCCGCGTTCGGTTGCGACTCATCAAAATTCAAGCTGAACGCATTGTACGTGATCTTCTAGTTCTAATTCAACGTATTCTCTCTCTATGTTCTGTAGAGATTCACCTTTATTGTGCATGACGGAGTTCTATTTGCATATCAAAATAACGATATATTAATATAACGGTATTGCAGTTGAATCAATTTAATTTTTTTTAAATATAATAACAACAAATTACTAAAACAAAAACGTGAAAAAGAAAAGAAAAAGAAAAAAAAACAAAAAAATTTACAACGAGGTAATTATTTTGTGTGTGTGTTTCGCGGCGCGGTACTTATGCATAATTTTAGTGCGGTACGCGGGTGCGGGTGCGTATACGTAACATTGATTTGTCTTCTTGAGAAATTCAGAAAATAGAAAATCTTTCGTGTGATTTTCCCTGTTTGCGTGCATTTATGCAATTTGTAAGATCTTCCTACAGTTGCGGCATCATTGTGACAAAGCAATAACAATTATATAAAAAGAATAAAGAAAAATAAAAAAACAAAAAAAAAAAAAGCGCGCAAATTGAAAATTTCTACGTGAAAAGTAAAATCAGTTTTTCAAATTTCCTTCAGCGACGTTTACGTTTTTATATTTGAAATTATTTTCACGTTATCGTCATCAGCAACATCGTTGCGTTGCTCTTAACGGAAGTGAGTCCCAAATTCAAATTCAAAACCTCAACTGAAAACCGCAGAGACACCAGCAGCAATCGAATAGAAAATTCACGAGTAGCTAGCGATTCCCCAACCACAGCAAACATTCTCCAGTTCCGAAACGCGACGCGGCGTCGAATATTCGCAAACGTGCAAAAATTTTAAGAATTTGTTTTGTAAATTGTAAAAAGAGTTAAAATTTTTTTTCAATTGCAGCAAATGGTCAGTTGTGATGAGGGGAAATTATTAATAAAAGTGAAATTAATTATTATTTTAGAATAATTTTATACCATTAAAAAGTAATTTACAATTTATGCAGTTTAAGAAAAAAAATTATTTTTTAAAATTTACGTGTCTATTTGAAATACAAAACAGTAAAAAAAACAAGAGAATTTGAGTCATCATGAATCAAATTAATACGTGCTGAATATTATGAGAAATTTTGTGTTGTTGCTGTTGTTATTGTTGCTGTTTGAAGCAGCAATATTTGTTGTTGTTGCTTATAATATGTGCTGATGTTGATGCGGCATCACCACAACCGCCATCGCCTTTGGAATGAATATCATCGCACTATCAACATCAACACCACTAGGTACTGCCACCTACATCACCACTAACTACAGCTACTTGCTATTGTTGCTATTTGCTACTGTGATGGGAAGCAAGTAGGCAAATAGGCAAACAGAGAGACACACACACCTACTTAAACATTAGCATTTTCAACATCTCTACTTTACGCAGGAAATTTAGCTTGACAGTCTAAATTCCTCAACCACACACAGAGTTATTTTTCGTCTGCCTTGGCCATAATTTCCTCTTCAACTTCTTTGTTTTATTTTTTCCTCAGGCCTTTTGAATGCTAGCACACTGCTGCTGTTGTATGCTAGCAGATACCTCAGCATACGTCTCAGCATCGATGTCTCTTTGTATCCCCTTCTACACTTTAGGCTTTCTGACTGTTTGCCTGCTTGCTTCCTATGACGATAGTGTTATTTTTGTTGTTGCTGCTGTTGGTAGTGATGATGATGATAACTTTAGTTGCGGTAGTGGCATGTGGCGTCGTCATTGCTGCTGTTAGTGTTAGTGCCAGTGATATTGTCGTCGGCGTTATCGTTGTTGTTGTTGTTGTCGTCGTTTGGCGTTCGTCCGTTTGTGGCATTGCTTCCTGTTTGTTGAGCTGTTAAACTGACGAGCATTAGCATTTTTGCTGCTACCACATACCATCATTGCCTTTGGGGTGTAGTTAAGCGTATCAGCAGTGCGTCTATGTTTCTATGAGCATGCATAGATTCCACACACGTCCATATAGAAACATTCAAGCACACATATTCACACACGAATGTGTGTGGGTGTGTGTGTGCGCACTCGTGTTTATGAGCGCGTTTAATTTTTCTGTGGAGCCCTTTTTCTCTTCTTTCTTCGATTTCTTTCGATATTTGGTTTTTTATAGTTATTTGACTCATTTGACTTGCTTTGAATTTTTCATCGTGAAGAAGATATTCCAAATATTAAAGTTTGTCTTATTTTTCAAATGGTTTCATGCTAAAGAAAACGAGTGAATTAATTTCGTGTAGGTTTTTACTGAAATGCACAATTTTTTTTTTAAATTGAAGAAAAATTTTTGAAAATACTTAAAGCTTAAAGTTTTCCAATCAAAGATTTATACATAACAAATTTATTATAATCTCTTTCTTGCTACCTTATCATAAATTGTAAACGGAAAGGTCTTACTTTTGAAAAATAAATACTGCCAGTCTCTTTTTAAAAAATGAGAATGTCATAGAATTTAATTAAAAATTAATTATATTCAATATTTCATATTCCCATATCCAAAAGAAAAATAATTTAAAACAAAAATAGGATTGCTGTTTCTGAAATTATCAAACCATCTTGCCTCCTAAGAAATGCCGAACTCATTATATATGATTATTTCGGATTCTTATTGAAGTATTTCTTTAGCAGAATCTAGCAGTTCAGTTCTTAATTTTTCGTTTCTATGTTTGTATCTGCATTTTAATGTATGATAAATTATTTGATTCATTCCATAGTACACATTTTTCAAGAATATGCATTTTATTATAATCCAAGTTCATACCAGAACACTTTCAATTCGATTTAAAAATATTTCAAATTGATTTTTGATTGTTCGAAATGTATGTATTTTATAATAATTCATTTGCACTTCAGATGATATAAAAAATTCTACTATTGTAAGCCTATCAGGATTATTTCAAAAGTAACAATTACTCCCAATTGAATTATTTTATTTTACGGTATTACTTGAATAAATTTCAAATAGATTTCAGAATATTTCAAATTAATTGTATCATATTCCATCAGCAGTTCAGGGCAACTAAACTTACATACTTAAGAATATTTCAAATGTACTTCAAAAAGATAATTCTGAATGTAGGTACTTCAGAATTTATTTCGCAGTGTTTCAAACTAAATCCATAACATTCCATTGGCACTTCACAATAATCAAATGTTTATACTACAGAATATTTCAGTTGTACTTTAGAAAATGTATTTCAGATAGAACTTTTCATAATTAAAATTGTTTTTCTGAAGTACTTTGCCCGAAGTACATTGTGAATTCTTTATTTCATTTTTGAATTATAAATTAAAATTTTTGAAATATATTTGGAACTATCTGAACACAGAGTAATTTGATCTTGAGTACATTTGATTATTCTGAAGTAGATTTAGAATTTTTTGAAGTACTATTCCCCAACTACCGCTTTTCCTCTTCCAGTATTATATACCTTCAAACAACATGCCAAGAGTTGTAAAATCAAAGATTATTAGTAAAATTTTGTCGCGAATTAAAAATTTTACGAGATAGATATCGTTTTAATTTCAAGTACGTTTTCAAAATATGTTTAGTTATAAATTGAAGTGGTCTATTCCTATAAATATCTGAGTTTTTTGGATAGTATTTAAAAAATTACGTAAAGAATAAAATAATGTTTTAAATTAAAAAAAAACCAATTCATCTTGAAACTTTGAATTCAACTTTGAACGTGGTGAGTGCCAAGTGCACAATAATTTTAAACAATTCTTTATATGATTCAGAACGGCTTTTTGAGAAAAGTAACTTTGAATATTTCTGTATTCGAAATGTTTGCCAAAATACATTTCTATTGAAATTACTCCATTGATTCACAGTGAAACGCTACTAACTAACAGATGAAAGCAATTATATTGATTGGAATCATGTCGCACAGTAGTGCGTATCCATGCACTTGGTGTTATGCGAAGAAAGGTGGGCTTCACGTCTGTGGCCAACTAAGATCCACTAAGAATATATTAGTGTATTAGTCAAAGATTATTTTAATTACAACCATTCCCCGCTAATTACAACTGCTGAAGGACAAATCATTCCACCACCAGAATTGTATCTAATGCTTGGTGTAGTTAATACAGTTTTTACACATATGTTGAAAGAGTTTTAGACTGAATCTCTGGCCTGGGCAGAAGCGTGTTACTCTCGACGTGAAATCACACAAGGCGGTCCCACCTTTAATGGACCTAAAAACTGCTAGAAAATGCATATAGACATTCTACGTAGCAAGGAAAATTTAGGCTTCAAGAAAGATGTATCTGCATTTTGTGGGAAATGATCTTGAAAAAGATTACGGAACGTGTATAGAAGTTTTCTGAAGAGCTACATGGACTTAGGTGTTAATATAACCTCTAATGTTCATGCCGTTGTTTTTCACGTCAAACAGTTTTGTAAAATAAAAGGTGTAGGACTAGGATTTTTCAGCGAACAGACAATGGGGTCCGTACATTTTAATTTCAAGAGCACCTGGAAAATGAACAAAGTTGCTGCAAATCATCCTGATTATCCAAAAACGCTTATGCGTGCTGTATGTAGTTATAACAGCCTACATAAATGTTTAAACATATTACAAACATATGTCTATATTGATAGAAAATTAATATAATTATTTCTTTACTTTTTCATGTCATCTTAATTTCAGTTATAGTATATTTTCTTACGGATTATAAAATAGTGTAAAGTAGTATTACCGCCCGCTGAGATTTTCGAGTAATGAAATTGACAAAGTTTGACATATCAATATCGTCTTCTTGAAAATCTGTATACATTTCGAATACAATAATGTTCAAAGTCACTTTTCTCAGAAAGTCCTCCTCGGATTTTTTTAATTTTTTGATTTTTATGACCAGGGAACACTACTGATCCAAAACCAGGAAGAAAATTTCGAGGGCAAGAATCTTTGATATAAATACAGTTCAGGCGCACAGTGGATGAATGATGATCTTTTAATCAATTTCCATGTATTGGATTTTCGTCAGTGACGACCAAATGAGTAATTTAGTGCAAAAAAACTTTAAGCTCTTTTATACGTGTAGCTATCGCTGTCTCTTATTTATGCTCATAGTTCAGTGGAACAGAGGTACAAAATTTGTCAATGTATTACAGTATCCTTAATACTATGAATACATTTTTTATCTTCATGAAAATCTTCATCATATTAATGAAAGTACATCTGAATCCAATGAGTCACGGTTTGATAAACCATTTGCACATATAATGAAGAAATTCGTTTGTGTGTATACATATGTGTATGCAGTATAAAATAATAAATTAAAGTATTCGTTATTTTGTAGAAGAATCTTTTATGTGTGTTGAAAAATGTACACATAAATATGTAGGTATAAACAAAAAAATTAAACCTTTTTAAATGAAATATGGAAAAATATTTGCTCTTATTTGTAAAATGGTCAAAAAGCCATACATATAAACACGATTTTATGTCTAATATCTCGTCAGCATCCTTCGACGTCATGAGATTTTTTCTTGCAATTCATATCAAACATGGCTGGAATAATAAATTTTCTGTTTAGGTACATATACATACGTTATACACATATATATGTACATATGTCCTTTTTTTGGAAAAAAGGTTTTGCTTTCTTACTGGACTTAATATTTTAAAAAATAAAAAAATAAAACCAATATACGTAATTGTTCATATATTTATGTGCACATACAAGATTTACAGCTTCGATACTTACTCGCATTAAATTTATTGCCCAAGGATAGCATTTTGTGGTTTTTATTTTCTACAATTTAAACTATTCATAACTAGAAATTAACCCATTATATTCTATGTGCTATTACAAATGAATTTTGGTAGTTTAAACTTGTTATCACTATACCTCACCCTAAGTAACCCTTTTTAATTGCTCTACGTTTTAATGACACCCAACGGCAATGATTGTATAAAAATATAAAAAGCAAAATCAACAAAACAAAAAACAACGAATGAATAAAACCACTGCAGTGTTCGGGAAATGCTCTATGGAAAATTGGTAAGTTTTAATATTAATTTTAATGTAGGTACGTAAAAAAAGCTGAACTAAATTCGAAAACTAGATATAAGCTAGATATACACTGAAAATTTATATGACTTACGCTTTAGGTAGTTTGTAAATATGTGAAACAAAGAAATACGTCATAATTTCGCCAGTTGGGGATTTTGTTTTTACAGATTTTTAATTAAATTGTAGAAAAATATATGAGAAAAAAGTTTGCAATTAGTTACACTTGCATTCAAATAAGTACGAGTGAATATATAGGTTGTGTAGGTACACACACACATACAAACATACATAAATGCAATAAAACTTTCAAGCAGTTTTACATTTAAAATTAGGTCAAGGTTTTACTTTTGTGCAACTAAATAACTACGCAAAAAATTAAAATAAAATAAAAAAACACTTTTCTTTTACTTGTTACACAAATTGAAAAATCATAAAAAATACATATGGACTTGATAAATTTAATTTGTATAACTTTTTCAAGTGTTAAAATAAAAATTTAATTCTCGACAGTTTTCTTAAACTATTTTGTATTTCTGTGTATGTGAATGGATATATATTTTGATTGAGCGTAATCATTAAAATTTACGAGTAAAAACATACAGCAAATTTTCCAAACAATAAATTCCAAATAAATAATAATAAATTCTAGCAAAACTTTAAGCAGCGTGGTACACTAGCGACACTGTCTTTGCCTTTATAATCACACAAAATCGTCAAGGCAATAATCATTTTGGTGTTGCTGTTTTTTTGGGTATTAGAGATATTTTGCATACAGCCGCATAAATTTCTGCAAGCCACAATTACAGCAGCACAATTGAACTGCGGAAATTGAGGGGGAGGCCTCCCCCCTCCCGAATGAGTAAATTATTCAATCTCTATGGAAAGAGGGGGGGGGGGGGGTGGTAAAGAGTGAAGAAGTTGAAATACTATTACATGGCATGCCTATGACTTTGCCTGCCAAACCGGCATAAAATTCAATTAGAATTCCATTCGAGATTGTAGAGGTTTTTGCTTTCTTTCTCTCTCTCTCTGGATGCTATCTTTATCTAATCAAACGATTTTAAAATTGTGTGTGAAGAATTTCTATCAAATTCCTTACTTTTTCATTCTACTTTCTTTACACATACCCGCAGCTTCTTCTTTTATTCCCATACCTCTTACTTAAACATCAATTTACTACTCACACCATTCCATCTAGCAGCCTTCATCTAACAAACGATTTCCTTTTTCTGTTTACTACTTTTTCCCCTCTCCTCTATCTCTCTTTCTCTCTCTCATTCTTTGTCTTGTATTTTAGTTATGAGCACAATCTTGTGATTCTTGTTCTTCTATTTAAATCTCATTTACAAGTACAAAAACTTTAACAAAAATCAACCACAAAATCTTCAGTTACTGTTGAGCTAAACCTTTCTCCTCCTCCCCTTCTATCTTCGTTTTGCCACCGCCTTTCAACTGGCACCTTTAACTATGGATTCCTTACTTTCTCTGCTTTTGTGTATGACCCAATCGGAAAGAATGAGAAACCTTTGCAGAAGAACTAAATAAAAGTGGTTTTGTTTCACTTCATTATATCCGGAGCAGTTAGATTGTTTTCAAATCGATCTCAGCAAGTTATTCCTCTCTCTTTAATTGTATTCGCTCTCCTCTTGTTTCTATTAAGTATAGTTTCTTTTTGCAAAGGTCGTCGTCAAAAGTAAAATGAGTAAAATAATAGATATGTATGTTTAATTTGAACAGATGAAATCCTATTCTTTTTCAAGAGCGGGATAAAGCGAGCATAAATTGAATAAAAGAGAATACTGACTGACCTGTACTCTTCTTTCTGCCTTATGCTTTTTTGTTGATCCCATAGGACATGCAATATAAAAGTCGTTTTGAGTGTCATACTGTCTTTTGTCTTCGCACAGAGTGTTTTTTCCAATTGGGATAGTTCTCATTCCACACACAGTTCCAATTTTATACATACATAAACTCCACTCCTTTTTTTCCTTTTCTATTTTCTTTGATTGTGCCTGATTGAGCAAGCGAAATTGTGTTGCCTACTTTTGTGCGTTTTATTTTATAAAACGAAAACTGGTATTGCTATGTATGTACGTTAATGCGAGTACGTGTGTGTTTGTTTATGTGTTTGTATTTTATGTAAAGCCTACATTGAATTATTTTTTCTGTTTGGCAACCCTGTGGTGTGTGCTCAGCATCCATTCAACCATTCATTCATTTACGTATAAGCTTCTTTTTACCGTATAGTTCTCCTCTCGCTCTCTCTTTCGCACATTCACATTATATTGTCTCACTCTCTGTTATTTTCTATGCATTTTCTAACTGATTTCAACTTCGATTTTACGAGTTTGTAGTTGCCACCGCTTCTGTTGTTGCTGTTTCTTTGTTTTTAAATTTATATATTGTTGTTGTTGTTTTTGTTTTATGCAAAACAACAAGAGCACAACATAAATAAAAACATAAATTCTCTGTTGCTTCTACTACTACTGCTGCTTTTTTAACTCTCTATACTTGTTGTAAATGGTGTTTCATTTCATATAAAATCCGCTTGAAATAAAACCTTTAGTTAAAGTTTGTTTTTAAAAGTTTATGATGTTGTTGTTTTTTGTTTTACAGTTTTTACTTTTATTGTTGTTTAGAAACAAGAAAAAAAAACAAATAATAAAAAATATAGCACACAAGTGAAGATAAACTTTGCCGGTCAACGTCTCAAGTGTCGCTGTGGGTTTTACATTCTTTCTCTCATTTACTCTCTGAGTGTATGTAGCTATGTATATTTGTGTAAATGTATTTGTAAATGTGTGTGTGAGTTTTTGCTGTGGCCTTAGTTGGGGGCCGTCTTTAGGTAGATCTTTTTAAATTGTCAGGAAAGTGTGCTTCAAAATAAATGCAATTAATCACGACAGTAAACGTTGCAAAAATGATGCCACAAAAGTTGAGTAGAGCAAATGTTCATGACGATGACGACGATGATGATGACGATGATGATGCTGCAATAGATGCTTTGCCAAATCATTGTGTATACATCAAGATGATCTTGATTAAGGTAGCATTAACTTTATCAAGGATTTTGCATACAGAAAAAATTACACTACTTAGGTAAAAAGTTTTGTACAATTTTTTTTTTCTCGGTTCGAGAAAGTTTTTGTAAAGTATTAAAAAAGGAATAACTAATACACAAAAAAGTTTTAAATTAACGTAAAATTTAAAACGTGCGTAGTTTGTTTAATTGCTGAAATGAGAAAGAGCTGATAAAGTAGTAAGTAGTATGAGAGTTGTTAGACGAAATTGACCCTTTTTATTTTTTTCTTATTAATCTACTGTTTGTTAGTTACGGTATGGATAAAATTTTCTCAGTTTAGCTCAAAGAATTAGTAAACTGCTTTTCCATTTAACTTCAAACAAAGGATGAAAAAGATTTCATATTGTTTTTTAAGAAACCCCATAAAACAAAAACTGAATGCTTGGGTGTGAAAAGTGATTAGAATGTAATACTTTTCAATGAATCATTCCCAAGAATAAATTCGTTTATACCACTTATCACGAACCACATAGTGAGCAGATTTATTCATTAATTTACATTCTTAAATGAACGAAGAGAAAATGAATGAGAGAAAGTCAAAATGGCCTACTCGGAAAGAATGAGAGACCTTTGCAGAGGTGTAAAATAACCTTTTGTTTGCTCATTATTCTAGAGCAATGAGATTTTTTATTGAATCGATTAATATACAGACTTGATTTCTTTCTGTGTCTGTCTTCACTCTTCTCTTTTTGCCAATTTTTTTTTCTATTATGTGATTTTTCTTTTTCATGTTAAAGTTTGGTTGCTTTCCAATAATAAATAAAAATTCAAAATCATAAAATAATACATATGCTTTCTTTTAACAGAGCAAATCTCTCTCTCTCTCTCTTTTCTTCCGCTTGATCTCCTGGTTGCTGGATAAAGTGAGAAATGATAGAATAATATGAGAGGCTGAGAGGAAAAGTGGTATAACTTCTACATTCAGAAAAAAGTGGAATAATTTTACTTAAGAGCAATGTGTTCAGAGCAAAAGTGAGAAGAAATATGTTCAGAGCGAAAACGGAATAAAAAACTATGCTATTCTTACTCTGAAAGAATTGTTATACCATTTTTGTTCTTACTTTTAAGGCGTTTCGTTTTCACTCTAAACCGTATTACTTATGCCATTCTTGCGCTGACACACTAAATTATTTCACTTTTGCTCTTATATAAATTTTAGCCCGCTTTTCCTCTCAGCCTGTCATATTACGACCAATAAAAGTTTGACTTCGTATTTAATGCTCATAATATCGGTAGTTTCTAGTCTTACTGCAGTTTTTAATTAAAAATGTTGTTGCTTTTTCTCAGACTTAGAGCGGAGATTAAATTTAGTAAAAGAGAATACGGGCCAGCAAGAAAAGAGAGTACAGATTTTACGATTTTGTGTTCTTTAACTGACCCCCACGACATACAATACAAAAAACCTAATGGTAACTATACATGATCAAGCAACGTATACATCATTTTAACTGTATTAGTGAGAAATCCTCACACGGATGTGCGGACGGCTTGTTTGATGAAAATCAAAGCCTGTTTGATATTGCTTGATGGTCCGTCAACGAGCTCTTCGTATTTGATGCGTGTATACTCAATCTATCAAGCATATGCTAATTTCGTGGTTTTCGGTGAGTAAGTATCGTAACTAGATTATTTTGCCGACGGCAAAAGATGTTCACACGCTGAAAATTACTGAGAAATGAATTTTGACGGAGCATGCTTGACGGGTGTTTACGCAACTGTCCGCCATTATTTTATCTATGTTTTGGTTATGCTTGAAACTAAATTTGATGTGTGTATACCCCACTTTATGGTGCTTAATTCTGGAGGAAAGGTGTTTTTTTTTGGCTGGGTCGGGGGTCGTCTCCAAAACCCATTTCTAATCTCTGGTGTTTTTTAATTATATTTTCATTCATATTTCAAAAAACTATAATATCCTTACATCTACATTTCAAAACTTTCTAGGATCTAGCTCCTGAAACTTTATTCCTGCCATTCGCAGGCTGTTTTTTATCTTTTAAGTTTTTAACCTGCAATTTAATAATCTGATGAATCCAAGGGGAAAGAAGGATAAAAAGCTTTTCTATGATTTATTTATATCTTTTTATTTATATTGGAGGGTTTAATACTTAAACCCCTTCCCCTTTCCCCTTATTCGTGAAGAAATAAGAAATACTTGTACGCAGTTAGCTTCATTAACTACGAACATAATTAATTTAAAAAGTGCTCAACTTTGAAATGAATTGTTTTCGATTTCAATATAAAACTGATTTTATTTAAACTTAAAATTGTATTTTAGAACTAAAGTGTTGCATCTTCATTTCAAACTTCTTTTACAAGTATTTCTGCATTCAATCGTTTTGTATATTGAATTAAAATATTCCAAAGAATCTAAATTTAAATGCTGTTCGGCAAAACTCAAAAATGTCAGAAAAATACATTCGTATTAAATTTTCCTTTGCGCTTTTGCTCTACTTGCAAGAAAAGAACATTTTCATGTTTATTCAGTTACATTCAGCACATACTTTGAAATGTGAAAGTGAAGAATTTATTTTTCCCAAATGAAATTAATTATAAATTAAATTAAAAAGAAATATTTCTTATAATAGTTTTTTTTTTTTTTATAAAATTGCATCATCTTTTACTTTTACATCTAATTAAAACGAAAATAATTTCTTTTGAGGTTACAGGTACCATTTCTCTGCCTTCAGTCTTAAATATAAGAATATGAATGTTTGAGTCAATGAATAGTATCCGCAAATGAAAAGGGAATAAGTCTACAAATTAAGCGAATAATCATTAAGAAAACAAAAACAGCGGAAGACAAAAAAGATACAGAGAGAAAATACAAAACGAAGCATCCCTGCTGGCAGTAAATGGCGTAGCAAATTAACGTTACCCTATTTAAAAATAAATGTACATATTTATAAAAATAAAAAGAAAAAAAGAAGCAAAACGCTTTAATTAAGGCAAATGCATAGGCAAAGTAAAAAGGAGCAGCAAAGAAAAAAGGATATAATGGAAATGAAATACCAATTACAGATGCTCGCATATTTACTGATTAGATTAAGTAAATGAGCTTTTGGCGTTAATTAAAATTTTGGTATGAAAATGTTTTCTTTACATTTCGATTTTCATATTTTCATCAACATCAGTTTACCATATTTTTACGGAAGAATTTTATTTTTTTCTATTTTTTTTTTGGTTTGTTTAAATTGCCATAAATATGCAAATTAGAAATCAATTATTGAATGCAAATATTTATCTAAATGTTGCACGGTTATAAAATACCGACATACATACATGAAAATACACACTCTCGCATTCACACACACACATATACACAAGCAGATACGCGTGCGTATAACTCTGAACTCCTTTTCCGTTTTTCTAATTTACGTTTATGAGCATACATTCATACATTTCCACATAAGTACATAAATGTATTTATGTGCATGTGTATGTAAGTATTATGTGATTTAGCTAGTAAATACGATTTGTAAACGCATATATACGCAGAACGAGCATTTTATCAATAAAGCCTGAGGGAATTTATGTCCCATATACAGATATATGCATGTATATTTACACACATACATATAAGTATGTACAACATATATCGATATACTCATGAATACAAGAGTTTGTATGTAGAAATAAACATAAATGCGAGTAGATTGTACAATAAACGCTGATATGCGCAAAAATTCACAAATGTAATTGCAAAATGTTTTATTTTTATATTATTGCTTGTGAATACCATCCAACATTGCTCGGGGAGATTTTGAACATAAGTACATAGATAATTTCTATCGATTTACGAGTCTGAATTGGAGCTTATTATTTGTGTAGGTACATGTTTATTAACGTTGAAATAGTGATACTTGCATGTAGATAAGTACAAAGAATAGTTGAAGAAATATGAAGATAATCTCTGAATCGATACTTGAAAATATTAGAAGGCGGAGGCTATAATATTAAAAGTTTTGTAACTTCAAAATAATTTAAAGATGAATACATCGAAACCACTTCTAGTTGCTAAAGCCAAAATATTATATTAATTAATGTGATTTGATTGAAATGTAAATATAATTCACTACCATCGCTGAACTGAACTCAATATGTTGTCAATTTATCAAGCTTGGTCAAGTTCTTGGTTACAGCGGAGTAGAAGAGTTCAAAAATGTATATGAACTTAAATTGAACAATTTCAAATACCAGCATCTTACTCAATATTTCAAGTATTTTTAAGTATTTCCATGAATTAAGTATTTTATAAAAAAAATTTGATGAAATTAATTTTGAAAAAACTTGGAAAAACTTGAAATACTTGTAAGAACTTGAAAATACTTCGAATTACATGAAATTACTTCGAGTGAATTGAAATACTTGAAAAAAATACTTGATAGATCCTGAAATATTTGAAAATACTTTAAAATATTTGATACTATCAAATAGATAGTACTTGAAATACTTAAAAATACTTTTCAAATACTTGTAAGTATTTGAAAATACTTTGAATTACATGAAAAACTTCGATTTACTGGAAATACTTGAAAATATTTTATAGCACCTGAAATACTTAAAAATACTTGAGAACTTTTCAAATACTTGAAATACATAAAAATGCTTTGAGTTACTTAAAATACTTGAAAATATTTGATAGCACCTGAAATGCTTGAAAATACTTCAGAACACTTTAAGATACTTGATAGTACTTGGAAATACTTCGAATCACTTAAAAATACTTCGATTTTCTTGAAATACTTGATAATACCTGAAATTCCTGAAAACACTTGAGAACACTTTAAAATGCTTGATAGTACTTGAAATACATGAAAGTTTTTCAAATACTTGAAAATACCAGAAACACTTGAATGTACTTGAAAATGCTTTGAAGTACTTGAAAACCTTTTGAGGTACTCGAAAATACTTGAAAATTAAATACTGAGTATGGGTACTTAAAAATTACTGGAGCTTGAGCCTTTTCAAGAACCAGTACTATAGTAGTTAGGATCGATACCGATACTTGTACTCGTGGTTAAAAATTTTCCACTACTTTACAGCTAGGGCCAGGTAGGTTGCATTACTGATCATAGTATGAAGAATTCGTCACTTTAAAGTGTTAATGTATTTTTAAAATCTTTTCTTACCCTCGGATCCGCTGGTGCAAGAATAAAAAAAATTAACTTCCGCTGACATCTTTATGTTAAGTATGTAATTCTTAGGTCAGTTATTATGAAAGGAACTAGAAAAAAATAGTTTATTTGTTTTTATTTCATAGATTCATTAATGTGTATTTTTACCTTTCAATACGAGTACAAATTAACAGATTTCGTAATTTCCATATAATTTATAAATATGTGTCTATATTCTACATACATGCATGTATTTATATATATACATATGTGTGAGTGCTTTTGATTTCGAATCTACAAAAATACACGTACAAAATACATATGCAAATGCATTAATATTTAAGTAAAGCAAACAAAAATAAAAAAAAATTTTTATTTAAACATTTTTTCGCAATCATATCCGCATCCGTTTATACATCCATAATATCAATGTATTTTTTATATGCGTCTAAAACAAAAATTTCTTATCTGTTCAAATGCCGAGACTTTGCCTACACCTGCTGCTAACCACGCCCGTTTTACACAGTGACAGCGACAGTTACAGCTACAACCTAAAATTCAATATACATTAAATTTTTCGTTTCTTATGTTTTTTGAAATACTTTAATATATTTGTTTTTTTTTTCTTTTGCGCTAATTAATTACGCTCAGTTCTAAGATTGAATTCTAAAGCGAAAATTAACTGAAAATTGTTAAATGTCAAAAAGTTTTTTCTGTTTTTTTCTAACAAATTAACTTTTTTGTTGCTTTGCTTGTTTATTTGAAAGACAGCGAAAGATACAGAAAAAGAAATAATTTTGTAACTTTTTATTTTAACTTTTCACTGACAAAGTTTTCATTTAATTTTAAATTCTTTTAATTTTTTTGCACAAACCGAAAAAGTTTTAGCTACAAATGTTTCGAAATACAGCAAGCAATACAATCTTATCAATTCAGCAAATTATCAAAAAATTTTCGTTTTTCTAAAAGTGAAATTCAGTTAAGCATTAGTTCGCAGCATGGGTTCGGTTGAGAAAGTCACAAAATAGAAATGGTTCAATAAAGAAACTTTTTATATGGTATTCCGGCCTGCCTTCCTCTTTTAATTGTCTAACGATGTGGAAAATTATATAGACATACATACTTACATATATTCTATGTATATTAAAAGTACATACATATATGTATACAAAGATATCAATTATCGACATGAATTCTTCTTTTTTTGAACTTAAACTTTTTCTCTTACATGCTTGCTCATTTTTCTACAATTATTTGTACAATCTGCCACTAATGATTCACATTGCTTGCCCCTATCTGAATAGTATTTTTCCTCCAAATTATTAGCTGGAATTATTTTAAATTTTTTAATTTTTTTTTTAGTTTTGATTACTTAGAATGAAGATAGAGTACTAGGATTGGAGCTATGATTTAAAGCTATTCAAAATGTTAGGCACCAGTTTTGAAGCTTTGGTCACTTTCAGTGGCTTATGCCTCATAGCTCGAAGATTTTTCGGGGTGGTGCCAATTGATCAGGTCAATAGGCCATTATGATCAGGAAGATGAAACACTTATTGAGCGTTATTTCCACACATCAAGAGAGAGCTCTACTTCTCAATAGTCTACAGAGCAGGTAGTTGCACCTTTTGGCAAGACTTATTCTGCGCTTGATTTCAAAGCAAACATTATTGTTGGTTTGATATTAAATCCTAGATATATGAAAGTGTTTTGTTTTGTCTCAGTCTATAGGGCTCATTTTGTTGTCATAATCTCTATAGCAACTTTTCTGGGTGTTACCGAGACTGACGTGTATCCGAAAATGGTTTTCTATTTACGACTTTTGCAGAGAAAAATAAAGCAATATTTGGTATTTTATGTTCAAAATTCAATAATAAATTCACAGAATATTCAATGAATTCAATTTCTAAAATTAGTACTCAAATGAATGTAACTCTTCAATTTCTTTATACCTACAAACTTTTTGTCCTTAACAAAATTTCAATTAAAATTTCAAATAAAATAGAATAGAATTGAAAATATGTAGATAATCCTTCAATTCACATACACGTATATATATACATACATTTGAAATAGCTCAGTTCAACATTTACTTTACACTTCATTCACTCACAAACCTCGAACAATTTTCACCACATTCAAACCACTGCCAGCTCTATAACATTTTCATTCTTGGGAAAATGCAGAATGCACCCATCACATTCAATGCAACTCTGTATGCGTAATTCAAATATGCGCTTATAAATATACGCACACACACATACACACATATATATACGTCTTCTACTTAGCATGTATATAAACCATAGAAATTCTCTCTCTTGCTCTGCAACTCTTTCTATCTCTTGAATTTTCTTTTCTTTTACACTCTACTTTACTTTAGTTTTGGATTATGCTAATCTGGATCTGGGATTTGCAAAGTTGTCTTTTAGATTTTATGCTTTTCTTTACTTTATTTTACATATATTGCTCCCAATTTTACTACTACTATTGCTTCTGCTACTACTACAACTAAAACTTCTATTAACTACAATTTTTGTTGTTGTTGCTGCTGTTATTGTTCGGGTAAGGTGGGTGGGTGGTGCTGTTTGCATGCGGCTTTTGTTGTTGGAGTATATGCGCATACAAATTCAAACAAGTTCAAGAGTCACTTTCGTATGAAAAATGCACATAAACAAAAAAACGAGAAAATCTAAAATGAAAAAACTGGAACATTGCAAAAAATGTGAAAAATGTTTTAAAAAATACTTTAGGCACCTATGTACTACAAAAAATTTATATCTATTTTGCTACGAAAAATGTAATATATATATATAAAATGTAGGTTTAGGTATATGAAAAGAGAGAGTGGCAAAGAGAGAGAAAGAGAAGGAGAGTGAAGAATGAGCGCGCTGGAATGGCGTGAATGGAAATTGTGTGAAAGTTTTATGTCCTTAAGAGTTTGAATTTTAAGTTTTTCACTACTCATTTTCTTATGTGTTGTTGTTGTTTGACATTTTCATTGGCAGAAACTTAAGTTTTCAGATTTTCGTTAGTTTTTATTTTTTGTTTTTAGCAAATTTGTAGGTAGGCGTTAAAAGCCATAGCTACTTAGTAAGCAGCTTTACTAATTCTGTTTTATTTTTATTTATTTATTTTTTTTTTCTTTTTTTTTTACACAATTAAACTCTTGTTTGTGTCAGTAGTATGACATAATTTTCTAAAATTTTCCAAATCTAATTTAATATTTTAATAGTTTGGAGTAGAGTTACATAAATGTCAAAACTTTCGACAGAGTTGAGTAGTAGATTAGGATGAGACTTCAGGTAAGGCCGTACATAGGTCGGTCAGATCCATAGTGATACCAGAATTCTCTCAATCGGATCAATGAAAAGGAGGAAAATATATTAAAAATGGCCAAATTTAATGAAAAAAACATCGGAAAAATTTGAAAAAAATTAAAATAGATTGTAAGTGGTTCTTTTGTTTCTTATATTATGTATACAAAAAGACTGAAACCGTTTTAAATTTAAAAAAATATGATGTAAGGCTGTTACTCAATGAACTCTAAAGGCTTCCAAGGAAAACACTGAAAATACCGTTATCTCGAACTCGTTCTGATTAAACGGTTTGCACCATTAAATTTCTTGGGCCCAAGCTAAGTAAGATCTGCCATCAAAACCTTTGCCAAAAAATAAAATTTAAAATCCTAACAAAGTGTTGTAAGCCTTGACATAAACTGTATACACAATCATAGAGTTTAAAGGATTATTGAATCTATTCAAGCTCCAGACTTGCCCCAGCTCCGTATTTTGGATTTTCCAACTCTAAAAGTAAAAATTCACACTTTTTCTTTCGCATTATTTTAAATTTCCGATTGATACAATTTTTGTGATGAACTTTGATATAAACTGTAGAATTTACCGTCAACGGAATAATATCTTCAGAAAAATGAGTTTATTCACTCGAATTGCATTATGGATATATTGTATATCGAGTTTAGTAAAACTGATTTCAACTCCGAAGAACCAAGTAATTATTTTTCTTTGGTTAAACTTTGAATTATGTAAGAATTTCTTTTCTTATTCTTTCTAACAAAATTGCATTTAATTATAATCATTGCATAATCATTTCAAGATTGCATTGCACAACAAAAATGGAAAAAGCGCGGGACTTTCTCGAAAAAATCTTACAAAAAATTATTTATTTTTATATTGTATGTATAAATTTTCAACAGCGAAAAAGGAAAAAATAAACCAAAAACTGCCACAATTTTTATCGATGTTTGGCAGATTTCTGAAAATATTTCAAGTGAAGTGCACAAACTTTTTATTTTTGGCACACACACCAAAATCATACGAAGAAAAATGTTAAGGCAGCAAAGTTGTCTGCTGTAAAGGAAAAAGGGAAGAGGAGATGGAAAAAAGAACGAGCAATTCACAATTTTACCTTTTTAACTAGTAGAATAAATGATATGTCAAAATTTGCTATGTCATGAGAAACGAACATATTTTTGAAGACAAAAAATAACAAAAATGAAGCAAAGAGTAAGCAACAATTTTTTGACAGCATTTCAGCGTAAATATGCGCGTGTTGTTGCTGATGTCTGTTCTAGCGCAAATTTCTTTAAAATTTTATTTGTAGTAGGTACAAATTAATATCTACAAACTTGTAAAAAGTTGAATAAGTTTTGTGCTTTAATCGTTAAATATTCTTTTTTATATATTTATTTTTTTATAGCCTTTCTATATACTAGTTAGTTACTCTTTTTTATAATATACACACTTTTTCTTACTTATCAGCAGCATGGTTTTTTTTTTTTTTTTGCAGTTGCAGCTGCTACGTGTAATGCTATTAACATCAGCTGGCTGACATCCTTGCTTATCCCATTGTATTTCAGAGTATTCTTGATATTTTGTACATAGAATATGATAGAATAAAATGTTGTTATCGTAGTTGTTGTTGATATTGTTGCTGTTGTTTTACATTACAGACACTGTGTTTTCTATGTACATAATTCTTTGAAATTAAGAAAGAAAGACTTCGTTGAGTAGAACAATGTATACATTATATGCTTCTACTAATCACTACAGCAGTAGCTACTTGTACAAACAACAATAGCAACTGCTGCTACAATATCACAATTAGCAGCTGTGTGGGTCAAGATGTCAGTCATTGTTTTCAATTTTAACTACTTGTTTCGCAAGTGTTTTGTACATGCTGTAAGATGTTGGCTAAAAAGTTAAATTAAATTTAAAGACTTAAGTTTAAATTGTTAAATTGCTTCAGGTTGGGCGTTTGTAAAATATTTTTGATATGTACTATATCTACTATATTTTTCACTTTACTTGTCTCTTCTATTCGTGCTTGATTGATTTTTTATACCAGTAGGAGAGGGGTTTGAAGTTTTATGCTGGGCGTTGATCTTCTAGTCAAGAAGTTGAGTTATTCTATAAACTCAATAGAGTGGCGTTTTTTGACAAGAAGAGGTATATACAAGATGTTTGACATAATTTATTTATTTTTATTTGTTTAAACGTACTATTTTTTGCTCCGGAGCCCTCTTTGGAATATCTTTTTGATCCAAAAACTAGGTTCCTTGAGCAATAGATGGCACTCCAGTGCAAGAAAAATTCCATTTTTCCTGAGTTTTGCTGCAGAGCCTCCTTTGGAATATGATTTTGATCAAAGTAGTGGCGACAAAATAGTTTTTTGCGCAGAATGCAGGAACGCCAACTCATTTCTTCTTCTACCCATTAGCCCTAGAGAAATTCCTCGATATTCGATCAAATTCCTCGCATCGGTATAATTTCATATTATAACAGCGCGCCACTCACTTTCCATATAAACATTTCACAAAACGAAAAACAACTTAAAATTTATCTCGGTAAGTGTTATTTTAAGGCGACCCTGAACTTTCTCGGTCCAAAATTTAACCAATTTTTATAAGACTGGTAGATTAATAGAAATGTACTTTCTGAGTTTGGAATTCTTTTGACACATGGGAGGTTCCATTTCAAGGGAACCCACTCTTAAAATCGATCAGGCTCAAACTTGCATAAAGTTTAGTTCTGTTGGGTAGTAGTGTGCACACCAGATTTGAAAGAGATGGGGTGTTTCGAGTTATTAGTCGTTCAATTTGATAGATAAACAAGAAATGGCAAAAACCTTGTTTTAAGAAAAATGGGTTCAAAGTTTTGACTATCGGTTTTAACATATAAAATATATTTCTCCTTTATGATGGCTGACCGTAATTTGTAAGTCTACAGATTAGTCAGCAAGGATTAAAAGCTATTAATCAGAAGGTGCTGGAGGAAAATATAACAAAGCCTTTCTGAACGGCCGAAAGGGAAGTCGAAGCACCGCGTGCCGGTTTTGGCTTGACTGATACTCGGCGCTATAATCGTCTATATCTACGAAAGTACTTCGAGTTTCTCTCTGAAATTTTTACAAAATACTTTCAAATAGCACACATTTTTAAAAACCGATTTCTCCAAACCAATAAAACTCAGGGCCCTCTTAGAAAAAGATGAAGAGTTTAAGACCCAAAATATGAAATATTGCAAACTTTTTACATTAAATAAAATTTGAGAAAAAAGTGAACGACTTCAAAATCCCAGCAAAAAACAATTCCCCGCAATCCCGATTCCCCGCTCTAAGTAAAATTCCCCGCAAATCGGGGAATTCCCCCTAAGTTGGCATTCTGGCAGAGAGACAAATTAAAAGACAAATGGAATTGGTATTAATAACGATCGTCTACGAGTATGCGAAATAAGCTGCAAAATTCTACTTTACCAGAACACTGATATTTGCACATCAATCTCAATTATAAGAACACTCCATTGCGTGCTTGCATTATCGTATAAGAACCCCAAAAATCCTGATGGTATATTTCATAAATAAAATAAAAAAATATTAAAGTCGCTAAAGTTTTATTATTTTTCATGCTGAAGCTATAAAGTATATGAATTTTAAAATTGTTCATCAGAAAACACCCACACAAAAATGTATTCCCAGAATTACTGCAGAAAATTATACTCAATAATGTGATTGTAATCGACGGGGAGCTTTACACTTGTAAAATACAAAGGCAATGCCCAAACCAAATAACATACTTTTTTACAATTAAAAAGTATTGCAATAACATTTTGTTCGTCTTTTCGACAGCAAAGTGCATTTTTCTTTTCATTTCCCTCTTTTCCACTTTTCATGCCCGGTCGACAGTAAAGAAAATATTTCTTTAACACAATGGCAGTGAAAAATAATTTTATATATCTACGCTTTTTTTGCATACAGAAAATTCAATTTTAAAATTCATATTAATATAATTTTCATGTGCGAAATTTTTTGTTTGCATTTTTTAAATAATAATTTTTACATTATAAATTTGCATAGTTATTCGTATATTATTTATTATGTTGCATGGAGTATGCTGCTGCCACCATCGTCGTTCGCTGTTGCTTCTGTGGCTCTTTGATAGTCAAGTAGCAGCAGTAAGCATATATTTAACAGCCGCCGGTAGATGTAAAAATGTTATTGTGTTGTTGTTGCTGCCAAGCTTTCTTTATATCTTTCAGTTTTCTTTTTCATTATTATTGTGCTTTGTGACAAGGTAAAAAATTAAAAGAAAACAGTGAATTTAAAAAACGCAAAAATGCAACACCTACAAACATATGTCCTGATGATCTTCACATACTCATGTATGTAGAAGGAATGCGTTCGTAGACTCTCATGTAAATAAGTACGTATGCATGTGTATACGCACACCATTACCATCAGTCACAAGTAACAACAGCAAATAAATTTCATTTATCTCACCACATTCACTGTACCTTAATTCCTTTGCACACACACACATAAACAAACTCGCAAACACATACATAAATATACACTTACACAGACATTTCTTTAACAATTTTTGTTGTTGATATTTATGCTGTTGCTGCTGTTATTACTGCTGCTGTTGTTGCCTTTGCTGTTGCTGATAAATTCGTCTTTTACTTTATTTGTGGTTATGTCAATGTGTTTGTCGGTAGCATGTGTATGAGTACGTAAGGATGTACATATGCGTATATATGTGTGTCAGTTTGTGTGTATTTTTGGTTTTCACTTTCTGTACAAATTTGTGTAAATTGAATTTATTGAAGTGTACATACTACGTGTGTGCAGAGGTGAAGACGTTTGGAGTTTAGTTAGCTTTAAGGCACTTTTCTCCTTTACGTCAATGTCTATGTTTGTGTGTATGTACACGACAATGTCTATGTATTTGTATTCTTATCAATTTTATCAGACATTATGTATGTGAGAGTGTATGTGTCTGCAGATGCAAGTGGCATTAATTTCTTTAAAGGATTTCTTTTTCATTTTACATTTTCTTCGTTATTTTCGTTTTATGTTGTTATTGTTGATAGGGAGGATTTAATTTTTTCGAGCAAGGATTTACTACTATTTTTCTTGTGGTTTTTTATGTTGATTTCTTTTTCTTTGGTTTATTTACTCTACAACTTAACATGCATGTGAGTGTACGTGTGTGTTTAAGTTTATTTATGGGTGGAAAATTTATTTGGAAAATTTTCTGTTTATTTTGATTGACATTACATAGAAAAAAGAAGTAAAAAGAAGATGAAAAAAGTTCACGCTCAGCAAGAAAAGTTGAAGAAATAAAATCGAAATGAAAAGTCCTTGAAGTGGTATGTTGCATATATACCTAGAATATATATTTTTTTAATGCTGTTGTTATTTCAATTTTCAATTGCTATTGATAACATTCGAAGAATTTTGCAAAATTAGCTCGAACATATCAATTTACAATTTTTGGATGACAATTTGATTTTCAATATTGAAGTAAATTGAATGTGATTGTATTGTTTGTTGACACTGTCTTACACACACATGTATGGCCAATTTGGTAAGATGTAATGAACATCAAATAATCCACAGATATATATCACTTACAAACGACAAATTGGTTTAAAAATGTTTGTTTTTCTTATTGGTTAACAATTTTGTATGGCGCCTTCAGTGAGGCCATATGGTGACACAACAATTATTTGCTATAAACTTAGAATTTCAGTAGAATGTCATTCCTTTTTTTACGGACGTGAGTAAGAAATTTTGTAAGGCTCCTCAAATGTGACAACATGTTAGCAAGAAAATTTTTACTTAAAGCTTAGAATTTTAATAGAAAAGTGGGTGATATATAAATTGAGTTTTATTGTATGCATATAGTTGATTGACACCTTATATGCGTCCAATTGAATTTATTTAAGTTTGGATATAATATGCCACAAACATTCCTACCCTTCGGGGCAGGAAGCTCCTTTCACTCTTTGGAATGCTTTTTTGTCCACTAAAGCTAGTTTTTTCCATACATTTTGTGCCATAGAAAAATAGCGCTTCTCTGAAATGAAGATAGAGTGTTTCAAGTAAGGCTGGAGAAGAAAAAACTAGAAGAAATTCTATTAGTTCTATTGGTTTGTGGTGGTTTCCTGAAAGAAATTGCAGCAATTTTCTAGCAGATGTAAACTCCGTCTAAGAGGAAGTAAGAAATAAGTGCGCGAAACTTGTTTTGCTACAAACGCAATGGCTCTCGTGTGGCCAGGCTCAATTAGTTCTTTTATCTTAGTAGCGTTACACCTGTGCGGCATGCTCAAAAATACAAAAACAAAAAAAAACATTAAATTGGATGAGACACGAGTTATGCATTTCTAATATTTTTCCTCCCAAAAATGTTTTTGTTGTTGTAAGGGTATAGTTTATACCAAAGCTGAATAATTTACGATTCAGCTTTGGTATAATGCGAAGTTACTATCTTGTGACTTTTTAAAGTTACTAGAGTGATTGGTAAGAAAAATACAAAGAGTACAAAGAAGTGAAAAAGAAGAGGACAAAAGAGTGATAGAGAGGAAGAAGAGAAAAATTAGGTGAAAAAGTAGTAAAGGGGCAGAGAGGGAGGAAAGGAGAGAGTGAAGAGGAAGATGTAAACAGAGATAGGAAACTAGAGAGGCTTGTAAATGGGAATGCTGAGGGAGAGGAGCGAGGAGTAGAGAACGATAGTGGCGAAAGGGGAGAATTGATGAATAGTGAAAGGGAAAGAGGAAAACGAAGAACGCTGGAAGGAGAAGGAGAGGACAGACGTATGAAAAGAAACGGAAGGGGAAAGTGGTGAGAAGACGGAGATGGCGGGAACATAGTGGAAGAGAGAAGGAACGAGGGGAGGGAGGAAAAAATACGGGATAAATATATCTCCACAGCACAGCAACTGCCTCACTCATCTGACTGAATTATGTGGAATGATCTTTCTGCATTTGCCCACAAACTTCACTTCTTATTCGTTTATATATTTCCTTCGCTTTTAATGATACGATTTAGTGATTTTTATACAATTCCGATTTGCTTGCACCATTCTTGAATTACGCGATTATTTTTAATTTTTTATTTTATTTATTTTTATTTTTTATTTATTTTTTAAAAACGAATTTGTTAGGAACTTAGTCGTCTAATTCTCATGCAGTTCATTCAAAATACATACAAAATACGCTCTTTTTCGTGATCAGTTGTACGTTTATGAAGGAGGCGATTCTAGCATAGATATTTGTTTGCCTTGGTACGAAATAGACGGCCAATACAGCATTGTCATGAACATTGCTGCCTTCTATACAGAGTATCATTTTTGTTGTAATGCCTTTCCAATTATTTGAGCTAGAGGATAGTTTTTACCATTAAATTCAACGCATTGTGTACGCTTTGTACCCGGAACGAGTCAGAAAACACTTATCACCTGTTCGGAATTTGTAGATTCCAGCTTTATTCGCATTCTTTACTTTAATTTTCGTTTACATAAGTAGGGAAGAACGGGGCAAAGTGGTAATTTTTTTTGCGATCAAGTCAAAACCTAGCGAATTATTTTTGAATCTGAAATAAAATAGATACATTCAAAAGCTTAGTGAAGAGGTTTCAAGTAATCTTCTTTAGTTTTCGTTCTAGAAAACTTTGAGTTCAGATATAAACAATTTTCAATTCGAAGTTTTCCGGATCAAAGTAGTCACTACTTGGGTTAAAGTTGTCACTACTTGGGTTAAAATCGATCACTTTTTTAAAATTAAAAAAAAGATTCATTAAATTTTATACTGAAAATTTTAAAGCAAGAATGAACGCCAAATATATTTTCAAAGTCCAACAATAACAATAATGATCTTAGCGACATGACTGAATTTCTATACAAAATTTCTTTAACTTTAATTTAATATTTAATAAAATTAAATACCGTCATCACTGATAAAGTTTCTTTCACACATTTCCCCTTTTTCTTTGAAAAGTCACATTATAAATAAAATTGGTATTACGTCTCATGTGAGGAAATACATTGCAATGAAATATCTTGGCAATAATCTTAAAATTTCTGTTCTAATCAATAATTTCTGCAAATCAAATACTTGAAAGTTTGAGTAATATACAAACAGGTTGGGGTAATCTTCATGCTAAGATTGAATAAATCGTTATAAGTTTAGAAGGTGATGCTAGTCATGAATATATGAACATAGTACGTATTCCCATGTACTTCATTTAAATGCCAATGTGAAGTGATAAATATTAAAACGAAAGATACTTAATGAGAGAAGTATATACCCATCGTCATTGCCATTACAAAGAAAAAACAAAATTGTTAAGTCATTTGAGTAAGATAAAATAATAACAGGAAAAATATATTTTTGATCTTGAATACGCTTCCATAGACTTTTAAAAGATTTACTACTTTAACTTACAAAAGGCATTAAATTTGAATACTTTCTTGTTGAATAATATTACAAATTGAAAGTTTTCACATTTACCACACATTTGAAACTCTTCAAAATGTGACTTTTGTTTTTCATACTTACTACTAATACTACCTTCTTTCATTTGGTATAGTATACTATTACTATTTCCTTTCATAATTTGCATTCGTTTGTTTTTTTTTCTGTGTGTGTTTGTATATGTGTGCGTGTGAATATATACAACTACAAAGTGTAATTTAAAATTACTCATAAAAGGAACACAAAAAAGATATGCACAAACGAAACCAGAACCAAAAAAAAAAATATGAAATAAAAGCTACACTTAAGTACCTAGAAAATAGTAAGAACTTAAAACAAAAAAAAAAGTTCAAACAAAATTGTATTATTTTTATTACACGCCAACTAAATAGAAAAACTTATGAAAAGTACCAAAAAACAAAAAGAAGAAAAATGCACAAATGTGAATGCAGAAAAATACAAATAAAAATAATGATGATGCACTCATACAAGTAGTTGAAAAAGGAAAAGAAACAGCCGAAAAGAGAGGAAAGAATAGCATGAAATAATTACAAATGGCAGCTAAAGTGTCAAATAGTTTCCTGCTACTTTCTTTTCACATATCTTTTTTTCCCCCTGCTACCTTTTAGTTTTTTGCTTTCTTATTGTGTAGCTAAAATATAAACAAAAATGCGTAGCTGTAAGTTTGTTTCAAAAAATGAGAGGAATAAGAATGCAGAAATATAGAAAGAAGGAGAAAGTGGGAGTGAGTGTACAGGAGATTACAAATACAAGGACAATCTTTTTTATATTTCGCGGGGCTTTTATGCTAGTTGTTTTTGTTTTTGTTTTCGTTGATATTCATGACATTAAGTAAACGTAAGCAAACGAGCGAGTGAGCGCAAAATAACAACGAGAGCGCAAATGCAACAACAAGAACAACCAAATATACGACAGTTTGATGTGCATAGTATTTGTTGTTGTCACAGCGCAGAGTAAATGATGGAAAAATAGCAACGGCAAGAAAATTGCATTGCAATTGACATCCTGCCAAAGGATTAAATGACAAAAAGACAACAACAAGAGCGACAGCAATATATCCTGTTGCCAGTTGTTGCAATTGCTGCTGAGACTGCTACATCTACTACTACTTAGTGCTGCTGTTGCTATTTTTGTTTTCACAGTTGTGAAACAATAAAAATGCATGCATGTAGTATATGTGAAGAAAAAAAAAAATTTCACTTGACAATCACACACCATCACCAATCTGTATTAAGTACTGGCTGGAGAAATAACAGCAGCAGCAACAGCAACAACAACAGTACTATAACAGTTTTTTGCTGTTCTTGTATATAGTAACTAGTAACAGCATTTGTCACAACTGCACAATTGAATACGCTCTGTTGCACGCCGTGGGAATACAAAAGAAATTTTGATTGACAATGTGGATATACATACATAAACATCGACATTGCGAACAATTTCAATACAATACACACATACATACGCCTTGGCAGCTTTACAACAACGAAAACTTAGCAATTGTTGTAGTTGTTGCTGCCGTTATTGCTCACTCTCTTTCTCTCTCTCTGTTCTGTTGTTTTGCCTACCATCATCAAATATGTACATAAGCACGGGTACACGTGTATATGCAAAATTGCTATTATTGTTGAAAGCGTGTGAAATTTATCTTGGCAATGGGGTTGCCATACCACTATTATAAATTAATTTATTGATGAAACAAAAATAAGGAAAGAGTATAAAACAAAATGGCGGTCCATGGTAGATGCAATTAACAATGTGCTCTTATGACCAAAATCTGTTAGGCTACCAGAATCTAAAAACACTTTTACTTTTATATTAAAGAAATTAGAATCATAGAATTCTGTTTCTTTATCTGTTCTTTGTGACAACACTGCTTTAGTCGGGCAGCTATTAAAGCTTAAAGTCTGTTCGTATTACACCGTTGCCTTGTAAGTAATAAAAGAAGAAAATTTCAAACTTACAAATAAAAATCCAGTAACAATAGGAAAAGATATGGGAAATTTACTGTTAAGAAAATGAAAAGGTTTGCTAACATCCCTCAGTTTGACATCACTTGCCGCCTATTCTTCATTAACCTTAAAATGGAGATGATTGTTCGCCAATATTGAAGGAAATTCTATTCCTTTCGAAAGGCAAAATTGTTTACCGGCTTTCGAAAATAAAATATATCAAAGAATATGTTCAGTCTAGAAAGGTGCGTCTTTTCTCTCGCCTGCATAAAAGAAGAATTGACCAATCTCAATCTATCCAATATTAACAAATTAGACAGATTCAAGGCCGAGGATGAATTGCAGCCTAATTAACTCAAGAAAGGGATCCTTTGTGAATGCAAGTGTTTTTCAATAACCGAACAATCATATTACAATTAATTCATTTTTTGAAGGTTTAACGAGCCACATAAATTTATCCGAATGTCGTATATTAAATATGTTGCTAGGTTTAGTTGAAACTTCTACGGAACCATTTTAAATCGGCCAACATCTTCAATGATGTGTAAATTCGTCCATATTTTGTAAGTTTAACCAATAATAGCTGCGTTTTATTCGCCACTTGCTTCTAGTTATGTATAACTAGCAGCGATGATTGTATGGGAAAACAACAACAAAGCGGCAGAGATAACACGTATAATTATAGCTGTTTTTTTTTAGACAAGTGTGGAGAGGAGGGGTGGGGTAAAAAGACGTTTATTTTTATTATGTCAGTCATGAAAACCTACAGCGATTCGAAAACTGAATTCCCAACTGAAAAAAGATGAAAAGTGAGGATTGAATGAGGCAAGTAGAGGATAGGGGAGGAAATGGTGGTCTGAGAGTCTGTCTAAATGCTTATGAAAATATTTTGAACGAAATAGATACATGATTTCAGAGCATTGCATCAGACAGCGTTTCTTTCGGCATACCTTAAATCATATCCTAGACTTGACTCATGTGAGAATTTGTGAGAATCCGATAGAAAATTGAAATCGATTCATACAAAATGTAAACCTTAGTCAGGCTTTTTTCATCCCAAGTTCTTGATGTACCTAATTTATATTGTATACGTGTAGCAGCACAACAACTGGGACAACTGTTGCTATTATACATGAACTAGCGGATTCAAGGAGGGTTTTGGGGTTAAACCTTCCCAATCCCCGCCTTACTAATGAAAATTTCATACATTTTGATCGCTGGCTATGTTCAAAACAAATTTTAAAGGGACAAAAAAATAAAAACTGTGGAGCAAGTGGTGGAGAATAAGTAAATATAAGAGAGAGAGAGAGAGAGAAAGAAGGAGAAAACTTTTATCTACGAAGGGATGATAAATGGATTTTTCCATTTTTATACCAAATATATTTTAAAAAATTACCAAACCAGCCGAAAATGTACCAAAATTTTTTAATGATCTATCACCACGAAAGTCTTAGTATGTCCTACTATAGAACAGCCACTCTAACCTAACCTATCACAGCGAATGGTAAGATATGTTTAGCTACAAGACAACTGAGTTTTACCTCAAAGCTTTTGCAGGTTGGATTGCCGAGTGCTCAGACAATTTAAAGCAATAAATTCATTTAGCTTTGGTTTTGTGAATTTCGGAGGTTGTATGACGCTGAATATGATCCTTTAACAAGCAATGATTTGACATATGAACCACTCTTTCATTGCTGTAGACATAAATATTTCTGTGGTCAAAAGCAATAATAATAATATAACGTCAAAAAACTTAGAAGTTTTTTTCTAAATATTTGAAAAATATAAAGGCAAAAAGAAAAAAAAAAAATGACCCCAGTTTCCCATAGAAAGGACTCGGCAAAAAGGAGATGAGGTAGATCAGAATTAGTTTCTGGCATATATACATTCATAGTTTGAAGCTTTCTATGGGGAACTGGGATATGGCTTCATATGATAGCGAAAATTGGATTGCAGATTCATAAGTAGCGCCTGAAATGACCTTAAAAATATCTGTTGCCTTATCAGGTCAAAAAATTTATTTTTATGGTATGATTTTCTCATAAAATCACTATCACAAGACCACACGTGCATCTTAAAAATAAAGTAATTTTTAATCATTAACCATCAACGTTTAATTTTAGAAGAAAACTAAAGAAATGTTAATTGATACACTACAGTTTGTGAAAAGTATAAAAGAAGAAGGGTATATTCGAAGACACAAATTTTTAACGACAAATAAAAAAAAAAAAACAAGAAATAATATATGCAGTACTGCATTTTGAATGCAAATTTACCAAAACTACTGTAGTTGTATCAATGTACTATTTGATTCCAAATTGTTCAAAAAAAGCACAATTGTACCAAAAACATTATCACTTCGCTACGATTGTAGTGCAAACGAAAGCACTGGTGTTTGCTGATGCTCTCTTCATCGCTTTCTTGAACGCTTAGTCAGTTACATTGTCTCTCTTACTCTCTATAGCCATACCCTTCACCTAGGTTCAAGTACATACTTCTAATCTAGATTAATATATCGGGATGAAACAAATCCGATTTGACAAAAAAATAATTCCCTCAAGGTATAAACAGTTTTGTTTATTTGGCCGAATCTAGACTTTCTTTTTCTAAAAATAAAGTGCAATCCCCTCTGTTAACGTGGACTAGTCAACAATTTAAGTACAACACAAATAATAGTTGGCATCACTACGCTAAAAGCTCAAACAAATACATATACAAGAATACGCCTACTCTAATCTACATACATGTTTTTTGTATGTGGCTATGTGCATAGGCATACCTAAATGTATATATATTTTAATCTTCCTACAAAAAACACATTGTGAACTACATACTGAATCGATTAAAAGCAAAACATCGCATTTGCATTTTCAATGAAACTGAAAAAAAGAATGAAAACTCTTTAAAGAAGAGGCAATTTTAAAGCCAAACTTATTTTTGAGGCTTAAAGGAAAATCTTAATTTCAAAATAAGCGATACTATTATAATATAATTCTTAATTTACATTTCATTTTTCAATCATATTTAATTTGTAACCTTTTGCCTCTAATAGCATCATATGTGAATGTTGTATAATTTAAATGTGAATGCGAATGCAAACGAATGTCAAATAGAACTGAACTAATTCATTGTATTTCATACATATGTAATGCATTCACAATGCACACCACTACCAACACTAGCACTACCACAGATGCAAACATATAACAGCCTCGTAAATATCACTGCAAATATTATGATAATAATGACAATGACACATAACGAACCACCACAATGTAAGCTTTATTAAAATTAAATTCTTTGTTATTAAAAATATTTTAAAGTCGAAAGAAATTTTAAATACTTTCAGTCTTCATAGTTATCATTATAAAACAGGTTTAAAGAATGGTATTATTAGAGAGCCAAATAAAAAGTTTTTTTATAAGGATAGGGTACACGTTTAGTGCGTCAGTTCGTCATTAGCTACCTCCACTATGACAATCCTTGATGGTGGTAATGTGAGGATTATAATAATATAACAAGACAAGGTGACTACAAGGGTTATCCATGTAAGAAATACTTTTGGGGGAGTAGTATTAAAAAAGCGTTCCCTCTCAACCAGATTCTTTTTAGACACAGTCCTTTGTTAGAATTTTAATTAAATTGTTCCGTCATTGCAATTAAGCAATTGGTAAAGTTATTGACATTTTAACCCATTAAGAACTAGCGGGAACCAAAATAGATAGATTGAGAAAGTAACTTCAGAAAAAAATTGTTTTGAACCTGGCTAAGGAACGGTTCAGCGACCATATGGTACCGCTCGGCATTACTGGGTTAATGAACTTTGGAAGAAGTTTCAAAAATTGAGAGAAACTCAGCATAAACTTTTTACAGTATTGCTTGAAATTTTTATCTCAGTATTGTAAAATTTTGAACACTTCTGATATTTTCACATTATTTATTAAACAGAAACTTTTCTATGATTCAATTTCATAAATGGAAATCAGAATTGCACAAAAGTGTTGGTTTTCAATTTTCATTTACTAAAGTTTCCGTGGCGGAAAACTAAATAATTAATTGAATTTAAATGTTAAGCATGTATATGAAGTAGAGAACAATTTTCAATCAGCGAATCCTTTCACTGTAATGAAATTTTCTGAGGAATTTGAATATTGTCGAAATGCATTGCATAAATTTTCAGTAAATGATATTTTAATTATTTATAGATATACGCATAAGTTTACAATTATATAAAAGAAGAAAGAATGCAATTTATAATTGGATATAATTCAAATTATATGAAAAGTCAAGTGTAAATAAATTTGATATTCTTAGATATTAATTAAAATATTTATAATAATAATAAACATATTTTAAGATAAAAAAGTTTTGATGCAATAGATAGTTTGATAGGTAAGAGTATGAATTTAATTGCTTCCTAAATGTATTGCCTTGAGTTTAATAATTTCCACAGCAGTTGTTGAAAAGAGAAGGAGGTAACGGAGTGTTCAACACTTTTCTATGTCTTTTATATTAAAGCGTCGGTTTTCAACTTTACGTTTTATTTATAAGTACTATTGGTTTTGGGTAGATTGTTTAAAAAGATTTACAATAAATCTAAATCAATTTGTAATAGTAGAACAAAATAAAGAATTATAAATAATTCTGTAATAAGTGGAGGAAAACTGACTTGACAAATTGAATTGAATTGAAGAACTAAGTGAAGGTAATTGAAATGGCATTAGTACAAGAATGTTATAATAAAACAGTTAGAAACAATATAATCTAGGTCTTATGGAATATCAAAATAAGTAAATAAGAAATTAATTATAATGTAGAAAAAATGATTTTAACTGAGTGAGTAATTTGTATGCAGTCATCCAGAAGAAATATATTGTTTTCTGTGATTCCTTCAGCTTGCGGTGCGGGTTTCGTCGTTCTTGGTGTCTTATGATTTTTATTTAAATCTCAAATTCATTCCATTTCAGTGCCTTTACTAGGTTTTGATGTCGAGAAGGTCAGTAAAATTGTTAGTCTGAACTTCGGTCTGAATTTTGGTATGAATATTTGAACCGAATTTTTGGTCTGTTTTTTGGCTGATTTTAGGTTTGAGTTTTTATCTTAATTTAAGTCTGGTTTTTGGTTTTATTTTTGGTTTGAAATTTGGTGTGGAGCTTAGTTTTAGTTCAAGTTGATTTTTGGTTTGAGTTTCGATTTGAGTTTTGGTGTGAATACCGGTCTGAGCTTTTATCTGAACTTGGTTTGAATTTAGGTCTAACCTTTGTCTGAGTTTTGTTACGTTTCTTGAACTAAATTGCGCTCTGAGTTTTGTACTGAATTTCGGTCTGAGTTTTGGTCTAATTTATGATCTGTATTCCGCTCTGAGTTTGAGTCTAAATATTTATCAAATTTTAGTCTGACTTTGCCTCTGGTTTTCAGTCTGAACATTGGTCTGAATTTGGTACAAATTTTGGTTTGGTTTTTGATGTTATTTCTAGTATGGTTTTTGGACTGAATTCCGATCAATTTTTGGTTTGAGTTTTGGTTCAATTTTTCACTTGACTTTTGGTTTGAGATTGCACCTAAATTTTGATCCAATTTGTGTGCCTATTTTTAGTCTGAATAACGGTCTGCATTTTGGTCAAAGCTTGGTCTGAATTTTGGTTTCACTAAAGACTTTCCGTCCAGTATTTGGTCTGGATGTCTGTATGAATTTTTGCTTATCTTTGATCTGACTTTTTGGGCGATTTTCGGACTGAGTTTTGGGCGGATTATTTATTTGAGTTTTTGCCTTATTTTTATTTGATTTTTAGTCTGAGTTTTGCTTTCATTTTTGATCTGATTTTGGGTCTAAATTTTTTGCATAAACTAGGCCTGATTTTCGGCCTGAGTTTTGTACTGAATATGGCCTGAATTTGGTTTGAATTATGGTCTGAATTTTGATCTGACTTTTGGTCTTATTATTGGTTTGATGTATGCCTGTTGTTTTTTTTTTTGTAGCATTAAACCACCTATAGCAGTTAAACTAAAAAAGTGTTTTATTGGTTTAAGTATATGATCAGAATCAGCAAGTCCGAACTACACCTAAAATGCTATTTATTTACCATTTTATAAGGTATGAATTTAATTTAAGCTTACTAATTTATTTATACCCACTCTGCTTTCATACATATGTTTGTTTCTATTTTTATATATTATATATTGTAAATTACATACATACATAAATAAATATAATAAAGATATAGTTTATTTTAAACTAAAATAGTTGAACTTTTACCAAATAAAGTACACAAAAGTAATCCGATTTGTGTATAAAACTAATAGAACAAATAAGAAGTAAAAATAAAATAAATAAGAGAATGCTTTTGCTTGATGTTTTTCTTTAACATTGTTTTTAATATTTAGTTTTGTTTTATTTCATTTATTTTGCAATTTTGGAAATTCGACTAAACTGAACAGTACAAAACAATTGTGCGAGTAGTTATTATATGAAATCTAACGCTTCAAGAGTGCTACTACATACTCACAATGCATCATATGTAGTTAGTTAGTAAGTAAGTGAATAAGAAAAGCTGCTTTTGAAATTGAAACTGGGAACATGAAACCTCTGTACGTATGAGTAACATTTAATTGCTTGAATGTAATATTACTCATTCGCCATGGTTACTCACAACACTCCACATTTATCCCCCAAATGATGCTCAAAAATAATGGTGTTACTGTGAGTGTGTGAATGTTGTGTATGTGAATGTTGTAGGTGTATATGTGTCCATATGTTTGTCGGAGTTTGTATAGCAGATTTTCACTTTAGTTTTTGGTAATAGAAACATAAAAAAATAGGTATACACTTATTCCTATGTACCATATAAGTAGGTACATATACATGCACGCATGTGTTACTACCATTACTAGTTACAAGAATTATAAAATGCTTTGAGCATGTTCACGTGTGAGAAACTAGGTATGTGTGCATGCATGTAGATGGAAAGGTAGCAGTTAGTAAGCATGGGCGATGGAGGGCGTTAACATGGGAAACAAAAACATGTTCCTATGTGAAAACTGTGATTTTATATACATATGTTCATATGAGAGAGTGTGTTTGTGTGCGTGTTATAGTACTAGAATAATATGTTAAATAAATGTGAAATTAAATTCATCAAACCAGGGTTGTCATGATAAAATGTATTTACTTTTCATTTTCCAGTTGCTACTGCTACGGTTGTTTTTGCTCTGCAAACAGTTTTTGTAGCTGATTGTTGATATTCTTTATGTTCTTTTTCGTAGTAATTTTGTAAAATTCATATTATTTTGTTAAATAAGATTTCAAAACATTTTTTGGAAAACATAAGCAGCTTTTGTTTTCATAATGTGAAAATAAAAACTACTGACAGATGTTAGTAAATGCACATACTTTATATGTATATTTAAAGTTAAAAAAAGAACTTTATTACATTCGACATATACAATTTTCCTAAAGTGATTTGCGGTTCATCATATACTTCTTAAGTATATCTGTCATTTTCAAATCTTCCGCTTTAGTTATATTGCGCAGTGACTTCTTTTGATATCATTTTGAAAAAAAAAAAATAGAAATATAAAAAAAAAAAAATACTTACCCTAAAGATGCACATAAATCTTATAGTAAAAGAAAAATGGAAACCAGCAAAAATGTAGAAAAAACAATTCAATTCATTTCCAAAAAATCGAAAAACTTCAACTAGGTAACACAGAAAATCTTTTGTAATAAATTCTTTATTTGAAATAAATCTCAAGGTTTCATACCAGTAATTCTTTCATCTGATTTTATGCCATGTACATAAACACGCACATTCAAACACAAAATCCAATACCTATATTTATATAAAAACATGAAAATATACATCCACACAAATAGTACATATACACATAAAGTAATCGAAACGCTGAAAAATATACACAGTTGAATGCACAATCGATAACTTCCGTTTCCTGGCGCTAGCTATAACTTGGAAGAATCATCATCATCAACATCAACATCGTCAGCATCATGGATAGCAGTAGCAGCAGCAGCAGTAACAACAACAACAACAGTAATTTGTAACAAATCAGCGCAAACATTTTATATTGTTTGTCAAATGTCACAGCAACTATTATTGCTCATTTATTTGTAAATTTAATATTAATAAAAGCTGGCAACTCTAGTTTCAAATTAATTGCTTGCATGTGCATAGAAAAAGCTCTAAAGGAGTTGAAAAAAAAAATACAAGAGAAGATCTAAAAAAATATGAAGTATGCATATAAACAAGTTCAAATGTTGTATGCATGTATGTGGTAGGGCATGGTCGACTTTTGTGTTATACTATTATATCAAATATCATTTCGAAAGCAGTAAAAAGAGGTCGGAATAAATGAAATATTTCTTCTCATAGGAAACGGCAAAGCGTTAGGATTTAAGGAGGGCCGGGGGAGGGGCCTGATCTCTGATTAGGTTCTGTTTAACTACTTTTGAATATTTTTTTTGGTACAGGTCTCAATTAAGTATACTTCGGCTTGAAAAACATTAGGCCAAATCGCCAATTTTATTAAGATTCAGAAACGCCTGAACCCATTCAATCTAGTTGTGAGGACATCTGTATACTAATTAAGAGGGATCGGAATTGGAAGGAAAGATAATATTGAATTTCCTACAAAAGCATAGATTTCTAGTCATATAATCTTTAAAATTGTTTCGACAGATGAATTAGTCATAAATGAGGAATTCCAGTTCGATTGCTCAGACACCTAGTGTCAGATTAGTAATTGCAACTGCCTTTCTTATGAAGATGTGCAAGTCCTATGGCAAGAGTTGAAAAGCGTTGGATAACTCCTATTGTAGAGAGTCATATAAGTGGATTGAAGTACATTATGCTTACCTTACAGAAGTCATAAAAGCTATAATTTGTCTAACAATCATCATAATGGAGGGGCTGTCAAAATATTTTCAAAAAAAAAATCCTATAAACCCAGAAAACTCTAGTAGCTTTTGTGAGTATACATATATTAGAAATACTTAATTTTCATGTTGAAAACTTTATTTTATAATTAATTTTGTAGTAATATTTTAGGTCGTAAAAACCCTTCCGATTCCAAGATTGAATTATTCGTGGACTGAATACTGATCAGTTTTTTCATACAAGCATTAGTGGGAAGGGAAGGACAATAGTATAAATGACGAAAAAAATTTTGAAGAAAAAAAAAAACGTACCAAAACCGCTGTTGTACTTTTAATTGTGCCAAAAAATATCAGCACTGGCACTTGCATTTGTTGATACTTTCTTTTTCGTTCTCCCGGACACATTACATTTATTTTCTCATATGCTCTGCTATGGCAAAATTATAACATGCAATAGCAGCGTCAACTATCGCTTGATCTTCCTTAATTTTTTTATTTGAAACTTTGTTTTGGGCGGATTATTTATTTGAGTTTTTGTCTAATTTTTTATTTGATTTTTAGTCTGAGTTTTGGTTTCATTTTTGGTCTGATTTTGGGTCTAAATTTTTTGCTAAACTAGGCCTGATTTTCGGCCTGAGTTTTGGACTGAATATGGCCTGAATTACAGTCTGAATTTTGATCTGTCTTTTGATCTTATTATCGGTTTGATGTGTGTCTGTTGTTTTTTTGTAGCATGAAACTACCTATAGCAGTTAAAGTAAAAAAAGTGTTTTATTGGTTTAAGTATATGATCAGAATCAGCAAGTCCGAACTACACTTAAAATGCTATTTATTTACCATTTTATAAGGTATGAATTTAATTTAAACTGTTTTTGTTTGTCTGTTCCCCATGCAAGTGTTCATATATTTTTGAGATTTCTAGGTCTTTATAGCAGCATAGGCCAAAGCCTTGCATGCAGGCAAGTGAGCGTAAGAATTTCACACGTACAGAGCTCATTTCCATAGAAAGAGTGCTCAATCGATCATTGTATATGTAGAGGTGACCATCCCTGCTTTATAGTAACAAAGCAGTGTGTTGTTGTTGTCTCGTTTTAATTTTACCACCTATAAGCGCTGCCATATCAGCTCTCTCAGATTAGCTCTTCTTCTCGTTCACTACAAGACTGCCTCTCGTTTTTTATAAAATACATCTTCACTCGGTTTCCTTCTCTTTGCCTTCGTTGCTGCGTTGGCATTCGTAGTACCGAAAATCCAATAAATTTTTAGTAAAACCGTAAAAAGTAGGTACTAATAATATTTATTTTAAATATAAGATATATGTATATACTCTTATTGACTTTCTGCTGATAGTCAAAGCTTAATAAACTTGGTCTCATGGCCTTCCGTCATTAACATAATTCAACGTTTCTAAAATATGGTGCTCAGGAAAATATCCCATGATCTATGAAATATTAGAAACACTGGCACTGGGGTATGGAGCCAATCTGCGAAGCAAGAAAAAATAGAAAGTTCACTCGCCAAGAGACTGCAACAGGAAGTCAATCAGGCATTAGTATTTCTTAATACTGCTGAATTTAGACGCAGGCAGCATCGTACTAAGTCTTTCGAACTGATGAAAGACAGCACCAACCTTGGGCTACGAATCCACATGACTGAACACTTATAATAAGTTAGTTTGATGCAAATTGCTCGATTGTTAAAAAAAAAATTCAGTATCTTGTCTTTGCCAACGATTTTGTTAAGTGCTTAGCGATAGTTGAATTGAAGATAACGAAACGCTGTGAGAATAAGTCACAATAAGTTCTAGGCTCACAAAAATTTCAAAGATTTTTGTATTTACTTATAGTTTGAGAATAACTTCAAATGCTTAGTAATACTTTTCACTTTATATAGTAACTAATAAGTAAATATCCCTGAAATCACAAAAACTTTGGAAGTTGTCATATACTAAACCTACCAAACCATATAACTTAGAGATTTTTGAATACACTAAACAAATTTCATGGCTAGTGAGTGATCAATCCCTTCGAGAATTATCGTATTAATCCGTAACCATGACGAATGGACAAACTCTAACTAACATCTTAAAACGTGATATACACACTTCCGTGTATTGGATGTGTTTGATGAAAAACTTCCAATCAAACTGTATACATACATACATATGAAACTACTACGTTGATGTGTGTGTGAATATGAAAAAGAACACTCAGGAATCAAAAAGGAACAAACTGACTGTAAATAAAATAACCATATGTCAGAAACACCAGCATCGCAACAACCGAACAAAAACAACAACCTCAACAACAGTATTGCAAACGAGTATATATAACAGCGTCAAAAATATTCCACATGAATGAATTACTGCTGGAAAGTAGTTAGGGTAGGTAGGTAAGAACCTACATCCACATATGCACGAGTATGTATGCGTTTCATATTGACACACATACAACAATAATGAAAGATATAGGCATGCTGCATGTTTGTAACTATGTATGTTTTTATATACAATGTGTGTCTGTGTGATGAATCAGAGAAATGGGCAAGAGAAAAACAAAAAAAAAAACGAGAGCAGTTGGTTGGGAGGCAACATGCTTTTTGACTTTAGTTTTGAATTTTTTTACATACACGGGCAACATTGCTGTTGCCACTGTCACCGTCGTCGCCACCACTTATTCACATTCAATGTAGTTTTGCATTACAACAACAATTACAAAAACGTTCACATAAAAAAAGAAGATTGCATGAGTGTCTACTATACATGTATGTAGGCAAGGGTGACCCAGTTAATGTAGCTGCGGCTGCTGTTACTGTTGCAGCAGCTGTAGTCTATAGAAAGTGAATATATGCTAGAAATTGTAATATATATTGTACTTATATACTATATTTTTATTTTTGTATAGAAAAATGTGAATCTTTTTTAGACTTTTCAAGCAAATTGCACAATTTTTCATATACTTAACTATTTGTGTTTATGATTTTATGCTTTTTAGGAGTATCAGACTATAAAATGAAATATATGTGCATTAGAGTGGATCGTCCGCCATATATGAAATTTCTTTAAGGTTAAAGTGTTGCTCCAGTGAAACTCACTTGAAAATTCCATTCAATTAGCATAGTTAGCGCCGTTTTGATGCTATAAAACTTTGATCTGGTAAAAACTTGATTTTGAATAATGACTTACCACTGTGGTTAAATTAAAGCTGATTTGTTTTTGGAAACCTGATAAGTTCTCTGAAGTTTACTGGGAAATTACATTAAAATTGATTTCTCAGTAAAGAGCCTGATACTTTTGAGGGCTGAACATTTATAAAGTAAGTGCTAAACGTGAGAGTAGAATACCATAAGGATAGATTAAATTTGCGAGTAAAAGTAAGATAATGCATCAGTGATCGATTTTTTTTACTTGAGTTGTATAGGAAAAGGCTCGAAAAAACTGAAAAAGGCAAACAAAAACTCCTTTGTGTTTAATTTCTTTCATTATTTTAAATAGCTAAGTTGAATTAAAGGGAAAATTCTTATGCAGGGGCTTGAAAAAGAAATGTTTTCTTTTTAGCACAAATTTATAGCTTGAAACTTGTAGAAAAATGACGTCATGTAACCTCTTGAGGGTGACTAACCTCTTATCCCTCCTAACGGCGATTATCTCGAAACTTTTTTTTCAATGAATAGAAAATTGGTGCACACGATTCCTCATAAAGTATTTGGCCGATCAAGCTTATATTTGGCTCACATTTTTATGATGCTTATGTCCAATAAGTGAACCTCTGACTGACATAAAATTATTAAAATAAACATATTTTTGGCTGGAGCAATTTTTAATCCTTTCATGTTCGATGTTGTCTATAGGTAACATTCCTTTTGATGTGGTATAAATATATAGATGTTTAACGAACTTTACTAGTAATAATTATGCAATCAGTTTTGTTAGTTATTCTCACGTTTTCTGGCTGCCTGACATTTGAAATTTCGTGTTTATGCCATTTTTTTTACATTTTTTTGTCTTTGAAGTCAAGTCAAAAACCTAAGTGCGAAAATTGTTGGCAAATTCTTCTCCATTAATTAAAAAAAAATTCATTAAACTATTACTAAGCGGAATTTTTTATCACAAAATAAGTCCTAATGATGCGAATACGCACAAAAAAAAAGTATATTTTAATGCAGATAAAAAAAGTTACCAGAACACGTAATAGCTATCAAAGTTGTTCTAATGCAAAGAGGGAAACTTTACAAAAAATAAAAAAATTCAATAATACTATTTGCTATTTGAATTTGTGACGATAAAGACGTGTGTTTGGAGATTTTCGGTTTTTCAACGGGCTTGCTCTCGGACTTAACGCGCTAAAAACAAAGTGCACAAGATGAAATATTTTACGTACAGTATGAAAGTAAAAGAAATTGGAGAAAAAAGGTTATCCAGTGGTTGCTATATTTTTTTTAACCTTTAAAAAAGAACAAACAATTCAATATAGAGGTATGAAATTCGGTGTGACTATTGCGGAAGTCTTAAGTAACCATAATTTCAGTAAAAAGAGGTTTCTATGAAGCGCCATTAAAATTCGAGTATGAATATTATCTGAAAGTCGATTTTTTAGTTCTGAGGCCTTCCATTCAGCCAATTATTATTATGTTTTCACTATCGTAGGTTCATCCATTACGTGTTAATACTAATCATTGTATTTGTGCAGACTGTTTCAGATAACCTAGAGGTGCATTCGGCCTCCTTTACAGACAGCTTCAAGACAACTCGCTATAACTCCTCCACTTTAAACTTTTTAATCAATAAAAATTGGTTTTAAAACTACAATTATACAATAGAAAGTACCTATGACCTCGAAAAGATAAACACGTTCCTTACTCTACAAAAAAAAAATCTTTAAAATCGACTGAATTTTGCATTTTACATAAGAATACTCAACTATTTTTCTAAGGGCAAACTGAACAGCTTGGGTTTATCCATACAACAGAGAGGAAATTCTAGAAATCACAAAAGTAGTAAAAACTATCAAACAGTAGCAGTTTCTACTTTTGCCAATCCACAAAAATCAGCAAAAATATATTTGTGTTTATTTTAAACAATGATCATATGTAGCATAAATAGAAATAAGTCCATATGCGGACACTGTAGTTCACTGCTCTGTTCTCTGCTATTTGCTTTGAAGTTCGTCTTTTTTGTATACAACAGAGGAAAAATGTTGATCAAAAATGTGATTTTAATAAAAGTTCTCTTCTTGGCCTCTTCATGTTTTCATTTTACTTTTTCCAAATATATGTACGTGTTTACCAGTATGCTTTAGCTTTCACATAAAAATCATAAGCCTTCATCATTTTAATGTTGTTTATGTAACCCTCAGAGTAAGGTGCTATTGTGTGTGTATATGTGTATTTGTGTATGGAAATTGGAAGCAGACGCATACGCTCATTCAAGGTCCTTGCGTTGCATTTTCATTAAATTAATACCGTTGAAACTTTGAGCCGGAAGCAGGGAGTGACAACAACAACAACAACGTGAGCGTTTGTTCGTTCGTTGCGCTCACAAGTTTATTTTCTTTCTGTTGGTTTATTTGCAATTTCATTTTTGTTTCTTTCGGTGCAGTTTGGTTGGCTTGTTGTTATTGTAATTTTCATTGCAACTTTTTGTTGTTGTAAAATACTCATTTGCAACGAAAGTCAATTAAAGTTTATTGCCTTGGACTGTGACGACTACCACGGTGTGGGATTGAGCAGGCAAATGAAAAAGCGGGAGAAAAAGTGTAGCTGTAGGAGAGTTAATAGAAGGAACAAGAGCAACAGGGATAAAAACAAGAAGGACAGTTGCCAATTGCATCAACCAGCAACTGCAATAAATATGTATTTGTACCACATATATAGCAACAACTAACCAACAGGATATACATACTCGATACCGCACTACCACATTCACACATAAATTACAAACACAGCTAATGGCAACAACAGCAAAAACGAAAATTGCTCCACAATTACAACAACAACAAAAATTCGGCGAAAATGTAAATTTTCTGAGTTAAGCAAATTTATGTTTCTTCATTTGCGACAACAACAGCAACTACAAAATGCAAACATTTGCATTAATTTTTTGGTTGCTTCCACCCTCTATTTAAAGAAGTGTTGCCCTTAAAGGCAATTGGCAATATTTGTTACCAGTGGCGGGTCTAAGATTTTGAAACATAATAAATCAGACTAGAGAATAAAATAGAAATCAATTTATAAACCAGACAAAAATTAAACTAAAAATCAGACAAAATTCCTAATTAAAACTAAGATCTGGACTAACTAAAAAAAAAAAAAAAAATGGAAAAAAGAAGGAAGAAATTTCAACTAAATTCTAATAAAAAACTAGATCAAAAATCTTGGTAAAATCCAAACCAAAATTCAAATTCGGATAAAAAATCAAACCAAAATTTCAACTTAATTCAAATCAAAAACCAGAACGATATTTATACCAACAAGAAACCAAATTTATACCAAAGTTAAGATTTAAAGCAAACCAACATTTAAACCAATAGACAATCCAAAACTCGAACTGAGATTCAAATCATATTAAGATAAAAAATCACAACTAAATTCAGACAGAAGTTTTAATTAAAATATAGATGAAAATTCAGACTACATCTTTAATCTCTGAAAGCGCAATGAAGTTTTAAAATTTTCAGTAGTGTGAGCTGGGGCATTATCAGGATGCAAAATGTAGCGGCAAAATTCGTATTTTTTCTAGTTCCCCAATAAGTTTTCGAAAACTTGAGGTAAGCAGATTTCAGTATACCATTTAGCAGTTTCCATCTGTCCAGTTTTCAGAAGAGTAGCGGCTACAATTTTTTCTCTGGTGAAATAAATTGACTTGATTACTTTTGTCGTTGACTTATACTGCTTGGCTTTAATGTGTGGATTTAGCACCTTCTGGGCTCCATACCATCGACTGTTGCATGGTTTCTGGGTCGTAATTGAAGAGCTAAGCTTTATCATTTTATCATCATTTTTTAAGCAAATATTGAACCAAACGCTCATGCGCTTCTTTTTGAGTAACATTAAGAATTCGAGGAACTCATCGTACTGATTTCTTTTTATATTCAAGATGATTCGTAAATATTCGAGATACAACCCAGTGTTCAAGCCCAGTTCCTCAGCAATAATTTTCTGAATCAATCTTATATTTTCGACAATTTATGGCTTCACCAGAGCCACACTTACGTCATCAGTCGAAGATTTTGAGCGACCTTTACGGCTTCCCCAGAAAAATGTTCAGTCTAGAAACTCCGAAACCACTTCGAGACGGTCACAAGCAATGATCTATTCTTTATATGTGCTATTTGGTACTCATTAAATATTTCCACAGGCTTGAGGTTACATTGAAATCCATAAATAATGGTAAACCCAATCTCTTATTATGATTGCGATGGAATTTCTACCGACTCTTTCTTAGTAGCTTTGCATTTTCTTGTCTTCATATTGAGTGTTTGCAGTGAAACTTAAAATAAAATATCGCAATAATATGCTAAATCATCTGACATTTTTTGATTTGTCAAAAATTTATTCATTGTTGCTAACTAAGCGAACTTTTTTTACCTTCCACTTATATCAGACAGAAGTTTAGACCAATCAAATTCAAACCTAAATTTGCACCAAAATTTAGACCAAAAGTCAGACCATAACTCAGATCAAAAAGATACCAAAAAAAAAGGTTTAAATCAAAGTCAGACCAACAAGAAACTAAATTTACTCCAAAAATTCAGATCTAGAGCAAATTCTGACTAAAAGCAAACCATAAATCGGACCAAAAATTAAAACCAAACCTCAGACCAGAAATCAAAATAATTTTAGACCGAACTCAAACAAAAAAATTTGGACTAAAATTAAAAAAAAGAAAATTATATCATACACAAATTAAACTCAGAAAAAAATTTTTGCTGAAATTCAGACTAAAATTCTGATCGAAAGAAACCCAAATCAGAGAAAAACTTAGTATAAAAATATTTCCAAAATTTTGTATTATAAAACATGCAAGTAGGACATCTATAAACTGTCCTTGATGTTTCAAATTTACTGTATTCCAGGTATATATAATTAACAATAGCGCTGTAAGCATATATATTTTTGCTTATAAGCAAAAGCTCCCATACCCCGCCTTTGGTATTAACATTGCTGAACAAACTGGCTGCTCAGTAGCTCAGTGGCATGGCTTATGCTTTTCATTTGTAATACCATCACCATCATCAACTTCATCATAAGCATCATTGAGTGGCATTGATGCTATTGCCGCTTTTATAGTTGCAATTGCAACTGCTGCTACTTGTGTTGTTGCTCGTGCTAATATTCGTTCTCATATTGCTCTACAATTATATGCAATTTAGTAAAAGAGTGAATGAATACACGAACGATTTGTTTGAATTTGTAAATATGTATTTGTGTATGCACATACACACACACACACGCGCTCATGCTGGTTTGTTGTTTGTTTGTGTATAGTGTGTGTGGTACCAGTACTCATTTTTAATTGAAGTCAATAAAATGTGTTTATTTTTTCCTCATTCTTTTTGATAAATTTTCGTGTTTGCGCGCTACTATTTTCAGAATAAATTTAAGTTTATGTGTTTTTTTTTGTTTGTTACTTTTTGTGTATTTTTAGTTTCATTGCTTTTGTTGTTGTAGCGTTGTTTTTATTCTAGCTATTATCGTGGTTTTTGTTATTGTTGTTCTCAAAAAAAAAAATATAAAAATTTCATACTAATTTAAATGAAATTAGTTTCTGTTTGCTTTTTTTTTATTGGCGTGCGCCAAAGTAATATTTTTATATTTAAAATGAACAAAAGCAAATACATTTACACACACACATCATATCTACACATCAACATGCTCTCATACATATATTTTTATACATGCCCACATAAATATTAAATATCTATGTGTATGTGTGTGTACAATGTCATGTGCCAATGTTGTTCGCTGTGGTTGGCAATTTTCAGTATCGAAGGAAAGGTCAGTTATGACAAGTTCAAGTCACTTGCTATTGTTGTTATTGTCGATGGTTAAGGAAGAGGCAGTGACGGAGAACGTTGAGTGGGTGAGGGGTGACTTCAAGCCGGCGCATAAATATGCATGCAAATGTAACTACTAAATTCTATAGTTAATTGGTTAATATTTTTATATTCATGAAGGTTACTTTATGTATTATGTATAAATTCACCTCCCCTCTTTCTTTGTATTTCAGTAAAAAATTTTTGCTTTTTGATTTTCTTTGATTTTTCTGTCAATGATTTGAATTTTGCTAATTGAGTAATGTTTATACTTGTATTTATTGAAATTTTTTGAATTGTTTGCTTAAAAATAATATAAAAATTTTTATTCTCTTATCTTAGATTGGATTTCTCTATGAGTTTATTTTTTGGTTTTGAAATCCATTTTAGTGTGCGTCACAGCAGATTAGATTTTGATAAATTTTATTTGAAAAACTTTTCAATATTTAACCCAGTATGAAAATTTGAATTCGAAGAGACTGGACCTGGATTCAAGAGGTTCAAAAAGAAATTTGTATGTGAAGAGATATGGATCTGAAAGAACTTGAAAGTAAACAAATTTGAACCTGAGAAACTTTAAATTTAAGAACCTTGAACAAATTTGAGTCCAAAATTTTGAACTTGAAGTAGGTTAAAGCTGAGGAAATTTGATCCTGGGGAAACTTGATACCATAGGAAAAAATTGAATTTGAAGAAACTTGATATTAAAGGAACTTAATTGAGAACAATATTGAACCTAAAAGAACTTGAAGAAATTTCAGAGTGAAGAAACTTAAACGTGAGGAACCTTAAACCTCAAGAAACTTTAACCTAAAGAACCTTGAATCTGAAGAACTTGAAAAAAGTTGAACTTGATAAAATTTGTTATTGAAAAAGCTTGAGTCAGAACAGTGAAGTGAACGAGATCTTTGAATCTGAAAAACTTTAAACCTGAAGAACTTAAACCTGAAAAAACTTAAACCAGAAAGAACTTGATGGGAGAGAATCTTGAACTTAAATTTACTTTAATTTGAATATTTTAAAGCGAAGAAACTTGAAGCTGAAGAATTTGGAACCTGGACCAACCTGAAACTTAAGAAATTTGTGCCTAATGAATTTTAGATCTGAAGAAATTTAGATGAACCTGAAAAAATGTAGGCTTGTTGAAACTTGATCCCGAAAGAACTTGATTCCGAAAAGACTAGAATCTGAAGAATCTTGAATCTGAAGAATCAAGAATCTGAAGAAACTTGAACCTGAAGAAACTTAATTCGGAAAAAACTTGAAAGCAATTTCAAAGTGTAGAAACTTGAACTTGCAAAAACTTGGAACTTAAGGAACTTGAATCTTGAACCTTGAATCTGAAAAACCTAGAACCTAAAAAAACTTGGACTTGACCTTGAAGAAACTTATACCTAAAACTTGAAACTGGAGGAGCTTGAAATTTAAGAATTTTAAACTGAAAGATCTTGAACTTGAAGAACCTTACCCCTGAAGAAACTTATTCTTAAAAACATTAACCTAAAGAAACATGAACTTGGAGAAACTGAAATTTTAAGAGACTTGAGCTTGAAGAATCTGTAACCTGAAGAAATTTGTTTTTCAATCAATTTGTACCTAAAAAATCTGAAGCTAGTGAAATTCAAATCCAGAGAAACTTAAAGCTAAACAAGCTTAAACCTTAAAAATGTGAATAAACTTGTATTTCAAGAAAGCTAAACCTAAACATTTTTAAGCCCTAAACTTAAAGTTGAAGAAATTTGAGCTTGAAGAAACTTAAATCTAAAGATTTTTGATCTGATGGAATTTCAACTTAAGGAAATTTTAATCTGAAGAAACATAAACCTAAAGAGTCATCAGCCTGAAGAAATTTAAAACTCAAAGAAAATTTAATTTGAAGAAATTTTAACAGAAGGAACATATGACAAATTTAAAGTTAATTGATTAATTTTTACCACAAGTAATGCCATGCCTACTTTTTCGATTTAGAATATTTTTGTTATACACTTTTTCTCATATCAAATATCAATGTTCAAGTTATTAGATTAGACTCCTGTGGAGCGAACTATTTCTTGTATGCGTTGAAACATTGGGCAGAGGTTCAACACCGCTTCTACATCTATTTTTTGTTTTAACCTAACCCATTCTGCAAGACAGCAATTTCGTTCCTACAACTAAAATGGTGCGCAAGGTACCCTGGTGGAACAATCAGCTGTCAGATATGCGCAAGCATGTCAGGAAGTTATTCAATAAATCAAAACGTACAAAGCAGTGGAATGAATATAGGGTTGCACTGACGGAGTACAATACAGAAATTAGGAAGTCAAAACGCGATTGCTGGAGAAGACACTGTGAGAGTATCTCCTCGCTGCCTGAGGCAGCACGTCTTCAAAGGGTTTTCGCCAAAGACTCTTCTAATGGGGTTGGTCTCCTCAAAAAGCATGATGGCACTTTTACTGCCAATCACCGCGAGACTCTGGAAACTTTACTTCATGTTCATTTTCCGCGGTCTTCTACGGAAGTTACTCCGTCCTCTCCTGAAGTACATGATCATAGGATCTGCTTCTCCAATAGGACGAAGAGCCTTTCAGGGGTCATTTTTGACCGGAATAAGGTTAAATGGGCAGTGGCCTCTTTTAAACCTTATAAATCCCCAGGGGGTGACAGGATCTTTCCAGCAATGTTGCAGAACTGTCTGGAAACCATCCTTGACCACCTAGTTAAACTGTTTAGGGCAAGTTTCAATTGGGGATACATTCCAAGTTCTTGGAGGAAGGTGGTTGTCGTCTTCATTCCCAAACAAGGCAATAGGCCTCTGGAACTCCCTAAATCTTACAGGCCTATAAGCCTCACGTCTTTCCTGCTTAAAACCATGGAAAAACTGCTTGATTTACACTTTAGAAGCAAACTTGCAAGCTCGATACCTCTTCATCGAACGCAGTTTGCTTACATTAAGGGTAAATCGACCGAAGTCGCATTACATTGCCTTGTCAGTAAAATTGAAAAAACCTTTCGATCCAAAGAGATTGCGCTCTGTGCTTTCCTTGACATTGAGGGTGCCTTCGACAATACTGGATTCGGTTCTATTTCCAAAGCTCTGGAATGTAAGGGTATTGATTCCCAATCCATTGCCTGGGTGGATGCCATGCTGAGGAAGCGTGAAATCTCATCCACGCTAGGCAAAGCCACTGTGTGCACTAAGGCTGTAAAAGGCTGCCCACAAGGCGGTGTTCTATCACCTCTGTTGTGGTCCTTAGTAATTGATGACCTTTTGACTAAACTAGATGAGTCTGGTTTTGAGGCCATCGGTTATGCGGATGATTTGGTAATCATCGTCTCTGGAAAGTATGATTCAACCATCACGGAGGTGATGAAATCAGCTCTCTTATTGGTTTCAAATTGGTGCGCCGTAGAAGGCCTATCAATCAATCCCAACAAAGCAGTTCTTATTCCCTTTACTAAGAGATACAAACTGGACCTCGGTCCCATTTCCACACAAGACACTGTTATTGTGTACTCTGATGAGGTCAAATATTTAGGCATCACGCTTGACAAACGACTAAACTGGAACACTCACTTACACACTGTCCTCTTAAAAGCCACTAGGGCTTTCTGGGCCTGCAAAAAACTCTTTGGTAAAACATGGGGTCTTACTCCTAAGATGATCTTTTGGCTCTACACCATGATAGTTAGACCTGTCATAGCCTATGCGGCTCTAGTGTGGTGGCCCAAAGTCATGCAGGGCTCGGCCATCACCAAACTTAACAAGCTCCAAAGGCTTGCTTGCGTCTCCATAACTGGAGCTATGCGCACCTGTCCAACTCCTGCCATTGAAGCGTTGATTGGCCTGGTGCCATTACACATTTTCATCAAGAAAACAGCTGCAAATACTGCTTTGCGGCTGCGTATATCGTCAAGCTTACTGGAAGGCAACTATGGTCACCTGAGCATTCTTGACGAAATCCCTAACACTCCCATATGTACTGTATCGGACTATATGGTTAGGGATCTATGTTTCGGTAGGAAATTCAACATCATTCTTCCTTCCAGGTCCGAATGGGATGGCCAATGTCCCGATTTCGGTCCCTTTGCTCTCAATTGGTATACAGACGGCTCGAAAATGGACTGTGGTTCTGGTGCCGGAGTTGCTGGACCCAATACTAGAATCTCAATCCCTCTGGGTATTTGGCCCAGTGTCTTTCAAGCCGAAATATACGCAATTGAGACCTGCGCTAATATAAACCTGTATAAAGGTCTTAAAGGCGCAAATATTGTAATTTTCTCAGATAGCCAGGCGGCTCTCTTAGCACTCTCTTCATGGAGTTTTTCATCTAAACTGGTGAAAGAGTGTTTTGATAGTCTCCAGCGCTTGTCTACCCGTAACAAAGTTACGCTTTGTTGGGTACCCGGCCACCGTGACATTGCTGGTAATGAAGCTGCCGATGAACTGGCTAGGCAAGGTTCATCTACCAAGCACTTCGGCCCCGATCCGTTTTGCGGAATCGGCTGGGCCTCTACGAAATCTATCGTTGAGGAGTGGTCTAAGGCAAAATGGCTAGAGTATTGGAACTCTATCCCGGGTTTAAGACAGGCAAAAGCTCTCACCATTCCGCTTGCCCAAAATCAGCCCATTTCTTATTCCAAACCTGACCTTAGGCTATTGGTGGGCTACATGTCTGGACACCATGGGCTCAGATATCACCTAAGCAAAATAGGTCTGTCCAATGAGACAGAATGTCGTCTATGTATGGAAGATGACGAGACGACACTTCACATTCTGTGTGAGTGTCCGGCCTTGGCTCGGCTCAGAGGAAGAATCTTTGATTATTCGTTTTTGACGGCTAATCACATGAAATCTTCTTCAACGAAAGATGTCTTGACTTTTATTAGGTCAGCCGAACGTCTTTTGTCATAAAATGGGGAATGGCACAAAAGATCTTTTAGGTCGCAGTGCCTGCCTGGTTGGGCTCCTCTAATACTAATAATAATAATAATAACCCATTCTGCAGGTATGACGGACAATAACACATTATCCAGCTGTAACATTGAGTAACATTTTTATTCTATATTTTTGGAGCAAATATGCTATAGAATATTTGTCTATGCTATGGAGTTAATGACATTATATATAACTCAAATATGTTTCAAAAAGAAATAAAACCCAATATTAAAATTCAGACTCGTTTTCATTGGTTTTCTGGAAACTCCAAGTGTAACCTACTATGTATATATTTTATTAAGATACGAAAAAAAAAGTACAAAACTATGAGACTAAAACAAGTTTGAGCATCTTTTCACTTAATAGAAATTGTGCACCTATGCGACCTTTTCCGCACTCATTAATTTATTATTTAATTCATATTCAATTAAATTGATGCTTCCAGTTTTTTTAGCTTTCATCAATAAAAAATAATTCAAGACAAAAAAAAAAAAAATTAAAAAAATTTTTCTCTAGACGCTAAACAGAATTAAGTAAATAAAGAAATTAAGTGGTATTTATTTTTGTTGCTGTCGTTGTTGTTTGTATAATTTACGCATTTTCCGCAATTAAAAAATTACAATAAAATAATGACAGTGGCGGCATGCTGCAGCAAACTGAAAAGAATTTGCTCATTATATCAATTAAAGTGCAAATGCAAGTGCAAGTAAAAATGATAAAAAGTAAGAGAGAAAGAAATTCATATGGATAAGAAAAGTAGAATGAAATACAAAATAAGAATTGGAAAATAAATAATAGGAAAAGTAACAATAATAAATTGTTTGCCATAAAAAAAAACTTGAAATCATTTACGATAATCATGTAAATATTTATTGTGCAGGAGAATTCATATATAGGTACAAACAAAAAATAGGAAAATTTATAATGAAAGTTTGAAGTCTGAAAAATATAATCTCATTCCCATGATTTAAATCTCTTTATCTAAAGTTTTATATTCTTTGGGCGCTATTTTGAAAGCAATTATGTCAGCCTGTTTTTTATCAATGACTACTTCATATGGATTCCAAAACTTTCTCCAGAATTCATTTAGTTATTGATTGTTAAGCTCATCGTTTGCAATTAAATTGTTAAAGAATAACTCATGCTGTGTTTTTTAAGGTTTCGTGGTCACAGTAATTGTTATAAAATTTTCAAATCCAATATAAATTTTCGTGAAATATTTTGTTAGTTTTAAGAAATTGTATTAACCTCTTCTTTTTATTATTTCTCTATACCTTGTAATACCAAGAAAACACGGAACTCAGGTCATGTTTTGAAGTTATGAATGGACAGCTTTTTGTAACGATAGACTTGAAGACAGTTGCAGTCATTTAATGAAAGTCAGTTGAATTCATTGAAGGCAATTGAGTTTACTGAAGTCAATTGAATTCATTCGTTGAAGCCAATTGAGTTCATTGAAATCAGTTGAGTTTGTTGAAGACAATTAAATTCATAGAAATCAATTGAATTCATTCGTTGAAGCCAATTAAATTCATTGAAGTCAATTAAATTCACTGAAGGCAATTGAATTTATTCGTAGAAGCAACAAAACGTTGTAAAACATGAAAATCTTTCGCAATTTGAGTGAAAGAGATTTGTGTAACTACCGAAATTGTAAAAAATTTTAATTTTTTAATAAATTCAATAAATTACTTCACTCAGAAAAAGTGAAGTTTTAATTGACTTCAAGACTTTGATGGTATGACTACAACTTCAATCATAATATAAAGTTATGGTATAATCATGAATTATTTTTAATGAAATCACAGTTGACCGTTCCAAATAAACGAACTGTCATTGGCTTTAAAAAGATTTCGTGACTTTAAACATAAAAAAAAAACCTAAAACGAAAGACTGCATTCAAAAAACAGAATTCATTCGTAACAACTTCAATGACACTTCAACTCAGCTCTGGTTGATATGAATATGGGCAGTTTAATTTACTGCTGACTGCATGACCATCGACAATAGAATGCTTTGGTTATGCATTGGTCCAGTCAACATCGGATAATATTCATATCTACCTGTCCTTAAAACCAATTTGACAAAGTAAAAGTTTTAAAAAATTTATGATCTAACAGAAATTTTATGTTAAGCTTGTTCGTGTTAAGTCAACTCCATTGTAAATTATTGGTGAAATGATAAAGCTACACAAAAGAAATTACAAATAAACAATAATATTGCGCTACATTCAATAACAACTAAGAGAGATAATTTTCACAGAATTTTTCTCAGTAATCCCCTCTAGCGTTAGGTGCGCACAAGTATTTACAGTAAGTTAAAACTAAAATAGGTATACCAACGGGAAAATTTTAAGCTTACACAATGATTCACTTTAGAAACGCTGATCTTTTTTTTTCATGGAAACTAGCAAGTGGGAAAATTTTAAATGCTAACATTGAGCGTTTCCAAGTATGAAAAGGGCATTTCAAGGAGATTAGGGGAGTTGAAAGTACGTACGTGGATTTGATATTGGCATACTCACTGGCCTTATTACCAGAGCAAATAAAATATGCACGAACAAGTTTTTTATCTGCAGTTAACATTGATTGTTTAGATTTCAAAACTTTTGTAAGTCTTCCTGTCTTTTTATTTCTTATAGCAAACACAGACAGAAATTATGGAATTTAAATCTTAAATTCGAAAATCAACTACTGCATTTTCGCTAAGTAGCATTGTATAAAAAGGAGCTTTTCTTGAAAAAAAGTTGATTTTAAACACCGTCCAAAAATCTTAAAAATTCGGAGTTCTTAAGTAGCCAAGAACAAACTACTTAAGAATCTCGAGCGTCCATGTATTTTACTTACATAGTAAGTAAGTGTGCAATTTTTGTACTGATGTTCGGCAAAAGATGTACTGATGTTAGATTTAATTTAAAAGTAAGACTTTTTAAAATTTGTTTAAAAATATTTAAATTTTTACCTATTTTTCAACTTTGGAAGAGAAAAACTTTTGCTTTTTAAAAGTAGTTTAGCTACTATTTTGAAAATTTCAGTATATTCTCTATGTACATATGTTTTAAATATACTTGACCAGCCCCAACTTTCCTGGGTTCAAGCTTTTTTAACTGAATATTTTATCTCGATACAAAAAGGCTTTTGCTATATTTTCTTATGTGAACTTAGTTCACATTTTGTTTTAAACATAAAACTGTGAAGCAATAAATATTAGAGATATCACGCCCCATAAACTTTTTTAAGCTATAAAATCTAAAGTAACTGAACAATTTTGACCAAACTTGAAACTGAGGGCAATTATGTGGCAATCATTTTCTCTTTAATAGGCAAAAAATCGCTCTCGAATATTTTTATCTGGCTAAAACTTACAGACTTTTGGACGAACTCGCCTTAAAAATGGACAGTTTCTTCCACCGTGCAATCCAAGTGAAAAAGTGCTTTGAAGCACTTTCATTCCCATTGGGATGCTTCATATAAAGTAATGAATACACATGCACACGTTACTTGCAAGTTGCTGTAAAAAAATAGTTTTAATTTTCATATGATTTCATTCATTCATTACATTCATTCATTGAGATGACAACGCTGCTGCTGTTACAACAAGAAAATTAAAAAAACAAAACAATAAGAAAATCAAATTGTAAATGGAACTTACAATTGTAATTGCTGTTTACTGTTTGCTGCTGGTTGTTTTTGTTGTTATTGCTTACCATTGATATTTGCTATTACTGTATATCTCGAACTTATAGTTGTACTAAAGCTTGTGCATTGTTTGTGTATTTTTGTGTGCTTCCATGTATGCATGTGTGTATGTATGTATGTTTATCTGTATGTCTCTGGTATATATATATTTTAATTGTTTTGTTGTTAATTGTGGCATTTGTTACTCTTCAATTGTTTGTAATTGTTGTTGACTCTATTGACTTTATTGAAAGTTGATGATATTAATGCTGATTGCATGATCGAAAGATTGACTGACTGGCTGCCTGAGCTAGTGAATGAATGAGTGAGTGACTGATCGGGAGAGTGATTGATTTAGTGATTGATTGATTGATTTATTATTTAATATTCTACTTGCATGCATATAAGTAGAGAAGTGTATACAATTTTTATTACCGCATATATATTTTTGTATTTCAATTTTAGTTCTAAATTAAATTTATAGCTCGTTTCGTTTCATTTTTGCATCTTTTAATTAATTACTCAATGCAATTGAAAATTGTTTATTCTGTTTTCATTTCGTTCATAGAAAGGTATCCAAATGTAGTTGTGTGTATTTTTGTATATTTTTTGTATATGCTTGTGTTTGTATTTCAATTTGTAAATTGCAAATACAGATATAAAATAATTTTTTTTTTTTTTTTTATAGTTTATTTGTTGTTGTTGTTGTTAATTGTTGCAATTATTGAGTACTTTGTAGTTTATATTGTTTAAAAAAAATATTGATACATTTCTGCTTAGTTTAGCAGTTGATTGAAAATTTAATTTGAAATGTGAAATTTAGAACATGATATTATTTTTTGTTTCGTTATTGCTAGTTAGAGTGCTATGGGGAATCAAGTTTAAGCTACAGACTAACTAATTTAAATGTTTGAAGTTATATATAAACAGGCTTAATGAACAAATGTAGTCATCACAACAACAATGTATATAGAGACGGGCAAATCAGACGGCCGTTTCGGAATCCGCCACAATTCCTCATCAGTGATCTTAGTGATAAGTTCTTAATCTTTCAATATCCTATATAAGCTACTAATATTTGAAATCATAACCCAGAATTACGGATTTGATTCCAAATATCTTCACTGAATAGAGATATTGAAAGAAACTACCACTACCGTTCTATACACTTATGTTGTTGTTTTTTTCCCATTGTAGCTAGTCTGCATAACAGTTCGTTATTTGAAAGTCTAGTACATGGGAGAGTGTGTGTGTTTGTGAGAAAATGATTCTAGGTGTCATTTTTTCTGAACGGTCCCCATTCGATCAGTTCATGATAGTTTTTTTCAGGAGACTATGAAATGTTTTTAAATATTTATTATGTAAATTTAAGCTAATTTGATTTTGGCAAAAATTTCTTACTAAATAGTTGTTTAATTAGAAGTTTTAAATTTAACTATTAAATATCACTTCCTACAACTGCGGTATATACTATAATAATAAAGAAAAAATAATATATTTCCCATCGAAATTTTCCTACTTGTTCAATTTAAAAGTGCATAAAATTAAAAATCCTTACAAAATAAATTGAAAATAATTTTCTCTCTTTCATGCAATTCACCAAGATTTGAAGTTTATGTTTGTGTTTTAGTATTGAAAAAGTTTATGCGGAGGCAGTATATTTGCAAAAATATCATTGCCTTCATCAGCATTATGATTTTCATCATCAACTTCATACCTACCTTCTACAACAGAGCAGCATCAACCATCAGCAATAGAAGCCAAAAGAGTAAATAAACTTTTGTGGCTTTGAGTATGCAATACTGCAAACATGTATGTATATAAAAATACATATTTATTCCTCTTAAGTAGTAAATAAAAGCAAAAATTCTTGTGAGTTTTCTTTTTTACACAGAGGCAAAAAAAAAAACAAAAATAATAAAATTCCTCTGAAATATGCGGCGGCGTATGAGTAACATTTAATTAGTAAAGTGCCTTTATATAAATACTTATGAATAAAGTTACACACCCACATACACATATCAGTAGTATCACTATAAGAACATTTTTGTAGTAATGCACCCTGCAAACATTTCGAAGATTGCAGGAACAAAAATCGTTTTTACAAGAAATGTCTAACTAATGTGTTGACCAATACAAACAGTCAAGGATTCAGCTTGCAAAGGCTGGGAGCAGATAAAGGACGCTTCTGTCCGGCCTTTAATAAAGAAGTAAGCCGCCAGTTCAGCTGAGTCTCCAGACATACTTATAACTACATACATTCCAGGTAGCGTCTTCATCACCTAACTGTTAACCGTCCATGATTGCTTTAAGGAGTACATCCATAGATTCGGAGATGAGTATAACCTCTACTGTCCAATCTGTCTGAATGAAAGTGAAAATTCAAGACACGTGCTATTACATTGCAAATGCTTTGACAACTAAAGAGAGGAGCTGAGGCAAGTCTTTCGCAATCAACCGACACTGGTAAGCCTCTAAGAATAGATGTGCTGAAATATGGAAAGCCACATGATCAGTGACTCTAAGCATTTTTGAAAAAACAAAAAGAACAACAAAAAGGCAGAAGCATATCGGGTTCTGAACTGTTGGATTCACCTCCCCGAAGTACGTACAGGTAGTCTCGCGGGGAGAGTGAAAGAAGAGGAAGGAGGTGGGTGCAGTCCGTAGGAATTCGACATAACCGTAGAACTCCTGCGGAGTTCCTTTATGCAAGATTCCCACCTTCCAACGTAATAAAATAAAATTCCAGGTAGCCTAGTTCAACTTTATTGAGGAAGATGAAACTCAACCACATTGTGTCTCATTGACTCAATTTTTTCAAATAAGATAATTTTCTGGCTATATAAACCCATGGTAGAACCAGTGGAGGGAGAATGGCTAAGACCCAGTTTGTTGAGACTACTGCTCAGAGCTATAAAAGAATGCAATCAATTTAATTGCAATACCTTGAAGTCACAGTTAATAACCGACAATTCATAATTGGAGTTACCAAATAACGTATTTGACTCCAGAATAAAAAATGCAGTTGGAAGTCTTTTTTGGAGTCGCCGATTGGTTACTCGTTTAGAAAAGTCTTTTCTAGAGTCAAGGGAGTGCAGTTTTTTTTTTTGAAATCATGAGCCTGCAAATCGTATGACTCCAAAATCATGACTACTTTGAAGTCATTTGGAGACACTTGGAGTCACTTGAAGTCACTTGGAGTCACTTGAGTAACCTTGAACTCAAATGCAATCATTTGGAGTCAATTGCAATTTGCAGTCAATTGAAGTCACTTGGAGTCTTTTGGCGTCAATTGGGATTTTGAAGTCAATTGGAGTCAGTTGAAGTCTTTTGGAGTCAATTGGGAATTTGAAGTCAATTGGAGTCACTTGGAGTCTTTTGGAGTCAATTGGGGATTTGAAGTCAGTTGGAGTCACTTGGAGTCAATTGGGGATTTGAAGTCAATTGGAGTCACCGTTTTTACGAGTTATAGCTTAGATATTGTTAATACATTTTTAGGGTAATACACCTTGATATTGTTGTATTATTTGTGGCGTGTGTTTTGTGGAAAACTGAATATTTATGAAGGAATCAGTTTAAGAGACCTGCGTAGATGAGAACATATAAATTAAATATTAAATAACACATATATTAAAATTGACTTCAAATCCCAATTGACTCCAAAAGACTCCAAGTGATTCCAATTAACTTCAAATCCCCAATTGACTTCAAAATACCAATTGATTCCGAAAGACTCCAATTGACTCCAATTGACTGCAAATTGTAATTGATTCCAAATGACTGCAATTGAGTTCAAGATTACTTAAGTGACTCCAAGTGACTTCAAGTAGCTCCAAGTGACTCCAAGTGACTCCAAGTGACTTCAAAGCAGTCATGATTTTGGAGTTATAAGATTTGCAGTCTCATGGTTTCAAAAAAAACTGCACTCCCTTGACTCTAAAAAATACTTTTCTAAATGAATAACCAATCGGCGACTCCAAAAAAGACTTCCAACCGCATTTTTAATTCAGTAGTCAAATATATTATTCAATCACTGCAATCAAAAATTATTATTCATTTGTGACTTATATCCTCAATTGATTGCAATCTTTTACAGCTCTGCTGCTGCTGTACGAACGGAAGTACTATTGCTTGCAAATTCTTTGTTCTTTATCTTGTCGAGCATATAACAAATCATTCTTACTCTCTCACAAAAGCTTTTCTTCTGCCGCACCACAGCAACACTCTCAATTTTGCAGCCCTATATTAAATGACACTCTCTTGCCAAGGTTAAGAATGCTATGCATTATAAAATAAGTTAATTCAAAATCAAAATTATTTTCGGATGTACCACAAGAATAACCCCACATAAAGGATAAAGATAAAATTATTATCTTTATTATAATAACTCAATTATGTGTTGTGCCTCTTTTATTTTTAGCTCAGACTTATTAGTCAAATCAGTTTGTAAGGGACAAACTTCAACTTTTCACATGCTACATATGCGCTTCATAAGTTTTTTGACAAGCCTCTGGCCTTAAACCATTTAGCAGATAGATCATCTGCATTATGCGGACTCATTCGAATCTAAAATATGTGATAGTATTTTTGTGCTATAGCATATTTATATGTACCTATTCTTACTTCCAAAATATTTAATATTCGTTTCTGTGCTGTTTTTACTATTCATTATTGTATTGCATTTTATTTAAAAATCATTTAACTTATACTCCACTATACTTTTCTCTTACCTATTTACTTTTTTTTTTATTACACTCTTGGCCAGTCATGACTTTTGGCTTTTCATAATTTCTGCAATTAAAAAATAGTGCAAAAAAACTAATTAAAAGTTGATGGCCTTTCTCTCTTTGACTGGTGTTGCTGCTGTTGTAGTTGTTTTAACTTTAAAAGCTGCTAGTTTTTTTTTATTAAAATTACACTCTGCAAGCACTTATACCACGTTGTTGCTTTGCTGAGATATATGTATATATCTACATACAATGAGCCAGCTGCTGTTTCTTTTGTATATTACAGTGGCGTTCTCAACTTGAGATGAATTCTTTGCTAAGGGCAGTAATTGGAGTTTTAATCTTTGAAGCATTAAGAAAATAAAGATCCAATCTCGATATAGGAAATTTTTGGTTTTGTTAGACAAGGGTTCAAGAGACAAAAATATCAAAATTATAACCATAGCCGGAACCTTCACGATTCTAGCCGTCTTAGTAAGGCGGGCGTTGAAACTTTGAAAGCAAACTTTACTGATTCACATCTTTGTGATATAAGCCGTGAGCAACCAAACCGAGACATATTCAGAGCAATTGTAGAGACTTTGTGCTCCACTAAGAAATGAGATTGGCAGTAAGTGAGTAAAGAATTTGTGAAATATACTATGCTTGATATTGGCAGGACCTGTCAGTGGCAGAGAAAGTGGCGAAAAGTTAGCTTTTCTTTAAAGTTTTGTAATGTTTGTTGTGTGAGATGAGAAGCCTATTATCCAGTTTATGATGAAGTCAGTCTGGCTCCGTCAGGATCGATTTTATCACAGGAAGTTATGGGAAAGTAAGAGAAAATGAGCAACTTGAGAGGTAAGGGGTGAAAGAGAGAGTGAGGGCCAAGCAATGGGAGAGAGAGAAAAAGTGTTATAGAAAAATATCTGTAAGGGAGGTAAGAGAAAGGAGATGACCGAGGAAATATAAGATAGACTGGTGAGAGAGTTCGTTAAGAAAAAAGTTAGTGAGAGAGCAGTGCTGTGAGAAAAATTGCGAGAGAGAGGGTGAAAGGAAACTAGAGGTGGTAGGGGAAAGTGCGGAGAGAAAGAGGGGAGAAAGAAATATTGATTTGGGGTGTGAAAGATAGAAAAGCGAAAAAGAGAACGTAAAAATAAAAGTTAAAATAAAAAGGTGGAAAATACAGAGGTGTTGAGAGAGAAGTGGGAAGAAAGAGGCATTGAATAAGTGAGAAGTAGTGAGAAAGAGAACAGGGAGGAGAGGAGACGAGATCGGAGATTTGATGAGAGAGAGGAGGTGTGGAATAAGAGAGGCATGAATAAAGACAGAGAAGAAAGTGAAGTCAAAAAGAGTGCGAGAGAAAGCGAAGTTTTTAGAGAGTCATTGAGAAAGAAAGCAGAAAAGACAAGCAGAGTGTAAAAGGAAAGGAATTGAGATGGGAAAAGGGAAGACAGAGCGAGTTACAAGAGAAGGTTTACATAAAGCTAAAGCTTTAATAGCGACTTGATAAATATCTCTTTCTGAGTCCTAACTTTAAGTTAAGTCAGTGATTTACAGACTACTCTAAACATTGACTTCATATGTAAGTCAAAAAGATTTGGCTATATTATGTTGGCCTCAATAAATTCCCTCTCCTAGCCCGCAGTTTATTTGGAATCCATCAATGTAGAGTTCAATCTCAAAGGACGAATGTGTCGAAGTTCTTCTTAAAGTTCAGTTTGGGTGGGCATTAGTATTAATTAGTCTGTAAATGAATTCGGTATTTGTGACGGCATTCTACTAAGCTCGCATTTTGTTTTAGCTCATTGTTGCAGATTGCTATATAATTCAATCTAAAAACTTACTTCCACACGATTTTTTCTCCAGTTTCCTGTTGCTAGAAAGAATGTGTCAAAGTCTGTAATGAAGAAATTTAAAAGAAACTTTATTTTTATGATTTTGTTTCGGTCTAGTTTTTTACATTGGTTTTAGTCTTTTGCACTGACAAAAAAAACTTCGCTGCAGTTACTTAAAATTGAATTAAGTATTTCTGCATTAAAGTTTAAGCACCACTGATAATTTTAAATATAGTTTTTCTTACTTTTCTCATCAACGCTCACTTAACATTTTTGTTTTGTTCTGCTTCTTCAATGGACTTCAAAAATGCGAAAAAAAATTATTTGCACATTTTTCTTGTGCATGTTTTTAGCTGCTGCTGATTACATTTAGAAGAATCTAACAAAAACTTGATGATTTAAAAAAGACTATGTAAATTTTTTTGCATAAAGAAAAAACGTTCTCGTTTAAATTTTATTTCTTCGTGATTACATACTTCTTACATTTTTGACTTTTCAATTTTAAAGTTTTATGTTGTTGAAGCTTCGGCTGATGTTACTGTTTCAAATATCCTTTGCTCAGTATTGATGCAATGTTTGAGGTATTTCTCGCTTTTTGCAACTGCTTCTTAATCCTTGAAAATGGAAAATCTTTAGAGAATTTCGGTTTTATCTTTTTTCTCGGCTTTTTCTTTGTTTTGTTTATTGCTGGTCATCATCATAAATTACTTACGTACATGTGATTTATTTATTTGAACTTTTCGTATAAAGAATGAATTTTTTGTTTTTGGTTTTTCATTTTGTTTGTAAGTAATTTCCTTAAATGCATACAGCACGTTCATTTACATTGCATATTTTCTATATAAATATATATATATGTAAACACACACGTACATACTGTGTGTGTGTGTGTATGTTGATGCAATCCTTTGTGGCATGGTTGGTATACGGATATATAGAAAGTTTTCACTTGCCGCATTTAAGATAAATGCATTTTTGGACTTGAGTGCTTCTGTTGAACGTGCCAATCTACTTTGTTCCATCCCTTTAGTTCTTTCACTTTTATTTTTTTCATGGCATGCATTTGTTTTTAGTCTGCAGGTATATACATACATACATGCATCCATATATGCAAGTGTGTATGAATATGTTTATGCTTGCATGCTTCTTTCTCTTGTGGTTATAAAGTTTGTTTGCTTGCTGCTGTTCTCCACTGCCGCGTGCAAACGCATTAAATTTTAAATTTTGTATCAAGTGTGCTGCAATATCCTGTTGCAAGTTTTATTAAAAACTTATATATTTTTTCCTTTTAATATTGCAACGGCGGCAACAGCTGCCGCAGTCAAACAAAATCATCTCGCAATGCTGAATGAAAATGTAATTTGTAAATTTATAATTTATTTATTTTACTGCTCATTCAAAAAAAGTTTATTGTGATTTTGCAAAAGTCGGAAAAGAAAAGAGTGTATGAGAAATAAGAAAACAAAAAAATAAGAAACTTTAACGCACTTATCAAATGAAGTGTGGTCAATCGGTGTGTATGAGTGTTTTTGATTTGTAGATAAATTTAATTAAATTACTTGTTATTTTGAAGTGTGTGTGTGTTTGTAAATACTTTAAATTGTGATACAAAAGTATATAGTTTAAGTTTAAATGAAACTGATGTTCTTTTTAGTGCATGTAGGGCAATTGGAGGTAAATTGAAATTCATTAAATTGAGGCAGTGACGTGAATAATTGTTTGCGTTTGTCATTTTGTGGTGAAATTTGACTAATTTTTACTTAAGTTTTTATTGTTTAGTATTTGCAATGATTTTCTTATTTTTTGGATTCAAAATAGAGGGAGAGTGGGGCAAGGCAAAAATGGTGGAGAGACAGAAAGAAGAAATAAGAGGGAGGGAAGGAGAGAGTAAGCTAAAGGAAGAGATTGGAAAGAGCTGTGAGAGTGACGTTGTAAGAGAGAGGTGGTGAAAGGGAGGTAGAGAGAGGTAGAGTGTGAGAAAAAGGCAGATAGATGGATCGAACAGAGACAGAGCGGGAAGGAGGGGGATATGGTAAAAAGAGGTGGACAGAGAGACTTGGGAGAAGAAGAGAAGAAAGAAACTGGAAAAAAGAGAGAGAGAAAGATATTGGGTGGTGTAGAAAAAAATTTAATAGAATAAAATGGAAGAGGGTGGAAGGAAAGAGAGAGGCAGTGTGAACAAAGGATAAAGAAAACAAGAGGTAGTAGAGAGAAGTAGCAGAGAAGAAGAGGAGAGAGAGAAAGGAAATATGGAAAGTGAGAAGAGTGAAAAATAGAAGGACAAGAGAGGAAGAAGGATGGCAAAAATATTAATGGAGAGAGAAATATTGAGAGATATTGATAGAGAGAGGCGCTAAGATGGAAGGAGAAAAGAGAGGTAGAGCGTAGGTAGTAAGTGATGGTCTGAACAACGCGAAAATGGACCGGAACATAGGGAAAGTGGAAATAAAAAAATTGCTAGGACAGAGTTGTTAAGGGAGTTTTTAAGTAGAGTCATAAGAAATAGAAAAGGACAGGGGGAACCAGATAGTTTAAGAAAAGTCAAAAGTAATAAAGAAGATATAAGAAAAAGAGGCATAGATAGATGAAGGGAATTTGAAGGTTAGGGGGAATGAAGGAAAAAATGTACAATTAGAGTAGAAATAAGAAAAAAGGAAAAAGTGTGAAATTGTTGTACAAATTAGAAAAAAGGGAAACGAGAAAATTTATCGTAAAAAATTGTGAGGTAAATAAAAGACGGGAGGAGAGGGAAGGACCGGAAAAAGAGAAAGCGAGAACATGAAAATCGAATGAGTAAGGAGAAAGTATTCGGAAAAAGAAGGGCATGAATAGAGCGATGCTAAGAGGTAGAAGGGGGTGAACAATAGATAATGAAAGGGTATAGAAGTGAGAGAGAACATGAAAAGCGATATGAAGCGTGAAAAAGTTGATGCGATGGTGAAATATTGACAAAGAAAGGATATTGTAAAAAAAAACGCTTTAAATAAAACACGTTGTTTATGTTCCAAGTTCTGACAGTCTCGGCGAGTGATTTAATGCTAAAATTAGGGTAAATGAGAAAATAAAGTACATATATGTGAAAGAGTAGACTAATTTTTTTTACAGATATTGAAGGGAGAATTTTGGTTTAGACATTTATTTTTTAAATTATTAATAGACACAGAAATATTTGCTTTATTCCACAGTATAAAGTATACCAGTTTGTTGGTAATGCCCTAAAATACTCCAGTGAATTCGGAGTTTTGACAAATGTGTCCCAATGAAATTTTTTAGTCGATGAGTTTTTTTCTTAAATCATTTATATCTGCTGTACTCAAGGTTAGGTTGGAATATCTATTTTAAATTGTTTTAACTGAACTGTAGTCCATATTATCTGTAAAGTCTTTTTCAGTATACATAGTTACTAGACTAGTTCGGATTATTTTTGTAGTGCGGCTTCTGTTTAAAATATTAGTTTATATTGCAAAAAGAAATTTCAAGACGCACGGACTCAAAGACGCAATGTTTAGAGGTTGCTCATCGGGTTCTTATGTTTTCCATATATATAACACATAGATTTCGTTCAATAAAAGTATCATTTTTTATTTTTTTTTTCTACCCAGATATCTAGGATCCTATAATGTATGAAATTTTCATCGATCATCATTTCATTGTTGGTCATGATTAAAAAAAAAGTTATAGGGGCGAAAAAAGAAAAACTCTCGCTTTAATAGATCTTCAGAATCGCTAATTGTCTAGTATTTCCTGCACCAAATACTGACTTTCTCAACGCCTATGGCTGCCAAGTAGTACTATATTTTATTTAAAATTTTACACATTTTGAATCAATTTTAGGAATTTAATGGAGGAGGTTTTGAGTGAATTTCGGATACTTCATACTTCCATTGTGTTTACTGTAAACGGCAAGAGGTCCAGCTAGTGTATCATAATTCGGGAAGAGATATGCTATAAAGCACTTCTCTTCTTCTACATTCTTGCGAGATTTGAGTGCCTTTAAATCCATTTCAGAAAATCCATCATCAGAAACCCAAAGAGACAAAATATTGCACTCAGTTTCATTAACTTAATTTTTTGTTCAAATATGCTTAATCAAAAATTTTCGAGAGATAGCATTACTTTAAACTCATAATAACATCTTGCTCCAGCAATTAAACCACATTTACTTAAGTAAGTTACAGTTTTATAGTCGTCAATTTGAGGTCATTTGTAAAAGCTTATCGTTTATAAATGATTGCCATTTTACGGCCATTTGACATGTTTTGGCTATTTAAATATTATATTTCGCTCTAGTTATAAGTGATTTGCTAATGCTTACTATTTCCATGGTATTGCGTTTCTCTTTCTCTAATCTCTCTCCCCTCCCTTCCCAATGAAGCAAATTCATGACTGAGGAGCGCTATTTAAACAATTTGTGGAGCATAATTAAACGTTTTTATTATACATAAATATGAGCAATTCATTATGCTAAATTACAAGCTAATTTCTTAAAAATCCACATACAAATACAAAGAAACAAACACACACACTCACATATATATACAGAAAATTTTATATGCAAACGATGCTTTCAAAATTACTGTTTAAATTTTTCTACTATACACAATATTTATGCTCATACTTACATATTCATGCAAACACACACACATACATACACATAAGTACATCTATAGCAAAAGCAAATCTTATTTAATACATTATAGAACATTACTGAGTAGCCGCGGTGGTGGCAAAGGCGGTGGCGGAGGGGTTGATGTTATTGTAGGAGACTGTGGCGGCAGCATTGAGCTATAAAATGCCAAATGGGGTCATCTCGCAAAAACGACTACTTCCATGGAAAGGCTGTGGTGTCGCTGGAGGAATGACTGTAGCTGGAATTGCAAATAATGACTCAACGTTTTGTTATGTTGTTTTCTGTTTAGCTCTGTGTGTTATGTATGCGCTACAAGTAAAGCATATTCTCGACATTTTGGAATTTTTATTGATGCTTTTTTATATGAAAGCTGTAGCTGCTACCGCTGCTGTTCCTGTTGCTATTGCTACACATTATTGCTATTACGCTTGTGATGTGATGCGCACAGTCAAATTGCTGTGTGCCATTTCAATTATCATAAATTTATGATTGCGTTTTTGTGTGCACACAAATTGAAATTCTTTGTTTCTGCTTCCCGCACTTCCTCTATTTCAACTGCCTTTTGTATACCTAAATGTAAAAAAAAAAAATGTTTATTAAGTTCAAAACACTTGACTTGAATTTTTTTTCAGGGTGATCTATTGATAAACAACAACAAGAATAACAAAACAAAACAAAAAATTCATATTTACACTTTATTTCAAGCATTTCGTCAATACATAATTGAATTGATAGAAGAAATATGAAGAACTCAAGGCAAATAAGAAAAAAAAATCTAATAGAAAATAAAAAAAATTAAATGAAAATACTTGAAAATGGCGGCAGTCGCACCATTAGACTGAACCTTGCATTGAAAATTTTGAAGGCGCTTGTTTTTGCCAAGCAGCAGCTGGTGGCGGGCGCTAACGTGCCGCCAAAAATTTATTAAAATTCTATAGCTGTTGCGTTGTTATCTTATTAAACTGACGTGCTCTTTTATTTTCATATTTTTTGAGTAGGTGGCAACTCTACCATGCGTACTTTCTTGTTTGCGCCAAAGATCTTCTTACATTTTTTCATACTTTTAGACAAAAAAAATGAAGAAATATTACGTTTTCTGTGTTGTTTCTATTATTTTTTTTTTTCTTTTATATATTTTTCTACTTAGTTTTCTTGCTTTAGTTGGTGTTGTTTTTATTGTTATGATTATTGTTGTTGTTGTTTTCGTTCTTGTTGCTTTAGCGAAAATGCAATTAAGACGTGATGGAATTTCACTCAATTCATTTTTATTTCATTAACGCAAAACGCTACGCTGTCGCTGCCTCTGAGCCAACGAATTTATTTTGCCCTCATTTTTTGTTCTAGTCTACTGTTGTTATTGTTGTTGTTGTTGCTACTTACTACTTACATATTTTTTTATTTAATTTCTTACATTTTTCCATATTTTGGCCTCATTTTTTCAGTTGTTTTTCTGTTATTTGTCTGTTTGTCTATAGGTACAGTAATCCCCGTTTAATTGCATCAAGAAAAATATAAAATTTATTGATTAATTAACCAGGGAATGCAGTTATCTTTCGCTGTTTTTATCAAATTTAAACTAAAAATGTTAAATTTTTGGAGCAATAAAGCGAGAAACTCAATTAAGTGGAGGTCAATTAACCCGGGATTACTGTAGTTGTTGCTGCTGATTGTTATAGCGCGCACAAAGATATTCTTAAGTAGTTTTTTTTACTATATTTTTGCTTCTCTTTTTTTGTTTAATTTTTTTTTTTTTTGCTGGTAATTCTTAATATTCTACTAATATTTGTATTTTTTTTTGCTATTTTACCCAACAGGCATGTGCTGCAAATTTAAGCTTATTTTAAATATTAAATTAGTGTTTTGCTGATAATCCTTGAATTTAATTAAAAATCTAATTTCTTCAGCTTTTTTATGTTCTTTGTTGTTTTTTGAGTACTTACAAAAATACTCGGAAATATTTTTAATTCTCATCGCTTGTTATTTACCAAGTTCCTGGCTGTTTTCATATTATGTCTGCAATTACTTAATTGTAGAAAAATAAACTGAAGTTATTCATGAAGAAAATATTTGTTGAGTCCTTTTTTGTATGAATTACAAATTACTCGGCGTGCATCTAGGAAGTTTGAATTTTTCAATTAGTTTGTTTTTTGTTTTTCTTTTTCTTACATAAAAACAAAACAAACTATTTGATTAAAAGTTAAACAGCGTACATTTTTGCAGGGAATAGCCGTTAAGCGAAATATTCTCATACATCTTAACGTAATTTTATTATAAAGAAAATTTTATATTAAAACTTAAATTAATATAAGTATCCAGAATGAAAATTGCAGTACCAATTTCCACAGGCAAACAAATTAAACTGTTTGCTTGCAATATAGTAATACTGAAAAACGATATTATGCTGACAATTTTTGCTAAAGAAAACCTATAGTTCAGCACGTCATAGTTTTTTCTACCGGCATTTTTAACTTAGGGAAGCCATGCTAACGTTACCCATGTGTAAATAAAAAAAACTTCAAGAGCTAGGGGCTTGATGTTTGGCATTAAATTATACCCCGGAAAAATATAAACATTTTTTGATTTCACTTCAACCCTCCACTTTCTCTCTTTTTTGAGGATTTTCAGTTTTAGCTAACTTATTTTAATTGACTTTTCAAATTGTTTGTCGAAATAACATAACGAAAAAAAGGTGAAAAGAAATTTTTCTGTTTGTATGCACAAAACTGCAGCTTTTTCATCATGAAATCTACAGCATTTTGCATATTTTTTTTTTTGGCTAAAGTTTAATTAATAATGTTATGAAGTGCACATTCACACACGCATAAATAAAACATACATACACCTACCTATATGTGTGTGTTCAACAATTTAATAATATTTAGTCAAAACAAATATAATAAATAAAATTTAAAAAAAGCAATAAAATTGTTTATGCACTTCTTTTTTGCTATAGTTATACATTCACTCACTCTCTCACAAAAAAAAAAAAAACAAATAAACAAATATTTAATTATTTTATGAAAGCAAAAAACTTGTTGGAATGTAAAACTTTAATTTGATTAAATTGTTTTGCGAAAATTCTTTGCTTTTATTATCCCAATAAAAAATCATAAAAAATAATAATAAATAAATAAAATGAGAATGTGTTTTTGATCGATTTTTACTGGACAGACGGGACGCTATATATCGATCAAAAAGTAGCAAAGCCAAAAATTTAAATTTTCTTCAGCAGGTTTTGAAAAATAGGCGTGTCTGAATTAAACTTTTTTTTAAAACTAAAAAAAAAAAAATGGCATTAATGTGAAATTAATGCTTATTTAAATTTAGATATTTCTGGATTTTTGGTTATTTTTCCAAGCTCAAAAAGTATACACTCTTTCAAAAACTATTGAACTAGACTTAAAGGTCTCCAACAGGCTAAAATACCTGTTAACTCAATCACCATTAACTCTTAACAATTAATCGAATTGTACAGAATGGAAATTCGAACCCTTACAGGGCTTCTTACAGGGCACTGTTTGCTTTAGTATTATAGCCTGCCTACAAATAATAATAATAAGTATACACTCGTTTGAACCCTCTAGCAGGCAGGTCTGCCAAAAGGCGGACAACCGCTTGACACACTTTAAAAGATGTTAAAAAGTTTTTTATGTGTATTCATGGTCAATTGATAGATGAATACTGGAGCTATATGTTGTTCAGCTTCAGTACTCTGTGCGTTATTCCATTTTGATTTTATCGTCAGTTGAAAGTCATATTTCGAGTAATTTTTGAAAAAAAAAAATTATTTTGGGTGATACTAAAAATTATTTGCGTTAATTTTTTAGATTATTAAAAAAATAATATTTATAGTTGATTGTTGGAGTTGAAAAAGTATTACGAAGTAGGAAATTGATTATATTTGCATTTATGCAATTTGAATACATAATAATTTTTTTAACTTTTTCATTTATAGAGATACAAGCTTTTTGATCGTCCACCTATTTTTTCACCTCGAGCAAAAATAATAACCGTAATTCAATTTTTGACTTCATTTCCGAGTTTTATACATTAAAATCAACCAATGCTCATATTTTTTTTAGAGATACACTTAGGTCTGAATGTCCCATTGTAATACCACATGGTTCGACCTACAGTTTAACGCCGATTCCGAATTGAAGTGTGGCAATTTATTATCACTTGCTGGTTTTGCCATTTCCTGTGTACTTGTGATACACTTGATATTAAACATAAGAATGTCATGAGAATTAACCACCAAACGAAGACGGGAATTGAACCCTAACCTCCCGGGGTAAGCTCTAGAGCACAACTTACTAGACCAGAGGTTCTCAACTTTGCTCATTCTACGCCCCCCTTTTCGAATTCGTGGCAAACCCGCGCCTCCCCTACTTTGATTTTCACATAATAATTTTTTATGCTGGCTTACTATTTTTTAAATTAAATTTTACCCGCATTGATAAAATTCTGGTTTTTCCGTAGTTTTGGATGAGGCTCTGGTTAGTTTGCGTCAAAGATAAACTATGCTAGTAAATTTATTTAGTACTTGAATTGTTCCTCGTGAGGAAACCTAGGATGGTGAAGTTTTCGTGACGTTTTAGTTGTAAATTCGCTAGCTTAAACTAACCAAATAATTAATAAATAGAGTCAATCATGAATGATCTTAAGTGAATCCTCATGTTAAAGTTTTTGATAGTAAAAGGTAGTCGAGAAATTAACCAAAGGCAAAAAAAAAACACTTTTAAAATTTATTTGAACTAAAGTTCTTTGAAAATGGTATTTTACTTTCGATTTTTTTTTAATAATAGTTTTTAACAACTTGTCGCATTTTTGCGGTTTAAAGCTATTATCGATGCATCTCTGCAGCACACTCTGTTGCGGTTTCTTCGCATGGAAATCGCAACAGCTGATTTCCAGATTTTTAGTTGAGATTTCTACCTGATCAATTAACTATTAAGTTAAATATAAAAGTTAGAATAAAAGTGTTAATATACAGAATAATATTATTAAAACATTACTGAATTTGTTTGTTTTTCTTCACTTTTTTCATTTCACTTCGTGCGTTTTCAGGATGAAAAAAGAGGGGAACAGTGAATGTTCGAAAAAAACGGTGCGTCAAAGTCGCCGATGTGTGAGAACCACTGTACTAGATTGTCGAGGATAGGAACAATATTTTTGAAAAAACTTTCATGTTTCTTTTAAGTTATCTTAAAACTTATTAAAATTGCGCTTTCTGGCTATATCAGTAACATATCGGTGCGGCATATAGTCAACTAAATCTCCCTACAGAACACACCATAGTTAGAGCACTAAACTCATTCGAGACATCCCCGAAGTTAGTCTGGGAATGAGGAATAGAGCTTCTCCATAATGAGATAGCCGACTGCTCGGCAAAGAAAGCAGATGCCAAGAGTTGCATTGGTCCCGATCTCTTACTAGGAATAGGACAAAATATTATAAAAGAATAACTACGGTGAGTGGAGGAGGCGGGAGGGAGGAGTGAAGAATTAGTATATTAACTTACTGGGCCGAGATACCTACGCCTAGAGAGACGAAGCTGCTAATTGGGGACTATAACCTGAAAAGAGTAGCTCTCTAGCTTTGAGCTTAACAAAAATCTACTCAGAATTATCATGAATTTCTTTTTGGGGCATTACAAACTGGGAGAGCACATGAAAAATCTATGAAGGACAACACCTTTAACTTTTGTCAAATGGGAAATGAAATGCCAGAGCACAGCCACCTACACTGTGAAATACTCACTCGCAGAAGGAAAGAATATCTGGGTCAATATCGACTAGAGAGGTCACACATCGCAAATCTGCACGCATGAATCCCTACTGAAATTCCTCAGTAAGATCAGTGCAATAGATCCAAATTCTGCAGTAGTTTTTTCCATAAATTTGTTTGCCAGCAACATAAATTTGTTTCATCCCACCTATTTTATATTTTGTATATATATAAATTTTGCTTTTAGATTTTAATTCCCCTAAGATTTCTATTCGGACTCCTTCATTTCAATATTACAGCAGCTTTATCTACTACACCACAGAATTACTTCTGACTTAATTTTGCCTTTTTGCCCTATATAAAGTTATTTTTGCTCTGTACAAGAGTTTTTTCAACAAATTTTATGATTTTGACTCGCACTCTATAACTTAAGCTCCTCAAATAGAGACTTATACATGAAGAAGTGACTGGAATTTTTTAGAATTTTCTCCTACACTTCTGAATTTATTTAGATTTTTCTCAACATAAATTTCTTTGCAGTATTCCAATCCTGTTTCAAATTCCTCTAAATCTGAATTTGCCTGACTCTATCAATTTCATTTTGATTCTTCTCTTTCAAATAATTACTTCTCGTATAACACAAATTTGATTTCAACACTGAGTTGCTTACCTTTTTTTTCTTTACTTTTCAACCAACCAATCAACCAAAACCGAAAATAGATTCCATCTTTAACTTATCCTATACAAAATTAATTCTGACTTTGGTTTCTAACTGAAGATAAATTTCAGTTCATGCTTTTTTTTGCAGCACATATTTGTTTCTAACTTTTTCATTCACTTTCTACTTTAATTACTTAACGAATTCAACTTCTGAGATACTTCCACTGCGAACTTTTCCAATTTTGATTAATTTTAAGCTCTTAACTCGGATATTATAGGTTTTTGGAACTTTATTACGAACTCATATTATAAATATTTCATGACAGTTCCTTTAAATTAACCTCACAATCTGCATAATTTTACTTAAAACTATTGCTCTATTCAAAAATGTCTCATAAATATTAAAAAAAAAGAACTTTATCTCTGTCATGCTTTTTTTATGCTAGTTAAAAACTGCTTTCGAATCAAAATATACCACATAGTGTGTTGAGTTTATAAATAAATATGCACTAGAGCCATTATCGTTTTCGATATACATATGAATGTAAATTATAAACGATTTGTAGTAGGTATATTTGTTTATTCTAATAATAATAAAAATTTAATGGTTTAAAGTTTAATAATAATGGTGGCAACACTAGCAACAGCGCTAAGTGCCTATAAATGAATATTTAATGGTTCTGCAGAGTCTGACAGACGACTTTTTTAGGGGTTGGACTATTATTATTAATATTATTATTATTATGTTTGTGAAGAGATGTGTGACGCTCGCTCGTTTCCTATATGTGTTTGTGTGTCAGTCAGTCTGTTAGTCAATCTACATATTTACATGTGTGTGTGTGTGTGTATTTATAGTTTTAATTGATTAAAATTGTTTTGTGCAAGTGTGAAAATCTCATTTAATATTTTATAGCAATTAAAAATTAAATTGAGATTTCTCCAACAATGTACGTACATATATACACATGTGTTGGTATGAAATATACAGAAGATATTGTACAATTTACGACTCGAAAATAAAAAATTAACTCATTCTAAATTTTTAAGTGAAATCAATTTGCCACATATAAAAATAATTTCTTATTATTATTTATTATTATTTTATGGGTCGTATGAGTAATTTTTCAAACTCGTTAAATTGAAGTGCGAGTTAAAATTACTTTTTATTTTTATAGTTTTTTTTCTTTCTGAGTTTCTACATTTGAATTAATATAATGATATAAGTCAGGGTCTAGCTATTTTAAAGCTAGAAGAAGTTATCAAATTTGTTGAAATTTACATGCTCTTTATAGGAGAATAAGAAATATTTAACCTTTGATATATTTACAAGCTGTCTACATTTTAATATAACGTGTTGTAAATAAATGTTTATAAATATGTAGATAATGTAGAAAACCAAAAACTTTGATATCATGCTGTTTTAATTCGATAATTTTTAATTTGCATTTGAATGTAGACAATGTGAAAAAAATGTCCTCAATTTAGAAAAATATGTAGATATGTAGAAAATCAACAATTTTGAGATTTTGCTGTTTTAATGCAAAAATTCTTAAAACATTATATATGTTCGAGTGTGGACAATGTAAAAAATGTGACCAATTTAGAACAAGATGTGCACAATGTACTTAGAAAAGGTATAACTTTGAGGTTTTGCTAATTTAACTCGTTAATTCTTAATTTACATTTGAATAATGACAATATAAAAAGATGTCAATAATTTAGAAAAACATGTTGATAATGTAGAAAACCAAAAACCCTTAGATTTTGCTACTTTAACCCAATAGTTATTACAAAAAGCATAATTAAATCTTAGGAAAATAAAAAAATTCATATCTAAAGACAGGATCATAAAATAAATGAGGTTATGTGAGGTAAAAATATTTTAGTTTGACTTGATAATCAAGCGGCGAAGTAGAACAACGTAGACAAGACATTGGCCGATGAATGTGTTCAGTAACTCTGTCAATTTAACTAATTTGAATTTCAAGTGAGTTAAAGTTTACATTAAACTGAGTTTTAGTCTGAATTTTTGACCGATTTTTGGCCTAAATTTTGGTTTGAATTTTGGTCTGAAGTGTGTATTAATTTTGATATAATTTTCGCTTTGAATTTGGTCTGAATTTTTGACTGATTTTTGGCCTAAATTTTGGTTTAAATTTTGGTCTGAAGTGTGTCTTAATTTTGATTTAATTTTCGCTTTGAATTTAGTCTTAATTTTGGACCGATTTTTGGTCTAAATTTGATCTGAATTTGTTATAAGTTTTGGTTTACATTTAATCTAAATTTTGTTTTTAGTTTTGGTGTGAATTTAGTCTGAATTTTGGATCGATTTTTGGTTTGAATTTGATCTGAATTTGGTCTAAATTTTAACCTGCGTTTGGGTCCGAGCTTTAATTTGAATTTTGGTGCAATTTTTTGTCTGCATTTGGTCCAAAATTTCGGTTTGAGTTTTGTTCTGAAGTGAGAATAAATTGGGATTTTATTTTCGAACTAAATTTGGTTTGAATTTTGAAACGATTTTTAGTACAAATTTAATCTGAACTGGGTCTAAATTTTGACCTGAGTTTTGCTCTGAATTGGCTTGAATTTTTCTCCGACTAGTGATAAGATTTGATCTAAATTTTGGCTTAATTTTTGGATGGTTATTGGTCTGATTTTTGTTTGATTTTATTGTGTGTTATCTACTTTTTTTTCACTTTTTATCCTATAAGTTTTTTAGAATTCTTATTTATGTCATTGTTCCAGATAATTATTATTCCTTCAGATATTAACTAACGCATAACGTCGGCTATGGCAGAGAGAAGATTTTCGATCGGAAAGATTAGAAATTCACCAAGAAAGACATCGACTCGGTTTATCAACTTTTTTATTAACCTTTTTATTTTTCTGTAGAACACTTATATTCCAAAATACTTACATTCAATGTTAAGTGTATACCTTTAAAATAAAAAAAAAAAATTTTCTTATGTTTCCTGGTTTGCTAGTAAAGTCACCTTTACACTTCACTTAATGAACTCACCTTTAATTTTATTGATATTCACTATAACGAAATGCATGCAGTAAGCGCAATAAAAATAATTGTGATTTTAAATGAAATCTATTTAACAACACAAGCAGTAATCTCCTCAAAAACCAAAAAGCAGCGAATGAGTGATATTAACTCTTAAACAAATATAATTAAGTATCAGCAACCGGGGTATACACCACTGGTTGCTGTCATCAATTTAACAAGCAGTGGTGTCTACAGCTTCCACACAATTGCTACGTTGACCAAGAGAGAATAAAAAAAAAAAAAAAACAACAACAACTACAAAATCACACCGATGGCCACAAAAATTCATTAACGCCGCTTTTCTTTTTGTTCGTTTGTGGCTTTTCGTTCTAATACAAGATTGCAAATCCCAACAACACAATCTCACTTATAAAAATGCCAGGTGAAATGGTATGTGTTTGTGTGTGAGCGTATGATAATAAAAAAAGGACAAACGTGCACTTGTGTCAGCACAACATATTAATTTGCTGTTATTGTTGGTGTTACCGCTGGCTGCTGCTGGTTCAAGCTTTCAATCGACACCGACTCGACATAACAAGACCAACAACAACGATAACAGCAAAATTAATAAAAGAATTTGCTCGCTTATATTTGTTTTTTTTTTATGTGAGTTGTTGTTTGTTTTCCCTGAGTATCTACACTTCGTTTTTTTTTCGTAGCTTTTTTCTGTGTTTTTATTTTTTATTCCTGCTGCTGTTGGTCCTTTGGCGTGCTGAGTGCCTTAATGGCAACGTCAGTGATAATACCACTTTGCTTATGGTTTTTTTTTCTTCAGTTGGTATTTCGGTATTTTATATATTTTATTTCATTATTGCGTACCTTTTTGTTTTTGGTTGTTTTGCGTTGGTTTTGCTGTTTTTTTTCTGGGTCATAAATATAAAACGTTCAGCACCCATTCACGCCATTTAAAGTCTTTTCGACACTTGCATGCACGGTGGTGTGAAATACATACTAACGGACATATACATAATTGCATGGACTAAAACTTATATACAATTGAAGGGATTTAAGTTTAAAGGGTCTAAGTACCAAAAACATTGGGCGGGACTATAACAAAAAATATGATTAAAACGGCTGTAATTAGTATTGAACTTAGACATTTTTGCATTTTCGTAATTTTTTATTTTTTTAAATAAAATTGAAAATCCTTTACAATCATATTAGGCTTGATCAATATGCTCGAAAACATGTATCTTCTTAGACCAGCACCCCTTCAATTGTGGATCCCAAAGGAGGGTTATTATGCTATACTACCCTTAAAAGATGTGATAATATACAACTGTTTATTAGATTAAATCAAAAATTTCAGGGTAAGTGTTTAGAGTGCCTAATTTTGAATATTATGTCCTGATTTTTGGTCTAACTTTTGAGTTGAGTTTTGTTTAAAGTTTTGGTCTGATTTTGGTCAATATTTTGGACTAAACTCTTCTTGAATTTAATCTGAAATTAGTCAGAAATTTGATTGGAATTTTAGATTGAATTTTGTTTTGATCCTATGTCTGAATTTTGGATTGAGTTGTGTCTAAAATTTACCTGAATTTTGATTTGAAATTTGGTTTGAATTTTGGCCTGAATTTCATTCTAAATTTTGTTCGGACTTTGTCTGAATCTTAATACGTTTTTTTTTTTTTGGTCTAGATAACTTATAAGTGTTCTTCGGGAATTCGCTATTACCTAAAACATGAAAGGATATTTGATATCTACCATGCAAGAAATCAACTCAGTGTGTTAGCTTTTCTTTTATACTTTTGAATACTGCATTCCCATAATTTAGCAAAATCCGCCCCCACCCAAACCAAAATTCTATGTCCGCCACTGCCTACACCTATATACATCGTACATATTACACTTTAGTGGACCAGCAGCATACCAGCAGCATACCAGCAGCACACCAGCAGCGCCACCAGCAGCGCCACCAGCAGCGCCATCAGCAGTAGAATTCAAAGCTCAAATATAACAAAGGGCATCTGAAGTGGTAGAAGAAGAACGTAGGAGAGACTGTAAGAAAAGATTTGGACAGCAGGAGAGCAGTAAAGAGTCAGAGTACGGCTATTGATCGATACTATGAAAGTGACTACGTTGACAGCATAACAGATGAAAACGTTTTGGCATGCAAAATTTACAACTACATATTTGGGTTTGAGTATCTGTGTGTGTAGAAGTAACTTGACATTTATTTATGTATATGTATGCTTGTGCGCCTGGTTTCTACCTACTCGTATTTGTATATGAAAATTTTTTGTTGCTCTTCGTTGTTGTTATTGCAATAGTTCACACACACGAAAAGCACAACACAGAATACGCATGCTTTTCTCTCTACTCAATACTTTACCAACATGCAAAAAATGTTATTTTGCGCTATTATTAACCGAAATGCCAACATCGTCACTACTTTCGTCAGTATCAGCATCATTGACACCATCATCACCACCGACACCATTACCACCACTTGGCACATTTAAGAATGTGCTACTGGAATATTGATGAAGTAAAATGACAAGTAAATGCGTGTGTGCGTTTGGGAGATGATAATGCTAGTGGTTATGTTGAATGCTTTTGTAGTAGTCGTTTCGATTTTCTTCTATGCTAAACATATTCTTTGGAATGCAATAAGAATGTGTAGTAGATATGCAAAGGAATAATAATGGGCGTGTGGTTTCTCTGATACTATGTATGTGGTATTAGCAAAGCGTTGTATACTTTTTGAAAACACTTAAAAGTTTAGTTTAAAAATGTTTAAGTTTAACATTGCTCTAACTACAGATAGGTTAGGTTTTTATTTTGGCATAGTTAAATTTAATGAAATCATCATATTATCAAGCTGCTGGCTTGACTAATATATCAGCAAAATTAAATTTTCATATCTTGTTCACTCAATATGATTTGCCTAGGGAAAATAGTTATAAATAAAAGTTTGAAATCACTACTGGCCATTGGTGAATGGGACGAAAAGACCGAAACCTACTAAGATCCTAAAGTTTTCGAAACCTCTGGTTCCCTTAGCGCTATTGTGTTGGAATTGATGTTTGAAATCAAACATGAGAAAATAAATTCTGCAATAATATGACATTTTCTAAAATAAGTGGAACTTTAGTTGTAACGGCTTCTTTTCGTGGCTGCTTCTTCACTAGCAAACTTTGCATTTTAAATATATTCTTAGAATTTGTCTTAAAAATAAAATTCCAATAGCAGGAAAGTAGTAAGAATCAGTCAAGTATAACTAGTATTTATGCTTCGTTTTACTTTTATGCTTCTAAAGTCCCATTGAGTCTTCAAGAAATCGAAAATAAAGTTTGTGCAAATGCCCTGCAATAGTCGTAGTGAAAGGGTCAACGGGAATGTGTTTCTTAAATTACATGTTAAGTCAAGTGGTGTTTTATTCAGTGAGTCAGTCATTGTCAATGTCAATGTCAGAGTCAGTAAGTCAATAATTCAGTCAGAACGATCTGAGATATAGACAGTGAGTGAGTTATTTTTATTTTGAAAGGCAAAGTAAGTTATTTATTTACTCATTGAGTCAGTCATTTAATCAGCCGTTAACTCCATTATTAAGTGAGTGATTGAGGCAGCCACTGAGACTGTTATTGAATGGATCGGTAAGTAAGGCATTGAGTCACTAATCAAATCAGTTTACAACGATCTGTGAGTTAATAAGTATATAGTAATTTTGAGAGGACGAGTAAATCAATGAGTCAGTCATTTGATCAGTCATTGATTCAGTTAATTATTAGTTATTTAGTGAAGCAGTCATTGATTGCCTTACTGAATGAATCAATGATAATCAATATTTTAGCCATTGAATTAGTTAGTGTGCCATTTTAATAATCAGCCTTGAGTCATTTATTGAGTTAGTTTTCTTTGAATCAGTCTGCGTGAGTTGGTCATAGAGATTGTGTTGGAGCCAGTTATTAAATTCCCCATTGAGTCTGTCATGAAATCATTCAGTGTGAAAGTCAGGTTTTAAATAGTTATTGAGTTCATTATTGAGTCAGTCGTTGAATGAATTAGTGAGTCCTTAACTCAGTAATTTAGTTAATCATCAAGTAAGTTTATGAGTCAGTATGTTGGGTAGTTATTGCATTAGTAATTGTGTTAGCAATACTTCTAATTGAAAGTGAGTAATCTTAAAAAAGTTTGGATGTTTTTTCATGAGAGCCTGCTTGTAAACAAACTTATTTCCCATTTATATGAACGACACTGACCAATTCTATTCAATTTAGTGGCAAAATTATCAAAATAAATTATATATAATACAGAACTTCCGTAATAGTGCAACCAACAAGATTATGCACACAGAGATAAAGTGAAAATTGAGAGAAACGTTTTAATATATTCACTAACTATTAACACGGGGTAGTAAGGAAACTGGAAGAGACAGAGAAAAATCGAGTGTGGATTCGAATTCTCTACTTGCATTTTTTTCCTTATATATAACAAATATTTCAAGTGTAAAAAAAAATTTTTTAAGTGATTGATTTAAAATGGCCAAACCAGCATAATCTTTAAGAGCAAGTCAATTAGATAATTAATAAAAAAGTTTATTATTTAAAGCGAATCAAAGTTATGTACGTTCAAAAAGTCGTGGTCCAATAATCGACTATTGAGCCAATAAATGCGATAATTTTGGAAGGTTTCATGAACCTATAAAAACAAGTTATTATTTTAATTCCAAATTTATAATTTTTGTACCAAGTTAGTTCATTGTTTGGTCTATTTGTCGAAAAATCGACCAGATGGTATCTCAGAAATCAACGAAAAATTTTCAAAATTGGAGCCCGACATCTAGTACCGAGCCAAAATGAGTTAATGTAATAAATTTAAGCCACTTATAAAAAAAAAATATTTTATAAAAATTTCAACGCGAACTGGTAGCAGCGTAACCCAAAATGGGTTAAGTATGAGAAAGATTAAGTTGAGACAATTATGTGAAACCTTCAAACCCAATGAGCAGCCATTCTTGCACTTTTTATATTGGAAATTGTTTTATCATAAAACTTATTTGAATATTTTTAGCTCATAAAATATGAGAAAGCCACTACAGCAACTCAGCATTTGAGTACATAATTAAATTATAATCCACTTAAACCCAAAATTAACAACGGAAAAAAATAGAAAAAAGTACAAAGAAATGATTTTCCTAGCACACAAATGAGAGGCTGAGAGGAAAAGTGGTATAACTTTTACGTTCAGAAAAAAGTGGAATAATTTTACTCAAGAGCAAAAGCAAAACGAAATATGTTCAGAGCAAAAGTGACACGAAATATGTTCAGAGCGAAAATGGAATGAAAAACTATGCTCTGAAAGAATTGTTATACCATTTTTGCTCTTACTTTTAAGGCGTTTCTAAACCGTTTCTAAACCGTATTACTTATGCCATTCTTGCACTGACACTCTAAATTATTTCACTTTTGCTTTTATATAAACTTTAGCCCGCTTTTCCTCTCAGCCTGTCAAATATAAAACGTTTATTCTTATGTAAAGTATTTTTCTCTTATTTTATATGCAAAAATTATAATTTTTAGAGAATTTATTTCTATGCAGATATTTTAGTTTAACTTTATCAATTAAGTATTTTGCTCTAATAGTTGATTTTTTCTTTCAGCATTTCATTTTTTAAAATTCTGGATAATGCGAAATTCGTTGGTAATTGCTTGAAGCTGGGTAAGTGACATTTATTGTTTATATACATAATATGTATTTGCATCGATTTTGTTGCATAATATTTTTTTCATTAGCATCAATTTCTTTTGTAATGTTGTTATGTACCCCTCAAAAAAGCCAACTGCCGCTTATGTAAAAACCATCGTTCACTGTCTACGCACCTGTAAGGCGTTAGCAAGACCAAAGCTTAGTTGCTATTTGAGTTATTTTTGTTTTCGTATGATAATTAGAAATGGCCTCTCTACCTACTACCCTAGAACCAAAATTGCAGTTTCTGAATGTAAAATATTCGTCCTCCAACTCCTTTATAAATACTTAGAGGTAATTTTGATACTATTTCTTCCTTTTTCTGTGCACGTGACTTGTTTGCTTAATTCTAAAAATAAGTTTTTGCTTACTGAGCCCTTACACCCTTCTAATCGGAAATATATGATATACATACAACAAAATTGAAAGTAATTTCCAATTGAAAAATGCCAAATAAATTTTAAATAATAATACTTTGCATATTTTTCTGTTAAAACAAAAAAACCGAAGCTATTTATTCTTTTTCTTCTCAATCAAATAGCGATTTATTTTTCGCTGTCTTAGCACATTCAAAACCGAACCAAACCGCACTGAACTGAACCATAAAAGTGGTGAATCAACAAAACAACCAGAATTTAAAGTATGCAAACCGTAAATTTTCGCATGAATAAGCGAATTTTACAAGCGGAGCCCCTTCCTACAGTGGGGCTAGGTCTGCTTAATAGAAACCCCACAGTGGTTATAGTAAGTATTTATTTGGTATCCTTTTATTTATTTTTTTTTCTTTTTCCGCGTGCGTTCGATTGCGCGTGCAATTTTCATTGTTTGTTTGGGAATTCTATGCGGTACCACACTACAAAACTCTACGCTTTTACATACAATTCATTTGCCATCATGATTTTTGTTGTTTTTGTTTCTGTTTTTGCTGTTATTGACGATAACATTTATCGTGTTTCTGCTAGCGCCACACAACTGCCACAACAACATTCACTGCTATCACCAGTTGTTAGCTGCCAGTTACTGTTGTTGGTATTGATATTGATATTATTTTGTGTTGTGTTGACTGCTTAAGCATAATTAATCATAACAAACACTTTTGTCAGCATTAACAATTTAATAAATATTATAAAACAACAAAAGTTAAATTGTTTTTTTTTTTCTTATGCTTCTTTGCTCTTACACTGTCTCTTGCTCTCAATCTTTTCTCTAAGGCACTTGCTTTCTTTCTACTCTTTTCCCTTTTCGTATTCTTTGGTTCTTTGATTTTGTGCTGAAGTGTTGTGATTGTTTAATTTGCAAATATTTGAGCATGAAATTAAAGACGCTCAATTTTGGTGAATGATGGCTTCATATTGTAAAGATTTTATGGCAATTGAAATATACAAATCAAATTAAATGTAGCAGCTGGTGGCAGTAGCGACTGGTGAATGATAAGTGGAAGGTAATGAAGGAATTTGTAAGGAAGTATTAGTTGCCAATTGTTATAGTAATTTCTTGAATATTACCCAAAACAGGAACGTGAAGAATCTAAGTTATTGCTAGTGTCGGTTTATGTTAAAATGGCTTCACCTCAAGTTTTTGAAAACTTTTTTTTTTCGAATCCTAATCACCGCCTGCCTAAACATAGAAGTAAATTCAGAAGAAAACATGCAATGTCTTATGAGAACTTATGCATAGTTTTCACTATGTTAAATTAAGTAAAATTTGGCAACAAGTTGGCAGTTTCATAAAGGAAGCTCTCTCTTTCCCTCTCTCTCTGCCATTGATTACACTGTTCAACACGTGGAAACTTATGGAAACGAGCAGAGACGAGACAAGTGCACCTCGGGTAATGGCGGGTCACTGATTCTGAATCCGTGGTCCGTTTTGCTCTGTTACGTCACAACAAAGCTTTCTTCTCTATTCATTTTGTCGTCATCATATGAGACAATTACTTTCCGCTGTGGAAATAATGTCTTTACAATATTATATAGGATTACCGGTCTTGTTATTTGTGTAGGCCTTTGGCATTTCAGCATTGTCATTGCCTTTTTATAAGCAGTGCTTCATGAGTTTATGGCTGCCCTAAAGATGCGGTAATGGTGGAAGTGTGATGTATTTGTTTTTTCTCCTGTTCATGGTAGACAATTTTCTCTTCGGTATGTCGGAGTTAAAATAAAAAATTGACATTGAACAGAAATTCTAGACGCGAATAAAGAATCTTATATACCGAATTAGTCTTAAAAATTATTTATTTTGCCTTTTCAATTGGAAAAATTATTAGCAAATTATAGATAGACTTGTGTATTTTAGAGCTTCATAATTATCTAAACTTTATACCGGAAATATTATTAAATTATTTATTTGTCATTTGATTTTGTATGAAGTCAAATTGCCACTCAGTGATTTCAAATAGGCCCAGTACGACCAGTGATACAAATTCGGCTTCTTCAAACAATTAAATATAAATTCCAAATTTTTTTAAAATTCCAGCATGCCGCTGGAACTTTGACTCCAAGTTTTAAGCTTCTAAAAAATTTTTTCCTTATCCTACCTACTAAATTCAATTTCTTCCGAAATTCTCAAAATCACTTGAACAATTTAATTTGCTAAACTTTTCTATCACAAAATATTGAAAAAAAAAATTATTGCATGCCAAGTTTTGATATATATTTCGTTATGAATTTTTGTTTTTGGAGAAGAAGAAGAAGAAGCTGTCAGAAATCTACAAAGTTTTTGTAGTGCAACTATTGCAATGCAATTGTTGTTCATTTCTTTTTAACTAAAATTGCGTAATTTTACTTTTAAAGTAATTATATTTCATTGTCAGAAAAACGGATGAAAGTTTCCAAAAGTTTAAACACACACTCAGACATGCTCATGTGAGTGAACCCAGTAGGAAAATAAGTAAAATTAAAATATATTTATTTTTAGAGTTATTCCCAAAATACATGAAAATAAAATAAAAAGAGAGCAATGAGCAAATTTCTTTATAAGGGAGTGTAATCAAAACTGTATACTTACGTAAATCGAAATGATATCTTTCATTCCATTTAGCTTTATATTGTAATCAAAAAAAGCACTCTCTAACTCAAATGATCAAATATGTCCTCGAAGAATGTGGAAATGCAAAGAGGAATACTTTATTTTCGCTATGGCATCGCTATGTAAAAACTCATCTATATTTGGAATGTTTAAAATACTAGTAAATAATTTTCATTCTCATTGGCCTTGGAGTGTGTCCAAAAACTCAACGAGTGCGCTCGTGTAAACGAGCTTACTTTGATGTGGATGAGGGGACATTCAGGCATAGAGCAAAATGAAACTGCTGATCTTTTGGCAACTATAGGTTCAGCAGCCGAATTTTGTAGATCGTCATTGGTGATGGATTGGTGGAAGGCCGAATTTTGTAGATCGTCATTGGTGATGGATTGGTGGAAGGCCATTTAAGACAGTGGATTAAGTTTGAATATTGTAAAAGATGGAAAGATGCCACTCACAGCAGGCAGGCAAAGACGGCCGTGAAGTGGTTATGCAGTGAGTCAGAGTCGTCGGAGTTAACCGGAAGACTTTGAGCTGGCTAACAGAGCTGACTACAGTCCCTTCAGGTATCACCTCAAGAAGATGAAACTTGGAAACGGCGGCGCACTTATTGTGCCAATGCCCAGCGTTGGCGAGCAGAAAGTTGGCAATCTTGGATCATCGATACGTTGATGAATCTGAGATTGGCCACCTGGCCTACAAGGATATGCTTGCGTTGACGCAGGATGCCGATACTCGGAGCACGCTCGTTTACGAGTGCTTAGAGTAGAGGCATCAGGCGGTAGGAGACGAAAAGGGACCCACCTGGGTCTGATTCGGCTAATCTCCGAACTAATAATAATAATAATAAATAATTTTCATTCTGATTCGTTTCTTGCTTACAGTGGGAACATTAACACTTACATACATAAATGCATACATATGTATACGATTAAATTTTTAGCAGATTTTGGTGCTGCTGCTGTTGATTTGCCTTAAAATTTCATGCTGTTGCTGCTAGTATTTTATATTGGTAACACAATACAATTTATACTGAAAACGTTCTCCAACAACAAGCTAAAACTTTTAAATTTTTTATTTCAATATATATATTTACTAAAACCATTCATTCTTCATCGCCCACAACTGTAATTTGGATGTGGATTTTTTCTACAATTTTTTTTTTTTTCGAAACCTGAGAAAAAAGATTATCAAAAAATTTTATTTATTACTTGAAATGATTTTGTCACGCACGCTATAAAATTTTTGTGTGTTTTTTCAACGAATCGCATGGAAAAAGCAAAAAAAAGAAGAATTCATGCGAAAATTGTACGATTTATTAGTGACAGGCGTGCGAAGGCAAAGGCAGAGCGAGGCAAGAAAAACGAAATACAGAGTGCGGTAGTGACAAAAGCCGTCATTTCGTCACAATGTGCGACGTGAGAAATTGATGAAAATATATGAGTATGAGTATTTTTGTTTTTGTTTTTTTCTTTAAAAAAAAAATGAGCTGAGGTAATATAACCGCACACATATACAATCAAGAATATAATTCTTAAGGTCGCTTTAACATGGTGCCGTAGTTCAAGGTGACAGGTTGTTAAAAAAAAACGGAGACCTGACTTACTGACTCACATTCTAGTTATACACACATGTACACAATTGTGCGCCATCTCTATTTTTCTCTCTAGTTGTGTACATAACTATATTGTATCTGGTGTGTAAAGATTCGTTGTCATCGCTATTGAATTTCATATTTCAATGCAACGCCCCCAAAATGTTGTAATCATAATCGTGCTTGAACTATATTATATTGCTTTTGCTGTTGTTGTTGTTGTTAGTGTTATACCCTCCCTCACATTTTATTTTTTGGTATGTATGCTCTATAACAAAGCTTTCATATATATAAAAACATAAATTATTAACAAATTTTGTATGTCACATATGAAAGCGTGTTTGAAATTTTGATTCGCATATAAAATAAAATTCAAATTTGCTATGGTTATATATAAATATATTGAATTCAGAATATGTCTGAAGATTTGACGTCCTGAGAACAGAGTCCATCTAGCCACTTTAAATAGTCAAGAAACTTTCAATCGCAACGTTAGATGTGAATGAGTTTAACTCTACGGAAATTATAGAAAAACTGATCCCTGGGTTGGACCCTTTGAAGAATTCCCTAGTTATTTGAAGTACTAAATAATGCTATCAGTAGATTATAGAGAAACGGCTTTGTTCTTTATTTCCAAGGTTAGCCGAAATATATACTTAGTATAGGATAGAGTAAAATTGGTTTCAAATAATCGGACGTACATATGCAAATGCATCACTAGAATACTAGAAGATTATAAAACTGCAGAAAATCTTATCTTCAAATATTCTACATTCTTTTGAATGAGATGTGTGAACTGCAGTTTCCCAATGCAGGTGTACACGTGTATATAAGAAAATTTTGTTAGAGCCATGAAACTAAATCATACGAGTATTTCAAACACAAATTTCATAGGTAGTCAGCACAAGCAATAACATTTATCTAAAGTTTAGTAATAGCTATTTTGAAATCATCAGATTTACTAACATTACATTTATTGCTATGTTAATACATTAAGGTTCACGCTAGGCATATGAACTGTTTACTACACCTGCTAACTACACGTGCAGTTTGTGTTTGAAATGCACGTTTATTTCATATTCCTGTTTTAAAAGAAAAATACATGGACTTCAAATGCTCGTGTAAAACTATGGACGAATTTAAAGTTTAACTAAATTAATAGAGTATTCCTCTATCCCACATTGTAATTGTACTGTCGGTGTTCTTATATAGAGGATAGTAATCAATGAATTAAGTAAAATTAAAAGAGCAGTTTGTGTGCGCATAACTATGGCTATGAAAGGATGTCCAACGGCATCATTGGAAGTCTTGTCTTTTTAAACTAATACCTCTTCACATTTATAGTCAGATTCAGGCGAAGAAAAGCTTCTTTAGGGAGTCTAGAGGAAACGTCGGGTCAAAATGTTGTTTAAGCCAAAAGAAGATTGATATTCTAGTAAGACAATATCCAGAAATTTCAGTATAAAGAGATATATATAATACAAAAATTCAGTTTCGTCAATGGATTGAAAACTAATTTCAGTAATAAAGAGAATTAGGAGAAAATCTATAAAATCAACCAACACATGATGACCTGGTACACAGATGGGTCTCTTACTGAAAAGGAAATAAAATACTCGGTCACCATGCGTAAGTAGACCAGTATCTTTTAGGCGGAAATATACGCCATTGCTTACTTCAATCTCAAGCGGAAACCAAAACATTGCGATTCTAACCGGCAGTCAAGCAGCTATCAAGGCATTAAATACTCATCTGGTGAGCTCTAAAATAGTATGGGAACGTATTGAGAAACTAAATAAGTTTGGCTTATAAAATCGAGTTTGGATGCTATGATTTCTCAGGGAACAGCTTAGGAAGTCATACAAGGCCACCCAACCAGCTCTAAGATAATTGAAAATGCTAATTGGGAATTACAACCTAAAACGCTTCAAAGAATGTATACATTTAATAAAAAAAACATAAGTTCTTGCGGCACCAATAAAAATTATCCAATTTCAAAAATTAAAATTTGCGTTATATTTGTGTTTGTAAGGAGCAATAACACACCTGTGGAATTTAAAAAAAATTTTAGCTGAAAAATTTGAAAAAAATCGCAATTTGTGGTCAAAATTTCATAACATTCGAGACATTTTGGAACCAGAAGATTTTATCTGATTTAAAAAATTGTTTTCCCTTGTTTTCGTTTAGATGAACTTTTCTGACCTTTAGCTTTTCAATTTGCTATTTATTGCTTTATCGTGCCTCGAAAATGTTTTTTCATACGATCAGTGAGAAAAAAGCTATGGAAAGAGCGTAAATACATTTTTGCGCATGCTCGTGTTGTTAGGAGCATAGTAAATATAACTATACCCGACGTTCATATCTTATATATTCACCAACTCACTATGGTTGCCAGTTTTCTGATACACTCTCGTTTCGGTGTTTACACTTAAAGAATAAACTTGTAATTAATTTAAAACGGGTGCATTCTTTTGATGGTTCCTTCAATGATCTATCAATCATTCTCGAGCTTTAATTCACACTTCTTGCTATAAGATTCATTCATTCTATTCTGGTCGTTCCCAATTTTATTTGTTCAAAATAAGTTTATGAATTCTTTCATTCCTTTCTCCAATAACACATTGGAAAAATATTCGGATTTTAGTCTGAAATCGTTCAATGAAACCAACTTTTATGAAATCAAAGCTTTTGTATTATATCGTATTGTGTCAGATAGGCTTATGCCGTTGTACGGCGACCTGCAATATCTATTGTACGCCCCTCTTCTATATCTAGTCCAGTCCAGTCTCCCTCAGAAATTTGAGTATTGTGCCCCGATCTATGGATGCTAGTTCTGTGCTGGGCACTTGATCAATCAAAGCTAAAGTGAGTATAGAAGGATTCGCTAGTGACTGAATACATTTTAATATGATTTATTTGAGTTAAGAGCATTAAAACCATTTATTTTTTAAAAAATGTAGATCAATATGTTGAAATGCTTTGGCTTTTGAATTTTTACCCTTCCCATTAGATTTTACGGAATTTTTCGGAAAAAAAAGGAAAGAATAATAGATTATTGCTAAGTAGTACTTGCTCCACACATATATACACACATACAGAAGCTCAATGTATTTCTAAAATTCTAAGAAAAAGTGGAAAAAATTAGGTCTATTGAACTTTACACTATCACCCATTTTTACTTCTTCAATCCACTCTCCATTTTATTTCAATTATTTATTTTGTAAAATATTTGGGGCCTTTAAAATTACATGGGTCAAGCCAGGAACTTCTGTGATGAAACAATTTTATTAGAGAAAGTTGCAAAATTCATGAGAAATAGGATTGCAATACGTTACCTTTAAAAACTTTATAACCTTCTGATATAAATATAAATGTGAAATTTAGAATTTCATTTCGTGTAAAAAACAAAAATTGCATCCGCACGTCTGCGGGCACAACTCTTCCCAATATGTATTGCTTACTCTCTATTTTTTATTGCTCTTTTGGGTTTTTGCAAATATTCAACAAAATTTTAATAGAAAAAAAATGCAACTACAATGTTTTGTACGTGCGCGTGTGTATATTTACATGCACAGACACACACACATATATATATTTTATATACGTGTCCATAGAAGAGAACTCTAACTTCTGTCTGTGGTTGCAATAGCTTTCGATATATATGAATGTAGATTAAAAATATTTGCACAAAATTTTGCATTCGCAAATATTTGTATAAAAATTTCATCATAAAATTAATTTTAAATATTTTTCCCTAGCTTCGTAAATCGACATTGAATTACTCATTGAAAGGAAAAATGAACTTTTAAATGCAAATTAGAATTGGAAACGTAAAGCTATTTCATTTTTTATGAAAATTAAATTTTTCACTTACATAAGTAAATGTTTTTCTGTGTATATATTTGACTTGAATGAAGGTATATCAAATTCATTCATTACTATCAATGTAATACTAGAAACTTCGTTTTTCATTCTCGAGAAAGCAACCAAAAACCTTTTAGTATATATTGAAATCAATTCAAATACTATGTAGAAATCACTTTCGAAAATATTTGTGTGCAACGCATATAAAGAAATTCCATTGACTGAAAAAAACGTTGAAGATTCATTCACTTGCTCATTTATAGTAACTCGCTCACTTTCATCACCAAATGCACAATAAATTGACAAAATAAAAACTTGCAATTTCTTATTCACATTTAGGTTTTTTTTCTTTGTATATAGCAGTAGGTAGCAAATGAAGAAAGAAATTGATTTCTTCACATATTGATAAATAAAACTTTGAATTGAAATTTTTTTGTTTGATTTTTGCTTTAAGCAATAATAAATTTGAAAAAGTTTCATTGAACTTTGCAAATATTTTTACATATCTATAAAAATATAAAAATATTTTTGTAATAAAAGCTGAGCTCAAAATTATTGTTGTCTTTCCGTCAATTTAGAAAAATTTAAGTACATGCCTTAGGCCGGTAATATCAATAACGTGATAAAAAAAAAAGTATGAAGTTTTCTGAGTATTAAAGTGGATTCATAAAATTTTTAAGACTTTAAAATATAGGTTATAATTGCACTATGCTGTAATAATTTCGCAAAATACGTAGTGCACTGAAACCACCGGAATTTGTCTATGGCGTTCATTTGGCTTATTTTCAAACACTTATCGTTTGTTCTAGGGTTCTAGTACAATCCAAAACTGCAAATGCCTGTATGAAAGCTGTTAAAACTTATGAGATATTTTGCACCCTTTTCTCGTGTATGTAATTTTATAAAGTATGTAACTAGCAAATTCCAAAAACTATTATCAATTTGGTATACAAATGTTTTCAAAACAGTTGCCAATCGATTGATCGATTTCATCAAATTATGCAATTATCCTAGATAACCAAGACCCTATTTTTCAAGCAGAAATGTTTGTAATTGTCCAAATTACATTTGTGTGAATTTACGAAGTGAAGGTACTAAGTTTAAAATTTTGAGAAAGTATATAAACTTTTTTTTTGAGTTATTATAGTTTAAAACGAAAGTTAAAAAAAAAAAATTGTTAAAAAAATTGTTTTACATGCTTAAAAAAATTGTACATTATAGTGTACAAATTCACGCAACTCTAATGTACAATAAAATGTACAATAAATAATTTGTTTACTATAGTGTGCAAAAGACATGAAAGGTTGATGATTTTTGAATTATTTTCTGCGGGTGTTAAAAAAATTGTGATAGTGTTGATTTGTTTTTTGTTCAACAAACGAGAAAATAACAAAGTTCCGAAAGTGGATCAAGAAAAAAAATCATACGGGTTTCGGCGTTTTAAAAGTATACGTCAAATTTTTTTTGTTACGTAGGCCCAAAGTTTGACCATTTCTAACAGATTAAGTATAATAAACCATAAGATAACTTGTTAGTTTTGCATCAGAGCTTGTTTGTGTGTTCAGCAGTTTATAGTAGAATATTTTCTTCCTACATATTAACCCTTTGACGCCTACCATTATGTGTCTTTTTTGCCTTTTTCGAAAAATTTTCTTTTTTTTTATCAATTACGAGGGTTGATAGAGGGTTAATATGTTCAAGAAATATGTTGCCCATGAAATTTTACTATAGATAACTGAACAATAAAAATCTGTATACTTGACTTTAGTAAAAATAAACCCAAATTCCAAAAATCATTCAAAGGGCATAGCCGGGTTTTCATTGTCAGAAATGCCCCAAGCCGAATCAAGTTTCGCATAAACTTTTTTAAAGCACTTGATTTAAGAATGATTTGGCTAAATTTTTAGACCATTATCTGCAATTTTGCAATTTTATCAGCCTAACTAATTATAGGAAAAATCTGAAAAAATTCAGAGTGATTTTTTGTTTTGGGGACATATTTGGAATTTTTTCGCAAATTTTCTAACGTGCAAATCGCGATCGAAAAAATCGCGAAACTTTTTACATGCGATTTTTTCATACTAAAAATAGGTTTACTACTCTGATTTTTCTTATGTAAATAAGTCGCTTCTGAATACTCATACTCTAATTTTTTCAGATTTTTGCACGGTGTGGACGGAGGTCAAAAAATTAAAATCCGAAATTGGCTTTTCATATGAAAGGCGATAAGGCCATGAAAAAAATCAATTACAGCTATTAACTATCAACTATGAGCTGTTTTCGCAGAATTTTTTTGAAAATTTTTTTTTGCAAAAACTTTTTTTTACGAAACATTAAAACATATTTCTTGGATATTTAACGGCCTCTGTTACATATGTATTTGAACCTTGTAAGATATATGTAACGTTTAATTGTCCTGAAGATGACTTCTAATTGAAGTCGAAATATTGACAAACAAATATAAAAGTTTTTTAAAAATAAAAATAAATTTGTTTAAAAACTTTATTTTTGCTTGGCCTTGAGCTCGATAAAAATTCACCAGAAACATTAAAACTTTTTATTTACCACCCTAGTTGAGTTATGGTATATCACATTCATTACGCAGTGCAGCAAATTTTCAACTTTTGTCTGATGTGTGAGATTTTTAAACGGTTTTATAGTAACTTAGGATCGCTAATCACGACTGCGTACTCATGACTCCATCACTTCTAGTTCACCCACCCATATGGGCCTGAAGTCGGAAAAATTAGGTCTTCTGGGCCTATTACGAAATTTCTTTATTTCAGAAATTTGAAGTCTAAAGAAAGTTGTCAGGCACAAACCTTTTATACTCAGTGAACAAGTGTATTTTTAAAAGTATTTTCTGAACTGAAAGTTTATTTTACATTGCAAAATAAACCTTAGTTCTTTTTTCATAAAAAAAATTCAAAAATTCAAATTTTTTTCTCGAATTTTTACTCCTTTCATGCATTTTGGTCATTATAATGTACAAAATTCCAAAAGCTCTACAGCCTTTCCCAAAAATTTTTTCATAATTTTTTTGGTTTTTATTTTTAACAAAGTCCGAATTTTTTCTTTTACCCCCAAATAAAAAAATTGAGAAATAAGGGTTAGTAGTCAGTCCACAAACCATTCGAATTTTTCACCACATTGAGAACTACCGGCATAATATGGTACACTTCTCACATGACGTTCGCCGAAATTGCTTACCTTTCCTCTTCATCATAACTCATTCATACTTTTTGCCGGACTTGCATAATTTGACATTTCCCTTTTCAAGTGATATTTATATTCGAATTTTACAATATTGAAACCGCTTCAATTTAACCAATTACGTAGAAGTTTTGGCCTTTGCTTCGGATCATTGTCCTGCTGGAAAATCATCCGATGGTAACAGGCAAATGAAAGAATTACCTCTGAAAGAATCGCGAGAAAATTGCACCATCTTCAAATAATTGAAGTTATGAGTTACCCGTTTCCAAGTCTTAAAAAGTCGCTTCATGAAAGTTTTTCCGCACAAAATGATCTGAGCAAAGCGGCCTTCTTTTTCTTTTCTTTGGCTTTGTATCCTATACCTTTTAGCTCATGAAATAGTGTTCAAGCAGTGGCCTTTTGCTCCAAATTGGCAATTCTACTATTTGAATTGTTATCTTCCCAAATACAGAAGCCTTTCAATGCACCTTGCTTCATTCATGGATTACACCTCAATTTTTATTTTTTTATTGTTGATTTGCAGCTTGTATACTTCTGATAATAATGATCATTATTACATTTTCGTAATAAATTTTTCATTTACTTTTTGGTAAAATTCTTTAAAAATTGTCGTATTTCTATAACCTTTCAGCATTCTCAAAAATACATAAAAAAATTTAGTTATTAACATATTGCATAGCTCATTGAACATTAATTTACACTGGACATGCATATATTAAAAAACTTAATGAGACGAAATAAACATAAACATTTTCTCATATAAATAAGCACCTACCTATTCATTTATTATTTTATCTTTTTTTCTAAATTATTGTAAGCATTTAAAAAATATGGCTAAACTTCTCTTTGCATACAAAAAATTTCTAGGTCATGCACTGATAAAACGTGAAGGTTAAACTTTTTTGTTGCTCAACTTAAGTGTCTACAAAAAAGCTTTTCAATCATTAATCTACCGCTATAAATCCAAAACGAAATACAAAAAGTGCGTTTATTATATTTTGCTTGCCTAAAATAATATTAATTCTTTAGAAATGCCACTTAAAATATTTTCAATTTGAATGAAAGAGCTTCGAATTAAACCAAATAACAAACAAAAGTACATATTAATGTGAATCATCTGGACTTTCAATAGAGCCACAGAACGTGAATAAGAAAAAGAAGAAGAAAGAATGCAAAATGTATGTATATTTAAATTCCGCTGACATAAACAAATTAATTGATTATAAAAACGAAAAACAATAAGCAAATAAAAAAGAAATGTTAAGCAAATCATCATAATATAAAAATAAACAATATTAATAAAAAAAAAAAGCAGCGCTTACTGCTTCAACCACTTTCATCAGCCGCCAGCACATTCACCGCTAATTTTTGCTGTTACCACCGTTACTGTATTTGACTGCTACTGCTTGAAATCGCTGCTGCGTCTGTCATTGCCACTTATTTACTTACTGAATTTGAAAAGTAATAATTTTAATTAATTTGAATATTTTACAATTTAAATATTTTTAATTGCGGTTTCGTTTTTCACTGCGCTAACTCTTAAGCTAATGTCAGCAAGTATTAAGCGTGCAAGTGCAAGACAGCGAGCGACAAAGTGTCAAGCGTTTGAGTGTCAGCTTCACAAACACATACTAACACCGCTGTAACAACGACTACCAAATTAAATAAAAAAGTGCGACAAAGTGCAAATTCGAGTTCAAATCTTGGTTCATGCTGTGCATTTTTTAATTGCTATTTTTGTTTATTATTATGTGGAAATAAAACAAAATGTCAACAACAGTAAAAGCAACCAACAGCAATAAAATTATTAAAAAAATAAGAGAAAAAATACGTAAAGCAAAGCAAATAAATAAAAATAAATATTTTGTCAGAATTAATAAAACCACAACATTCATAATTTTAATTCATTATTATGTTTTTTAATATTTAATTTTTTTTATTCTTTTTTTGATAAATGTGAGTCGTAGCGTATTTAATTTTGATGTATTTTTTAATTTTTTATAAAACAATAAATAAAAAAGTATTGCTTGCATTTTTACATTTAATACTGATTGCTATTGTTTTTTGATTTCAATTAAATTTAGAGTTTTCAGTTGATATATTTGAATGTGTTATTTGCGGTTTTTTGATTTTTGTTTATTTCTAAGACTGAATTTTTTAAAATTATCAGGTTATTCCACTTTTGATTTGCTGATAACGAGAAGTTATAATTTTTCTATAATTTTGTTTGACCCCCATGCCAATGTCAGTTCTTAGACCTAAGTTTATCAGCTGTGTAGAGTTGTATAATGGAATTAAAGGAATATTATACATTGAATAAGGAGTGACATTGAAAAAATCTTAACATATATAAAATTCAATAATTTTTAAACGGTTGATCTTAGAGTTTTGATTTTTTTTATTTAATTGATAATATTTTACAAATTACAGAAAAATATAACTTTTTTAGTTCTAACTACTATTTATGAACTCGTGGACCTTTTTTGGTAAGCCTTGCATTAGAGATTTGATAGTTATTTCAGACACCTTTTTGGAACAGTTTGTCCATCTCCTTTTAAAATCTTCAAAATCTTTTTTGTGCTCTTTAAGTTTCTTTTCACAAGAGCCCAATATCTCTCCACTGGTCTTAGCTCCGGACAATTTGGAGGACTGAGATTGGCCTCTCTTGGTACAAAAACAATGTTATTACTTTGGTACCACTCCAGAGCTTTTTTGCAGAAGTGACATGATGCCCAATCGAGCCAAAAATATGTGGACACATTGTGCTCTCTTATGAAAGGAAGAAGTCTTTTTTTCAAACATTCTTTGATGTATAATTCGGTATTTATAGAGCCCACTGTCACAAATGACTTGCTTCTTTTGCCGCAACTGTATATTGCTTGTCTTACCAGAATTTTTTAGGAAATTATGTCTGCTTTTGAACTCTAAATTGTTCTTCGACATTTCCTCGAGCATCAGCAACATAAATGTTGACTCGGAAGCTGTGTAAAATGTGCTAGTACATACGTTTCGTCGTCCATTATACAACATGAATATTTTTGTATGAAATTCGATTTTAATTTCCGAGCCCTATTTTTGGCGTCTAAATTTTTTGCAGCATTCCTGTCTGGAACTTTTTGGACTTTGTATGTTTTCAAACCTGCATTGGCTTTAACTTTTCGCACCAAATAGTCAGAGCACTGGGCTAACCGGGCAGCTTTTCTACCAGATGTGTTCGGAGATCTTTTCAATATGCTTTCTATTTTCTTGGCTTTCCCAATATCAAAAAAAGGACCACTTTTTTCTTCCCGAACCAGGTTTCCTATCAATGGTCAAATTTTCCTAAAACTGTTTAATAACATGGGAAACAGTTTGACGGCAGACCTTTAATTCTTTGGCCAATTTTTGTAGGACCAATTTGGATTTGATTACAAATTTTTAATAATTTTAAGACGTACTTCTTTTTCTTCACTCATTTTGATCAAACTCACAATAAATCAACATGCTTGTCATTAAAAATAACAGCTAACATATTTTTCAAAGATAACTAGATCAAAGAAAAAAAAAATTATTAGGTAAAACGTGTGTTAAGATTTTTTCAATCTCACTCCTTATAGGTATTTAGAGATTTAAGTATTCTAAAGGATAATGAAATGTCTATAAAAAACTTGATTTCTTTATCCATAAAAAATATATTTTCAAAGCAATCCTTGTAAATTATCTGGAGTAATGACAATCAAAATGATAATTCAGAAAACTTTATTTTATAAACAGGATGATTGATAACCGCATATAATATATTGTCTTAAGTCCAACAGAATTAAACAAAGTCTATGGACATTTTTTTAGATTGTTCGGTTTTATTAAAGTTACAGCATTTAGTACCGGGAAAGACATGCAAATTTATTGCATCAGTGATAAAACAAATGTCGATAATTTTATTTCAGGCTTATCACAATTTTGATCAAAGGACAGTTGGTTGGGTTCTGGATTCTTTGGACTAAATTTTTATGATCTTTGTGTGTGTATAGGGTCAAAAAAGTACACATTTCTGATTCACCTTGTATAGTAAAAAAGCACAACAAAACACATAACATAATTTTGTTATAATCCAGGGCAAACGCAGGTCAAACTAGAGACTAAACCGAAAACCAGATTATAAACTATGCAGAAGTTTAACTAAACTTCACATCGATATTTAAACGAAAAATCAGATTCAGATCAAAAATCAGATATTTTGACCAAACTCTGACCAGAACTGGTTAGTTATATGAATAAACCCAAATGTCTTTGTGCTAATTCCTGCATTAAGGCACAAGGCGACGGGTGAATTATTAAATACTCTTATTATAATAACCGATAAAAACTTAATCTTCAATGTCTGCCTTCTGTACCGAGTCTATTCATACAGAATGTACATTACTACCTCGTCATCTTTTAGACACAGACAACACCTCTCTCATTAGACAAACCTAGCCCTTATTCATATCTATTAACCTAAAATAATGGTGTTTTTCATTTCATTAATTAATTTGTTGTAGTTAACGTACTTGTTCTACTTAAATTAACTACACATTAATTTTTTTCAGTGATATCGGAGCGCGCAATGCCTAAATATATATCCCATTAGTAGTCTAAGGTCCACTTTGAGGTAAATTATGGAGGGAAAAGTCTTGTCTTAGTCCTTAAATAAGATTCCGATTTGCGAGCCATTGTTCCTTTGCACACTTATCAACAATCGGTTTCGGAAAGGCTTAATTGAGTACGCAAAAAGGATCGGGTAAATGTCTAGAACCGAAACACCTTCCTTAACCAGTTAGACCAAAAATCAGAATAAAACTCAAACCGAATTCAGTATTCAAACAAAAAACCATATTTAGATTCGAGCTCAAATCAAAACTCAGACCGATATTTAAATTAAAATTTAGATAAATTTCAGACCAAAAATCAGACTAAATTTGGATAAAAATTCAAACCAAGCTTAGGTCAAGTACTTAGATCAACACTCAGACCAATATTTAGTCAAAAATGTATACTAAATTTTAACCAAAATTTCAACTCAATCAGATCAAAATTCAAACCACTTTCGGACAAAAATCGAGCCAAAATTCAGTCTAAAAATTAATTAAAAACTTAGACCGAATTCCAAATTAAGACAAAATATATACCAAAATAAGACTAAAAGTCAGAAAAAAATTTCAGGCAGTATTGAAACCAAATTCCGAACAAAACTCCAACCAATCTCAAACTTAAAATCAGACCAAAACTCATACCAAAATTTCGACCATTTCGTCTCACTTAAAGCTAAAATAAGATTAAAAACCAGACCATAAAACCAGATCTAAAACCATAATAAAACCATCACGCTCTTTAAAAGTAGGACATCTACAAACTCATCCTAAAATTTCAAATTGTCTGTTGTGAAAATGTATACACATACAACAGTTGCTGCACTTTACAAACACTTTCAAAGGTTACAAGTATTCAAATTTTTGGGATAAGACGCAGCTCTCACATATGCGGTTTTTCTTCCCTTTTTGAATTCGCCACTGTCTGTACTCACGTATTGTTCCGAGAAAGTACTAATTTGTTCACCGTTAACCATCTCAGTGGCAGCAGTAACCATAGTATATTTTTCGGGTGCCATCCTGATTCTGTCGCTGGAATTATTACTCTCAAAAGTCATAGTTGTAGTGTTATTAGGATTTGTCTTCTTTTCCCTGATAACTGCAATCAAATTGGTTGTTTTTAATATGTATTTTTTTACTATGACCCTACTGAACTAACTATTAAGAAAAGTGCATACTAAATGATCTCCCGGTAAGCATTCCTTATAATAAATTATGGAGGGCGCACAAACAAATATAATTTTTTACTTTTGGAGTCGTCGATATCAAAATAGCGTGACTCGAATAATTAATTCTATTAAACTTTTCAGAGATTTGTAATCGGAAACCCAAAACTAATCTAAATTGCTTTCTTATTTGTTGTTGTGAAATGGCAAAAAATTATCTTACCATCGCTGGCGATTCCGAGTTCAATTCTCGGCAAGGGCACGGTTTCTAACTTTTTTTGAATTTTGTGAATTTTTATTTGTTTGACGTTATCGCTGAAGCAATTTAACTTAAAGAATAAAAGCTTATAAAAGCCTTTAATTTAAATACCTATGAAATGCAAATCTAATTTTTAAATGTTGCAATTCTTCAGAGAAATAATTTTTCTCGGAATATTTTTTATTATTGTTGTTCTTATAATAGTTTTTTTTTCTATTAGTGTTTCAAAGTTTTTTATTTAATCACTCAACTGTAAACTATTATAATTTAGTGCTAATTGTTATTGTGGTTTTGTACTTTGACTTGTTTCAATTAAATTTTTGTGTTTTTCTGATTTGTTTATGGAAAAAGCCACAGGTGTAGTTTTTAAATATTCATTATTTTTTTAATTTCTTTATGCCTTAAAATTTTATTTACATATTTTTGTTTTCAATTAAAAATTTACTTTTTTTTATTACACTCTAGTGAGTTGACGACTATTAATTTAATATTTTTTTTTTAAGCTTTTAGTATTTACATTTATATGTTATTATTATTTAAGTTAAATAAATGCTCAATTAATTTTAAATCATAATTTTAATAACGCTCACAAAAAAAAAAAACAAAAAGAAAATTATTTCCAGAAATTATATAAATCATTTACCAGAAAAAATTCAGAATTAAGTAAATGACAATAAAAACTTTTAAAATTTATTGTTCATTCATTGCTCATTTAGACCAGTGGCTCAAGAAAAACCCATTTTTATGAAATAACCTTCCTGCAATTCTTTTTCCTGATTTTTACGACCTTTCCAAAGTAAAAGCAAACGCTCACAACTTCTTGTCACTCTTTTCTCAATCAACGCAATACTGTGCATTCATAGGAGTACCCTCTTGTGTGTTGATTACTTAGTTAAAAAAAAAATGTGTACACTGCTGTCCGTAGTACACAGTACCACGATTTCTTTTCATCATATGCACATATTTGTCTCGCAAATTAGGCAAGTAACAAGTCATTGAGGAGAGACCGGCTAAACTAGAAATTTTTTAATCAGAAAATGTAATTTGAATCTAATCAATTGTTCAGTGCATATATCTACGAGCAAATTCTAGACACACATATTATGTGACTTAAAGATTTAACCTGCACTTGAGCTAATATGTAGTATGAGCAGTATTTTCAGCCGAATGGAAATCTAAACCTACCTTTTTTCTCCTCCTAGAGTGAACTCGGCATTACAAAAGGAGGTGCTGTGGAAGATGTTTTCAAAAACTTTATAAATGAAGAAATGGTTAATTACTGTACTTTTCAGCAGGATAATGTCTTTTTTCATATCTCAAAGATGGCTTTGGATTGGTTTAGACAGCACAACATTTCTTTAAGAATAGCCAGGATGAAGCCTCGACTTAAATATCAGGGAATTTTTATAGCTCTCCAGATTTATATGGAAATAGCAAAATCGGAGTTTCCGGAGCTGAAAATCTAAATAAAGGAAGTTTGAGCTGAAGCTGCCTCCGAATACCGAATTTATGAAATAATACAAAAGAAAGGAAAATTCACAAACTCTTGTACTTTTGAGGCTTATTGTTTTATTTATTATACAAAATACTTTCACACGTGATAACAAATAACGTTTCGGAACCGGCGTTAAATTATTGGCCCAACCATGTGGTATAAGTGTATGCCTGAGCATCCACATATAAAAAATTAAAAAAATAAATAAATTAACCCTTTCATGCCAGCCTTTTAATACAGATTATTAGAAAGATTTTATGCAGAAAACATGGTTTCTGAAGACTTCCACAATTATGACAGCAAATTTCATACCTCTGCATATAATTGTTAGTTCTTTATTAACTCTTTCATACCCAATGTTGCGTATATGCAACATTCACTTTAATGTGGCATAAATAAAATGTTTAACTGATATTTGTATTCGGTTCTGTTAGATATTCCTCACATTTGCTGATTGCCGAATATATGAAATTTCTTGCTTTAGTAATTTTTTTTTAATGTTTTATCTTTGAAGTCCAGTGTAAAACCACCTAAGTGCAAAAATTTTTAGTAAAATCTTTTGCACTATTTTTTGAAAAATAATGTATTAAATTATTACTAACCGGAAATTTTTTTTATCTGATATGTTTATAAAAGATAAGAGAAAAAGAGTTATCCAGTGGTTGTCTACAGCTTCATAGCTATGTTTTTTTTAACCTTTAGTAAAGAACAAACATATCAATGTAGAAGCAAGAAATTTGGTGTCATGATTGTTGAAGACCTAAGTAACCATAATTTCCCAACAAAAGGTTTCTCCCAAACACCATTATAATTTGGGCGTCAAAGGATTAAAGTTTATTAAAACATAGCTGTAGATAAGTTAAAGTTATTGGTGGTGTGGCACCCATTTCCGTTAGTGTTTACTGATTTGGTTTCTGCAACGATATTTCACGACTACAGCCCGGGGTTCTAACTAAAGAGCTACGGTTACTTCTCTTGTCATGGAATGGGCATTATGCTCTTACACCCTTAATCTTTGTTCGGCTTGATCTGCTGGGACTGCTCATTGTCTTTTATTCACAGTTAACTGTTGTTTAGCTATCAACTATGTTGTAGCTAAGTCTTATGCTGAGTAGGCCATAATCAACTAAAATTTTAGTCATGACTAACGAAAAATTAATAAATTACGTCATGAATAGATAGTTAATCATAATCACCTATATATAAGCAAATCATTAGTTATTCATTAATCATTCAATCGTTAGTTTTAGTCATATCAATAAAATAGTTGTGAATTATAATTTGAATTTTTTTAGAAAATCATCACAAGAATTGTATAATTTATTTTGTTTTTTATATTTCTTTAAATATATTACTGAATATGAATTTGTTTTTATTTTTTTCAAGAATAACACACAATTATACAAAAGCTAACCAAAATTTAATCATTTATTTGGCAATAGAGAGGCCTTTTTTGCTAACATTTAAATAACTTCTTCTTTTTACCGGTTAGTATAATTAAAAATCAGAAGTTTTCCTTTGTAAATTGTTTTTAAAGTACAATGAATTACGTTTCATATTTTTTATAAAATCTCAAATCATCTCTGTATGTACGTAAATTTAAAAATTTATTTAAGCATTTTTGCGGCCAAATTAAAATTCCTATTTTTATATTGGCCATAACGAAAATACACGTAGCAACTTAAAATGTATTATTTTTGTACGAAAACAATTTACAATATTGTGCCATGAACTTGAGACTAGCGTACGATGAAAATTTACACTCAATTGCAATTGAAAATAATCAAAATTATCGGAAATAGCAGAAAATAAAGCGAAACGAAAATAAATATAAAACAACAAATTAAATATTTTTAACAATCACGAGCCATGAGCTCCCAGCTCGTGATGCTGCGAACAGATGCAAAAATTGAAAATTCTAAATTACTGAGAAAGAAAATAGCACCAAAGTCAGCAAAGTAAATAAAAAAAAAAAACTAAAAGAAAAACTTGTAAAAAAAAAAATAAGACAACAAAAAGTGAAAATTTGTGTAAATATTGTTGAGCTACGTTTCCTATGTGTTGTTGGCTGTTTTTGGTGTTGTTAGTATAGGTTTGCAAACAAATTTACAGTTACAAATATTTCTACAAAAAAATAAATAATAAAAATAATACAGAAATTTAAATAAGAATATCAACAACAACAAAGGTAGCACCAATATCAGCGGCAGCAACAAACCAATTTAAAATAGAAATGGCAACAGCACACAAACATAAGAAATGAAGTGATGAGCGAGCATAGAGAGTGAGAGCGGAAGTCGTCAACAAAGTGGCAGCAGCACCAGCAACAAACATTTTTAAATTTAATGCAAATAGAAACAGCAACAACAAGAAGCAGCTTATACTTTAACAACAATAACAACAATATTGTGAACAACGAAAATGAACAACACAAAACTACGCGAGACGTCGAAATTAATTTGAAATATTTTTTCAGTTTTTTTTATTTTATTTTTTTTTTTTTTGTTCATTTTGTTAACTGAAATTGCAATTTTCAATGTCAGACAAAAGCAAGCAATAAAGCATTTGACAAACAGACATAGAGACAGATGTACAAACAGACTCACAGACAACCGAAAATGTCGAATGGACTATAGTAGCAGACAGATAAATTGAACAAACAAAATGAGAGAAATGATGATGTTTCATCTAAGGAAAATCGCATGATTATGGTGACACCGATGCCTGCAGCGTAGCAGTTTTATAAAAACTGTATAATGAATTGAAGAAACGTCATTACTAGCAAGAAAAGAAAGAAAGAAAAAAGAACCAATCGATTGCCCAAGACAAAAACGCCAAAGTAATAAATTTGTAATTTACTTGCAGTTGTTAAGAAGCTGGCAGACCCTTTGACCATTCATTTGTGAATCATTGCATGAATAAATATATACATATGCACATTCTAACTGAATTGATATTTCTACTGAGCATTTTTAGAGGATGTTACTATCTTGCAGAGAAAACCAACGATTCTGATTGGTCAATTGATATATTTTTGGATTTAATCATGTCATTGATTTTTTCTTTCACGTTTGTGATTGCCGCTTGGGGGCCAAAACCAATAACTTTGGTACACGAGGGACCAATACAATTTTTTATTTTTTTTGCCATGCACATGTTTCATAGCTTAGCACAAGTTATTTATCACAGAACACCCATCAATCCTCGTTATCCACCTTTTTGAGTATTATATGAAGTCACTATTCGATATATACCTATTCCAGGTAAACGATCGCAAAACCTATCATAGGGTTTTGATGAAAAATGTTCGCTATCCAAAATTAGTTGATGACTAATAAAAATTAGTCATTAGTTTGTGAATGATGGTTGTTTTTTTGTTAATTCCCTTTCACTCATTAGTCAGATTGATTTTGCCCAACACGGTTGGGAAACTACAGAATGACGAAATGTTGAATTCAACAGCTTTCAATACAGAGCAAGTAACTCAAATTTGAGACAATGTCGCCCAATTCGAACCACTGGTCACTTTAAGCTAATTTTTTAAAAATATAAAATAAGAAAATAACTTGTACTTAAAATAAATGAAATACCCATACTCATATTTTTTTTTTTTGTTTGTTTAGTTTTATGTCATGTGTAGGTTTTAAAGATACCTCAATATATCTACAAAAAATTTTTATTGACCTTAAATTTTACATTCATTTTCTATTTTATGAAAATTGTACCTATTAATTTTTTTCGAAACAGAACAAATGCTTCTTTTTAAAAACATTTCTCTTGAAAATTATTATTTAATTATAATAATTATATTATCATCATTTCCGCTTAATATTTACTATAGCATCAGACCCTTTTTTTCTTTTGTCTTCAATAAATTTTAATTATAAAAGTTTTCCTTCTTTAATATATTCACTTTTTATTGTATACTTAAAATGAAAATTTATTGATTTTATTTACTAATTAAGAAAACTCATTTAAATGATTTACGACCAGTATATATGCTAGCAAGCAAGGAAATAAGAAATCCTTTTTTTCTTTTTTGGTAACCGCACTCTACCCAAATTCATATCACATGAGATTAAAAGCCGCACACGTATACAACCATAAAAATAAAATACAAACACAAGTAACCCAAAAATTTGACCTATAATAAGCTTTTTTTATGTTTTGTCTTATACGAAAAGTGAAAAACCAAAACAGAAACCACCATTTAAGAACCACACAAAAGACGACCCAAAACTTACATACATACATATTTAAATATTTACATATATGCACATTAAATTTGTTTATTTGTTTATAAGGAAATCTTAAAATTTATAGCAAATATCAAAAGAAAAAACCAAACACCCTAAAATATGCACGCATATCATAACTCTCAATCTCATTATCAGCTTCGTCAGAGTCGTCGTCATCGTCGTCTTTTCGTCCTTTGTCCTTTTGGCCTTATTAATGTTTATATAAATATGTACATATAATTTTTACGCATACATACATACAAGCTAATATATAAAGAAATTTGTTTTTCTGAGAGTGTGATGTGATTAAGTGAAAATTGAAAAGTTTTTCATCATTGAAAGTTTTGAAGCCGCAAATAATTAATTGAATTTTCCTAATGGTCATAATTGAATTATTAAACTCAGGCACTTATCTGTGCTCTCTGTGTGTCTCTCTCTCTCTTTCGCTTTGTATGTTGTAGAGAAGGTGGCTTCCTTCGCATATTTTTTGTCTTTTGGAACTTTTGTCAACAATATTTAAGTTACAATGTTATTGTTTACTGTTCGAGCCTTTTGTGTGTTCTGTTACTGATGAAGTGTGAATAAATAAGTAGATGTTGGCTTATATTACTATGTTGTACACTGTTGAGCAAAACTTAAGATATTTCTTAGATAATAAATATAATAGCGGTTTTTGATATGAAAATAATTCTGTAAAGCAGGTTTCGATTTAATCTATTATGAATGGTTTTTGACATATTATAAAAATATGAAACGATATTTTAAAATTAGTATTGCATATGAGTAGTTTTACTCTTAATGAGTATTCCAGGGAACTTAAGGAGGGAGGAAGAAGTAAAAAAAATGGGAGAGGCAGTGGAGATTGATTGTGGAAAAATAGAGGGAGGAGTAGGAAAAGAAAAGAGTGTATAAGAAGGACAAAGAAAAAATGAAGGCTACAGGAGGAAAAGAGAAAGGAAAGGGAGAGGAAGTTGGTATAGATAGAAAAGATAAAGAGGGAAAGTTAGAGAGAGAAAAATGAGATCGAGAAAGAGAAATAGAGAGAGTATAAGAGATAGGAAAAAGGGGGGACAAAGAAAGGAGCATAAAAAATAATAAAAATCAGAAGGAGAGAAGCAAAAAAGCGGAAAGGGAATCAACGCGAGGGTATAGTACGGGTATGGGTATGGTATGGTAGAGGGCAAAGAAACAATGAGCAGAAGAAGAAGGAGTGAGGTTGGCAGGTGTGGAGAGAGCAGTTAGAGGGAGGGAGGGGTGGGAAAGGGTAGCAATTAGTTGATGAGCGAGCAGCAGGATGAAGAAGGCAGAGGTAGAGAGGTGAAAAGCAGTACAAAAAAAAGATGGAGAAAAAAGATTGATTAGGTAAGGTGAGGGATTGAAAAGGGAAGATATTGGGGGAAGATTGTGCAAAAAAGAAACAAGGAGTACATGCGAAGTTTTTTATACAAGTTTTTTCATAAATTTCTTGATTTCTGGTTTTGGACATTCATATCAAGAATTCTTGATTATAATTTTAAAATAAGTTAGTCCATTTACTTTAAAGTAAGTGTACCAAATTTCAAATAGATGCCATGGCGTAGTGGTTGCTGTACTAAACTACTAAGCAGTATGCCCGGGTCCTATGCTTGGAACGATCAAAAATCAAAAATAAGAAATACAAGTTTTCCTACATGGCACCAACTCTTAGCTGGGAATGGCAAATCTCCAAGAGTAAAAATTGTTTCACAACAACTGTTAATATCGCCGTGGCGGGTCGTTTATTCAGCAAGAAACTGTAGATCTTTTTCATACGTGCAAAAATACAGCGCACACAACATTAATGGATGCAAAAGGTCGACCTATGGCCTCTATGGGTTCTTGTGACATAAAAAAAGATCATTTCAGCTTTATTGGTTCAACGGCTCTCGAAAAATCGTACTCATTGACTTTGAAATTATCGTTTTGAGAAAAACGCATTTAAAGTTTAAGTGGAAGTAAATTTACGTATAAATGTTGTAATCATAGTTAAATAAATTTCCAGCCATTAAGCTCAATCTGTTAAGGGATGAACTCCAAAATTTCTGAAAGTATTCTTAAAATAAAAGTTGTTTTTTAATATTTTTGATTTGGAAAGAATTTTTGTAAATTTCTTCCAAATTTGTCAGTTCACATTTCTAATTAATTAATAAAAATTAAATCAAACCTAATTAAAATGCTTTAAATGAAAATGCTTCAAATGAACAAGTTCATAGAACTAGCAGATCGGACGATCGTTTCGGAACCCGCTATGGTTCTTCATTAGTAGTTTTTGTAATAGTTCCCTCATTGTAAGTGAAAATACTGTACTATTGAAAGGAACTACCACTACCGTTCTATATATGTACTTTTTGCCATTCTCCTTTGACACTTTATTACATATTGGTCAAATTTTCTGACATCTAATATGGAGCCGTATCTGTTTTTCGTATGAAAAAACTTGTTGATTTCTTTTTAATCCTAAGTGAAAGTACCTCCTTATGTTCATCCGACAAAAAATTTTTAAGTTATAAATACCATTTTTTTTTTGAGGTACAAAAAAAAAAGTAATAGTACATTAGAAATATAGTTGCCAAATAATATATTTATTTTCAGACATATGCAAAAATACATTATTCAATACTTCTGGGATTAATAAGTGCAATTTTAGAATTTTTTTTCTGATTCATTACCAATGATCAAAATGTATGAGTTTTTCATCGGCAGGGAGGGGTTTGGTTTAACCCCAAAAGTCCCCCACTAGATCCGTTGATGGTGTATACTATATAGCATTTCAACTGCAATTTCTAAACTATAACATATTCAGTATGCATATCTATTAAACTTTGATTAAACACTAGCCCCCACATAGAGTGAGAGAATTGTCTGTCTTTTTGTATTGCACTTGAGAAATTCCAGTTAATTATATATAGCACAACCATTGAAAGCATAAATAATTGAGGAGCAAATTAGTGAAAGCAAATTACATATTTATTTAAAATTTGTTGAACCAGAAGTAGAAATAATTAAAAACTATCGAAATGTAAAGACGTTTCAAAGCCTTCAAAGGCAATTGAAATGCAAATTTTATCCACAAACGAGTTATATACCGGAATTTAATAGCTGTGAACATCTTAACTCTTTTGACACGAGTGTACCACGGGTATGAGACAGAACCCGGTATGAGACAGTTGATCCTTTACATCATGCAATATCAATATTGCCGATCTGACTACCGTTAAACTTTTCTTTTGACATAAGTCAGTTTTTGTGGGAACACCGCAATGAATAGACTTATTGCTTGTATCAGCTGCAAAAATCGTATATGAAAATCGATACCGAAAACTTTTTTTGATTTTTTTCAAAGTGATATATTTTCGAGTGAAAGAATTGAAAAAGGTGAGTCTAATGTATTAGCATTTAGAGTTTTGCATATATTTTGCGATCCAATTTTGGATTATGTTAATATATGGTTGGAAACAATTTTTTTGTTCTTCTCAAAATGGGATTATTTTTCGGGTATGAGACACAGGATTTCACCGGTTATGAGACGCCATTTAACTACTGTTTTGATACATTGTTTTTATATTTTTAGCCATGTCAACCCCAAAAAAGATAATTCATTTGAAGTGTTCAAACATTGCGATAGCGTTTTGGATGGAGAAGACCATGACTAAGAGGGAGATGATGAATAAAAACTGTCATTTCTGTTTATCTTAGCCACTGAAAGCGTACAAAATAAATAAATTTATATTTGTAAATAGTTATGGTGTTTATACTTCATATTTCCCAATTTTAGTGGATTTTTGTAGGTGTCTCATATCCGGGTACAAGTTTTTTTTTTTTGGCAAAAATACACATCCTCAGAAAATTTGTCATAAAATTTTGCATGCCAATGGAATCACTACATTTTTTCTTATAGGAATTGCGTATTTTCATTACCTTTCCCAAAGTGTATAAAACACCCGATTTGTTGTAACCAGTGAAAATTTATGGCTCAAAAAAAAAAATCCATCTCATACCCGGAAATACTCCCTTACCACTAAGAGTTTAAACGTCTTTATAAACTGTAAATATACATTTGGTTTGAACACCATTCCCTAATAAATTCTTATGAAACTTATTGAATTTTGTATGTTTTGCCTGAAAGTGTAACTATTTATATAGTTTTAGTAAAATTTTGAGCAATAAAATACATAAAATAGTGGAATTTCAGAAAAACTAAATCCATATTGTGTTACAGGTATTAACAATTTAGCTGAAAATATATCAACCTGTAACCTACTAGCTGATAAGATAAAAAAATTGCAAGTAAATGTCGAGCTTGTAAATTCGTATCAAATTTATATTTATACCAAGTAACATCCCGAATGGTACAGTGATTTACCACCATTTCACTGATCCGTTACACTTTATAACCAATTAAAAAAACATTTCATACATTTTAACTTTGATATTCGAAAACCGGATCGAAAGGGTTAAGCAATTTTGGCCTGCCGACCTGGAGAACATTAACCATAAAGTAGGAATGTCAGCCAACTTTGATTTTTTTGCAAACGACGTAGTTATGTGTTCATATCTGTTCAGAAACTCCATGGCTTATACATCTTTGTAACAAATTTAAATGTGGAGTAGATATAATGAACCAAATGGTTAAAAAAGTACACTACCAAACGCTGGCCTCTCGGTTTTTACTTTAACATCATTAGCAATATTTATTATAGAAAATACCTTTAGACATTAAAGGTAAAACCCAGATATTCGAGACACATCCGGATACCGGAAACAGATCCGGATATCTGAGATAAATGCAGATGATCAACGCATAATATTGCATTCTTTGAGTAAGTGCCTTGTGCAAATTCAAATAGAATACCGCATAAATAATTTATACATAGTAAGGCAACCTAAGATACGAGCTGCCATCGAAATGTTTATTGGAGCATTCATAACACCTAAAACTGCCTCCCTCATATTAATATATTCTACACACAAACAAAACCACAGGCATAAAGCACACAAATACTCAACCATCTATCAACAGATCCACAGATTTACATAGTGGAACTTGAAAATTAAAATCTCCACTTAGGAAATCTCTGAATCCGCTGGTGTACCTATATATTGAGAATAAAGTGTTGATATACATATGTTATTGGCATAAATGTTAATGTACTAATTATTAAACTTTAATTACCACAACGCCACACCACAACGCGGTAATATTCGAAAAAATATTTTACATATTTGTAAATAAATATAAAATGATTTTATTTTAAATCACCCTCATGTGTGACGATATAAAAATAGCAACATGCGGTAAGACTTTGAATTTTATATTACATACACAAATATATATGTATGTGTATAAACGAATATGAATGCATATAAATAATACTTATATTTTATTTACAGATTTTTTTTATTTTTAAAGCAAACATATTTCTGTAAAGTATATTTCATTTTTTATAAGAAATTTATAGTTATTTGCTACTGTGTCTATAAAACACAACCGAACATTTTCCCATAACATTTTCCCCACAAATATACACAGATATGTGCATGAAAGTCCATTAAAAAAAGGGGCTGCAAGCCACTCCAAAAAATGAATCTCGTTTCATTTTTTATTGAATCCCAAAATATCTTATTCTACATAAATTCATACTTATCGTTGCGAAGAAACTTTCGCACCAATGAAACAAATATTTTAGAATTTTGTCAAACGAATTTTTGTGTTTCGACGACTGGTTTACGGAATTATAGTTCATTTCTTTTGCTGAAAAAAAAAAATACTTCAATTAAGAGAATATATTCTGAAATTCTTAATTGAAGTATAACTCATAAAACAAAAATTCTTCAATTGCTTTTTTATTTCTTGTAAATTTTATTCAAATAAGGATAAGAAAAAAATTGCGACAGATTTAATTTGGTCGTTTAATATGAATTGAATATGGTCAAAACGTGATTTTTCCCCACTTTTAGGTCATGCTATCTCAAAAACTTAACGTGATATGTTATTCTGAGAACCAAAGTTATATTCCGCAAATTAGCTTAGAGACATTTTTCCAGATGGCCGTAGATTTTGTTGAAGTACTGCCTTCCTATTTTTTTATGGATTGGATACTTATATTAACTAGTGTTTTTTAAAGTAGTTCTTATATTTCGTTTTTTCCTGAGCTACCATGGAAATTGGAAAATTATGTTTTACAAATTATGTATGGAAATTTTTTCAATCTAATTCAGAGCGAGAGGGAGGGGAACATGGTTTAGATCTATTCGTCTTTTAATTCAGCACCAAAGATTATATTGGTTGAATCTGTTAATGGATTACACTTTCCTTTCTAATTTTTTAATAAAGTAGTAAATAGCTTTCTGTATATCACTTAGCAGTTACCGACTGACCAGTTTCAAAAGTAGTGACAGCCACCATACTTTCCTTGGTCCAGTAAATTGGTTTAATGGGTAGATTTGAACCATTTTGAGTTTCATACTTTGGACTCATGTTTGGTTTTCCCTTATTGTGTTGTGGGTGGAATTTCTAACTTTACTTAAATTACTTTCTCTCGTCTCTCTTTTTACCGATTTGCCTGAAAGTTTGAATGGAATATCGATATATTCCCATATCTTCTTCATTTTTCTTTGTTTATAAACGTCGAGTTTACGTCTTTTCTTTCATGATTTCGTCAACAAAGAACTTTCAACATGGAAAGATGATCCAGGTTACAAGAATGAAATTGAAAAACTTTAGAAGAAAGTTATTGTTGATAACGTTGCAGAAAAAATATGAAACTCATTGAAAAATCATGAAGCTGAGAAACAATTTATTTCACAAATCGTTGCCGAAGACCGAAAAAGATACACAACTAACTACTACTAAATCCTTTCTTATTGTGCGGATTCACGAGAGTGAATTTCGTTGCACTTTTGAATTTCAAATTTAGGTGGACACACGACAAAAAAAAGATTTTCATTGAGAATCGAATTTCGTTTTTGAGTGATTATAAGTTTGGAAAAGAGTTTTTGTGTGTGTTTTGTGAAAGTAAAAATAAATTGAAATGCTGCCTTTCAATTGAATTTGGATTTCAAGAATTTATATACCAATTATGGTTAGCTACATCATTTTATTTTTTCACTCTTACTTTTGCTAATAAATCTGGGGTAAAAAGAAAAAGATTAAGTTTATTTTCATGTCAGCCGAGTTCAATAGCTTTGAATACAAACATTAAAAAAACTATAGCATTCTTTCAAATGACTTTATCTTAAAATAAAGATCTTTAAATTATTTAAAAATTCGCATCAGTTTATTATTTATAAACAAAAATGTCTCATAAAATATTTTCCATCTCAAGTCGAGTTATGCTGTTTTTCATTTTTAAAACAGAAATATTACAAGAGCAGCTGTTATGAAAACAAAATGCAAAATGTCAAAAAATATATTACATTTCCTCTGTTTTTTACAACCATGTGTTTGAGCGTTGCTGACTTACTTTCGGCATTGCAAGTGAATTTCGTTGAAATTTTTGTGAAATTCACAATTGATTCTATAGATATTATCCTTGTAAATAAAAATACGTTTCTCCCATAGAAGTTGTGGGCGAATATATTTTTCATGTCGTTTCAGGAAATAAGTGGTCGCCATAGCCTAGTGGTTAGTAGGTTGGACTGCTACGTAGATGTGCCCGGATTCATATCTCGGCACGCTCAAAAATCAAAAAATAGAAAATAAAAATTTGTGGCAAACCTCCAAAAGTAAAAAAATGCGTATGAGAAACTTTCCATTTCGCCGTTCCGATTTGGCATAAAACTGTAGGTCCCTTCCATTCGTGTATAAATATAACTCACACAACATGAATGGATGCGAAAAGCTCGGCTTTGGCCCATCATGGGCTGTTGTGCCATAATAGTAGTAGTGTTGTTTCAGGAATTGTGCGAATTTACTTTTAAAAAATTATTCTCAGAATGTTATCACACAATTTCCTGGATGTGCTCAAATAAATTTCTCTAAGAAGAAACAAGAAAATGCTTAAGATAGAGAAGACTATACCGCTTTTGAACGGATAATAGTTGCGTATACTATATTTCAACTTTAAGGTGTTTGAGGGTCACCTAGAAGTTGTTCAATGGAGCTGAAGTTTTGCACAGACCGGTTTTTTCTTGATAGGAACCACATTAGTGCAAGGGAGTAGCAACACTTTTTCTTTCGAAAAATGACCTATAGCTAAGGACCACCCTAATATATAAATATATATATATATACAAATATTTGCATAAAGAATATTGTTTATATCCCCATTTTTTATGCATCCAAGCGAGAGTTTAATTACAAAAAGCGAAGCAATTCGAAGTACGAGTATTTCACTCACATTTATGTGAAGTATTTTGTGTGTAAGTGTGTGTGTGTGTCATCATTTAAATCGTTAAAATTCAATTCAATCAAGCTTGAATATAATAAAATCAAGCATTTTAACTCATTCACCATAAATTAATTTGTCATCATGTCAAATTAACAATACGCTCGCTTTTATCGGGAAGGGATTCATTCATTCATTCTTGCTTTCGTTATTTATTTTTTCTTGTGTGATGGCAGCAATGCCATGAATAAATACATGCATACAAAGGTACTTACACATACTTATGCTAAAGCAAAAAATATACATATTTAAGCCACATAACGAACGAAATGTATTTGTATTTCATAGATTAACTAATTATGCGTATAAGGGCATGTGTGTTAGTAAATCACTCAATTTATATACACGTATCCACAAATATATATAATGAGTATATACACACAACATGTGCTTGTATGTATGTGTACACAAGCGTGTGTGCTGCTGCTATTTGTATCAGTTTGTGGCAAAGTTGAAAAGGCTTCATTTGATTGATTGAACAGTTGAAATGTTTTATGAGTGTGTGTGAGTGTATGTGTAAACACATATGAATCTTCACTAATCTCTATGCCTGAAAGCATCAATGAAAGCATAAAAGCGCTGGCAGACACTCACATTCATACACGTTCATCTACAGTGGCACACCCCTCCTCTATTGAATTGATTAAATGTAAGCAATTTTCCTGCATGCGTATATGTGTGTGTGTGTGTGTGTGTGTTGGTGCTTGACAAATGACAAACAACAATCCAGTATTAGAGATTTGAGGTCAATTGGTGGTTGTGATAAACTAAATTTTGAGTTATTTCGTATAATCTTCAAATGATTACTAACACATTGAAACAAAGAAAATAAGAGATTGAAAAAATATAAAAGTGCGCAGTTTTCACTTCAACTAATACAAATAAAAATAAAAAATAAAAGTACAAATTTTCTTTCAATTAGATGCAACATTTCAGTTTTACTGTTAATAATTTTAACTAAATTATTGAAAACATTCAAATTTAGCGTAAAATTTAATTTTCGCTCTATATTCAAGACCACAAAATTCTAAAATAGACATTTTGCAATAGCATCATTTGCACATTGATGGCTAGCTAGCAATAATAAAAACATACAACAACAGCTGCAGCTGTGTCGCTGCAGTGTAGAACGTTAATATGCGGTGGCAACCAACCGCACACTCGATATGTGTATTTGCAACTTAATATTAATTGAACATGAATATCCACACCTTCAATTTGTTGACCCCAAAAATCAATGCGCGAATATTGTATGAAAGTGCACGAAATTCACATAGAACCACTGTTCATCACACAGTAGAATAATTTGTTTATACTTTGATACAGTAGATTTCCAATTAAAGGACTTCCTTTAATGTTCATTCACATCAAAGTACTAGTTTTAAAGTAGGTGCAGGTTGCAGCGATGCATTTTATTTAATGAAATTATAAACTTACTAAAGCCCAATTTCCCAGTACACATTTAAATTGAATTTAAATTATGTAATTGTAAATTCAAAATTAAATGCGACTTAACTTTTTGTGGTTTTAACATTGCCCGCTATTAAATCTTGTATATGAATGGCAGTAGTGTGGTCTACGCTATGAAGTTGGTTGTCGTTAAATCAATGTGAATACATACAGTAATTTTGCACTCGAAATATCTCTATTTTAGAACGGACGATAGGGCAATGCTTGTCAACAGTGGGAAATGCTTGTCAAATTTAATATTCAACATTAATTCGAATTCTATATAAAAAAAATTATTAAATTTTTATAATGAAAACAAATTATTTTGCTTGTTTTTTTTTTTTTAATTTTTATCTTATATTTGCGTATTTTTATTAACAATCAATGAAAATAAATGGAGCTGGGCTCATTTAGTAGAAATGCATTGAAATGGTCGTGGCGAGGGAACTCTTGAACCCAATGAAAATCAATCAAATTGGATTCATAAATAAATATATTATAGCAGGTATTGGAAAAAAATTTAAGAAAATTAAATAATTTATGAAAACAAGTTTTACAATAATTTTCCCATTTTTGACAAGCATTTTTCCATTTTTGATAAGTGTTTCTAATTTTCTTGATGGCAATTCATGGCGGAAGCACTAATCGCACCACATAAGAGACTGCTCGAGAGAACCTCAACAACAAGCATTTTCCCATTTTTGACAAGTATTTCCTATCACAAGCGTTTTGCAAAATAGTAATAAAATGATAATAAATTTTTTTTTTTAGATCTCAAGTTAATCGATTTATGCTAAAAACATTTTCTTCAAAATATTTCGTTTATGGAGTTTTGCCCAGCTCAACTTAGATTGAATATTTTTGCATCGAATATTTTTATATCGAACCACATAATCGGGATATTACTGTAAACCAAACAGAAATATATTCTTTGGCGGAACTTCAAACAGCGTTAAGAAAAAATTTGAAATGGTGGGAACGAAAAGCTTTCCTGAAGAAGAAATCAATCTTCTTGATTTGGCCAAATATAATAATTTTTTTGTTTTGTTTTAAATTTCTCAACCAGTGGTTTAGATTTATCTTTGCTGGGTTGCATGTTTTCCATTTAAATGTACAATATTGGGGATTTAAATTGAAATTAAATTTAAATTAACTTCGACAATGAATTCCAAAAATTAAAGGTAAATTGTACCTAAAACAATATTTTTCCATTTATGGAACAAAGAGCGACCGACACTAAATTCTTTCAATTTCCTTTTATCTACGTCAAAATTTACCATATAAAGTTCGTGTTGCCAAAGCTGTTCCATCTCCAAATTATTGGTGCTTTTCCAAATCTACATAAGCCTAGAGAATTTTATTCGAGTGTCAGTCTTACAAGGGTTCCTCGTTCTGTGTTATTTTATGTTTCCATATAGTTTTGAGTAAGTTTTCTGCTAGTAATTGAGAGGAAGCAGAAATCATCGGTACAGTCTGCGTGGTTAAGTCGTTTAAGAGGCCTTAGTTGAATTACTTTTTATTTATTTGAGCCAACAGTCAACCACAATACACCAATTATAAACTTTACGTACCTTAAATGAAACAGTAAGCTGCACATTGTGAAGAACAAAGTAGAAAGTGTTATCATAAGTTTAACTTATGATTAGAAGCACCATCAGATTCAGAGGGAAGGCAGGGTTATTCCCAAAACTTCCATCTGGGAGCCGCTGGTTGCTTGGTTGCTGCATAAATTGTTCCATAGGAACTTAAACCATTTGTTTTTCAAAGTGCGAATGATAATTTTAAGTATTGCGATCCATGTATTGAAAAAAAAATTGTTTATAGTAATAAATCTATCCGCCTCCATTGGATACCCAAATGATTGCAACACAAACCATCACAATTCGATTTAACAATAAGGTTGTGCATTGATTAGTTTGTTATACTGGATGTCTATTGTTATATTATGAAATATTAAAATGCTTATACTCAGTTAAGATGCATCAATCAAGCATTTACAGTATTTTCAACAAGAGCGTGAACGGTCTAAATCCTTCAAAAAATGCCCCAATCAAAAAAATATCCCACATTGTTTTTAAACATTTTTTTTTGTACAATACGCTGACAAATCAATATAGTGTCCAGTTACCACAATTTTGAGTAATTTCATGGTAACGCGAGGACATATTATCTCTAGCTTTTCGGCGTACGATTGTGTAAAACTCCGCCATTTTGACTTAAGCTGTCGTTTCAATTGGGTAATGCTCTGAGCATTTTTCTGTTCATCTTAAGCTTAATAATTGCTCAAAAATTTTCAATGTGATTAGCATCTGGAGGTTGAGAGGCGCAGTCCATTTTTCTTCTTTTCATTTATTGTACAAATGACTTTGATGTTTAGGGTCCTGTCCCCTTAAAGCACTAAATTTCGATTTCCTTTCCCAAACCAGTTATTGGCAGAAGAAAAAAGAGTCTATGCTGGTATAAATGGATCATGTACTGGATATCCAAATTTCTCATAAACATGATTTACCTGTCGAAAATCTGTTGGGGAAAAGCATCTCCAAACATGAGCATTTCCTGGATGCTTAACTAATCTCAGAACCATCTTACAGTCCTTAGTGAACAAGGCACGTTGTATGGTACCTACCGTCTATAGAAAAGATTCGTCTGTATAGGCCACATCCCTCCAATCGTTATCCATATGTTCGACAGCCCACTCCTGCCATTTTTTGTTGTTTGTTTTGCTGTCAGTAAGGATTTGGTTATGGTAGTTCAGAATTCAATTTGGAATTCATTTAAACGACTTTGGATTGTACTAAGGGATATATTAATTACCTTCAGCGACAGTTTTTGTTGTGCTGCTTCAAGTGTAATGGAAGAATTGGCTTCAAAAATTCATGCGATCGCCGAATCCTGCTGCTTTAATGTTACTCTAGAAGCACAATGATTTGGAAAGTCGTAAACATTGTGGTGTTTTAAAAAAGCTGGTTCCATTTCTTTACAAATACCTTCAACTTCTTGAGGTATTTGCAGCACCTCGCTAGGACATTTTGGATTCCTTTGGATGTGAGCAAAGAATAATAGTTTAAAAACGTTTTTCATACGCGGAGCTCGATTTGAAAATTGCTTATACAACGAAATCGTAACTGCTATCATTTGAAAGGTTATACAGCGCCATTCGCAATGAAATGTTGAATGTTGAAAATAAAGTTCAACTTGATACTTAAACTTGTTCGTACAATTAAACCGAAAAGACTGTAAATCAGCCATGATTACCTATACATAAGTGCATGCACAATAATCGAGAAAAAGAGCTCAGTTTCCTTTGAAACTGAGCCCCGTATGAGTAAAATTTATTATGTTTTTGTGCACGTGTGCTACTTTTTAGCCTCCGTTGATTTCAGCTGAACTATGATGACAATACCGAATTATCTTAACAATTTTCATAAACTAATAACTAAACTTCATAGTAAAATTGATTTCTGATTATATTATTTAGTTAACCTTCCAGGGGAAAGATCAATGTCATCAATGTCACCAATAAAATTTCCTGGTAAGTTTCTAAAATAATGTCAGAAATATTTCATTACTGCTTCAAAGATTTTCCAAACCGCATTTCTCATCAATAGCTATTTATGTACACACTTTTCAGCTGAACTTTGTTTCACTACAGGTGAATTTAATTTACTATTTACAGAATGACAGCACTGCTCTTTCAAAAGTAGATACTAGCAAGAAATGTGTGGTTGAATTTAGACACGAGAAATAATTTTGATGAAATTCTATGGTATATAAAGTAATTATAAAACCTGACTGGTGAAGATGCGTACTTGATTGGTTGATGCAAATTTTACGCTTCATTGGTATCATGGAAATATAATTTGTTGAATATTTTGAGGCATACAAGTTGCCAATATAATAAATACAAAATATTCTTTAATTACATTGCAAAAATTCAATTTGAGGAAAGTATTATTTTGTATTTAAACAATTATCAAGAAAACGAAATTGCATGCAACTGAAATAATAAAATCTTTAATTTGTGTCATAAATCATTATCCCCAAAATGAAAAAAAGTCGTTAGAGAGATTACTATAAAGCAAAAGTCACTAATTTTTCTCATAAATTATGGAAATTAATTTATTAAATTCTGCTGTGAAACATCCAAAAATTCAACGACTCCTGTTTAGATATTCTATACTTGCACAAAGTCTATTAATTAAGAAGCAATGATCAAAATAGCTGAGAGACTCCCTCTTCCTCTCTCCCCTTCAATCCACTAATGAATTTTTAAAAATTGTATTTAATTTATATATTTTTTTTTTGTTCATGTTTGCAACGACATTGTGTTACAGTAATATTGCAAATTTATTTAAAAATCTAATTGCAGATAACAGTTGCGACAAAAATTATGTCATTGCTCTACATTTTGTTGTTGTATTATAGCAATTTTTATATGTATATATGTGCAAGTATATATGAATGTACAGATGCTGCTGTTGTGACATATTTAAATAATATATAAAATTTATAAAATATTTTAAAATTACATAGGGCACATATGTAGTTATGGTAATAGGAAAAGAGAAAGCGAGAAAGGGGAAAAAGTTTGGCTGGAGTGTGTGCAGAAATTTATATAAAACGAATAGTTAAGGGTATACAGAATTAAATACGAGTTAAGTTTCAAAATAAAAGCGCACAGTGGGTGCCATTTAAGAAGCCGCATGAATTTACTATTTGACAAAAAATTACACACACACACACAGTCATAAGTGTAAGCTTCTGTGTATATATTTTTTGTATTTGTGGTAGATTTATCGTGCATGTGCGTGTGTGCGTTCCGGAAAAAAACAACATAACATCAGCTGTAATTAATGTTTACTTTCGGAATTAACTTTTATTTATGCTTAAATGTGCGTGCTTGTCTGTGGTATATACCCAGTTGCATTGTTTTGAATTGCTCCAAAAAGTAAGAATAAATCATTGCTCCATTTATACTCCATAAGGAGCAATAAAGAATGTTTCTTTAAATTTATATTTCATAAATATAAATAATAAAAATAATTATCAGCTACATATATTTTGTTATCGTAGGCGAATGTTGTATAGGCCGGAAAACCTCATACTTCCTTTTCTTCACACCAGCGCAATCTACGTGCCTGTGTGCGAAATTGTTTGTCTGCAAGCACTCACAGTAGAAGTGAAACTATGTTGTTTATTAGAAAATTGTTAGAAAATATTTATTAAGCATTCTGTTGAAGTTTTTGCAGGCCTCTTCTCTCTATTTTGTTGTTGCTTTTGCTCTGTTGGTACTCTTTATGTACACTTATCGGCACAGTCGTGTTTGTCTAAACATAACACATGAAAGTAAAGTTCAGTTATATGCAATTAAGCCGAGACTTCTATATCGACTCTCTCACTAAAGTACATGCGATAAAACTGCGAGAAGTCGTAGCCGAATAACAATTGCATAACTTCGTTTCTTACTGATTTCATATGAGTGCAACAAAAACGCTATTTTTCACGTGACCGTTGTTGTTGAAGCTTTGCACTCATCCTCTTTCTATTTTCTGAAGCTTTTTTTCTGTTGAAACTCTCTACATTTATCGGCACAAATATGATGTAGCACACTTTAGAAAAAAGGAAAATTCAGCTTTATGGAATCAAGCTCTCTCACTAAAGCACATGAAAGCACAAATAAAACTGCAAAGAATCGACTCGCTGCATGATTGTATGTGACCGATCCCCATATGACTTCGTTCGCTAAACACTAACAACAGCATAACTTCGTTTTTTATTATTTTCGTATGAGTGCAGCAACAACGTGACTGCCGTTGCAAAATTTTCGATTTACCCTCGCTGAAGTTTCACTTCAAGAACTTTTTATATCACTTAGAGTTCAGAGCGTGAACAGTTTACCGGTACCACGAAACCGAGTGTTCAAATATCGAATGAAAATACAGTCCCAACAAAGTCAACTAAACCAAAAAAAAAACAACAAGGTCTTAAGACTGTTTTTTTTTTGCGTTGAATGCAACAGAAAGGTGTATTTGAAATGAATCAATAGGGTGATTCTCTATGTCGAGTATAATTGCACGATAGCACGAAATGCAAAAATATTATACTAAATTATATTACGACTCGAGAGCGCACATTAACGTAGAACTGTAATATATAATAAAATGTAAGCACAGAGAGTGAGAGAAAGGCACAGAGTTGCATTTAATATACTACACTTCATTGCATTGAACATATACATGGGTATCGTTTTAGGAAAAGTTTTTAAGTGTTAAGTGTTGGATTGACGTGTATTTTGTTTTTGTTTCGTTGTACGGATTTGAAAGTTTTACAATTTATGCTACCGTGCAAGGGCATATACTAGATTCGGAATAATGTTTGGCTAATTTTAATTTTTTATTTGATAAAATATTTGATAAAATAAAAAATCAAATTTCGTTTAAAAACTCAGATAGTTGCACGTTTTCAAGTGCATATCAGTTTTTTTTCAAATGTAGATTTTTTTCATTATCTTATTGATTTTATACGGTGTTTTGACTTAGACTGAATATTCCAACCTTGAATGGATTCTTTTTTTTAAATAACCGTAGCTTCTTAACTACTGATGCCATCATTTTTTAATGGTCAATGAAGACATTGTGAGATCTTTCTAATCATATACAATATTTCAATTCGGCATATAACGAGAGTTATGGCAAAACTTAAAAGGTGTTCCAACCTAGATGACATTCTCCTACAGTATTATTAAAAAGACAATATACAAAAGAACTGTAAGAACCAAAAAGATAAAGATAGCTCTGCACGTGGTTATAACGAAAGAACAGCAGTGTTTTCGTTTATTACTTCTATTGGAAGTTAAAACAATTATTCTATGCCCTAGAATGTTAAAAAGAAGTATAAAATGCAAGAGTTTTTGAAGCTATTACTCTATTAGAAACATTTGTTGACTACGCCAACGTCGATCCTAAGTTCAGCTGGGTATTTATGTATATATGTATGTGTTGGTGTATGTTATTAGTAGTTGTGTGGCAATACATTGGTGTTAGTTGCGTATGGAATTGGTTGGATAAATGTTAAACAATTTAGAGAAACCCCAAAATAAAATAAAAAATACAAAAAATAACAAAAACTATTAGCTACAAAAGAAAGAAATTCTGTAACTGTTTTGTTTTGCTGTTGTTGCTAAATTTAACGTAATTTGAGTTGTGCTTTTTGCTTTTGGTTTTGCTTTTTAGTTGCATTTTAAATTGCATTAAGCAGTTTATAAATACATACATACAATCCCAATGGTGCGAAAACTTTGAAATGCTTCTCTTTAGTCACCACCAGACGGGAAAAGATGCGCATTTTTATAAGCAAAATTTGAAGCTTATTAACAGTGTTTGCTGGTTGTGAAAGTAAATTACTGTAACAGAATAATGAACTGAAAGTTTTTGGCAAAAAAGTTGTAGTTATTAGTTAAAGCACGCCATGGTTTTGTTGCCTTTTCTGCAAGTCCAGGTCAGAGAAGCTATGCCACCGTTATCAATGTGTAACTATATAGAGTTTAAGAGGTTGTAGTTCGATGTATGAGACAAAGTTGTTCCTAATAAAAATGTAAACGTTTTTTGTTTTACATTATAAACTTCCCACCTCCCCTCCTTATTCTAATTTTTTAGAATTTTTAGAATGGATACTCTATTGTAAAAACACAGTTGGATTGCAAAATTAGCTCAATTCAATCTTCAATTATTATTTTCTGAAACTTCTCGTGTCTTTTTTATGTTGCGGTTTTATGTACTAAATACATATAAGCAAACAAAAGCTCAACTTGCAATCTGCTTCCAAAAGCAGCGCATTAGATGCGTATCAAAACGAATATTGCCGTAAAGCAATCACTTCTACACATACACATTACGTTCAGTAAAATTAGAGCGGTGGTGGTAGTGGTGATAACGACGGTGGCGGTGGCATATAAATTTAATCTCCCGCAATTTAAATTTTTTGCCTTTGAAGTACTTAAATGCAGATGCGACAGATTCATGGATAGTTACAGGGTGGCACTTAAATTAGGTTTGATAAATTAAGTAATAGTAAGTTAAGTAAAGTTTGTTTGAACTGAGTTGATAAGATTTTACTCTCACTACAATAGAAGCCAATGATTGTACTTAGTCAATTGAAAGCATAGCTTGAAATTTTATCTCTCTGCGCATGATTGTTTATATCCACTCTAATGAAACAAGCTATTTTAATAACGTCTGGGTTGAGGCATGTATAATCTGGAGCAATTTCAATATGTATAGCTTGGCATTATTTATTTATTTAAGAAAGAAGAAACTTTAATACAACGGCAAAAAAAAAATCGACTTATTTAACCTATTTCATCATGCTAGTTAAAGAAACAGTAACTTTGAAAATTCATTAAAAACACATTTTAAAACTTATTCCAAAAATAATGGCTGAAACATTTTAAAATTACTATTAATGAATCCTAAAATAAACCCAAACTTTGTATTATTTATTGTTTATATTAGGCATTCCTATAAGTTTTCAGTATTCGGCTATTTTTATTAGGTTTTGTTAGGAAAAGCAAAAAATACTAAAAAAACAAAATAGAAAATTAAATTAATTGCTAGGAAAAGAAGGATAAAAACTACAAAAACATCATGTTGGCTTTAAAACTGCATTTCAGACTTTAAAATTATTCGATTTTACCTGGGATACCATAATAAACATGATATAAAATTAAACAGCAGTAAAATTATGTTTTTATTTAGTAAATGCTAGTATTTAGTTGAATTGCATTAATTGTACATGTAGATAACAGAATACAAACTCAACCAACAACTTTTAGTACCATAAAATACCAACAATAAAATAATACATAGTTATAATAATAACCAATGTAGCAACAACAACAATAAAATCACCAGCAAGCAACAAATATAAAGTGTTCCGGATGAGAATTACGCGACTGACTGCGCATATCACAGTCGCTTGTCGCTTTCGTCGACGTTTGCTTGTTGTTGTCATTCATTGTGCTATATATATATATATATATAACAACAATAACAACAATGTTCATCATGATTATCATCACCAACAACAAAATTATAAACATCAGCAACAGTAGCGAGAACTAATAGTAACCGCAAATTTTACGCTCGCAATTTTACACTCTACGCCCACACCCGTTAAAAAAAGTGTATTGTTTTGTTGTTGTTGTAATCGTATATAATTCCCATGGAAGTTTTGTCTTTACACTAATACTTACAATCATACACCACACACATGCAATTGTAAACAAAAAGCAAATACGCTCATGATAAACAGACAAATGGAATACAATATAAATAGTTAGTTAGTTCGTTAGTTAGCTGGTGGCTGTGTATCTAACTGATGCACGTATCTACCTACATACTTGCATACATATGTATCTTTGTATGTAAGTAGCTGTGTTTATGCAGCATGAAATTTGTCAAAATTAAATATACGTATACAGTTTTATTTTTGTTTCGTTTTGCTTTGTTTTATTTTATCATTGACAATGAATTTCGCGCTTCGATGTTTCCACTATACATTATCTATTTTTTTTTTTTTTTTTTTAAACTGTCTACATAGCAGAAAGCATCACTATTATTAACTCAACACTTGTCTTTGAGCACGTGATTGCATTTTTTTTTTCACTGAAGACACATGCTATATACAATAATTCTCGGTTAATTGACCTCCGCTTAATTGTGTTTCCCGTTTGCTTGTGTCGGAAATTTTACTTATCTGTTTTAATACATTTTCAAATTCGTCACCCTATTTCATTCTTCAGTTAATTGAACCAGAAATTGTGCATAGAAAATACCAATTTATCTTCATGGCTCTACGTTTTGGCTGGGAATGGAAAATATCCAAGAGTAAAAATTGCCTAATAAAGCTTTTAACTCCGTCGTTCGGCGTGAAACTGTACATTAATTCGAGTACAAATATAACTCTTACAACATGAATGGATATGAAAAACTCGATCTCGGGCCTCCATGAGCGGTTTCGACCATGAAAGAAGTATAAGCTTTACATGAAATGGAGAGTGTTGGAAATCGTTGCCTTAATAAGCTCTTTCGATTAAGAAAGCCCCTGTCTAAGTTTTTTTTTTGTTAAGCAATGCCATTTTTCATCTTTCTTTTGGAAATGAAAGTCTATCAGACTTGCTGCGGTTCCCTTGTTGCCAATCTGGTAGAGCCCAGTCTGACATTGGATCATTTTATAGTAACTTGTATTGTATTTATAATATTATTGTATTAGCTAATTGCAATTATGGGATTCTTTATTATTGAAGTTAAATGTATCAATTAAATAATTAAACAATTTTTTTCTGGCAAGCACCTTGATTATTTTATTAAGCAGCAAGCTAATTCTTCACAAAAATAACATTTAAAAAAATAAATAAATTACAAAACATGATGAATTGCTCTGCAAAAATATCAACTAAAATTACCTTTCATTATTCAGTTATTGTTGACCACGAAAAAAATTTAGCACCGAAAAATCACAAAAATCAAGTAAGCCGTGAATCCTTCACTTCACTTTATATAAACTCTTTACAAAAAAATTAATTATGATTTTTTGTTTTTAAGGAAGTTTAGACCTTTTTTTTAGGAATCTCCTCCTTCAAAACCTTTATGGTGCTATCATTAATATTCTTGGAAGTTGCAGTCCACCTAATCTTAAATTCCCTTATGTCCTTCGACACTCCTTTTGCCTCATTCAGTTTTCGCTAATTAGAGCCCAATAATGCTTCAATGGCCTCAGCTCTGTGCAGTTTGGCGGATTAGCCTCTCTAGGTAGGTACAATATTGACATTATTGCCGATGTACAAGTCCATCCTTTTCTTTTCAATAGTGACATGATGCTAGATCAGGCTAAAAGAAGTTGGATATTTTATGCTACATTACAAATGATTTTAACCTTTTTTCCGTACATACGGCTGCTTTCTCTTACCGCAACTGCATATGGGCTGCCACACGAGAAATTTCTTAAGGTATTTGAATTTTTTTTTGGGTGCTGTACTTTTCTGGCATATTTCTCCGCTGACATAAAAGACATAAAAGTCTTTGCCTGGAAGCCGCGAAAAGTCCGCCAACATATATGTTTCGTGATTCAACACTGAAATTTTGTTACAAAGTTTGCCTGCAAGTTTTTTGTTCTTTTTCTTGCGTCAATATTTTTCGTAGCATTCCAATCTGGGAATTTTTTTAATATTGTACGATTTAAGGCCAGCTTCCCTTTTCACTTTGTTGACAAGTGATTTAGAGCAACTGCAATTTTGAACCACATTCCTGCCCGAAGCATTTGAATTTTTATGATAAATGTCTTTGATACGTTTAGCTCTGTGATGTTATGATTGTCATTAAATTTTGTCAGAACCCGTTTAACCATTTGACGGGGCACTTTGAAGTGTTGGCAATTTTGAAGTGACTCGATTTCGGATTTTGTTGGAAAACTTTCATAATGATTTCCATCCCAGATTGAGTATCCATTTTTAGCAAAAACTTTTGTGGAATTGAAAATAATTTATTTTGGCTTCATCTGTCAATAAAACTAAAGACTTCTAACAAAAGTAGGAAGTAAAAAACTATTTTGCAATTTTTTCGTGCCCACTCCTCTTAATAAAAAAATATTTAATACTGTATTCTTTAAATTCTCTAGTGTGGAGCCTTTCTTAACGAATTCTGTACATTTGTATGCATTTTTCCAATTATGTGTGTCTCCTATATGAACATTTTTGACTAAATTCTGAATTTTCAGAGTCATTACTTTGGTCCGGTTTTGATCTGATTTTATGGTCTGGTTTTTAATTTTATTTTATTGAATCTTGAATTCCGGGTCGAATATTGGTCTGAGTTTAAGTTCTAATATAGGTCTGAATTTTGTCTGCTTTTTATTCTAGATATTGATTCGATTTTGAGTCTTGTTTCTAGTGTTATTTCTAGATTGGTCCTGCTTGGATGAGTTTTGCTATATTTATTACTTCACTATATACTCCTTGAAATTTTTCTGAACTCTTAATTTTGTTGCTTTTGATTCAAACAATCGCCTGTTTCGGATCTTAGCTATTATATCTATAACAACGCTACTGCAGTGAGAAATTTTTCAGTTTTAAAACCATAAAAGGAATCGATTCAATGGGTTTGTTAGCTGTTATTCTTTAGAATCCACTGTCGAATATTGAATCCTATATCAAAAGATCTCTTTAATTCCACCCAGGCATTACTTGGACTACAGTTTTTAGTTCAGTTCTTTGTTGAGTCAGGCAACTACACAAGAAGTGTTCGATAGCTTATTTTTACTAGAGGATAATAGAAGAATAAAAGCATGTCTTCTCCACTTGGAGTGTTAGCAGCCTACCAAGAAAATGTGGAGAGATTATATGGAATAGGTTAGAGAATCAATCGGTAAGAGAAATCGCTTAATAAGCGAAAAAGTGTTCTCATGTTATGGTGCCCATAAACGATTCAACAACAACATTAACCGATATATTAGCATTGTTAATGTTAACCTACAATCATCATCAACCTAGTGAAAAATAATTTTTAGTTGATATTGAAAGGGTAAGCATAAAAATTAGCAATTTTGAAAAAATTGTTTGCTTGACGATAATTTTCACAATATCAAAATCGGGTAATAACTACTTCCATGTAAAGTTCACAATAACGAGGTAGATTTATGAGAGGGTATGTAGTAGTGTTCTATCATGGTTCGCGCCATGAGTGGTTTAAAATCTGGTTGAACTTAAAAAAAAAAAACAAGTTCGGGTTCAGTTATGCTAAAAATTTAAGTTCATTCGGGCACTAGTGTGTAAGGTACTTGCAGTTTATCCGCACCCGAACTTAGCTTTTCATCTACCTAGTTTAATTTGAGCTGTTTTTGTTGTTAAATAAATAATACAATAGTTTGTATTTTGACGATTTTATGTCTCCGGTTAAAATATCTATTTGACATTGAATGTAACTTATAACAATAACATACAATTATACAATGTAAGTATAAAATAATAGTTCATACAAATGAATGTACTTCGTAAATTGTTTGTAAATCACAGCAAATCAAAATAATTTGTTTTCACTACGCTCTGTTGCTGTTGTGATTATTTGTTTTTGTAAAAATCTTTAAATACGATTTGTATTATTTAATACCATAAAGATATTCATCTCTTCCTGTATCATTTGTGAAACTTTCTGTATTTTTTTTACAAATTTTGTATTATTATTATTGCTGCTATGGAATAGAATTCGTAGTTGTTGCGGTTGATTTTGCGGTTTCTACATGCATACTGCTGTAACAATCAATTACCAAAGCATTTTATGCTGATATTTACATTTAACGTTGCCAAGGCATAACGTGGCGTGAGGCACGAGGCTCACGCCACGTCGCGGGGCCTGGCAAACAGTTGAAGTTTCACTTCAAGAACTTTTTATATCACTTAGAGTTCAGAGCGTGAACAGTTTACCGGTACCACGAAACCGAGTGTTCAAATATCGAATGAAAATACAGTCCCAACAAAGTCAACTAAACCAAAAAAAAAACAACAAGGTCTTAAGACTGTTTTTTTTTTGCGTTGAATGCAACAGAAAGGTGTATTTGAAATGAATCAATAGGGTGATTCTCTATGTCGAGTATAATTGCACGATAGCACGAAATGCAAAAATATTATACTAAATTATATTACGACTCGAGAGCGCACATTAACGTAGAACTGTAATATATAATAAAATGTAAGCACAGAGAGTGAGAGAAAGGCACAGAGTTGCATTTAATATACTACACTTCATTGCATTGAACATATACATGGGTATCGTTTTAGGAAAAGTTTTTAAGTGTTAAGTGTTGGATTGACGTGTATTTTGTTTTTGTTTCGTTGTACGGATTTGAAAGTTTTACAATTTATGCTACCGTGCAAGGGCATATACTAGATTCGGAATAATGTTTGGCTAATTTTAATTTTTTATTTGATAAAATATTTGATAAAATAAAAAATCAAATTTCGTTTAAAAACTCAGATAGTTGCACGTTTTCAAGTGCATATCAGTTTTTTTTCAAATGTAGATTTTTTTCATTATCTTATTGATTTTATACGGTGTTTTGACTTAGACTGAATATTCCAACCTTGAATGGATTCTTTTTTTTAAATAACCGTAGCTTCTTAACTACTGATGCCATCATTTTTTAATGGTCAATGAAGACATTGTGAGATCTTTCTAATCATATACAATATTTCAATTCGGCATATAACGAGAGTTATGGCAAAACTTAAAAGGTGTTCCAACCTAGATGACATTCTCCTACAGTATTATTAAAAAGACAATATACAAAAGAACTGTAAGAACCAAAAAGATAAAGATAGCTCTGCACGTGGTTATAACGAAAGAACAGCAGTGTTTTCGTTTATTACTTCTATTGGAAGTTAAAACAATTATTCTATGCCCTAGAATGTTAAAAAGAAGTATAAAATGCAAGAGTTTTTGAAGCTATTACTCTATTAGAAACATTTGTTGACTACGCCAACGTCGATCCTAAGTTCAGCTGGGTATTTATGTATATATGTATGTGTTGGTGTATGTTATTAGTAGTTGTGTGGCAATACATTGGTGTTAGTTGCGTATGGAATTGGTTGGATAAATGTTAAACAATTTAGAGAAACCCCAAAATAAAATAAAAAATACAAAAAATAACAAAAACTATTAGCTACAAAAGAAAGAAATTCTGTAACTGTTTTGTTTTGCTGTTGTTGCTAAATTTAACGTAATTTGAGTTGTGCTTTTTGCTTTTGGTTTTGCTTTTTAGTTGCATTTTAAATTGCATTAAGCAGTTTATAAATACATACATACAATCCCAATGGTGCGAAAACTTTGAAATGCTTCTCTTTAGTCACCACCAGACGGGAAAAGATGCGCATTTTTATAAGCAAAATTTGAAGCTTATTAACAGTGTTTGCTGGTTGTGAAAGTAAATTACTGTAACAGAATAATGAACTGAAAGTTTTTGGCAAAAAAGTTGTAGTTATTAGTTAAAGCACGCCATGGTTTTGTTGCCTTTTCTGCAAGTCCAGGTCAGAGAAGCTATGCCACCGTTATCAATGTGTAACTATATAGAGTTTAAGAGGTTGTAGTTCGATGTATGAGACAAAGTTGTTCCTAATAAAAATGTAAACGTTTTTTGTTTTACATTATAAACTTCCCACCTCCCCTCCTTATTCTAATTTTTTAGAATTTTTAGAATGGATACTCTATTGTAAAAACACAGTTGGATTGCAAAATTAGCTCAATTCAATCTTCAATTATTATTTTCTGAAACTTCTCGTGTCTTTTTTATGTTGCGGTTTTATGTACTAAATACATATAAGCAAACAAAAGCTCAACTTGCAATCTGCTTCCAAAAGCAGCGCATTAGATGCGTATCAAAACGAATATTGCCGTAAAGCAATCACTTCTACACATACACATTACGTTCAGTAAAATTAGAGCGGTGGTGGTAGTGGTGATAACGACGGTGGCGGTGGCATATAAATTTAATCTCCCGCAATTTAAATTTTTTGCCTTTGAAGTACTTAAATGCAGATGCGACAGATTCATGGATAGTTACAGGGTGGCACTTAAATTAGGTTTGATAAATTAAGTAATAGTAAGTTAAGTAAAGTTTGTTTGAACTGAGTTGATAAGATTTTACTCTCACTACAATAGAAGCCAATGATTGTACTTAGTCAATTGAAAGCATAGCTTGAAATTTTATCTCTCTGCGCATGATTGTTTATATCCACTCTAATGAAACAAGCTATTTTAATAACGTCTGGGTTGAGGCATGTATAATCTGGAGCAATTTCAATATGTATAGCTTGGCATTATTTATTTATTTAAGAAAGAAGAAACTTTAATACAACGGCAAAAAAAAAATCGACTTATTTAACCTATTTCATCATGCTAGTTAAAGAAACAGTAACTTTGAAAATTCATTAAAAACACATTTTAAAACTTATTCCAAAAATAATGGCTGAAACATTTTAAAATTACTATTAATGAATCCTAAAATAAACCCAAACTTTGTATTATTTATTGTTTATATTAGGCATTCCTATAAGTTTTCAGTATTCGGCTATTTTTATTAGGTTTTGTTAGGAAAAGCAAAAAATACTAAAAAAACAAAATAGAAAATTAAATTAATTGCTAGGAAAAGAAGGATAAAAACTACAAAAACATCATGTTGGCTTTAAAACTGCATTTCAGACTTTAAAATTATTCGATTTTACCTGGGATACCATAATAAACATGATATAAAATTAAACAGCAGTAAAATTATGTTTTTATTTAGTAAATGCTAGTATTTAGTTGAATTGCATTAATTGTACATGTAGATAACAGAATACAAACTCAACCAACAACTTTTAGTACCATAAAATACCAACAATAAAATAATACATAGTTATAATAATAACCAATGTAGCAACAACAACAATAAAATCACCAGCAAGCAACAAATATAAAGTGTTCCGGATGAGAATTACGCGACTGACTGCGCATATCACAGTCGCTTGTCGCTTTCGTCGACGTTTGCTTGTTGTTGTCATTCATTGTGCTATATATATATATATATATAACAACAATAACAACAATGTTCATCATGATTATCATCACCAACAACAAAATTATAAACATCAGCAACAGTAGCGAGAACTAATAGTAACCGCAAATTTTACGCTCGCAATTTTACACTCTACGCCCACACCCGTTAAAAAAAGTGTATTGTTTTGTTGTTGTTGTAATCGTATATAATTCCCATGGAAGTTTTGTCTTTACACTAATACTTACAATCATACACCACACACATGCAATTGTAAACAAAAAGCAAATACGCTCATGATAAACAGACAAATGGAATACAATATAAATAGTTAGTTAGTTCGTTAGTTAGCTGGTGGCTGTGTATCTAACTGATGCACGTATCTACCTACATACTTGCATACATATGTATCTTTGTATGTAAGTAGCTGTGTTTATGCAGCATGAAATTTGTCAAAATTAAATATACGTATACAGTTTTATTTTTGTTTCGTTTTGCTTTGTTTTATTTTATCATTGACAATGAATTTCGCGCTTCGATGTTTCCACTATACATTATCTATTTTTTTTTTTTTTTTTTTAAACTGTCTACATAGCAGAAAGCATCACTATTATTAACTCAACACTTGTCTTTGAGCACGTGATTGCATTTTTTTTTTCACTGAAGACACATGCTATATACAATAATTCTCGGTTAATTGACCTCCGCTTAATTGTGTTTCCCGTTTGCTTGTGTCGGAAATTTTACTTATCTGTTTTAATACATTTTCAAATTCGTCACCCTATTTCATTCTTCAGTTAATTGAACCAGAAATTGTGCATAGAAAATACCAATTTATCTTCATGGCTCTACGTTTTGGCTGGGAATGGAAAATATCCAAGAGTAAAAATTGCCTAATAAAGCTTTTAACTCCGTCGTTCGGCGTGAAACTGTACATTAATTCGAGTACAAATATAACTCTTACAACATGAATGGATATGAAAAACTCGATCTCGGGCCTCCATGAGCGGTTTCGACCATGAAAGAAGTATAAGCTTTACATGAAATGGAGAGTGTTGGAAATCGTTGCCTTAATAAGCTCTTTCGATTAAGAAAGCCCCTGTCTAAGTTTTTTTTTTGTTAAGCAATGCCATTTTTCATCTTTCTTTTGGAAATGAAAGTCTATCAGACTTGCTGCGGTTCCCTTGTTGCCAATCTGGTAGAGCCCAGTCTGACATTGGATCATTTTATAGTAACTTGTATTGTATTTATAATATTATTGTATTAGCTAATTGCAATTATGGGATTCTTTATTATTGAAGTTAAATGTATCAATTAAATAATTAAACAATTTTTTTCTGGCAAGCACCTTGATTATTTTATTAAGCAGCAAGCTAATTCTTCACAAAAATAACATTTAAAAAAATAAATAAATTACAAAACATGATGAATTGCTCTGCAAAAATATCAACTAAAATTACCTTTCATTATTCAGTTATTGTTGACCACGAAAAAAATTTAGCACCGAAAAATCACAAAAATCAAGTAAGCCGTGAATCCTTCACTTCACTTTATATAAACTCTTTACAAAAAAATTAATTATGATTTTTTGTTTTTAAGGAAGTTTAGACCTTTTTTTTAGGAATCTCCTCCTTCAAAACCTTTATGGTGCTATCATTAATATTCTTGGAAGTTGCAGTCCACCTAATCTTAAATTCCCTTATGTCCTTCGACACTCCTTTTGCCTCATTCAGTTTTCGCTAATTAGAGCCCAATAATGCTTCAATGGCCTCAGCTCTGTGCAGTTTGGCGGATTAGCCTCTCTAGGTAGGTACAATATTGACATTATTGCCGATGTACAAGTCCATCCTTTTCTTTTCAATAGTGACATGATGCTAGATCAGGCTAAAAGAAGTTGGATATTTTATGCTACATTACAAATGATTTTAACCTTTTTTCCGTACATACGGCTGCTTTCTCTTACCGCAACTGCATATGGGCTGCCACACGAGAAATTTCTTAAGGTATTTGAATTTTTTTTTGGGTGCTGTACTTTTCTGGCATATTTCTCCGCTGACATAAAAGACATAAAAGTCTTTGCCTGGAAGCCGCGAAAAGTCCGCCAACATATATGTTTCGTGATTCAACACTGAAATTTTGTTACAAAGTTTGCCTGCAAGTTTTTTGTTCTTTTTCTTGCGTCAATATTTTTCGTAGCATTCCAATCTGGGAATTTTTTTAATATTGTACGATTTAAGGCCAGCTTCCCTTTTCACTTTGTTGACAAGTGATTTAGAGCAACTGCAATTTTGAACCACATTCCTGCCCGAAGCATTTGAATTTTTATGATAAATGTCTTTGATACGTTTAGCTCTGTGATGTTATGATTGTCATTAAATTTTGTCAGAACCCGTTTAACCATTTGACGGGGCACTTTGAAGTGTTGGCAATTTTGAAGTGACTCGATTTCGGATTTTGTTGGAAAACTTTCATAATGATTTCCATCCCAGATTGAGTATCCATTTTTAGCAAAAACTTTTGTGGAATTGAAAATAATTTATTTTGGCTTCATCTGTCAATAAAACTAAAGACTTCTAACAAAAGTAGGAAGTAAAAAACTATTTTGCAATTTTTTCGTGCCCACTCCTCTTAATAAAAAAATATTTAATACTGTATTCTTTAAATTCTCTAGTGTGGAGCCTTTCTTAACGAATTCTGTACATTTGTATGCATTTTTCCAATTATGTGTGTCTCCTATATGAACATTTTTGACTAAATTCTGAATTTTCAGAGTCATTACTTTGGTCCGGTTTTGATCTGATTTTATGGTCTGGTTTTTAATTTTATTTTATTGAATCTTGAATTCCGGGTCGAATATTGGTCTGAGTTTAAGTTCTAATATAGGTCTGAATTTTGTCTGCTTTTTATTCTAGATATTGATTCGATTTTGAGTCTTGTTTCTAGTGTTATTTCTAGATTGGTCCTGCTTGGATGAGTTTTGCTATATTTATTACTTCACTATATACTCCTTGAAATTTTTCTGAACTCTTAATTTTGTTGCTTTTGATTCAAACAATCGCCTGTTTCGGATCTTAGCTATTATATCTATAACAACGCTACTGCAGTGAGAAATTTTTCAGTTTTAAAACCATAAAAGGAATCGATTCAATGGGTTTGTTAGCTGTTATTCTTTAGAATCCACTGTCGAATATTGAATCCTATATCAAAAGATCTCTTTAATTCCACCCAGGCATTACTTGGACTACAGTTTTTAGTTCAGTTCTTTGTTGAGTCAGGCAACTACACAAGAAGTGTTCGATAGCTTATTTTTACTAGAGGATAATAGAAGAATAAAAGCATGTCTTCTCCACTTGGAGTGTTAGCAGCCTACCAAGAAAATGTGGAGAGATTATATGGAATAGGTTAGAGAATCAATCGGTAAGAGAAATCGCTTAATAAGCGAAAAAGTGTTCTCATGTTATGGTGCCCATAAACGATTCAACAACAACATTAACCGATATATTAGCATTGTTAATGTTAACCTACAATCATCATCAACCTAGTGAAAAATAATTTTTAGTTGATATTGAAAGGGTAAGCATAAAAATTAGCAATTTTGAAAAAATTGTTTGCTTGACGATAATTTTCACAATATCAAAATCGGGTAATAACTACTTCCATGTAAAGTTCACAATAACGAGGTAGATTTATGAGAGGGTATGTAGTAGTGTTCTATCATGGTTCGCGCCATGAGTGGTTTAAAATCTGGTTGAACTTAAAAAAAAAAAACAAGTTCGGGTTCAGTTATGCTAAAAATTTAAGTTCATTCGGGCACTAGTGTGTAAGGTACTTGCAGTTTATCCGCACCCGAACTTAGCTTTTCATCTACCTAGTTTAATTTGAGCTGTTTTTGTTGTTAAATAAATAATACAATAGTTTGTATTTTGACGATTTTATGTCTCCGGTTAAAATATCTATTTGACATTGAATGTAACTTATAACAATAACATACAATTATACAATGTAAGTATAAAATAATAGTTCATACAAATGAATGTACTTCGTAAATTGTTTGTAAATCACAGCAAATCAAAATAATTTGTTTTCACTACGCTCTGTTGCTGTTGTGATTATTTGTTTTTGTAAAAATCTTTAAATACGATTTGTATTATTTAATACCATAAAGATATTCATCTCTTCCTGTATCATTTGTGAAACTTTCTGTATTTTTTTTACAAATTTTGTATTATTATTATTGCTGCTATGGAATAGAATTCGTAGTTGTTGCGGTTGATTTTGCGGTTTCTACATGCATACTGCTGTAACAATCAATTACCAAAGCATTTTATGCTGATATTTACATTTAACGTTGCCAAGGCATAACGTGGCGTGAGGCACGAGGCTCACGCCACGTCGCGGGGCCTGGCAAACAGAGACATTTTCCAATCGTGCAATAATCATTTCCATAACATAATGCGGTATAATCTTGATAGTTTTTGTTGCTGTTGTCTATCTATAGATATATATATACAGCATAAATGGAGATGTATTTATCTCTGATTCTGTTTATTTTTTTTATTATTATTCTCATAAAACTGATTGAAACGCTAGTTAGTTTTGAGCAGATACAAGGAATTTTAATAGCTATTTTTTGCATTTCTTTCTGCCACGATATTTACTTATATTTTTATAGATTCATATTCCTATCTTTTTTCTGATAGGTACTTATATATTTTTGTATTGTTGTATAAATTTCAATAAAATTTTTGTATTCTTCTAATGAAGTTGAATACTGCAGTTAATATTGAAAAAACAACTCTTCTGAGAAAAAAACCTTTGTATATATAATTCGCTGTGATGTACAATGCAATGCTTTTTTGTTCCACACTTATTTTAATCTCTTCAAGCTCGATTCATTTCGATATGTTTTATTAAGAATTTATTTGAAGTACCTACATTTAATCTCACTTTATGTAATTATTTTCAATTACAATTTCAATATTGAAATGGAATTAAATGCTGTATTCAGGAGCATTCATCACCAGTAGCTAATTAAAATTTAACACTCATGTGCGATAAATTATTTGTTGAAATTTAGAAACAAGTTTCAATTGAGGACATGAAGAAGATGCATTCAGGAGAAGGCTGCTATAGTACATTTGCACTTTTTTTGTTCACCAGATCATGTTGTAAGGGGGTGGGGAAAAGAAACTTTTCAGGGAAAAATAACTTTACAGGAAAAAGGAACTATCCAGGAGAAGGAACTTAGCATGAAAAAGAAACTTGTCAAGAAAAAAAACTAACCAGCGTGTCAAGGAAAAGGAACTTGTCAAAGGAAAGGAACTTGTCAGAAAAAAGGAACTTGTGAGAGAAAAGGAACTGGCCAGGAGAGTGAACTTTGCAAGGAAAATGAACTTGTCAAGGAAAAATAACTTCAAAAAAGCTTCATTGAAATTTGTCTTTAAAAAGTGAGTATTAGGATGACACCAACTTTTTTCACCCAGTTCACAGGGTCTTTTAATATAACTTTGTGTCCCTGACCACGAATCGGTAATGGGCTGTTTTTTCTAGTTGCATGCTTACGTATATCCGGCGAAAAAGAATCTTCCTAAAGTAATATTATTTTGCTTCTACGGAGGGACTAATAAAAATTCGCTTATTTGGCTACAAGGAAAAGGCCAAAAGCAATTTTAATTTCATAAAGATCAGAAATTTCAGAAATCACACTGCGGTAGGTTGGGAGAATATGGTGCTGGACAAATTTCTCCAATCTCTGAGACCGCACTAAAGATTTGTTGTTTTTTTCAGCAGTGTGAGCTGATGCAAAAAGTAGCGGCGAAGCTCTTATTTTTCTATTTTCCCAATAAGTTTTCAAAAACTTGTGGTAAGCAGATTTCAGTATACTGTTTAGCATTTACAGTCTGTCCAGTTTTCAGAGGAGTAGCGGCTACAGTTTTTTCTCTGGTAAAATAAATTGACTTTATTACTTTCGCCGCTGACTTCGGCTGCTTGGCTTTAATGCGTGGACTTAGCGCCTTCTGGGATCCATACCATCGACTATTGCTTCATTTCTGGGTCATACTGGAAAAACCAAGCTTTATCATATGTTGAAGAAAATATTGGGCAAAACGCTCACGCTCATCTTTTTGAGTATCATTAAAAATTTGTGGAACTCATCGTGCTGATTTCTTCATGTATTTAAGATGATCTCTAAATATTCGAGATACAACCATGCTATTCGAGCCCAATACCTCAGTAATCATTTTCTGGATCAATCTTGAATCTGCGTCAATTTTGAACTTCACCTGAGCCACACTTACATCATCAGTCGAAGATTTTGTGCCACCTTCACCAGATTCGTCCACCACAGAAAAATGTCCAGCGTTGAATCTCTGAAACTACTTCGAGACGGTCACAATCGATGATGCATTCTCTCCATTTGTTATTTGGTACTCATTTAATATCTCCACAGGCTTGAAGTTATTCCAAAGTCTGTAAAGAATGGCAAACCCAATCTCTTGCTGTGCTGGCGGTGGAGTTTCTGCCAACTCTTTCTCAGCAGCTTTGCGGTTTCTTGCCTCCATGTTGACTTTTTACAGTGAAATTTAAACTGACATATCGCAATACTATGCCAAATCATCTGACATTTTTTTATTTGTCTAAAATTTATTCATTATTGCCAACTAAGCGAACTTTCGTTAGCCTCTTTGTATAATGGTTAGTGTTTTAGAAAAAATTAGTTCTTATAAAATTTGGAAAATTTAGTTCCGTTCCGTTTTTCCTCATTTTGGGATTATTTTTAAAAAACATTTCTTTGCCATGACCCTGCAAAACAAGTGGTTTAAAAAAGCAACAAACATCCTCCGCAAAAAATTTTTCCTTATAAACTATTTTATTAATAAAATGTTAAGAGAAAAAATACGAAATAGGTGGAAATTTAAATTTTTTGAAAATGTTTATAAGACTAAAAAAAACTAAACAAGTTTCTAAGATTTTGGTAAAATCACATAAGGGTTAAGCGTGATTCATTGCTTAAATATTGAACATTGATTTGTATTATATGTGTGCACTTAATTTTGTACAACTTAATTAAGCATTTGTCAAAGCCAAACAGAACAAACAAAAGGCGCGCTGTCAATTATAAGCGCTTCGCAGAAAAAGCCATAATAGCTTGTGGTAAATAGCTACAACAAAAAGAACAACACTAAGAGAAGAAAAAATCTCAAATAACAAAATACAAAAAAATAAAAATGACCAAACCACCACTCAACGAAAGGGATTGATTCGCAAATTAACTTGCATTAAGCTTCCTAATGATGTTATACGCGCATACACACACACACACACACTCATACACAGAGAGACACAAACATTGAAAATGGATGGATGTATGTGGTATTGGGAATCAGTGTAGTATTGGCACTGAAAATGGCAATAAGCAACAGCAAGGGGTAGCAGTGTAGGGCTGAAATGTTGCAGTGACTGGCAATATACTTATTAGAGAGTTATTTACATGATGTTGTTTTGTCCTATTCTTTTACTTTTTATTTTTCTTCTCGTTTATATACGTAACTATTCCATGGTTTTGATAATATTTTATATATGTATATTATTTTATTATTCATCATTTATATCTTATAGTTATTTGAATATTATGTGCTGCTGTTGCTGTATTTGGTTTCATTGTTGCTTCTGTTTTTTTTTTTTTTTTTCTTAATACTATTTTTAACACTGACACTAACCTAGAAGAAAATGTCGATTTTTGTATGCAACGCACGTACGAATACTTTAACCACAATGAAATGCTTATTAATATTAATATAATTTACGCTTTGTACTTGTAACTTTTGTGGCATCATCATGCCACCACAGATAAGCAATGTCTCTAGTATACTTGAATTGTTTATATGCAAGAATATTGTATACTTTACATACAAATAATATACAGAATTTATTACTTAAGTACTAAGATTGTTATTAAAATTTAATGAGCGTAAATGTTAAGAAAACGTTTAGCAGAAGAAGAGCTCAATTAAAATAAAGAATCTATATAGAAAGTTCCAGTAAAGATTGAATATACATTTTTGCTCGCGTGAATCTGAATTGAATTAAATTTACCTCAGGTGTTGTGAAAAAGAGAGTATATTTTTGCCATTTTCAATCTTACGTTTTTCATTTTATCTCATGTTTTTTGCGATTGTTTGAGAGCGATTAACATAGGCAATCACCATTTTCTGTCGGATCGCAGTTACGTTGCCTCCAGTGGGAGAGTATATAAATATTTTCAGACTAGTGAAAATCCAAATTACCTCAAAGTGCTTAATCTCTCGCTGAAGTATAGGACTTTGATAATAGTTTTATCTCATTCTTTGTCTTAACGCAGTTTTCAATTTTCTCATTACATTTCTATGTTATGTATCCTTACTTCATAGATAAAATTTAAAAGGTTGTCGATAAAAGCGTGACTCCCTGTAACTTGGGTGTAGCAAGTGCTTTTCTTTCTTCGAAATGACCATTAGAGTGCCATCTAACTAGACATCTAGGAGTTTTTCGTTTCTCTCTTGAATGAAAAAATTGGTTCCAGAAGTTTTGTTGTTTGTTTAGGTTACCCTTTAATTTATTTTGCCTTAATTCTACATTGAGCCAAAGAGTTTTTTTTTTTTTTTTTGAAACCCTTTATTGTTGCTATCATATTCTGCATAGGTGGTAGGACAAAGTTGATCATATCTAGAGCAGTCGATACTTTGAGCTTGGTAGCAATAGTCTAGGGACTGGTTGTATTGATGAGCACTGTTCGGATATTGAGGATCTCGCTGAAATGCTCTCTTCAGCTGACAAGTTGACCTCTACGACATCGCTTCTGCTATGCGTATATAAAAGGGGAAACAAATATAGTCTCTAAAATTGGTATTACAATAAGCTAATTCTTGAATACACGTGTTAATGAACTGCCATATTATAGAAGCAATTGTTATAACCTAGGACTATCCTAAGAATTCGTCCATCACTATAATGTAGTTATGGTACTATGATGAGCGCACAAGTTCAACACCAAACTGTATGTCTTTTTTATGAACAAATTAATTAAAATAAATTCTTTTAAATTCATTTACTTAGATTCCTTATTTCTCTAACAAAAAAAAAAAAAAAAAAAACAAAAAAAAAGAATTTGCATTATCACAAACAAAAAGATTTTATTTTAATTTTATGACTCTAACTATCGTAACGCAGCGGAATTTGACATACGAACAGGGAGAAAGGAGATTAAGAAGAATAGGCAGGCGTGCTTAAACTAACAATTGGCATATCTGTGATATGCCCGCGTGCGCGATATTTGTCATTAATAACAAAAATGTTTTGTTTAAATTGCGGCAATTGTTATTACACACATCCATACTCGTGCCATTCATTCATAATGATTTCGCTGTTGCTATATATGCATGTTAAAATTGCTACTTATTGTCATTTTTGTTGCTGTCATTTCGATTTTTATGAGACAAATATACTAACTACGCCCATATTTGTGTACATATGTGTAAATGAATCTATTTAGATTTTTATTTTATTTTTATTACTATTATTTCTATTTAACAGTTACAGCTAATAATAGACAATAGCTACATTTGCGAATGCTTTTTTTTTTTTTTTTGTGTATACGAGTAAGTAACTAATTTGTTTTTCGTTCTCCTTTTTGGTTTATTTTGTGCACATTTAATGAGCATAATCAACATATACACGCAATTAATTACATTTTTAATTAACGCAAATGACTCTGTTGCGATTATAAACACACTAACACACACACATATTTATATACAGATATAGTATATATGTATGTATTAAATACCATGCTTATTTTATGCGCATGAGAAATTTTGTTGCTTTCATTTTATATTTTCGCATGTATGCGTGTTTGTGTGTATGTGTTTGTTCTTTTGTCATTCACTTCCTGTCAATAATTCGATGAAAACAGCAGCGCATATTTCTGTATCCTCTTAGTTTTTATTCTTCTTCTTCTTCTTCTTCCCTTTCTCCTTCCATTTGCCATTTTCTTTGTTAAGTATTCAAGTTAATCACATAATTTATCGCTACACTTTCTGCTATCTATAGTTTGATTTTCTTTTCCAGCTGTGCACTATGCACATGTGTCTAAGCTTTAGTATGCGTGTATATGTGCATATTTTGAAGTCCCTTCTCCATCACACATACAAAGGAAGCCTGAAAAAATACAACAATTTAATATATCCGGTTATATTTTATTAATTTTCTTAGTTTTTTATATAGACAATAATGGCAACAGCAAAAACAATCTGGCGCAATTATTATGGGTAGCAATTAAATTGATGATTAATTAAAGGAAATAATAAAAAATGAATTATTTGGTGTTATTACAGCAGTAAAAGTGCAGTTGATTGTAACTGCCTGCTTAAAAATTAACGTTTTAGCAAAATGTATGAACAATATTTTATTTCTGATATAAACCTTGCAGGCAACCTGAGAGTTGTAAAACTAAATGCGATCTTATCGTGAGCTTGGTATGGGCTCTCAAAAAATGTTGCATAAATCTAAGCAAACATATCCAAATATATGGTCTAAATTCTATTTTTAACCCCAAAAAATGCAACGTACATATCTACACAGACGGCTTTAATCTGGAAGATAGAGTGGACGCAGGTATCTTAAAAGCATATCTGAATAATCCTTCTTCAAGCAGAAGTTTCGACGGTTAAAGAAGTATCTGTCTGATTGAGTTGCAGTACAATAGCAGCAACTTTGACCTTCTTACTTTTTTACTTCACGATGATATTTAATTGGTTGCAAATGAATTTGAAAGTGAAAGGGCAATTTTCCATCATCAGCTCGGTAAACCGTAGCGAAAACTTAAAACGCGTTTGTCTCGAAACAGAATTTTCGGAGTGCTTTACTTTAGCTTCGCCAATTTACAGTTAATTTACTTAATTTTTTTTTTTAATTTTATTACTATGTATTTTTGTAGCAAAATTAGTGGGAGTTTTTAAAAACATTAATATCTCGATTTCCGATTACACTTTAATCCATTAAGGACGAGCGGGAATCAAAGAATCTCAACTTGAGAAAAAAATTGTTTTGGATACTGGCTGAGGGACCGCTCAGCGACAAGGCACCATATGGCACCGCTAGGCATTACTGGGTTAGGTTAGGTTGGAGTGGCTGTCGAGAGACACACTTAGGCCTGAACGGCCCATTGTGATACCACATAGTTGGACCTACAGTTTAACGCCGATTCCGAACGGCGGTGTGGCAATTTTTTAGCGGCTTGGTGGTTTTGCCATTACCAACCAATGTGTGTACTTGTACACTATCTTATAATTCTCATACACTTCATATTGATAGTGAATATAAGAAAGTAATGAAAATTAACCACCAGACGAAGACGGGAATCGAACCCCCCAGGTGAAAGTCTAGTGCACTATCCACTTGGCTATCGAGGTCGTTACTGGGTTAAGTAACGACCATATTTTCCTAAGCGCTTCTAATTATTAGCTGTTAAGCCTTCATTTTTTAATATATCCAAAAGAAATAATCAGATTTTGGTCGATTCTGACGTAAAAAAGTATGCAATGTATATATAAAAAAGAATCTCAAAAACTTGTTTTCGAACACTAGGTGTTCATTCCAGGTTACATATAATTAGTTAGATTTACATAAAAACTTTTCATTTCTTTATAAGAAATTCTTGGAAAACCTTTAAATTTCCTGGAGTCAAAATTATTTTATGAGCTTCTTTCTTCTTATGAAGAAATTAGCTGAAATGAAGCTGAGGTACTTACAGATTTTTGCGCCATTGCTCAAAAGAACAAAATTAATTTCTGAACGGCTTAAACTCTGACTTAGCTCACTTACTCATTTGAATCAATGATGGTATTTAAATCAAAGTGGTACACTAGCAATAAAATCAATGTTGTATCTGCCTAGAGAGGCCCATCCGCAAAACTGCTCAGAGTTGAGGCCAGTGGAATGTTATTGAGCTCTAATTAAGCGAAAACTGAAAGACAAAATATGTATCGAAGGACTTAAGGGAATTTAAGATTAAGTGGACTGCAATTTCCAAAACCATTAATCCTCTTGATGGAGGAATTCCTGAAAAAACTTCCTTAAAAATAACGAATTATAATAAACTTTTTTGTTAAGAATTTACAGAAAGTAAAGTATAATAAAAAAAAACTTTAGCATAATTTGGATTCAAGGCTTAAATGATTTTTAAATTTTTCCATGTTAAAATTTTTTTGAGGGCATTCTAAAAAATATTTAAAAATTCGTTTAATACTTATAATCAAAAATATATTATTAAATATTTTCCATCTTAAGTCGAGTTAGGTTGTTTTTCATTTTTACCAATTTGGATCACTAAGAATATGGATTTCAAACCATTTCTGTAAGGTCTTATTATCTTTTTTCAATTTCGGTACTCACGGGGCACTGCATAATGGAGAGATATGCTGCAGGACTGGAATTGTCATCCAATGACATCTATGGGAATTGCGGCTGTGAGAAAAAAAAAAAGAAACAGTCCTTCATTTCATGTGTGAATGCCCTCTTTGGCTATTTGGCTAGAAGAAGACTAACATCCATAAATATTAACGGCGGAGCTAGATTCATTATTCAATCCTCATAGCTCTTCACTCCGTGGGGCAGTCTAGTCGTACTGTGATATCACAATGAGTCGTATGTGAATTTAAATAAATAAACAAATATTTATCCTGAACTTTTGATCCTTTAGTACCTGGATTCGATGTCGCACCTTTCTGCTTCCTCTGTAACTAAGAAATTAATCAAATTAAAAGTTTCAGGAAAAAAAAGGTACGAAATATTTTCAGCAGTTATTTTCTCATGTTTAAATCGTTTAAATTTCGCCTACGACCACGACGGCGACGATGGCATTCATCGTTATCGTCAAATATGACAATGCGAGCATCTTAAAACAAACATTCACTGTGTCATTGTCGGTGTGTCATTTTGTTATGGCTATTAATTAAGTTAAATGACAATTTAATTGAAGCGATTACATTGAGTCAATTAAAATTTTAATGTTTCCACATTTATTTAACATAAGATACGAACAGATATTCTGTTTTTTTTTTTTTCTTTTCAATATTATGTAAATGATTGAATACGCTACTTACTTATATTCATCATCCTACGTTAGTAGTAGTAATCTTCAATTTTCATCTCTTCAGCATTTAATTTAGTTCTTCATTCATTCATTTATTGCTTGCTGCTTGTTCATCATCAAACAAATTCATTAATTTTATTAAATTATAATCAAATCGCAATCAAAATCAAGATATACTACTTACTATTTAACTCTGAATGCTGCAATTGAATCTAATCCAACACACACACACACAAATATACAAACGCTAAATCACTTTAAGCATTATTGCAATAGCAGCAGTAGTTTCTATAACAACAACAACAACAAGTACAGTAATAGCAGCATCTGCTGTGACTACTCTACTGCTGTTACTCTTGGAAAACGAGCAGCAGTAAAAGCATCCTTAATGCGCTTTTACAATAATAATAATAATATTCGATACTAACAATTCACACACACACACACACACATGTGTATATATTGCCTTAGCTTCTGCTGCTCTATCCCATAAGAAGAACAAGATTTAGTACAATTCAATAGGAAAATATACAAACATCATCAACAACACAGAAACAACATCAACATCATTATCGTCTCTTCCTTCTCCTAAGGGTGTTTGTTATATATATTGTGTATAATGATTGTATATGTATGTGTGTGTGTTTGTTCATTTATTTGTGTATATAGCTTAATATAATTTTGTATATATTGTAGAAATATCCAAGATATTATTTAAACTCAAATATAAAATACCAATAACACAACGGCAAACTGTAAATGGAAACAAATAATGAAATGTTAAGCTTAGGTCAGAGCCGCTTACGAGATACGCTACATCTGTCATTGGCTTGGCAATAGAAATCAAAAGTGAGCAATTTGCAATTGTAAGAAATAATATTCATTTCAGAAAAACGTTTATATTCTTATGTATTTGCAAGCTCATTGCTCTGAAATAGTGTTGTATTTGCTGTGGTGGTCAAGCGAAGGATTCGCAGCTCGCAGTCGATCCCTAAACTGATAGGCATGAAAACATGAGAGTAATTCCTCTTAAAAATACGAATCCTTATAACCTTTTAAAGTCGTTCTGTTTTAAGTATTACATATTATTAAAGTACTCACTTTGATTACATTCAATTTGAAATATCTGAGTCATTTTATGGATTTGAATTTTAGTCTGAATTCGGTCTCTATTTTTGTGTTGATTTTGGTCTAAATTTTAAGTAGAAAAGTCGAGTTTAGTCTTCTTTTAGTCTAAATTTTGCTTGGGTTTTTTATTCGAGTTTGACATGAGTTTTGGTCTGAATTTTAGTCTAAATTTGTGTCTCATTTGATCATCTTTGAATTGATTGATTCTTCTTCTGGTTTAGGTTTTGGTGTGATTTTTTTTGCCAATTTCAGTTTGAACTTAAATTTTAATTTGATATATTGTCAGTGTTTGATTTGAGTATTGGTCTCCTTTGTAGTCTGAATTTAGTTTCTATTTGATCTGAGTTTTTGCTTGTTTTCCGTTTCAATTTTGTTGCCAGATTTTTATCTGAATTCAGTCTGAATTTTGGTCTGACTTTTTACCTAAATTTTGTTGTAATTTCGTCTCTTTTGGTCTAAATTTGGTTTTTATCTGGTCTGAGTATTGATTTGAGCTTTGGTCTAAACTTTGGTATTTTTGTTTTTGTACTCATTTATTATTTCAAGTTAAATTTTTTGTCTAAGACCAACAGTTTGAGTTTCGGTTGGAAAATCAAGACAATTTTTCTTTGAACTGGTCTAGTTCTTGGTTTCGTTTTAGTCGGTCTGTACTTCATTTTAAATTCCTTTCTGAATTTTAGAATTAATTTGGCTCTGGGTTTTGGAGTTTGAAATTTTAGTTTCGTTTCTTTTGATCAACTCAATTACAACTTTTCTACTATTCTTTAGGATGCTTTCGCTTAATAAAAAAAAATCTCCAAACATTGTGGAAAACAAAGTGGACATAAGATCAGAAGGCTGCAAAGCAAAGCTCCATGATGTATTCGGTTTCGTTTTCATATCACAGAATACCAGCTTTAGTTGTCGCTCTTGAAAACGATCTTTTTCCAGAGAAGTACAAAAAAAAAAAGCAAAATTTTAAGGTATATTTTGCTTCTATTTTTATAGTCAATCTGATATTAATTTTCATGCATACAAGTATTTCTCCTACTTAATGCAATGCATTCATTAAATTTAGTACACCAAACATATATATAAATTGTAGGTACATAATAAATATAGAAAGGCAACAGTAAATAATATTAATAAATAAGTATCCTCGTATAATTTTATAGACAAAATTAAATATTATATGGTATGATTGGAAATTTTGTATTTACAAAATCTTTACAATTTGTCGTAAGGACACGAGTATATTGTCAGCGACAAGAACAACAACAGCAATGACAACATCTACAAAGTCTGACATAAATCACAAATAATAACAGGCATTGAACATAAATATCATATTATTTACAAAATGTAATTTTGTATTTTTTGCGTTGAAATCATTAAAATATTTAACATTTTATTTCCTTCCGCAAATTAGTATTTCTTTTGTGCGTGTATTGTTGGATTACATACAATGTATCTGAATATGAATCTTTTGAGTTTACATATCCAAATTTCAGTTACGAATTGTTTTATTTCCTTGTTGCTTTTTACTGTATGATGTTCTCCAGCAGATTCGTATATTTTCATGGTTTCTATGCAAATAAATAAAATAAATAGCAAATTTCCAAATGACATACATTCAACGAAAGCATAGACACACACATACATGCACAAACAGTGATAGCTCTGCTCAGCTCTAGCATTAAGAGGGTAAAATGGTTAGCAAGCATCTGGGGCGGAAGTGAGTGTTGAGTTGAGTATGCGAGAATTTGGGCGCCATACAATTTGAACTTATTTCCATTTCTATTTCTGGTTTCTGAGTTTCACGTAAAAAGATACGGATATGTTATTTACATGCATACATACTTGAATATGTATAATATTGTTTTCGAGTTTTTAAATTGAACTGATTGTGTGCTTATATGGAAAATGAGCTTCAATGGGATTGACATAATTTCTGAAGTACCATATGTATCTATTTTTGTGGGAACTTCAATTCAGTAATAACCTTAACTGACTTTTTTTTTTGATTTCGAAGGACATCAGTAAATGCATAAATTAAATAGAAATATTTCTGAGAATGCATTTATTAAATTTTAAAAATTATCAAAATTTTATTTTAGGTACAGATGATTCTGGGAAACTTTTTGATTAAAAAGAGGAGTAAAAAAGAAGAGGAAGAGGAGGAAAAGGGGTAAGAGGAGGCAGAAGTGGACGAGAAGTAAGAGGAGGAAAAAGGAGGAAGAAGAAGGAATAATGAGGAAGAGAGGAAAAGGAAGGAGGAGGAAGGAAAAGGAGGAAGAGCACAAAGAGGAGGAAGAGGAGGAAGAGGAAGAAGAGGAGGGAGAATGTGGGAGAAGGAGGAAGAAGGAGGGAGATGGAGTGAAAAGGTGGAAATGGAGGGAGAAGGAGAAAGAAGAGGAAGAGGAGGAAGAGGACAAAGAGGAGGAACAGAAGGAAATGGAGGAAAGGCAAGTAACTGAAGTAGAAGAGGGCTAAGAGAAAAAAGAGGGAGAAGGGTGAAATGAGGGAAAAGAAAAAAAATGGGTAAAAGGGTTTTTGAAAAGCATCACTAGCATGTTGTGTTGTTAGTCAGTACATACTTTCATCTTAATCCATATTTTCCTTGTGGTTTTCATGCTTTTCCTTAGATTGCGCTTCCATGTGATCTTTTTCTGTTTACTACTTATAATAAAATACACGCATGCTTACTATGTTTAGGAAAAAATCATCGGAATGAGTTCTTAAAATATTAAAATATGCCAAATCTTATTAAGTTTTAATAAATAAAGCAACCAATGTAATTTAGTTTCTTATTTTCAATTTCAGATTCCACAACATTAAAATCTAATTAAAAATTTATACAATTATGGTGAGTAGCGCAGTTTGAATTTACAAAACCAAATTTAATACGACCACAAGTATATATGTATGTAAATACATATGCACAAACAGATAGACAGACAAACAGACAAAACTTAATCTTATCACACACTGACGTTTGCAATAAAACTCATTACTGAAACCTTTCCACAAAACCCTAATTGCGCAAAATTAAATCAAAAACAAGGTCAAACACAAAACACGAAAAAACTTTTACATTGGAAGCATCAACTACTATAATCCACCACAACTTGAACTGGATATTTATATACTAGGTATCTATGAGAGTATGTGAGTGTTTGTACATTTATGTATATTTGTGTATTTCTGTGTGAGTTTCAGTTTGCGCACATACGTGCAGCAGGAAGTTTTACTTGACATTTACATACATACAGTAAATTTACAGCATATGCTTACTATTGCTTTTCTGCTTCTACTTGCTGTTGCTGCTATTTCTATTGCTTGTTGATGCTGTTGTTGTTGGTAGCAATTTTGCCAGTTGGCTTGTTGTTGTCACATAACTAAAATAAATCACATAATTTTTTAACTAAAACCGAATTCTATATAAATCATCACGCGAATTATGCATAATTTCATAATTTAACTAAAAATAGAAAATTGCAATAAATTTTCATTTTGATGGTCACCAGTGCGCTACGCTCACAAATTGACATGTTGTTTTTATCACAAAAACCACTAAGGCAAAAAAAAAAAAAAAAAATGCTGTTGCTGCTGCTGCTGTTAAAAATAAACAACAAATCGTATAGAGAATGACATTTGCAATTATATACCTAGTGAAGTATGAAAAATTAACTTTGGAGTGGCAACAATTAAATGTTGTGTATCTACAAATGTGCAAGTGTGTAGAAATTATTGGGCAGACGGATGGATTGAAAAAACCTGCATATGTGTAGATATAATATGATGAGAAGTGACAGCTATATGAACGGACGGATGCCACAAATTAATTGACATTTTATTTAAATGTATATAATATTTGTTGCGGTTATTATTTTTAACATATGTAAAGATATGTCTACAATATTAATTCGTTGTAATGCAATTTACATAGTTTGTGGTTTCTTGTTTTTGTGATTGTTGTTGCTGTTATTGTATTGCATTGAGAATTAATTTTCCTCAAACTAAATATATTTCAGCAAAATATATTTTTTGAATAATAATAATAATTTTTTCCTCAATTAAAAGTTTTGTAAACAAATAGCAAAAATTTATTCATGCCAACTGTCAAAAAATTCGAGAGGAAAAAGTAGCAGACAGGAGCGGTTCCACCAAAACGACTCTTCATCTTCTTGAGTAATTTATGCAATTGCTTTATAACACAGTAAATGGCATATTTATGGTATTTTGGGTCGCTAGTTCTAACTCTGTATATAGAATTACTCTACCATTTCCGAGATTTTCGCTATTCAAACTCAATACCCAATAATTTTGTTATATGCAGGAATAATAATGTAATTTGTTTCTGTATTATTTCTTCAATGTTTTATGTCTTAAAGAAAGTTGTTTATCATAAAAAGGTTACAATAGTTTGCTCAGATAGCAATATTCAACCATCTCGCCTTACCTCTCTTTGGGATTTTAAATGAAACCATTGAAGTTGGGGGTTCCGCAAATCATTTAAAGAATTTAAAATTAGACCAGGCCAAAAAATCGAAATTGTTAAATTTAAAAATTTTTCAAGTGACTTGGGATTCGCAATCTAAATAATAATATCTTTATGGTGTGTTTAATATTCTTTTATATTACTTGAACTTAGACCAGGCACATAAACCATGGACTAATGTTGGGTGTATATCTAAATAATATGCCTTTAGATTATTTGGACTTAGACCAGGCTCATGAGTCATGTATATATCTTGCACTAGTAGATCAGATGTGTGTATATCAACATGTTAGATAAACCATTAAATAAACAAGAAACCATTTTCGAAGGACATATTATGCAACGAAAAGTAGTTGGAATTACTGAAGGTTAAAGTTCCTTTTTAAATATACTCAAAAAAGGTAAAAATTACATGTTTTTGGTATATTTTCTTTACACAGAAAAAAATATGAAAAATATTTCTACGCCACAACATGAGTAATAACAATTCTCTGCGATCAAATGTGTTTATTTATTTACTATTTTCAACATTCTAATACAACAAGATTATAAATATAAGAGGAACTGTTAAGTTATAATTTCTAGTTTATTATTTTATCTAGGTGAATTACTTATTTTAAATGCAGGCCTTTAAGTCAGGTACCAGGCCTTTAAATCAGGAGAAATTGTACACCAGGCCTTTAAGTCAAGTGAAATTGTATATTTTTAAATTATTTAAATCCAATTTCAAAGTCAGTATATATAGAAATCTTAAACAGTGTTTAGTTTTAGAAAAAACTTATAAATTTATTTTTGACAAATTTTCAAATTTTGCCAAAAATGGGTTAAGTCCATTCTTGTTTTTAAGCAAATATTTATTCAAATACAAATTTTGCAATGCTAAGTTCATTCATTATCAACTATATAATTTGTCGATTTCTTAAAGCAAGTTGAGCTTAAGAAGTTTTGATCTACAGTAACCTCAAAATTTTTCGATAAAGTATATCTATTTCAAAAATAATTTGCTGCTTTTTTAGCTGTAAACTCTGTTTAAAGATTAAATTTCAAAAACACATAATTTTTACCTTTTTAGAACAATTTTTTTTAAGAAATTAAACTTAGATGGTTTTGACTTAAGCACCTCAACCTAACCTCAAATATTTTTTTGATGAGAAATATTCTCTTAAAAGGTTATTTCAATATTAGGAGATTATAGCAGAAAAAGAAAAAAAATGTTTTTCTTCCAAAACTTAATAAAATTTAAGTTTGAATGATTTTGACCTAGGGCAGCACCAACTAATTTTTAATGGAAAATATTTTTTTATTTATTCGGAATTTGATTTTGTAAGGCTTAAAATTATCGCACAATATAAATAATTAAATTCGGAGGATTACAATACTCTCCATATTCCTTCCCTATTTATAAGAACACAGATCCACCACTGCCTATTTATTAAATTAGAAAACTGGTAGCAACTGGTTGCTTGTCACTCGGATCTCAGTTGAGCATCAAAAAAGAAAATGTAGAAGAAAAAACTTTTTAAAAATTTTTCTAATTTACTTTTAACATACAACTAAATTTATGCACATGTTTGTTTTGATTTTCTTTGCTTTTTGCCTTGCTAAATATAATCAAAATTTATTTTATTATTTCAAAAATAGTTTTTAAAATGTTTTTAAAAGAAAAAGCCAGCAATACATTTGTACTTTATTCAGTGTCCGTTCAGTGCAATCAACAACGCCTTCTTTTTCTTTATCTCGCGTTTGCTTCTGTTTTGTTGAAATGTCAACATTTTCATAATCGCTCAACAAATACGGAAAGTCGCAGAAAAAAACTAGAAAAACATTGGCATCATTATCATTGACAATTTGCCATGGCCATCATCTTCGTTGCCAGTCGTAGTCGTCAACGCTGTCACCGTTTCTTACGTCACCACACTCTATATTGCACCAAGCATCCACCACAGTGTGTCAGTGTGCGTTGCAGTTGAGTAATATTTTGTTTGTTTCTTTTGATGCTATTCATTAATTTTTATTTATTTTTTTTTTTTTTTGGGTTTTATTTCAAGTCAAGTAATTTATTTACAAGGAAAATTAATTTTATTTTAATTTTTTATAGCTAATTATATTTTCATAAATGTATTTCTGGTACAGCGATATTGTAATATTTATAATTGCATTGAGTTATTTTAGTATTTTCAGACATATAATTTAAAGAGTTTACATAAATTTCACGCTTCAAATATAAAATACATTGATTTACTCTGTAGTGGATCCATATGTTGGATAAGTTGTTTTGTTTCTTAATAAACATTTATTATTTAAGAGCAACAATGAGATACAGATTTTGCGAAGATGTTAGCTAGTGGATCAACTTGCTTCTTTAGAAACATTATCATCCAGTCATGCTCAAAACATATAAAAATCGTTTAGTAGTTATATGGTATATATAGATTATATGTATACATTAGAATGATCTTTACTTGGTGCCCTAATAAGAAACCATCTTCGGTCTGTTCAGTCAAAAATCTAAAATAAAAAATACAAAGTTTTTATACCCGGCAATGATAATGCTTAAAAAATAAAAACTTCCTAAGAAAGCTTTTATTTTCCCGGTTCGGATTCAATGTACAAATATACTTGACACAACACGAATGAAGGCAAAAATCTCGGCCTGGGCCCTTGTGCCATAAAAGAAGACGAAGAACAACATATAAATAAACATACCTGCAATCAGGGACGGATCTTAGATTTGTATTTGGCGAAAGCCAATTATGGGGCAATTATCAGATCAAAACTCAGACAAAAACAGATAAACAATTTCACACAAAAAATCAGATTAAAATTTGCATAAAAATTCAGATCAAAAAACAGATCAAGCACAGACCAAAACTCGGACCAAGAGTAGATCAAATTCAAACTAGAAATCGGACTAAAACCAGGCCACGAAGCAGTTAGAAAGTCAGATCAGAGGCAAGTGAAAACTTAACAGATCTTTAGAATAAAATTCAACCCCGAAGGCCGACCAAAATTCAGACCAATACTCAAACAGAAATTCAGAATAAAAGCAGATAAAATTTTACATTAAAAATCAGTTCAATCAAACCGAAATTGAGACCATTTTCAAACTGAAATTCAAACCAAACTTATATCAAAATTTTTTCAATATTCAGACCAAAAGAAGATCAAAACTCCGAACAAAAATCAGAATAAAAGTCAAACTAAAAACTAGACCGAAAATGAGACTGAAATTCAATAAAAATCAGATCAAAACTCAGATCAAAACTCAGATCAAAACTCAGGCCACAACTCTGACTTAAATTCAGGCCCCCCAGAAATAATATGGCAAGAAAAGTAAAGTACAAAGAAAATGATTAATTTAAAGATTAAATAAAAACTTGCTTTCATTAAAAAGAAATTGAATATCTATGTATATAAGAAATATATGAAAAAAGACACAATTTTTGTTTACTTTTCGAGTTTTTGCTTTTGCAGCAAAAGCTATGATGAATACTTTAAGGGCCAGTTTTTCAGTGCGAATTTAAACTCGGTTTAAACTAAGTTTGCTTAAACGTCGCTTAACTCTGATCTACGTTTAACTATAGAATCAGTTTTTCAGTGTGAGTTTAATTTCAACTAAGTAATTGCTTTTTGTGTATGGCAACACCGAGAAATATCAAATAATTATCGATATTTTTGCTTATTTCTAACAGCTGATCATTTTTTTATCGACAGAAAAAAATTTAAATCTAAAATTAAAAAATGGATTTCAAAGAAAAAAAATGTTAAAAGTAGTTTTAATTTTAGCTCCGCGGAGATTTCTTTCCTACTAGAAGTTGTAGAGAAGCACAAAATAATAGAGTGCAAGCAAACGAAATGGGCAAGTGCAGAAGAAAAGTCTAAAACATGGAACACTCTTTTGCACATGCAATATCACATCAATTTGTTCAATTCCTTATATGCGGGCCAATAAGCTAAAGGACGCTATGCGCAGAAGACTTTGTGAGACGGGATCGTTCATTAAAATCTTTCTCTCCAAATATATGAAAATGGTTTGGCCGCGATTTTATTGTTCGAAATCTTCTTAAAACTGTAATGTTTAAGATTTCGTACATTTCCGCATCACACACGTTCTCTTCACCAGAAAAATTCATTTTGCTTCTTTTTTTAGATTCACAGACACTTTTATTTAAACTGAGTTTAAACTTCAATCAAAATTGACTGAAAAACTAGATGATGAGTTTAAATCTGGTTTAAACTAGAAACTGAGTTAAACTCGCACTGAAAAACTGGCCCTAAGCAGAAAAAACTGGCCCTAGTCTCTACAACAAAATTTATAACATTTCCTTATTCTATTAGACAACACTTATTCATTATGCGGCGGTTATGCAAGCAATTTTTTGAAAAGGTTTTCAAATGTATCAATTATTAACATTGAAAACAAATTTGTTAAAGAAAAAATTACAGCCGAAAAAGTGTTAAGGGGGTGAAAGGGGAAGGGAGGGGGACTAGGCCACCCCCAGAGAATTGACCTAGTTACGCCAATGAAGTCAGACTAAAATTAACAGCAAAAGTCAAACAAAAACTCAGGCTGGCCATAAGCAGAAACTCAAAGCAAGAATCCGACCGAAAATCAGTCCATAGTTCAGTACAAAAATTCATGAAAAATTGATACTAAGTTATTTTGTCTATCTTTAAAAACAAAATCTAAGTAATAAAAATTTACAAAAAAAATTCGTAAAAAAAACCCAAGGTTACCGATGAAAGTTCAGTCCTTCAGAGGTGCAAAATGTCTGCTTTGATCCAAAATTGTAAAAAGAAACCGGGGCAGATAATACGAATCTATATTCAGTTTTGCGCTGTCTCCTCTGATTTCCATACGGTCCCGAAAGGGTTAGACAGTTATAAGCATTCAAGTTTCTGGATCCCTCTCTAGATCCACCACTGTCAGTAATACTTGCTTTTAGTATTTATACTTGTATTTATGTGTCTTTGTTCATAATAGTTTATTTTAGTGTGTTCATACGTAATTCTCATGTATTGTTGTAATTTCTTTTAGTAATTTTCAACATTAGTTTAATAAATTGTTACATCTCGTACGATGAAGAAGAAGAAGAAGAAGAACTCAACGATGAACAACAGCAACAACAATACGAAAATTCTTATGCAACTTAAAAATACTTTTCACTTTAGTTTAATGGAATTTGTCGACATGTGTGTTATTTTTATTGTTTTTGTTGTTGTTGCTATTAATGCTCTGCTATTGTTCAGTGCCATGGGGGTCGTTGTAGTCATCACACTATCATCATCATTATAATCATCATCAACATGAACAACAACAATAATAACTATAGCAGTAGAAACTATAAGAGTGGCAGCAGACATCATCATCATCATCATCATCGTAAATATTTCGTTATTGTATGTAACTAGAACATTAGTATACACTACTCCTGACTATGACCGTACATACATCGCTAGCAATCAGTGAGACATGAGGAGAAGGAAAATGAGGAATAGCATTAAGATGATGAGTGGAAGTAGAGAGTAGTTGGAGGTTGGAGAAGGTGAATGTGCAGCCAGCAGTTAAGAGAGAAGGTCGTTCATTGTGTGCTGCTTTATTAAAAATGTAGTTTGTAATGCGTTAAGTGTATTATATGAAGCACGTTTTTCTTTACACTTTCTCTTCAACCCTCGTTCCTTTATTTTAAGTAGGTATGGTTGCTGCTTTCACTTACCTCCCTTAGCGCAGTCAGTATATATTTCTCTCTATTACTCGTAGATATAATAATAGTGTCATGAAAATATGCGCTCGCGGAAATTTAAAGGAAATTAAAATATTAAATTAAGATAATAAGTAACGTTTTTTAAAAACCTTTTATTACCTATTATGAACAATTTAGTTGAAGATTTTACTTTTATTTAGCTGCTTTGGCATACGTGAAGAATTTAAAGTTATCAGGAAGTTAAAATTTTCGGTAACTAATTTTTATATTATTTAATGGGGTAACTTTTTGGTGGTTATTGATATAATTCTAAGGATTCTAAGTAATAAATCCCTATAAGTGGTTAAAATTTTACTCATAACCAAAATATCGTCGCCTGAGTATTGATTTGGCGTATAGGCATAGGAATACTTACACACATACGCCAAATCAATTCTCAGGCGACGATGTAACCAAATCAGACTTAGCACCAAAGTTGCAAAGACGAAAATAGTTCTATGTTTGGAGTTATAAGTATTAAAATTACTGAATTTCTATAAATAATAATAAATTTCCGTTGCGAAACTGGAATTCTCAACACACATCCACTTTAATTTCGATGGTTTTAAACAAAGAAATTGCAGTAACACAGAATACACTCAAATTTAGAGAACCAACTCTGATTTCATTACTTCGAAGACTTATTTTTAGATAGCGTTCCCATCTCCTATGCTTTCTCTTCAACTATCTCCAACCGTCACAACCTTTGAATTCAAAAAAGGTATTCAATTATCTAGCTGAGATTTCAGGAATCTAGAGTGCATCTCTATTAACTCAAAATGGACACCCCTACGCAAATTGAACATCATAAACTGTTGTTCTTATAACAATTTTGTCTCTACACCCAATGGATTTGCTTCTTGAATCTTAGGCTCTTATTATGAACTGCTTTCGATCTGTAGTCGAATAACCAAATCGAACGAATTTGCATTTGGTATTATGGTGAATTTTGCTGAAATGAGAGCAAAGTAGTAGTTGTCAGAAGAGAATGAGAGCTTGATGGAACTGGACAAAAGTAGAAAACGATCGAGGGGCGCTTCCAATCGTTCCACCACGTAAGTGCAGCCTTTTGAAAAGCTTTGGCATCTATAAAATTTGTGCACAAATTTCTACAGAGTTTCCGACTGTCCAAGGACGCGTTTGTGGACTTGATGACCACTACAGAATTTAGCAAACCTTAATCTACTTTGCTGTTATCCTAACTGATGGTCCTAAACAATATAGTTTCAATGAGCATTCTTCCCATTTCTTCGTCGCCAGAACTTTTGAGGAAATACCCTTTGCAATCAGAGGATTTGCTTACATCAATGACACAAGTTTCTCTAACTTACCCCGTTAGAACCATCATAAAATTAACAAAAACTGTTTAAAATTAGTTTTTAGTCCTACATTTTTAACAATTATTACTCAACAATCACCGTATTTTGTAAGAGGTGGATTTAAATTTTTTTGATTCATCAAAAATAAACAAACTGTAACAAATTAGGTAAAAATACATAATTGTTCTTAAGTTTAAATAAAATTCGAGACACATAAATGTTACATTAGAATTTTGTTATATTACTTATATTTTATTTCTCATCATATTGCTAACAGTTTTTAACTTGAAAAAAATCAATTCTTCTTTTAATATAAAAAAATGAAAAATTTCAATTTTACTAAAAAAAATTATAAACGTTAGGGAAACCCAAATTTTTTTGGTTGTTTATGTGGTTTATTGAGACAACTTTTTATCAACTTGAAATTTTCAATTTCTAAAAAAAAATGTATTCGTATATGTATTAGGCAAATCTTTATATATACTACATATATTTATGTAAATATTTAAAATGGTTGAACCGATTCGCTTCAAATTTGCAATAAAGATTACTTCTACTGTAGAAAGGGCTATATTTAACTTCCGAATTTTACCGCTAGAGGGCACTTCCCATGTAAAAAAAATAAGCCCATCTAATAATTTATAATTATCATGTTCTCTCTTACTACGGAGACGCAAAGCTCTCCGCTCTAATCACAGGCAAAAAAGTACACCTGTTCCTTGATTTACACTATACATTCCTCCAAAAATAGTGCAAATTGAAACAGTGTAAAACGAGACAGAGCATTCCTCTAAAAAATCGTGTCGAAACTAAATGTTTAACCGTGTAAATCGTATCATAGAATATCAGTAAATTTCGTTAGTACGTTCATAATAACTGTGCAAAGTAAATCACGGATTCTTTGGAAAAATCGCGATTGGTTATTTAAAGATGTTAAATTTATTATTGTTTTCAACTCATTTATTTGTTAACAAAAAAAACCTCTCATATGTATTTTTAATTTTCCGTTTAAATATCAAGTCCGCTTCGGATTACATACCTTACCCAATTTAAGCTTTTCAAAAATTGTATTTGTGAACCAAGTGCGTCTGTAAATACTAAATAAAAGTTCGTAACAAAAATAAAACCGCGAAACCGTGCAGCTATTAAATGTGACAACCGTGTTAAAAATAAACTGTGTAATTCGAGTACCGTGTAAATCGAGGCACAAGCAACTTTTTGAAAATAGGATTGGAGCAAATTTCAAAAGGAATAATATTTTGATAATTAAAAATTTCCTTCTGGACGGATTAATATATATTTACTAAAGCGTAAGTGAACTATTGAGAACTGTTTATATATGTTTTCGTTCCGCCTTCTTGACCGAGTGTGGTTGAAATCACAATGCTTGCGTTCAGAAAACGCCTCTACTCCGCTACTGCTACCTATTTGTCTTATGAACGCAAATTGATGACTTTATGATCAACAAAAATTATATTTAGCAGCCGTCATTTCATTGAGCGTATTATTTTTCTGATACTTCTGCTCAATATGTTGCTGAGCAGAGGTCGTTTTATGAACGCCAGTAATGTAAACAGCCTATTCCCGCATGTTTGCTTCAACTAAAAGTGATCACAAATTTAAAGTTCAAGTGATGATTTCAACTGTGGCTGATAGCTTATAAGAGACGTCAACTTCAACAAAAGTAACGAAAAAATCCATTAAATTCAATAATTTTTATTATGTGATTAAAAACCAACAAGAAAAAGATTTTGCAACAATTTCCTACAACCATTTCAGCTGCTTCCCATGATAGTGCGCAAAATGGGGGAGAGAAGAGCGATACGGAATAAAGTGTTGAAGGTTTATGAATTGTGAAGAAGTTGTGCATAACATAAACTTTTGACGCTTAGCGCATGTTTATATTGGTCTTTATGAGTTCTGCTGTAGTTGTTCATTACTTTGCATGTGTTTTGACTGTTGTTGTTGTTGTCGCTACAATCAACATCATTATCAGAAGCAACACCAGGCATCACTTGCATGTTTAGATACAAAGTTAAAGGTAGGTAGGTAAGTGGATAACTTGGATTTTAGTACCTTGCAACATTGCACCTTTACTTGCTTTATTTTCATTATTATTATTATGTATTATTATTGTACGCTTTAGGTAGAAGCAAACTTAAATCGCTTTTAAGTGCGTTTACCTTTTGTTGTTGTTTTTTTAATATTGCTTTTGTTGTTGCTTTTGGTGTTATTGCACGCGGTAAAAACTAAGTGCTCAGATTATGGCGAGGACTGTTTTTTTTTTGCAGGTGATTAAAATGTTTAACGTTGTTGTGCCGTTGTTGGCTTTGTTTTCGTTTTTACACCTTATACATATATATATATATGCAACTTTTATTTTCACTTTGCTGTCTCGATTTTTCCCTCCGTCAGCTTGTAAATTCTATTATTATTATGTGTTTTTGAAATAGAAGGAGTGTGCGAGGGCGGAACATGTAGAAAATCTGCATGCCCTTTTTATAAATGTTTTTTATTTTATAGCTTAAGCGATGATTTGTGTGTGATTTATTATGCTCGTTAAGTAGAGCTAATAGTTTCAGAAATTAAGTTAGTTGGCTTAAGGCAAAGTTTTGGCTTTGAGCGTGTGAGCAGAAACTATTAAATTAAAAAAAGCTTTAGGAGTGAAAGCGTGGTTTATTAGCGTGCAGTTAATTTCGTTCGTATATAGTTGCTACCATAATTTATCACATAGAAAAATCTCTTATGAATTTATTTCTACATCATGAAATGATGAAAACTATTTTATCCAGGCTTGTATCAAGGTTCGGGAATGATTTGGATTTGCGAGGAGAGTCTGATTAAAGGAAAGCAATAAATTGTTAAAATATACATATACTTATAACCATTATAAAGACAAATAGGAATGTAAACTTTCAAAGATTTCACCATACTCAAAAAAAAGAAGAAAAAATGCAGTCAGATCACAATTCAGATAAAGAGTAAATTAAAATTCAAATACCAAAAGCAGTTCAAAATTCAGAATGAAATTGAAATTAATACCAAATCAAAAATTAGATAACATTTTAGTTCAAAGCTCAGACCATAAATCAGCAGACCAAAATCAGACCATGTTCTTATATTCAAAAATTAGATCAAAAGGAAGACCACAATTCAAACCAAAAGCTAAGACAGAAACCAGACTAAAATTTAGGCTAAAGTACATACAGAAAAAAATTCAGTCCAACTTCAGACCAAAAGTAGGCTGACAATCAGATCGAAATTCCGACCAAAATTTAATCAAAATGTCACAAGAAAACAAGATTAAAAGCAGACCAAATTTGAGCAAAAATTGTATCTAAATTTCTGACCAGACCAGGTCAAATACAGACCAAATTTTATGCCAAAGCTTAGTCAGGAAATTCGACCAAAATTAAGACCTAAATCTGTTTAAAATTCAGACTTACTAAAGTAAAAATATATATAAATAAATTTTCTGAAATTTATTTATAAAATATTTTAAACTTGAGACATTTTTATACGGATTTTATTACTAAAAAAAAAAAATGTGCGTTTGGAAGCTGTTACGGAGTTGGACTACCTCAGGTTAATTTGTGTCACTTCACCCTAGAATGACAGCGGATTGAAATGCCCGATTTCTTTACTTGAAATAGAGACAAAAGTTTCAGTTTTCAATTATTATATCGAGTACGCAAAGCATTCATAGAATTTTTGTTTATAATTGTTCTCTCAGTTTCCTTTTTATATACAATAGAAGATCGTTTCCAAGATCATTTTCTGATTGCCTGGGTCTACTCAGATGGGAATTTTAAAGTAGGCAAATTGCTCACAAGTAAGTAAAATAAATATCATTGAATATAACGATTTTAGGCTTCTCCTCTTCATTCTTCACTCTTTACTGCTTCGATTAGGCAACACAGTATAGCTACCAATCTCCACAACTGATATCGCATCCGAGTGGCTTATACTAAAAGGAATTGTGACGAAAACCACCGTGGTAGTTTCGATAAGAGAACAGCGACTTCAAAAATCCTTATTGACTTTCCTTCCAAGGTTGCTTACAGAATATGTATTTTATGAAGTTGTCTATCAAAAGCAAAAAAAGGGGGATTGTTTTTAGAAATGACAGCCGTATGAGTTTACTGGCAGTCGATTCAATTTTCCTTCAGCTTCATAAACTGAACCTCTACTGCTACAGAGGTTTCGCAAGCCTCAACGAATCTGTTGAGTGTGCTTTATGCCTCAACAATAGAGATATGACTGGTAGTTAATGGGGCCTCCTTTCTCTTTTGAGTAGATTACTTATAGTGAGTAAATTACCACTTCAATGAGTTTCACCTTAAGTAATAATTCCTTCGTTAATCATTACCTACAGGTTATTTATCGAAGAGACTTAGAACAAATAAAGAGTTTATAATTTCCAGCATTTTCATATTATTCTCTTAGTAGGTACCGTTTGGATCGCATTTCTATGTAATTCAAAAAACAAAAACCAAAAGCTGTTAGCCTAGTAGTTAGTGCGGCCGGATTCAATGCTCTGCAACCTCCAAGAATACAAACTTGTTATGAAATGCTTTTGACTTCGCCGTTCGGACTCGGCATAAAACTGTAGGTCCCTTCCATTTGTGTGCGAATATAACTCACAAAAAATGAACGGAAGCGAAGAGCTCACGCGACACGCTTTAGCTTAGTACGCACCACTTTCTTATATTTATATTATAATTCACAAATGGAAGAGTAAATGAACTTATTAGCTTTTTAACGCTTGCTGTCTTTTGTACGCGACCAACAAATATTTGTAGGTAAGCAATTTATATCCTTTTTAATGGCCTCTTGTGTGGATCCCTCAAAATCCTAACTAAACAAACCAAAAAATCGCTCCACTTTTGCTTTCTTTCAAAAAGCCAGCCACTTACAAACACAGCGAAAATACACAAAAACAAAAAAAATGTACCAAATGTTTTTTTTTATCATGCAAAAGCAAATTTCCATAAAATATTAATGCCATAATATTAAAATGCCAAAATTAAAAAAAAAAAAAAAAAAAAACTACTTCAAGCGGTGTAGCTTGGTTGTCTCGCTCTCGACCTTCTGTTTTCCAGCCGCCTTCTCTAATAAAATTTAAAAATAGAATAAAAAAAAAATCGCATAGAAATTTCCAAAATTAAATGCAAAAAAAAAAGGAGAAGAAGATGCCGCGTGTTATGACAAGTGGTGCTCACTTGAAATTTGTGACGCTGTTGTAGCCAAAAAGTAGGCAAGAAAATACATAGTCTACAAAAAGGGCAAAAGAGCGAAAAGAGAAGGAGAGTGGGAGTTAAAAGAAGAAGCAGATTCAGCTACCGAAAGCTTGACATTACAAACATTCATTCATCAGTGCACAAATATGTAATGGTAGTGATGGTACTGTAGATGAGTGAGTATCTTATCAAAGCAGCAGGATTCCCTTTTCACAAAAACACACACACATACAGACATAAAAAAACACAAAGTTCCTCTTTTTTTCTGAATTTTATTTTAAAAAATTAACAAAAGTTGAGCATGCTTAAAAAACAGTGTATAAACAAATGTTGAAAAAAAAAAGGAAAACAAAACATAAAAACAGATAAAAAGCAGATAAAACGCTGCAACATAGCGCGATAATTTTACTGCTTTTTGTGCCATTCCCCCTCACTTCACACACTTTTATTTTTTACAGCCGTACCCACCTACTATGAGTATTCGACATTGAAATAGCTTAACTTAGCTTTGGTACACAAAAATTAAAACGAAACCAACTGAAGCTCACGCATTACAAAATTCATAGAAAAATATTTATACACGTTTTGACAGAAAGATTTTTGTAGTAGTAGTTGAGCAGCAGCATCAACAACAACAACAATGAAATGCAAATTGCAGAAATGAGAAAAAAGAAATATTTCATTTCACTTGTTTTTCTCTTTCTCTCTATATTTTTGCCTCTAGCATTTTGGCGCGCATATTTCTCTATATTTACACGTCTATGAATGTATGTATGCATGTATGTGTTTAAGTTTGTTTGCATGAACTTATGTATTTAGATATATGTGTGTGTAAATATGCATCACACATTTTTATACCAAAGCCAACAGAGCATACTTAAAAATAAGTCGAAAGCTTTATGGCATCCTGTGACTTTGGATATACATACGTGTATGTGAGTATGAAAGTATGTTTTCATGTGTCTGTATGCCACAATGTTTGTGTATATGCATGTATGCATGAGTATATGTGGGTGCGTATATTCCCAGTTGCACAAACAGTGAGTACTCCTCAAACGATTAATGATTTCATTACTCCAAAAGGAGGGATAAACGAGCAACTCAAATACAGTAACAAATTTTTTAGATTTCACTAACTCAATTTCATAATTTCATATGGTTTATTTTTAGAAATAATGATAAACAAAGACAGCCTCATTAAGTACTTCAAATTTATATATCTTTCTCTCTCTTGCCTAGTTAACTCTTTAGGGATAGCTAGGGTAAAAACTGCCCCAATTTTTGCATATTTCTTTATGCATAGTGTGATATATTTTAACCGACCTCACAAAGTATAAATTACTTATAGTCACACAGTTCAATATTTTATCTACAGTTTCTCATTCTGCTGGTAATGATATAAACCAAAAAATTTTTGTGCAACTGGTGTTTTTATTTTCTTTAAAATCGTGTGCATCAAAGAATTAAAAATCAGTAACGAGTACTAAAATCATTGCAAGAAAGAGTAAAAGAAACAAAATTCAATGACAATAAATTTGTTTGTGTGGCTCAGTTGGTAAGCACGTCGTTTAATATTCGCGATGCGGATTTTTCGACCACAGGTTCGGGCCAGGAAAAAGCCAACTCAAGAAAATAGTAAAATTATAAAACCATAATAGAAACAATAAAAAAATTTAAAAAAAATGGACAAAAATGAATATAACATTACAATTGAAGAAAATAATGTGGGATTTGAACCTTGGTACACAAGATCTTGCGTGTTTACTGGGGTTTTAAACAACTAGTCCATGGCGTCATAAATTTGAAAACAACTATTTCGGAGTTTTGTTTTTCTATGAGATGCAAGTTAGCTCATGCTTATAATCGTGTCCTCCTTTATTACTCCTTTTGGAGACTAAAACGAATACTCCATGGCATAGGCCATGCAATATTAAAAAGAAGTACAAAATACAAGAGCTCTGGAGCAATAGGGAGTAATCGATCGCTCGCTTTGTAGCGCTCAATGATTACTCTTAAGATCATCCAAAGTTCAACTGGGTTCGTAACAGAAAAAATCTTAAGCATCATTACAGTCTAATTAGAATTTTAAATTTTTTTTTTTTATCATTGCTTGCAGTATGTCTTTATGCATTCATGCATGCTTATACACTCTGTTTCAAAGCAATCAGGTCGTTTGTCCAAGGTTTTAAGATGAAGAGAAACTTGAAATAAAACATTGGTTGTTGAACTAGAAAAAGAAAACCAACTTTTCTCTTTTTAAGAAAGTCCAAAATATTACGGTTTTAAAAACATAAATTTTTAATTTCTTTCTTAGATGAATTTAGTCCTGTGTTTTATGAATTGAATTTCAAAAAACCATATCTACCGGAGTAGAGGGGAATCAACTAATTTTTTCGCTTATTGCCCTTTTTGGATTTTTGGAAACGACACATTTATGCTGAAAGTCCCATTGTGATAAAACTTCAACTTTCTTGGCCAGTTTTATGGTAAATCCGACCAACGATATAACAAAGCTTATAAATAGAAACTAATTAGCACTTGGTGGTTTTGCCATTGTCTCCCAAGAAGTCAGCTTGCCTAACTTTCTTATAGTTCTCATTAACTTTATTTAAGTAACAACTTACATAAGTTTGAGAATTAAACACTAGCCCAAAACGAAAATCAAACCCGCTACCTCAGGAATGAGAGCCAGGTGCGCTATTCACTTCGGTATCGAGGTCGACAATCAACTAATTTGTCAGGTAAATTTTTAGTCGTGACTAACCAATCATAATTAAATTTCCTCATTTTTAAATTGTTAATTATAATAACCACCAAACTAACTAGCCATTAGTTTTTCAGTAGTTTTAGTCGTATGGCAGTGTTATGAGAAATTATATGCTGAAACTTATTAAGTGTTTTTATATTTCGTCGGGTACATGCTAAAAACACGAATGTGCAGAAATGTGGTTTTGATAAATCTTGAATTTAATGTTTAACCACTCGTTATAAATACACAATTCAATAATTTCGCTTTAAGAAACATTTGCGATTACAAAAATATGAATGGAAATTTGGCGTTCGTCACCCAGGTGTTAAAAACCACCAACTAGTCAGATTAAATTGTGTCCTGCACTGTTATTCACTCGAATATAGATAGATATAATGGGTATCATATACTGCATCATCCAATAATTCGTTTGTAAATGAACGGCTTAACTATAAGCATTCTGAAAAGCCAATATCACAGAGGAATCTCAGTAAGGTTTCAGCTCTAAGGATATAATATCTCAACTAGCTAGCTAGTAAGTAGTGCCCCAGATATATGTACTTTCACCTACGAGATAGTTTTCCACGCCTCCTTTTCTTTCCAATGGTAAGATATCAACGTGATATCTCCCAATTTGCTTAGCGCCACTGTCTTTTTCCCTGCCGATACAATTTTATTTATATTTTGGATTGGTAAAGTTTTCTGATCCCAGTTTATTCATTGATTTTAACAGTCGTTCATCATAAAATTTTTCATCTCTCTCCTCTTCTGCTTCCTCTTTACTACTTTCTGTTGAAATCAATATTTTAACACTTCTCCGCTATTTTCGCTTTTCTTCACAACTTTTCCACCTCTCCACTTTTTTTTTCCTGTACTCAACTATTTTCAGTTTATCGTCAGCTTTTTTCCTCTTCCCCCTTTTTTTTATTCTTCCCCTACTTTGCCTCCTCTCAACTTCATTCCTTATTTCCATTACTTTCTTTGCTTTTCTCTTAACCTCATTCACTACTTTCTCTCCTCTCCCTACTTTTAATCCGTTATTTTTTCAATAACAGCCAACACTTTCCTTTGCAACACACTGTATAAACTATACCCACACTCAGTGCTTTTTAAATATGTTACCCTTGGGTATGTGCAAACTGAAAAAAAATAATAATCCAAAGAAATTGCGTAGCTATTGAATTTTTTAAGTTTATTTTTTTTTTCTTCATACATTTGAAACTTTTGTTGTTTTGGTTCATTGCATTTCTAGGGATTACTTAAATTTTAAAGTATAGAAACCAAAAAAAAAAAAATTCTTTATAAATCTATCGGCTGTTTAAAACACAGCAACAGGTAGATATTTCAGATTTCCAAGTATTCGGAATTGGTTTTTATCAAATGTCTAATAAATTAATGAAAAATCAAACCTTGTAGCCTTTTTGCTTTAATTTTGTAGGTAGTATTTCTTTTTCAGTTTCTAAAATTAATTAACTTTTTCCCCTCTCATTTTGAAGTGTTTCTTAGGAAAAACTGCCTCTTTCGACAGATAGATTTCTAATAAGGCTTCACTTAATATGGTGGTGGGTGGACGACATTGAAGCCTCTTACTCGCAATCGAAGTGAATCAATCCCGTTCGCCAGCACATATTCTTTTCTGGTTTCTTTTTTTTTCCTCTTTCATACGCACAGATGGAATTTACTTTAATTTTTCTGGATTTTTTCTTATTTTTTTTATTTTATCCTCAATTGAATTTTGTTTTCTGCTCAATCGCACAAGTGAATCTTTTTTCCAGCTTTTTTCTGCTTTCTCCTTTTTCTATTTTTATGTGTTGCATATATGGATACCCTACAGTTGGAAGTTATTTATTTATAGAGATTTCTTTCTTGAATGTTAATAGCGTTTATTATTTTTTTGGTCTCTATTTGGTCTGAGTTTTAGTCTTAGTTTCAGCTTAGTTTTTGTTTTAAATTTGGGATGAGTTTTGATCTAATACATTGTTTGAGTTTTGGTATCATTTCGCCTAAAATTGGTCTAGTATCAGTGATGATGGGTTGTTTATGGCCTAAGTTTTAGTCTGTGTATCGGTTTGATTTTTTAAATGAATTTGGACTGATCTTTGGCTGGGTTTGATCTAATTTTTGGTTTAGAAATTGGTCCGATTTGGTTCTGAGCTTTGATCTGAAGTCCAATCTTGGTCTGAATTTAAGTTAAAGCTTTGATTTAAATATTGGTCTGATTATTTGAATTAGGTTTCAATTTTTTGTTTGTTTTCAGGTTTGATTTGAAATTTAGTCTGACTTATACTTTGTGTTTTGGTCTGGTTTTGGTACGATTTATGTTATGAATTTGGTCTCAATTTTGGTCTAAGTAAAAATACAAGTTTTGGTCAGTTATTTTGACTTTTCTGTCGACCGATATACTTATCAGGGTTTTAGTCCCAATTTGTTTCGAATTTTTGTCTGAGTTTTAGACTGAATTCGGTTTGAATTTTTATCCTACTTTTGGTTCAAGTTTTTGTGTAAATATTGTTTTAATATTATATATGAATTTGGTGCCAATTTTGGTCTGAACTTTGTTTCCTTTTAATCTGATTTTTTTTTCTGTTTTCAAGTCTGAAATTGTTTTTAAACTTTATTCTGATTTTTGGCCTGTATTGATTTAATTTCATCTCCTTTTAATCTGATGTTTACTTTAAACCTAGATCTGATTGTTGGTCTGAGTTATTGTCTGATTTGTGAAGAGATTCTCGTCAGAATTTAATTAGAGTTCTGGTCTGAATTTTGGTCATATCCAGTTATTCAAACCCAGTGTCCATGAGAGCTCACGTTCGTACTTGACCAAACTTACTGCATATACCATATACGTTTTTGCCCTTTCTTTTCTTATGTTCTTTCATTCACTTGGTTCAACTTTTTCTTTTATTTTTTACTTCACTTGCTTTAATTTTATCACACACAACTAATCTCCTGACAGCATGGCGGTTTCACCAACTTCCGTTTCCGCTACCACTAACACTTACATAACCACAACTGCTACTGCATATTATGTATCCACTACTCTTGCTGTTACAATTGCTGCCGCTGCTATTTCATGCTAAATTTCTTTGGTTTGATTTGAAGCACTTGTACTTTAATAAAATTAAATTCAGTTGTGTTAACTTGAACAAGAAGAGAATAGTTTACAATTGGTGATTTTGATTTGTTAGAAGAGACAGAAAACACGGGAGGAAATCAACACATCCAAATGCATTAGATATGAAGAAGCAGTTGCCGCAACTTACATACATCATTAGAATTTTTATGATATTTCATACTCACATCCAATACTATGAACAACCGACCGACCATCATAAAGAACTGCTATTCTTGTTGTATTCCCTGATTTTATGATCCTCTCAGCGTACACACAATGAATATTCACAGTCAGCCGCTGTGTTCGCTGTCAAGCGTCAAGCGTATTTCAAAAAATCCGAATCTTCTTCTTCAGTCCTCCAGACTCATCGCCATCATCATCACACGGATATTCTACATATATAAAAGCCGCATAGTGCAGCTGTAGGAAGAGGAGAGAGCCATAGCTATTTAGCATATCTGATGCGGCGCTTTTGGCTTTACATTCTCATTGTTGCTGTTGCCAGTATAGTATATACTAGTGTTGCGACTCTTGTTTTTGCTGCTATTGTTGTTGTCTTGCCATTGCCATTGCTGATAATGTTTTTGATGATGTTCCTCTGTTGGGTTTATCTTTATGTTCTGCGCGCGGCATCGTAATGTTGCGAACAATGAAAGAAATGAACGAATTATTTTTTTTTTTTTGAGAAATTTATTTGCTGTGAAATGCAATAAAGTGGAAGAAGATACTTAAATAAAATCGTGGGAGAAATGAAAAGCACTAAACCAAAAAAAAAAAAAATTTCAAACCATCGTATGAAAAAATTTGTATTTGTGTAATTTTTTTTGATTGTTAAGCGTGTTGAAATGACGGATGATAATTTGAAAACTTTTTTTTCCTTCGGTTTTCCTTTATTTATATTTGCTTCTTTTGATTTGATAGTTCTTTGTTTGAAATGCGCTTAAAATTTACAACCGATTTGTAGTAAATTTGATAGCTTTCTATTTTTATGTTCTGCGAAGCTTAGAGCATTTCCTCTATTTTGCAATACTTTTCAATGGCAGTCGCCCTAATATAAACGTATTTAAGTATAATTTGTATAGGTTCTAGCAGTAAGAGAATATGAAATGTGTTTGTGATTCAGATACTGGATAAAACTTTGATTTTATCCTGATTGAATATATAAATACTCATATAAGGAGTATGCGGTTAGACCTTACGAAGAGTTTTTTCTATCTTCATTGGCGCGGGTGAATTCCCTCTACATATTGCTGATGGGAAATAATTAGTTCCCAAAGTGCAAAATAGAGAATATTGAGCAGACGAGTAAAAAATTGAAAGTAAAAGTTAGGCTGTTCAAGTAAAAGTTGCTTTCAGATTTGTCAGTAAATCAAAATTTTTATAATAACACAGTCCAACAGGGTTTTTACAATGTAGTTTTGTCAAAATATAAGAAAAAGAATATAAACTTTAAGATCTAAAGATTCAATGTCTGAGAAAAAGTTTCTTATGAAAAATGAAATTTTCCACAGAAAGTTACAAAAAAGTTAGAGTACAAAGTACATGAATTTTGTAGCGTTTTTTGTTTTCTAAGCAAAAATGTTCCCTCTTCGTTGCCTTTTTTTTATTTTGTGTTCTATTTTATTTTATTTTTTGTGCAACCCTGCTAGAAAGCTTTTCTCAAAATGTCACACTCAATAAGTGCAAAAATGTATGTTACATTTTCTGCTCTCTCAGCCATCAACGGCGTAAAATGTTGCCTAGCAAATCAGCTGATCTCTGGAAATAAAATCACTTTGAAATACTTGTGCCAGACAAAGATAGATATGTTGCACACTTTTTTTGGCATTACATTTTGACAGTTTATTATAAATAGAAAACATACAAGGAGATGGCGAAATTTGATGCGCTTAAAAAACTTTGTTGCAGATGCAAACTTTGAAGCCGTTTTTCTCAAAACAAGATTTTAAGGTTTGGCGTGCACAATAATTAAAAAAAATTTAACAAATGGATCTGGAATTTAAATATGATCTTCAACACAGTAATGACCCCAAGACATACTAGAAAAAAATAAGTATGGTTAAATCTTTTCTCAATTTATAACGTTGTTGTCCTATTTTTGAGTAAAGTAATTTTGGGAATTGTTGGTCCAACAAAATAATCATAGTTTGTCCTGGGGCCACAGTCATAGTTTTTCTAACAGTACTTTTTCTTCTGACGTTCCAATCGTACACGCCAGTTAATGGTGATTTTCAAAATGTTCCCCAAGAAGCTGCAAAAAAAACTCTATAAACAATATTTACAAATTATTATACAATTTTTTCTTGTACTTGAAGTTTTTAAATATATGTAAAAAAAATTTTTGGGTCAGAAGGTCAATTTTTATTAAACTATTAGCACTATAAAAATTGTGGGCCGAGAAAGTGCAGAGTCTTCTTAAAGGATTCCATCGATATTCGCGATGGAAAAATATTAATGTTATCGCAGCCTGATGTCAGGGATTTCTTCTGAATACAGTACAAACCGAAAGCAAAAACTAAAAATTCAATGTCTGAGACGAAATTGTCCCTTGTTTGCATTTTGCTCAGTAATATTGTAAAAAATGCTTGAACTAAAATTTTGTTTATGAATGTAGTAAGAATATACACTCATTGTAATAAAATATTAGAACTTTAATATTATTTTTTAAATAAAATAGAAAAATTAACTCAAAAGTAACAAATTGCATAGAACTGGCGCGACAAAACTAAAGCACGTATGGAATATATTAATAGAAAAGTTCGATTTTTCAACTATTTTGTAGCGTATCCATTATTTTTCAGAGCTGTTGCATATTTTCGTGGCATGGTCTCAGTAAAATTGCTCAAAACGTCTGCAGAAATAATCTTCCATGCAATCTCCGATTGGTAGAAAATGGAATCCTTGTTTTTACCCTTTATGCGCTGAATTTTCCGATCTACAATTTCCTATATATATTGAGTAAATGGCAACAAACCACTCTTTTACGCACCGTGCTGGGATCGTCATCGTGCTGGTAGACATGCTTTATACAGCAGATCTTCCTCCGTATAAGGTAGCATAACATACTGGGGAATATCTTTACACATCTGACGGTCCATTGTACCTATTATTTTATGAATTGGACCGATTGCATGACCAAAAAAAATCACTAAACCATTGCGTTGCCTCCCTCCTATCATACGGCACTTTTCAAATAACGCAGATTTCATCATTGTTCTTTTGGTCTGCACACTAGCTTCAATCCGTCGCAACCTTTCATGTTAAATATAGATTCATCAGTAAAAATCACGATCTTTCATTTGGCAATAGTTCAGCTAAAGTGAGCGGTTACAAATTCGAGCCTTAACTGTCGATTCTTTGGAGAAATAAATGACCTTTTCATGCTTTGGTATGTTTCTAAGTCACCTTCTATAGCTTTTCGTTGGATAAACCTGTATGAAATGTTTAAACGAAAGTTATTTCCAAGATATAAAAGGATATTTTTTTATAAACCGAATAATGGCCGGATCTTCACGTTTGGTTGTGCCCCGCGGTCTGCCACCTCCATATTTAGTATTTAAAAAATGGGAAGCGCGAAAATGGCTTATAGCTCGGGAATTAACGCAATAGCGAATGCAAAATTTTTTTTTACAATGTATATCACTGATTCAGCTTAATTAAATCCACTTAGAATATTTTCTCTAAATTATGCAGAATACTGATTTCGAGCCATTTTGGGAAGCAAAATTTTGAAATGCGAACGGTGACGGTGAATGATAACCAATAATTTATATACGCTTCCAATTTTTTTTAAAACCTGCTTTTTGTTTTCCAAAATAACGGGTTTCTAGTTTAAAGAAGGTTGTTGTTGTTTATTTTTAACAATTGACCGTAACAGTAAGCGAAAAAGATTATGCGCTTTAGTTTTGTCGCGGCAGGTTTTGGCATATTGAGCAATTTTAGTAAAAAAAAGTGTTATTTTATTTCAACAAGTGCATAATTATACTAAGTTTATAAAAAAAAAAAATATTTTTAAATTTTATTCAACTAAATGTTAACAAGGAAGAGTTCGTGCTTTAGTTTTGTCCGACACTGTATCTAGAAAAGAGGGGATGGAGCTTTTACTAAGTGGTGTTAAGTAAAATATGCTTGTGTGTATTTAGTAAAATCATTGAAATTCTTTTATTTTGTTTTTAAATAATTCTACGAAATCACGTTGCTCTTTTAATAAGCCTACTCTTTTATGAACTAATTTACTTGTAACATACATACAAAGATAAACACCAACACACATTTCCATTTGATAAGCATTTATTATTTGAAAAGTCTTCCAACTAATTTCATTAATAAACAAAATCAGCATTTTCTACCTCAATTGGCAAATCGTTGAAATGTAAATGAAATGTTAATACACTCTGCTAGTTATATAAGTATACAAAAAATTATTTCTCACCAATAAATTTATGAGAAAGTCAACAGCACAGTAACAACAAAAGTAGCAGCAACAACAACAATGAACAAACAAAACAAAAGAAGGACAAAACATACAAAAACCGTCACCAACAATCATGATGATAATAAATTAAAAGTTGTCCTTTTATTTGCATTTATAATTACATTTCTGCTGCTATGTATAGACATTGACTACTGAGTTTGTTCTAACTAACTAAGTATTTATAAAGAAGAAAACAAGTAGGCCAACAAATGTTAACGATTTTTATTGTTGCGCCAAGAAATCACAGCCATAAATTTATGGCAAAATATTTGTCGTTAATATTGGTGGTGATGAAACAAACAGACGAAACAAACAAATAAATGAACAGACAGGCAGACACACAGTCAGACACAGATACATTTTATGCCAAATGTTAGACATGTACATATACAGCTAAGAGCTGTGACTATTCACAAGGACAAAAGTTACAATGAGTTCAAAGAAAGTGATAAGAGCATAAAACAAAACTGCTTAAGTTGGCCAAAAATTTAAAACCGCAATGAACAATAGAACAAGCAGTGAGTTCGGGAATAAAACTTTCACAGTAAACTCAAAATACTCCAGAAGTTATTGTTTCTACTAAGAGTCTGTAGATTTATTTCTTTTTTATCATTTTGGATATATGAAAAGTAGGCGTGCCAGTGATCTAATCAATCCTTTTTATGGTGTGATTATTAGTATTTATAATGTCTGTGAAGTACATAAAAATTATGGTTCTGCCTACTTTAAGCACTATGTGGATTGTGTTACTATTAGAGACCATAAAAGCCAGAAGCACTTAAGGCCATTCTACTCCGTCCCGAGGAGGTACATTTTTTTATTTAATTAGCCTAAATCAAGATTGATCAAGTCTTCTTTTGTCAAGAAATGCTTGCTTATTTTACATTTCTTTCCAGAAAAAACAGAACAGCAGATGCGATGCGATTTTATCCCCTGATATATATGCACCATATAGTCCAATTCTCTGATACCAATTTTCATCAGAAAATCATTGATTGTAGCGAAACATGTAACGAGCTCTGGAATATTTTTCTAGTCCCATCTTTGCAGGGCCAACAGACAGCTCCAACAACATACATCTAGCTCCACCAACTTTTTTTTAACCCTAAAAAAAAGCTATTCTCTCCATAGTGCCCATATGTCTTGTACTGTCTATATGTCTGTGTGAATTCTCTTCTATTCGTCCTCTTGACTGCCCATTAATATATGCTAAGAAATAAAAACAAAAATTTTATAAGCCTTTTTGAATTACAAAATAACAAAAACTTGAGGCAAAACAGGCAGCATAATGTTCAAACTACTTAAATACAAACAAGAATAATGAAACTACCACAACATAAAAACTAGAAAAGCCCTCCAAAAAAAGGATATTCTAGAAAGCATTTTTATATGACCATAGCCGGCTTGGCCATATTGAAAATATTGTGTTTCTTCTTATTTTTCTCTTCTTTTTTTTTGGCTACTGCTTACATTAGCTAGTTATTGCTGATATTTTTGTTTTTTTATGTATTTGTTGGTATGACTAAAATTCAAATATTCTCTTTTACAAATGTAAAACTATAAATTTTTAGCCAACTTTGCGGAAAGCAACAGAAACAGCAACAAAGAAAAAAAAAAACAAAAAATAAAAATGTAAAAAAGAAATAAGGGAAATACACAAACCAAAACAAAAAAGCAAAAAAAAACAAAAATAAAGCACACTTATTGGCGCTGAATCATAGCCTTTTTATTGAACGTACATATATGTATGTATGTGTTTCTGTTTCTTGTTGCTGTTCTGTGTGTTGCTCTGGGTTTGTGTTTCTGTATTTCTTGGTGTTTGTGTTCGCCTTAGTTGAAAATTGTTTCGCTGACTGACCGAATTTCATGGCGGCGGATATTGCTAACGATGAAAATGTTCGATAAAACGGAAATATAACAGACCCAGACACTATTTGAATGAAACGTTCTTTGTTGTGTATTCAAACTTAGACTCGCGGCGCGTCGTTTCGTCAGCCACTTGCACACCATATACCGTTCATTTAGTAGTATATCGTAGTATATTTATATTTAGGCTGACTCGTCTGCCCCTATTCCCGCCTCGTACCTATGCCTCTTTGCTGTCTGCTGTAACAATGAAGGCGTTGTCAGTTTTAGTTGATGAGGGCACGAATTTCACAAGTACCTAGCAAAAAATAAACAACTAAAACCTTCTCCACACTGCATAGGATATAACCAAATATAAATTGCCTTGACTTGCCCAAGAGAAAAAAGAACAGAAAAAACTTAAAGTTCGACTGAGTTTTCAGTATTTCAATGATCTGCTTTATTTCGCGTTTTCGAAACTTTGAACTAAAATAAAACCAAACAAATACAAATTTGAAGAAAAAGGAAAATCAGCTTTAAGTAAAGGAAGGAATTTGTGAAGGTAGCGGTAAATTTATAAAATCAAAATCGAAATAAAAATAAAAATGAAATACGTAAGGAAAAAAGAAAATACTCAAAAACTAAAAAGAAATGGCAATGAAAGTTTTTGATTTTTTTTAACAAAGTTAAACAGTAGTAACTAGTAGAAAATAGAGAAAGTCAAGCAGCCTGCACCACCATCAGCACCACTGCACTACTGCAGCACCACGCAACAAGCTCGCTAACTTCACCAACCACCATCAACTTATATACTTTATGCCAAAGCCACAGTTACAGCCAAAGAAACGGAAGCCGAATAGCAACAACAATATTCTTGTATTCTCTCGCATAGTGGCAGGAAAAGATTTACTTTTATTGCGGAAATTAAAAAACATGTAAACTTTTATTTCGTTTTATTTCTATCTCCTTTCTTGTATCTTTTTTCTTCTTCTCTTTTTCTTAGTTGGTAGTTCTGAGGCTTCTTTTTTTTACTACTTACTTAAAAAAAAAAAAATAAAAAAAACAAAAACAAAAAAACAAAGTCAAAGAAAGCTGCTTAACAAGCACAGAAGACCAAAAAAAAAAGAGGAATTCAAGAAGAAAACTTAACAATTTCTTCTTGATTTTATTTGTTCCTGCTTTGAACTTTATTTTGCTTGAATGTGTGTTAGAAGATAATTTTTTCTGTACATACTAATTAAATTGTCTCTATTAAGTTTAATTTAAAGTTTTATCAACATTCTTGCGAAAAGGATTCATTGTTTTTGACATATTTGTAGATGTATTTATGTGCATGTAGGTGTGTGTGTGCATGAATCTGAAACTTATTTTCAATTTTTTGCTTCAGTTATACTTTTGAAATCAGCTTTCTTTATCGTTAATCAAAGTTTTCACTTACACAATTTGATTTTTAGTTTAGCATTCTAGGATTACTAAATTAAGTTCAAAATATTGAGATAGAAATAGCAGTACTATTTCTAATCTTGCGGAGGAACAAACAAAAGTTCACTAAGTTGGTTAGCAAAAACGAACAAACAAAATTTTATTTTATATTTTTAATTTACGTATTTCAATTAATCTCAACACATTTCTTGAGGTTGCGCTTGTTTTTACATCGCGCGATGTGATGGCTTTTTGCTTGATCGCTAGCGACATAGCTTCCAGCGAAATCGCTAGAGATTGAATGCTTACGATAAAGCGATGTCGCCTAGTTGCATACATATTTCAGCAATGCATGCTACAATAAAGCGTTTATTGTTATTGGAAAGTAGTCGTTTACTGCTTAAAAAAAAACCGCCGAAAGCATTGATAAAGTAAAATAAATTTTTGTCAATAACCACAAATTAACCATCAGAGAGATAGCGGAGGATTTGAACAATGCCTATGGATCCGTCCAAGACATTTTGGTTAATGATTTGGGTTTCCGTCGTATAGCAGCAAAGTTGGTGCCAAAAAACCTCAATTTCATGCAAAAAAGAGACCGTGTTGACGTCGCAAAAGACATGATTTGCGAGGCTGAATCCGATCACACATTCATCAAAAGGATCATTACTGTAGACGAGACGAGGGTTTATGAGTACGACACGCAATCCAGACATCAGGCAAGTGAATGACATTCACCAAATGAGCCGAGACAAAAAAAAAAACACTTTTCCAGTCAAAAAAGAAGGCAATGCTCACGGTTTTCATGGATTACAAGGGTGTAGTGCATCATAAATTTTTGCCAGAGGGCCAGACAGTAAACAAAGAGCGTTATGAGTCGTTTGCGTGAAGCAATTCGCCGAAAGAGACCAGAATTGTGGACAGAAAACTCGTGGATTTTGCACCATGATAGCGCACCGTCGCACAGTGCCATCATTATTCGTAATTTTTTGACGAAAAATGCAACAAATGTCATCCAACAGCCACCGAATTCACCTGATTTGGCTTCCTGTAAATTCTTTCTGTTCAATCGAGTTAAAAAACCATTACGGGCAACGCGTTTCAGTTTCAGTCGAGAGGAAGTAATGGAAAAATCGCAGAAAGCTCTGATGGACATACCGAAAACCGAATATAAAAAATGTTTCGAGGATTGGATCAAGCGCTGGCATAAATGAAGGGGAAAATATGGATTTAGATGAATAAATTTGTATTCTTAATTTTCTGAATAAATTGCGGGAACTTTTTGATCAAGGTGGTAGTTTAATAAATTTGCGAAAATTATTTTCGATTAGTCTAGGTAACTATAGCGAATCGCTTGTGGCGTTTTGCTGCCAGTAGTCACTTAAATCGCCTTTCGTTAAGTTGCTGCGCATGCTTTTAAACGCTAGGAATGAATTGCATCGCGTGACGTTAAATCCGAGTGCTTTGAAGCTGGTGCCGAGGTCGTAAACTTATGTACATCTAATATGAAAATCTAATTACCTTTCCATGGTTTAAATTTATATCGTCCCAACGTTCAATTAATCGAACAGCAACTTTGAAAATTCATCAAAAATACATTTATAAATTTTTTCCAAAAATCACAGTTTAAAATTGCATTTAGATAATTTAAAAATATTGTATTTTTTTTTTTACACTTATTTTCTAATTTATCCTCTAAAATTCGGTAAAAAATTTCTAGTGCTAAAATCTCTTATTAAAAACATATGGAAACTGCGTTATGAAAATTTTCAAAATTAGATCATGGCATTTAGTACCGGATCAAAACGAGTTAAGCAGTATGGATGTGAAGCACAGTAGGCTGTAAAAGTTTGGTAGTTCCAGACACCAGTGGCCAGTTTGGGAATAAAAACAGCTACCATCATTTACCAAGAAGCTGGAATAAACCAGCGCTAAATATTTTGACTAAGTATATGATTAACCCTTCTGTTACATTAAGAAAAAATCACACTTGTGATATCGACGTGTGTGTACCATAAAGTACACACTTTATAAAACCAAAAGCTTCTTTTTACACTTTTTCGGAGGATTTCCCCTCGATGCAGGAATTCACAAAGGGCAAATTAAGCAAAAAAAGGTCACGAGATGTCCTTAATGTAACAGACGGGTTAAGAATCATGATCTTAAAGCTCCGGGGAATTTATATGTTTGAAAGAATTTCTTGACGTTTAACGTTATCCCTGCTCAATACATCTAAAAAACTTTTCGCTCTATTTGAGGGGCTTTTTCTCTAATCGTGAGTTTCTCCAATATGGTGTGAATTCAGACTGACACTGCTTAGAAAAATTAACTACATTATTCTTAGTTAAAGCCATTGAGATGATTTAAAATTTAATAAACTTTAAATACTTTGGTCTTTTAATACCCTAAAATTTGTATTTTTCACTTTAAAACTAGAAAATTTATTACAAATATTTTTCTACTTAATCTAAATTAAAATAAAAAATATTTTCCAATGTTTATGATAACGAAATTCTTATATATCCACATACTAGCTGTAGTATGTATTTAATAAATTGCTTCAAGGATTATATAAATATAAAATAAAAAAAAAAGTTTTAACACGAATGAGATATTATACAAAAAACAAAAGCAGAACCTAAAATCAATCAAGATAAAGCCTTAGATTATTTTTGGATTACAATGAATTTGTGACAGGGCAAAAATACATAAACAAAAAAACATTTTTACAACAGTTTGAGTGTATTAAACGAGTGTTTATGAATAGGATTTATAGATGTAAATGAAGTTGGGGTGGGGTTATTTAATAAATACTATATACAAAGGCTCAAAAAGAAAATAGTGCATAGAATTGTGCAAAGAAAAGAGAATTTATTTATAATGAATGATTGATGCATTCTATTCCATTACTTATTATTATTATTATTTAAAGGAAAAACGACTCGAAAGTCAGGCACTGCGACCTATAAGACCTATTGTACCAAAGCTCCAAGAAAGAAATAAAGAAAGAAAGGAAGAGAGAAAGAAAGATAGATAAGAAACATACCAAGTCGAGAATCGAACTCGGGTCACCAGAGACAAGAGTCTGGCACTCTGCCACTAGACCACAGTGGCGATGGTAGGACTTACAGTTTAACGCCGATTCCAAACGGCGGTGTGGCAATTTTTTATCAGCTCGATGGTTTTGCCATTACCAACCAAGGTGTGTACTTGTATACATTCTTATAATTCTCATCCATTTCAAATTGATAGTGAATATAAGAAGTTTATGAAAATTACCCACCAGACCAAGACAAGATTCGAACCCGCAACTTTCTGGGTGAAACTGTAGTGCACTATCCACTAGACTATCGAGGTCGTCATTCCATTACTTAGGTATCATTAAAATTAAAATAACAATTTTTTATGAAAAAATATGGTTCAGTTTGGGAATATATAAATATAAATAAATATAATATAAATAAATAAATAAATATATATATAATATAATATAAATTTAACCCTTTACGGCTTTCGAATGCAATATATATCTCCTAGAAATGTTGTATGAAAAAAAAAAGTTCGTTAGTTTCTGGGAAATATAAACGCTTAGTGAACGTACGTACAAGAACGTTTTGGTTCACACTAAATGGTGAAAATAAAGGTGACTGTAATGAATCAAGATAAGATTATTTGACGAAACGTCAAATATTTGATATTTTTCCGTACCAAGCGTTGTTAAACAGTGTAATCGTGTAATAGGATTCATAATGATACTGTCAAACAGTTTTATCGCGTTTTACTTTTTGACATTTACTGATATAGTGACAAATCCAATAAATATATGTGCTTGACGCAAACAAGACAGTGATGCTTTGAAACCTAAGCATACTTTTAAGATAATGTCAAATTTGATTACGATCAAACAGTTTGTACATATATATGGTCAAACCATTTGGCAAACTGATTGCCACAAAAGTATTTTGAAATATTTGACAGCAAATAAAACTATTTAACTCCAATTTGTATACACATAAATGTGTCAAACGTTTGGCTTTTTGTTTTACTAATTTTTCATGTGCACTGTAAAAATTTATTTTTTTTTATCCTAACCTAAGAAAAATGTATTGCTTAAAGTTGGCATTAACTATCTCCTAAAAATAGAAACTGCAGTAATTTTTCAAACATAAAATTCAGTAAATTAGAACTGTGCTCGACATACATATTTTTCAACAGAAAACTACTACAACAATAAATAATACAATTAATTTTGTACATGCAACATAATTTATCATTTTCAACACTTGCAGCAACAGTTTCAAGACGGGCAAAATAATATACATACATCTAGTAGTGGATACACTCACTGTAAATAGATAGGAGAAACTTAATATTAATATTATTCATAACTAAGTTTTTCTATATTATTCTATATAAGACGAATACATAGAATATAAAGCAAAAAAAAAAAACTTGTCAATTTTACGAACTGAGTGGAAAATGAGAACCATTTTTTATTCCAATTGAGGCAATTGTGTTGGCAGATAAACTTTGCAGCTAAGAAATTCTTCTGTTAACAGACTTGTCTCGTAGACAAATTAGTAGGCAAAGTCAGTTGACAAAGTCAGAAGGCAAGTCATTTGGCCATGTCAGGTGACAACTCAGTTGACTGGATTAGATTGTGTAAAGGTATCGTTAATAGCATTTTTCTGATTTTGATATAGATAAACTAACTCTACTAAATATTATATTAGTTATTTATTTTTTTGATGCATATATTCTTGGTGTGAACTAAGTCAATCAGTGCCAGCGTACACTAAGTAGCTTTATCACTCATGGAGCATAAGGTTTGAAACATTAAAATTTATAGAGACACCCATAAATTTGCTGCTGGGATTTCTGATTTGTCCTAATAGCTCTGTCTCCGTCCTGTCCCTACGTTTTTGCCTAAATTTGAGGGCATTTCCCGGCTTGTCCGCCAAAAAGTGAAATCCTAACGAATTGTTTTTTGTTGAGTGTAAATGTTTTTCTCTATGTATTCTAATGCACACACAAAAAATGAAACCACAACAAAATAATGTGTCCAGAAAAATTAACTGCAGACATTGTAAGCAAGCCTCAAAAACTGCAAGAGTAATTTACAAAATTTTTGCTTTGTTTTTGTTTTTTGCTTGAGTTTTTGCTTTGTTTTTTTTTTTTGTTAAGTTAAATTTATGACATGGAAAAAATGCTTCAGGGAAAAGCATCACACAGAAATGTATGCGCATATATTCATTTATGTGTCTGTATGTACATTTATGTAAAATGTTGTTGTACGAAAAATTAATGTCAGTTTTTGGCATTGATTCCAATTTTTCATTGTTATATTTATACGAATTTAGGGAAATTTTACAATTTTATGCTGAATCTCATTAGTGGTATGTAGATATTCTTCAAGATACTAATTCAAACCTGCTTAGCATGATTGCGATTTTTTCTGTTAGCAATTTATCAACTGAAGTTTTTAACATCTAAGCAGTGTTTTAAATTAGTTTGAAAATACCAAATGAGACTCAATATAGGTTAAAGTAGACAATAATAATGTTAGTCTTTATTTGGTTTGAGAATATGCGGCGTTAGGGACTAAACAATACAGAGAGGGTGGATCGGAATAATTAGATAAGATGCACCAACTCAGTGTGCAATTCGGAAATGGAAATGTTTTACGTCTGGCTATTTGGGCAAATAAAATATTTTTTCGTTTACTCGCTTACGTATGGTACTGGGTTATATTTTCAAAAAATAATCTAAGTCCATTTGAGATCTTAGCATCCGCTTTGCTCAGCCTAATCATTTGCTTGTCTTCAGCAGGAGACGTATTTTGAAAGGATTCTACTTCCACTCTTACTTACTCACAAACATTTCTCGACTGCGCGTAAAACACGCCACTCTTTTGTAATTGCTCTTAATATTTTTTAAGACAACTAATTGTACCGTAAAATGGCGTTACAAAAAATTCGTAGACTAGTAATACAACATCTTTTTCAAACTCAACATAAAATATTGTACCAGTGACTTAATTATGTGCCCACCAGTGCATATAACAGAGGGGAAATAATTTCCATCTTGGGCCAGACGTAGCTAAATTAACTGCAGTACTAACGAACAACGAACAATAGGGAAACATGTGGTCAGATTTTATATCCCACACAACATACATTATAAAAATTTGGAAAAGAATGAGACTCCCTTTCACTTCCTTTTCTATTACCCTACGTCATAAGACCTTCCTAGACAACATAACTGGTATTTTCCAACTTCAGATTTGAAAGCTTTTTAAATTTCTTAAGCTGACGAGTTGGCGCTAGACAGCGGCCATGCCATAGCATCATGGTCATGATTGTGCTAGATTAACAACATCCATTGAAACAAAACCGCATTCAAACGCTAATTGAACACAGTAGAGCCAGTAGTCATAATATTTACATACCTACCTATCATGTTGATGAGTACTAGTGGATTCTAGGAGAGGGGTTTAGTTATAAAAACTTAATTTTGAGTATGAAACTTCCCCCTACGGATGAGTATCTCATAATTTTTCATGGTTGGCCAGAATTTGGACCGTATCTTTGACTGCGCTTTATTCAGCATTCTACGGTAGTAGTTCCAAACGACCAGCAGTTTTAATTTTAACAACTACTCCTTCCACTTTTTCATACAATAAATACATAATTGCATATTAGTTATATAAAATAACATTTATGCTAATGCATAAACTACTTGCTTTAACTGCTTTCAGTTGCAATTCGTTTTATGGCTATCAATACAAAATGAGATAAAATCAATCAAAGTTGGCAATACAGCATGCACTCAGAGCTCACACAACAACGAACGAGTTGAGGTAAAGCATTAATAAATCAATTTGATAATATCAGCACCTACATAGCCATACACTATACTTCTGGTAGCGACATTTGGCATATACAAACGAACAAGTTAGCTAGATACAGGTACCGACAGCATTGTTGTAAAATGTCGAATGCACTTGAAATTGTATATTATTTTGCGGTAAGAAGGTAAACATGACATGAAAACATTTGAATTGAAGCATAAATTGAGGGAAACCAGAGACCATTTCACTCAACCTGAAAGAGCGGTCGAAACAGGCAAACAACGCGACAATTACAGCATGCAAATTTAGTACAATGAAGTAAATATTTCACCACGCGTAAGCAAATAAAGTTACATTAGTTATGGGATCATATTAGCTTATTGTTAAATTTTTTTATAAGTTTCGTTTTTGTGTTTCTGTTTTTATTTTTTTTTAAATAATACCCTTTTTTGTGCTTCAACAAAAAAAGGGATGGACATACACGCATCACAACAACAGAAACCAAGTAAAAAAACATAAATGCATATATAAAACAAATAAACCGCTTAACAAACAAACAAACTAACAATGGAATGACTATTGAAGGATAAGTTGAATGCTGGGCGTGTAGGAGAGAACCTCAAACAGGAACAAGGGACCTTATTTATGCATAAACAAGCAACAGAAGAAAGTAAAGAAAAATACGAAAATAAAAAACAACATTCAAACTCTAAGTAGGAGTGAAGAAATATTGAAGAGTTTTGCGTAAAAAAAAAATCAAAAATAAACAAAGAAACCAGAAACAACTACAAAAAAAGTTACGCTTAACAAAAACATAAAATATAAACCTGCTATAATAATAAATCAGGTGTTTTTTCTTGCTTACTTTCCTTTTTCTTTCTTCTTTTTGTGCTTCTTTTTTCTTCTTATTTGTCAAATCAAAAAAATAAACAAAAGAAGAAAAGTGAAAAAGGTTTAGGAAAATTTATAAATAAATGAAAGAAATTGCAGATTCGTGGAAAGCATCGATGCTGCTGCTGCTGTCGATGTTGTAGTTGCTGGCTTTGCTACCTTTGCTGCATATATATCACTTAATTGTGCAGAACAGTTTTGACAGCGCCAAAGCTATCAAAATGTAAGAAAGACCTTTGGGAATTTTGCCCTTTAAGTTTGTATTGGAATATACATATTTATATTTAAGTATTATGTGCATATAAGAACAGACATAGAAAATTTTAACATTTGCTGATGATATGTTTAGTTTATCTGATATAACAAATATATGAAAAAATCAACACGCAGAAGTTTGTTAGATGTTTTCATCCCGATTTAATTGTTCCTGATGTAATTCTAGTATGTGTTAATGAACTGAAAATTAAAGAGATTTGTGTAAGGCTGAAAATTTTCGAACCAAAACGAATTTGAATCTGAATAAATTTGAATTAAAAGAAATTTTAACTTAACCTTGAACCTGAAGAAACCTGAAAAGAGAAGCTTCAATCTGAAGGAATTTGAAATAGAAGAAAATTGAATTTTTAAGAGCCTTGAACGAAAAACGTGAAACTGCATTCTAAGCTAAAGTAACTTAAATCTAAAAGAATTGAAACATGAAAAACCTATCAAATAAAAAAATTTAAACCTAAAGAAATTTGAACCTGAAGAAACGCAAACCAATAAAATTATGAACCTGAAAAAGCTTGAAACTGAAGGAACTTTAAACTGAAGAAACTTGAACTGAAGAGACTTGAACTACAGGTACTTGATCCTCGCAGAATTTGAGTCTGAAAAAATTTGAATCTGAAAAATCTTGAAATCTGAAGCCTGAAAAACTTGAACCTGAAGAAATTTAAACCTGAAAATCCTTGAACCTGAATAATCTTAAGCCTGACAATCGTGACATTAAAGGAATTTTAACCTGAAGACACCCTAACCCTGAACTTGAAGAAACTATATATTGTGCAAGAAGTGAAACCCGAAGAAATTTTAAACTAAAAAACTATAATCTGAAAGAATTCGAAAAAAAAAGAAAATTTAATTTGTAGAGACTTTAACTTGATGAAACTTTCAACTGCAGAAATTTACATTATAATTAAAGAAACTTGAACCTGCATAATTTGAACTTAAAGAAACTTGAACCCGAAGAAACTTAAACCTAAAAAATCTTGAATTTGAAGAAACTTGAACTTGAAAAAGCTTAAAACTGAAGGAAACTGAGCCTGCAAAATTTTAACTCGAAAAGTTTAAAACTGAAAAACTTTGAATCTGAAAGATCTTGAAACTGAAGAAACTTGAACCTGGAAAACTTGAACCTGATGGAACTTGAACCTGAAGTAACCTGAACCAGAAAAAACTGAAACTTAAAGAAACTTGAAACTGAAAAAACTTGAACAGAAAAATATTGAACCTGAAGAAACCTCAAATTGAAGAAACTTAAGCCTAGTATGAAAAAACTTGAACCTGAAAAAACTGGAACTTGAAGAAGCGTAAACTAAAGAAATTCGAAGCTGAAAAAACTTAAACCTGAAAAATCTTCAACTTGAAAGAGTATGAACCTGAAAGATCTTGAATCTAAAAGAATTTGAACCTAAAAAAGCCTGAAACTGAAGAGATTTTAGCCTTGTGAAACGTGAACCTTAGGAAATTCTATCTTTTTTTTAATGAATAACTTTATCTTAGACATAAAACCACCAGTTCTTGAAGTTTCCATTGACTACCCAGTGATTACTGTAGCAATTCTCCTCTAACCTTAGCGTGCTAGGCGATAACTTTCTACAGCAAAAAACGTTCAGCATAATATTATTTTACAGTTTTGCTCTACGATAAGGAAAAAACTGTAATTGTTGGGATTACTACAACCAAAACTTTCTATAGATATGCTTAAAACACAAATAGGAAGTTCCCTATCAAACCGAAAAACAATAAAACAAGCAACTCGCAATTGCTGAAAATAAAAACAAAGAATCAAACAACAAACGCCCAAAGGTATGCTAAAAAATATAGGCAAAAAAAAAAACAATAAAAATATGAAGACGAAGACAATGTAGCATACAAATTAAAAACTTTTTTCTCTGTCTGCACCGCCAATGCTCACACATATAAGGTTACACTCTTTTCTTTTTTCTTTTTAGCTAGCAAGCGAGAAATTTCTTTCGTTATTTTCCTTCATATGGTACACATACGGTGTGCGTTCACGTGGAAAATGAGCTTAGACAAGTAAGTGGATAGGCATTGAATGTAGATACGTAAATTTTATATATATGTATGAATGTTTGTGTGTGTGTATAACACAAACATGCTTTACTCGAAATTCATTGTGTGTTTCTATGCGATATGCTATGCACACACACACACACACACACACACGATTTTACCAGATAACTGCAGGTAAATGGCTTTATATTTTCTAGATGTAGATGCTGCTTTTACACATCTAAATTTCATAGGTTATACATTTATTCATGCACATATACTTTTTCATGAATTTATATGTACATACATATACATACATATACATATATATATATATATATATATATATATGAGCATATGTTGATATGGACAAACTTGCTTTTCCAATTTACTTCTTCTGCCCCTTTCTGGCATTTGTACTTATCGAAAAAAAAAGCGAAAAAGAAAAAGCATAAGTAGAAAATGTACTTTTTCCTAGTTTTCGTGCTTTACTTTTTCTTTTTTATTTTACTTTTTCCATTGTTTGTGCCATTTTCACTCTTCTTTTATAGCCACGAAATAGAAAGATGCTATCGTCGATGACTTTTTGACATAGGTACAATTTGCTTTAAGATCTTTTTTCATTTTCTTTTTTTTATTTCACTTACTTTGTTCTTTCTCCTATGCTGCTGTTTAGTTTCGAGGAACTCATTTATACATACCTACTTAGTCATGCATACATATGTATGCATGTCTGTTTGTATGTATATATATCAAAGCGACAATTCATTCTTCCGTTAAAATGGAATGCTCTGGTACTTTTTTTCTACTGTTACCTTCATTTCAACAACTTTTTTTTTACATCACTCCAATACTTCTATACTCTTCCATGTACTTAAATGAAAGGAAAAAATAAAAGCAATTACACGAACGGCATTGTGTTATCTAAATTGAATTTAATTGTTGAGTAGATTTCTTAACCTAACACATTTTCATCGTGTTCGTGTTCTGCGCTTCTGTGCTTTTCCTAACTTGACTTGTCTTGTCTTTGTAGAGAATAGGGAACTTTGGAATATTTTCAAGGTGAATGCAAAAATGCGTATGTAAAGATGTGTATATGTGAGGGTGCTGTACACATATTCACACATTTCCTCTTATTCTTACATACATATTTCCATATATATATATTAGATTGTACATATACATATATTCTTATATGGCATCCACACATAAGTAAACAAGTTTTAGTTGACAGTATCATTAAGATTTGAAGCAAAATGAAATCTTGTTGATTGACAAAACCACTTAGTTTATGTACGCATGCCTCTATGTAGCTTACACTTATGAATTTTACTTTATATGCGGGTATGCATTAAAATTAGCAATTTAATTTTGCAATTAGTAAAAGTAAATTATTTGTGATATTAATATTTGCAAAAATTATTTAAAATTACTAAATAAATTGTGGCGTTTAAACTTAGTGTAAAATTACTATTAGTCTGATGTGTTAAGTCATGTGATAAATCGCAGATAACTGCAGGTAAATGGCTTTTTATGAATAACATATTTGAATCCGAAACACACAATACAATTAGAACTTAGAAGCTATTTTTGAAGTCACCATTCAGTAAATTTTATAAAATAAATATTTTTTTAATTTCATATTAGACAAGGTTAAGTTAAGTTTAATTACTGGCTGGCCAAAGCCGCACGTAAACCTTTAAGTCCTTAGCGATACCAGATAGGAATCCTGTAGGAATTATTTAGCGAGAGTATATCTAGCGAGTGTACACATCATTTAAGATGAGAGCAAACAAACTTGATAAACTATTGTGTGATTTGTAAAATATAATTTAATACAAATCCCCAAAAATTGGAGTAAGAAGAGAAATTAGGAGGTTAATGTAAAAAGAAAAAATGTTTACCTTTTCATCAGGAACAAATTAATCTCAGACATCTAACCTCTAGCTCTTGAAATGCATATACTCTCCCATTGATTACAGTGACATGACTCCTCTGATATAGAAATACAGGCAAAAAATAAACATGATGTGCTGGGCTATAACTTTCTGCAGAAAAACGTTCAGCAAAATATCTTCTTTCAGGGTTACATCACGTATATTTTGTGCTGCAAGCAATAAATTGCCATTTGTTAGAGGATGATGATTTTATCATATAGCTAGTAAGAGTTACTATTCCTATAATTCAGGAAGTCAAAGATCATAATTGTTTGTTTATTCCCCAGAAAAGAGGGGCACAGTGGATTTTATATCCAACAGTTTCCTCTTCCCCCCTTAGATCCATTAGTTGTCAGTATATATTTTTTTGAAATCTATCAATTTTAACAGCTATCTTCTATTTGAAACTTGACATATTTATGATTCATGCCGGAAATTAATTATGAAAATTTAATAAAATAAAAATAAATATTTTAATATTTATTACTTTTCTTTTTCTCGATTTGAAATTTTCTTACTGACCTAAGAAAAAAAAAAAACAAAAATGATTACATATGATTAAGAAATGTCTCCTAAAAATTGCAACATGTGCTCTTCAAATCATTATTCATAAATGTCTTCTTATATTGCAAAAATTTCCTATCAATAAATTCATAAGAATAAAGAATAAATCCCAGGGATTTGAAGGTCATGATTTAAAAGGCGATAAATTTGCGATTGACATATGAACTCAATAATGAGTAAAGCATCAATCATTTTTATTTATTTATTATTTTTGGTTTTGTACATTCTTGCCAATTTTATTATTTGGGCACACATTAATCGTTAATGATTACGCATACAGTGGTGAATAAGAATAATGTACACATGTAGGTATGGAAATTATGGAGTAGTTAAAAAAAAGAATAACATTTGATATAAGATTCATTCATGTGAAACAAGTTGATGTTATAAATGTATGTGAGAAAGAAAACATGTATGTATCAATTTAGTTTGGCAAGTAGTGGAAAATAAATACAAGAAGTAGAAGTTTAATATCTCTTGAGTACGTTGGAGTGGCTACTCATCTTAAGCTAAGTTAGTGTATTGGTTTCAAAGTATGATACTATTTCAAAAACATCTTACCGCTTCGGGTTTTAATAAGTGACACATAAATTAGAATAGTTGATGCTTACTGGTTATGAAAATGCAGAGCAGAAAAAAATTATTTATTATGTGCTACATAAAACTAAATAAGCTTTCTTTCTTCTTTTAAATGGAGTTTTATTTACAATAATAGTTGTTTTTTTTGTTATTTATAAATAAGAAAGGCAAACGTTTCTTTGAAATAAAAATACATTTCCAATACAAATATGTATTTACTAATTAAAAATATATGTATATTAAGCTATGGTCGTGTGAGTCCAGCGCCACAAACTGTTTTTCAACTGCGAGCATTCCTCATGATCTGGAAGTTCTTCAAAAACCGATCCTTATAGAGCCCCAAAAACTTAAATATGTGATTTAATTTAGCCTTTATTATAAACGCTCATAAACCAATCATTTTCTAAATGGTTTTTATCAGAAAAAAGCTTGTTAGAAAGGTCTAAATTAGATCCATAGTTTGGTGGAAACCCAACAACAAAAAGTTTTCCGTTCAAAAACTGGATTTTGTCGAAAAACTTAAATTTTTTAAGAACATATTTTTGAATTATTGCAATTTTAAATACACAGACATTACACACTATAAAGAAAAATGCACCTAAAAGTATGCAATGATTTAAAAAAAATTGTGCTTGGGCTGAGTTTAAAATATTTAAAAGTCGATAAAAGTAGAAAGCATTATCAGATATTTATAAATTTTCTTATTTGAAAGGCAATAAATTGTTGAATTTTAAAGCATATGTTTTTAAAATTTATAAATACCGAATGGCGTGTTAGAAGCGTTTGGATGTTCAAAAAGTAGTAAAAAAAAGGAGATCCTAATGAAAAGGAAAGACGACAGGGAAGCGGAGGTATCTGTATTCATAGAAAAATGTCCATAAAAGCGCAAGATTTTGTCTTGATAAAAATTTTCTTTCGATTTTAAACAAAATTTTTAAAATTTAAATGGAACATACAGTAGGTAGAAAAAAAAATAGTTGTGTAAATGAAAACAAAAGTTAAGCATCAAATATGTTCACCAATTTCCTTTATTCCATATTCCATTTTCCTTATTCCAATGGCAACTTAGTTTCCCACCTACTGTAAGTATAAATTTCTATAATGTGTTTCATATCAATTTTAATAATTCTGTTTGAAATCGAAAGGATTCTCTTATTAATATTAAATTTTACAGTATTATATTATGGAAATTTATGTTATGAAGATCTCAAGCTTACCTTTCGTCTTCGCTACTAGCTTACTTTTTTCTTTTTAGCCAAGTTTATTCATTTCTACCATGTCAGCTGGTGGTGGAAAAATTTTAAACAATATTTATTGCAGAAAATTTCGCATTTTATTAACTTTCAAATAAATCTGAATTTTCAAAAGCTTTTATATTTTTGATACATATTTTAACCTTCCGTCTACCAATACTCACCCGGTGACCTTTTTGATTTTTATTTGTGAATAAGTTTCAATCCAGTCGAATGATTTGGACTCAGTAAGCAAATCCTTGATTTGTATTCTACGATATAAAAAAACATATTTTATTCGTAATTTTTTTTTTTTTTTCTTAAATTTGTGTTTTTGTATACTACGTATACCAATAACAACTATGCTGTAAAATTTTGAAAATACTAAACAATATAAATGTACATATCTTATGCATATATTTTTTGTATTTAAATTATAAAAAAAAAGTAAATAAGATTTGTTGGCTTCTTAAACAATGGGGAGATGGAACGAAATGGCAATTTTTGCATTTAAGTAGTTTGGGTGACGCTGTGATTTACGTAAATAGCTTTTTTACATTTAACATGTATGACACATGTAGCATGTCGCTCAGGAACTTTACATGACTCAAACTCAAACCTCGTCCTCGCAAGTTCCAGAAACGAGCTTTCCTATAGCCAAGCTAAGTTATTATTTAAACAAAATATCAAATATATACAACATATATACCTTAAATATATTCATTTGCCATTCTGAATGGAAACCACCCAATAATATCTGTATTCCTTGATCTAGCTAATATAAGAGGATAACAAAGCTCTTCGCCTATGTTCTCAATGAATTACCTTCTTTGGGACCTTTTTACAGAAACCTCCAAATTATTCGTCATACTTTTATATGATAAAGGCAGTAAGAGCTTTCATGTCCAAAAGGTTAGGGAACATCGCCATAGGCCAGCGCTGTGCTACTCTCTTAGTGGAGTACTGCGGCAACATTTTGCCCATCATGTCTACACCGACTATAGTTTGATTATAATACAAAACGATTTCAGGATTATTTTTTTGAACTATACACAGACCCTTCTCTGTGCATAGTGGAGATTAAGACCAAAGGTCTATTTTTAGCCAGGGCATAGGAGCGCTTAGTTACATTCTCAGCAAAGCCAAATAAAGATGAAGTTACTTCACCAGCTGATGATGGCTTGAAGTCATTTGGCATATATTTTTTTTTGACCCACTGTGCCTACAACACTCATGTTCCAATTTTCCAGTTCTTTACCAATATTTGTCAAGAAGTTGTCCATAGCGACGCTTCTTTCTCAGCCCTTGTTTAGTGCATAGTCTTTCATGTTGTTTACTTTACCAATATAAATTTGTTAATGCAATGGGAAATAAGTATAGGAATCACAGGCCTTCCTGATTTTGAAAAAAAGAGCAGAAATACGATACAGCTAGCATACTTTTTATATCATATAATCAAACATTTTTTTGATATTTAACGAAAACTTGATTGAAATATTCAAAAAAGTAGGCACTGCTTTTCAGTGTTGACTACATCGCAACATCGCTTTTTATTGAGTCTTTGCACCGAAAAAATCTCATTTGGATACAAAATTCACGTAGGTCGCGGATGTGCACAAAAATTTTTGAAGGCGAAGGTTAATGTTTTCAAACTTAGTTCCTAGACAAAAATTTCAAATCCGAAAAACGGTTCTCAATTTTACTAACATAAAAAAAAAACTGTAAATGCAGGCTTGCTCACTAAAACTTTCATTTTTGGAATTTACGGCCAATACTTATTATCAAAAAATTGTGCCTCACAATGTTATTGTTAAATATCCTTTTTACAAACACCAAAAAATTTACCTTCTTTAATAAAAAACTTGAAAATTATCTCCAGACTTCAATACAATTTAATTATATTTACTTTTGTAATTGTAATTATTGTATCTATTTGGGCGGAAATGTGCGCACTTATATATGTATGTATGTATGTATGTATGCATTACAAGTGATACATGTGTAATAAATAATTAAATTAATTAATTATTAAACAGGATTACGCACAAACACACACATACATTCATACATTAAACAATACAGGAAGCACCAAAGACGAAACTAAGCGCTTCAATGGAAAGTTCAGATAATGAGGCAAAAATTAAATAGAATAGAATAGGGTAGGGTAGAATTCTGTCGGTGTGTGTGTGTGTGTGTGTGTATGTGTGTGACGATGTTACATTATTAAAAAGGCATTTAATAAGCAAAAAAAGAAAGAAACAAAATCTGACATCGTATAACGAAATATTCCCTAAAAAAATGTTGTGTTGTGTTGGTGGTGACAGCGATGGTGGTAAATGATGATTATAATATGGTTGTGAGGTGCTCATACTGTAGGCTGTAGTAAAGTAAGCTGGTACTAAAGAGGCTGGTGTTTTAGGAGACTGGAATTGAAGAAACTGATGTTGAACATGCTGATTTTGAGGAAACTGAGGTTGAAAATCCTGTTGTTGAGGTTGATGATGATGATTTTGATAATGATAATAACGTTCATGCTGATAATGCTGCTATCATTGCTTTCTTGTTGATTTTCTTCTGCAGCTAGCTGCTTTTTAGTCTTCCGTTGCTATTGTTGATTAGGCTGCATGAATTTTAATCGATAATAATCAGCTTAGGGCAGAATATGAATACGAGAGAGAATTGTACATATTTACAATTAATAAAGCACTTTTTATTATCAAAACAAAAAAAAAAAAAGAAAATAAAACACAATTTCATTTCCTGCTTTATACAAACATAAATACATTTAGGCATATATGCTGCACGTGTGTGTATATTATAATTTTATATGTTTATGAGGTACGTTGAATTGAAACGATTATGGCTGCAAGATATAAAATAATTGATAATTAAAGCTTGAGTATTTTTAGTTATGCAAAAGAAAAAAAAAACAAATATGTCGCGGGTCACACGATGAAAATAAAACATTGGAGAATATGTGTGAGAAATTCAATTTTTTTTTTAATTTTAAAGGCAGCGCAGGAGAAATTTGTATTGGAGAAAAATTCGCAAAACAAACAAAATATTTATTAACGTGATGGGTTTTATAAAAGCAACCGTCAACTCTTATACGCCTTTGCCTAAATTTGACACTAAAGCAGAGCTTGCTATTTAATAATTTTCCATGTCCTTCTTTGGTTAATTGGTTGAGAAGAATGTGGGTGGATATTGCGGTGCAGCCACTTGCCCGTGGTAAGTTCTGAGCCATTCAGAATAGGTGAAACCTGCACAACTTCAGCGCGCCTGAAGTTGAAAGGATGTACATTTTTGGACTTTGAGCTATTTTTAGCGAAAATTTTTCTTTACCCCAACACTCCCCTCCAAGTGGAATGGAAATGTAGCAGGTAAGATTGACATTTTTTTCTCGTAGTGTACCTCAATGTTATGCTACGTACAAAAAATAATTTAAATAAAAAATATTTTTAATATACCACGTTTTTAAAATGGACTAAAAAGTATAAAATAATTTCTCCTAACCCCATACAGATTCACAACCACATATAGATTTTTTATCCCATGCAGATTGTCTTGAAAATTTGTAACTGTGAATTTTAGTAGGACGAAAATACTTGTATGATTTAAAACAACAAACGTGGTTCGCATGCAATAGGAAATTGATGGATGAATAGTTCACCTAAATGGCTAGCAATTTTATCTCTATCCATAAGCGTCCCACGTTTTTTGTATGTTTGTGGTCGCTGTCACACCATCGGTATTGCACCTCGCTGCTGTTTCTACGATTTTTTGTTTCGATTCCAGCAAGAGCAAATTGCGATCTCTTTACAATCTATACTCTTTGTAAGGGAACAAAACGAAAAGAAAAGTTCGTTATTGTTTGTTTTTGTTCTCTCTCTCATTTGTCTTTGAATTTGTGTATGTATATACATATACATATATTCTACTCCCGCTAAAGCAATGATTTTAACAACGGTGAATTCAATGCTTTGATCTATGAAAAAAATGGAAAAACTTCCGATGCTAATATTTAAAATATTATTATATTTATATATATTTTAGATACTTCATATTGCATTGTCTTCCAGTTCTGAACTATATTTAAAATTTCAAGTCTCTAGCTCATCGGGAAGTAAGTTTAAAATCGATTGCAAAATTTGTACCGAACAGACTGACAGACAGACAGACACCATTGAAAGCGAGTTGATATAAATGTGGTAAAATGAGCTCTATCGGGCATCATGTACACCCCCTACGATTTTTTGTATATCTGTTCAATTTCTGTTGAACGTTGTTGTGCGTTAAGAATAGATATTATCCAATTTAAGAAAGTCCCTGAGTTCGTATTTCGGCTTTTCCGCATTATTACGATTCTATTTGGAAACTTTTGTGTTTCGATCCGGTCTAGCATACATCCAGTCGACTGCGTGTGCAGAAAAATGTTCGGAGAGGGTATAAACAAGAGAAAGGTGGAGCTGATATTGCTTTCGCAAATTCTAAAAATCGAATACGCGTATGTGTCTAAAAAGCAAATTTGTGTATATAGAACATATACGATACAAGATGTTGTTGGACGCAAGTTGTATTTGGATACAGGGAGGTGCGCATACTAAATTTCTGGTGCACACATATCCCTCATTGCATAACATGTCCAAAATAGTATATCGCTAACTCTATTTTTCAACCACGTATCTCCAAAAGTACCATTTCGTAGAAAACAGAGAAAACTAAAAGTTTGAAAATTAACTTTCGTGTTCAAGTGGAGATACGAGGTTGAAAAACTGGCTCTAGAATTGTTTTTTTCATACGTACTCGCTGAGAACTTATTTCTGTCTGGGTTCATAACTAGGTGATTTTATACAATGTTCTCGAAAAACTCAATTTCAGCCAAAGTGATGATACGTGGTTAAAGAATAGAGGAACGATATCCAGTTTTTTCACATTTCTTTTTGACAAATGATTTTGTTTGACAAAATATGCACACATGTTGTACGGTGCTCGGCTGATTCGGATATCCATTTCCTACAACTCAATGTGTTTTATTTTCTTCAATGTTCACTTTCATGTTTTTACATCTAACTAATGCAAAGAAAAAGGTTCACTTTAAAAACTAGAGATAGAAATACAAAATTCATACACAATGTTAATTTTATTTATTTGTTTTGCTTTTTTTTATTACACAGCAGGTACAAATGTTATAAAACTTTTGAAGTGAAACTTCTTTGACTGCATTCTAAAGTTTCTTTGAGAGTAAATTTTTGAGACCATGCAACGTAAATATTAGCGGTGATAACAGAATCAAGAAATTTTTGTTTTCATTCACAGCCAACATATCGCATACTACTAAAAAAAAGGGCACAACTCGCAATTGAACATTTTAAAGGCAATGATAAAAAAATGTGTTTCTTACATATACAAGTTTATTTTACGGAGAATAGTATTTCATTATATTAAATATTCATCCATATGTAAGTAAGTAAAAAAAACTGTTTTTTTGTTGTCTGAAAAATTTCCAATTTTGAGTTGTGCTCCTTTTGTAGTTAGTGTGCGGGTGACATATAGATGAAGTACTTCAAATGTGGGAAATATAAATTGATGAAATATATTTTAATTTTATTTTTATTTTATTTTTTTTTTTTTTTGTATATTAAATGCATAAAGCATAATCAAATTAAATTGGAAAATTCATAAGGTGTCTTATTTGGTGTCATATCCTCTCATTTGCCATAAATTCTCTAATTTTTCATACAAAATTATACGACAGTATATGACAGCTTGTGAATCGGCCATATATCCCGCTTTCTGGTGTTATTCTTCCTTAATATTTACAGTGTCAAAACTACCAAAGAAGTTTCACTTCTATTGTGTGGAAAAAGTTTTTTTTATTTATTTTCTATGTTTTCGCAGCGCATGCTGCAATTTTATTTAACTCTTTTTCGTTTTCTTACTTTATTTATTTTTATTTTTGTGGTTTGTTTTTATATTCCATACAGCTACATCTTCTTTTAATGTGTTCACTTAAAATCGCATTTGTTGCGATTTTTATCAATTAATTGAAAATATTTATTTGATTTTTATTAAATGAATGCACACAAAATAAAAAGAAAGAAGACTTTGTTTTATTCTATTTGACACTTAAATAGATATATTCAATTTTTAAATTATTTAAGTTTTTACTCATAAATCTGTCTACATAAATATATCTTTATGTGAGGTTAAGTCAACGTCTCTAAGAAAATTTAGCCTATTGTGATGCCCTTTCAATTCAAAAACTACTTCGTTGCAATTCATGAAATTTTATCAATTTTAATTTACTTACCATAATAAATATTTTTGCCGTAGAGACACAATCATTGATTTTTAGTTTCTTCTTTTTTTATTTATTTTTTTGGTTGTTGAATCTCCCAGTTTGTACACAAAAGTTCTATACTCTTAGTTACATTATTCCAATTTATTCTAATCAAAGATCTATTCATCCATATCACATCATAATGATGACTGCCTTCAGAGACATAAGCAATCGGCAGACAAACTGAGAATTGCCATAGAGAATATTTATTTGCCTCGGAGACATTGTCAATGGCAACAGCTAAGGGTGATTCTTGAACTGAAAATACATAGTAAAATAGGAGCGGAAATATTTTAAGGCATTTTTCTTTATTTTATTCAATGAATTTTTTAACTAAATTGTAAAAATATGTAATTTTTATTATTTTTCTATCACAAACATTTATGCAAACTTATTGACTTATTAAAAGAAAAATTAATAAAGTAAATTTTATTTATTTATTTTATTTGTAAAAATAAATTAAACCATTAAGTAAAAAGATTACTGACATACAGAATCTATGGTTAAGATAAAATTATAGTTTTTTCCAAATTGGGTTCTTTTCACTCTAAAATTGTCACAAAGAAAATTTTATGTTCATCAAATTTGTGGTCACAAGCAATAGCAACACAATTCGAGTTTTGTTGAATTCGATATGGTAATAAATATTTGAAATCTTCATATCCGATTTCATATTGTGTCAAAATCTTATGAATATTGGTTCAGTGGTTTACGAGGTATTAGGGAGAAAAAATAGCACAACTCAACTTGATTACTCTTAGCACTTGAAGCTTTGAAGCACTCTCCTGTAAAATACAAAAAAAAAACACACTTATGCTGTTATGCCTGGTCACCACACAAATATAAAATAATTGGCTTCGTCCTTGGAGAACTTCCAAGCCAAGATTGCAAAGATTCACTAAGTTTTACTATCGGAAGTTTCTGTTTTCAAAGGGACACCCTCGCGATGACCAAATGAACGAATGAAGAATTGTTATATAGTTTTTAAAAGTTTTTTAAAAGACAAAAGTCTCTACAAATTATTTAAATTACTTGCTGATTCTTCTACCCCTGTGACTGTTGATGGCTGGAAACCAAGTACTAGTAGGTAGCCTGGCTACAGGGTGCAAGCGGTATGCGCTCCCAAGCTAAGCTGCTAAAAAAAGCCGAAGGGTGACGGAAGATTAATTCACCAAAGCACTGACTTAAACTAAAACAGAATGTACATCGCGGGGGTAGCACGCAATAACTTCACTCCAGTATCTCTAGGTGAGTGTCAAAAATAATAAGATAGTTTGATCCTGAAACCACTTCCACTAAAAAGCGTTTAAAGCTACGAAAACGCACATCTAATCATTAAATTTGGTGGTACTCTCACCCCTTTTAAAAAATTCAAATTAGCATCAAACCTGAAGTTACTTCCATTCAAAGGCGTTGAAAATCAACGAGTATACCAATCATCCGGTTTTAAAAAGATGGAATTATGAAGAATTTTCAACATTATTAAAAAATCGTAAAGCAAAATGAGTTTAGAGCACACCATAATCACGGAGATGGATCAAAGCGATCTAAATGGTTAAATTTCATCTGAAACGGGGACAAAAGTAAAGTGCGGGTTCATTGGAATTATTTTTCCTATACTGAAGGAGTATTCAGGTGGTGTATTTGAAACTGATAGATTTTTCGAACGAGAAGTTTATTGACCTACATAAAATTGCTACCTCTACCATGCCACCCATGGGAATCTGTGAAGCTTGAAATCATTTCAATAAACCTTATCCCAGAAAAACCTCTTGCAGCTTCAATTGGTTTAAAGTAATTTTTAGTACAACTAGAAGTCATTTCTCAACTGTTATTTCATTAGCATTAACTAGAAAAACTTTATTTCATTTGAAAATTGCAAAGTTCCATACAAAAAATAAATCTCCGCTGAAAGTATTGCCTAAATAAAGTCAAAAAATACTAAAATTAAAAACTAGCAGAAATAAAATTTAAGTCATTTTCTCTTTTCAACGTTGCAAACATTCCACCCAATTAGAGCTAGACAATCAAGGGATATTTTCTTGGTCGTCCGACTTAAACTCACAAAAGTAACCCAATATAATTTTCAATTTAACAATAACATTTAAATGCACAAAAGCTCAAATCTTAAATGCTTATATAAAAAGCTTGCTTTTTTTTCTTATTATATTAAAATAAATATAACAAATGAAATAAGAAAAAGGACCGAAATAGCATTAAAATGTTAAAGCAATTTACATAAATGAAATACAGAAAAAAAGACGAAAGTAAAATTTAATTTAAAACATCAAAAAAAAAAAAAACAGAAGAATATAAAGCAAAAATAAGTAAACTTAATAAATCAGCGAAAATCTCTTAAAACAAAAAAAAAAATAAAATTTATTAAATGAGATTTTATACTTAGGTGTATGCAAGTATTAATGTTTGTATATGTGTATTTGTGCGAGTATCATTTACACAGTTATTCATACACAGACAGGCCTTTATTATACGAACACATACAAACACATTTCCAAACCCAAGCAAACAAAAAATAAACTTGCAAACACCACACATACATACAACACAAATAATACATTCAAATGTCAAATAAGAATATTTGGCGTATTAAACCAACACAACAAAATAAGCTAACATTTATACACACAAGCAAGCATACGCACACATGAACAAAGCTTACATAAATATTCCCACTTAAGTACATATGTACATATATGTGTATGTGTGTGTGAGTGTGTTTTGTATAACCAGGAAAACTGAAACGAGTAATGCATTTTGACATTTGACAGGGTTAAAAATGCGTATCAATCTTACGTTTATAAGTTCACATATACATACATCGATACAAGTATACACGTGCACACGTACACACACGCTCAAGTGCGAGCTTCATATTTCTATTGGGTGTTGATGTATGCATAAAAGGAAATGTACACGTACTTTCGTATACCATATATTCATGTGTTTGTGTTGTAAATGTTACAAAAATCCATTTGAAATAAATGACTTAAAATTGCATGCGTGAATATTGTAATAATAAATAATGGGTTTCAGGAGATTTTTTATAGTTGCTTTAACCCACTAGTATTTGCCAGGGGGGTTTTCAAAAAAAATTGCTCTGCCTTGTTTTCCCGATGAATATCTCTTACATTTTAAGAATGATGCAAGACTATGAGAAAAATTTTAGAACAAACCTCTAGAGAGTTTATATGGGTAATAAAAATAAAAGCAAAAATAGAAGAGACCGGAATATATTTATGCAATAAAGTTACGAGTTTAGTTTATTTCTTTGTTAACGAAATTTGGCAAAATAGACCCGGTATAGTTAGGTCTTTCTTCATCCCTTTCGCGTGATTTTATTTCTTAAGCAGATCGAGAATTCCTTGAACTCCTTCATTATGATTTCATCACCAAAAAAATTGCGCGCCACAATAGCTCCACTAATGGTGGCCCATACGCGGGACATTGAGACATAGTCTTCAGGTAACCTCCCTTATAAGGTTCACCTCGCTTAGCTTATGTTTGAAGTTGCCATGCCTAATCACCAATGCAGATAGTTACCAGAGAGTTTTTTGCTGAAAACTGATAACAACTCTCTATTTGTTGGCTTTGTTTATTGAAAAACTATGATATCATTCGAACCTTTCAGATTTTTGAGCTTATCGGGTTTTTGACCTAAGCTTTTATCATTTTATTTGCCAATGCAATCTTTGGTTCTGAATTACTTAGGTCAGTGCTTGATCCTTGCTTAGCCTAGGCATCAGCCATCTCATCCTGCATATAATGCAAATGAGTCTTTTGACCCACTTACAAAGTACCTACCATATTATTGTGGACACATTCTTGGATTTTTTGAAAACATATTTGCTCTGAATTTGAATCTATGTTGGTCGGTTCTATGAGCTGCATGATTATTGAGTGCGATAAAAGTATACTCATTTGTTAGCGATCAGTTCACGTATTCCTAATTGTAAAGTTCTGTCGTACTGTATTATATCCGTGGTAGAAATGAAAAACAATTTAACTCTACTTAAAATGTAAAATATTTTATCATATATTATCATTATTAAAATCTTCAAGAATGGTCTTAAACATGGATCTTGGATTTGAACATAGATACTTTTGAAACAGTGCTATAGTTTCTTTAATATTTTATTCAATGCTCACAAGACTCGGCTGACATGAAAACAAACTTAAGCTGTCATTCATTTTTATCACAAATATAGGTATAAGACATCATCAAGGAATTTTTTATGTTTTGCTCCCAACATATTCATTCCAACTTAAATTGCTATTCAGATATCTCACCGCCTTGAAGATATTGATTTTAAATCTAAACAGTTGAAGTGATTCTAGGGTTTATGTGAGCTTTTGCAATCTTCATTATCGATAAAGAGTCTACGCAAATAATTGCAGGAGTACAATAGAAAGATAGAAACAATAGAAAGATTTTAAGATCTACTAGATGATACAATACAGGAACAAAAAAAATCAGTGGAGGCGCTAATTTTTGTCATATTGATAGAAACAATAAGTAAATTCGAGGAAAGTTATAATTTTTTTAAAAAAAAATGCACATTTTTCACATTTAATCTTGCAATTTTAGCCCGTCATGCAAGCTTTTAAAACCCAAACTTTTGTTTTTAGGTCAAACAAGACATATCACGTCTGAAATGGAGTGACCAACCTGTTTTTGCACCATTGAAATAATAAAATTCAGCCATACCAGCGGATAATGTAAGCACAATTTTCAGCATGTATGTATTTATGCTATTGAGCCCTAAGGAGTGAGATTGAAAAAATCTGAACACACGTTTTACCTAATAATTTTTTTGGGTGTAAAATTTAAAAATTTCTTTGATCTAGTTATCTTTGAAAAATATGTCAGTTGTTATTTTTAATGACAAACATGTTGATTTATTGTGAGTTTGATCAAAATGAGTGAAGAAAATGAAGCACGTCTTAAAATTATTAAAAATTTTAAAAAAAAATCCAAATTGGTCCTACAAAAATTGGCCAAAGAATTAAAGGTCTGCCGTCAAACTGTTTCCCATGTTATTAAACAGTTTCAGGAGAATTTGACCATCGATAGGAAACCTGGTTCGGGAAGAAAACAAGGACCACATGATATTGGGAAAGCCAAGAAAATAGAAAGCATATTAAAAAGAACTCAGCCCAGTGCTCTGACTATTTGGAAAAGTTAAAGCCAATGCAGGTTTGAAAACATACAAAGTCCAAAAAGTTTAGACGCCAAAAGTAGGGCTCGGAAATTAAAATCGAATTTCATACAAAAATATTCATGTTGTACTTATAATTGACGACGAAACGTATGTACTAGCAGATTTTACGCAGCTTCCGGATCAAAACTTTTATATTGCTGATGCTCGAGGAAATGTCGAAGAGCAATTTAGAATCCAAAAGCGGACAAAATTTCCTAAAAAATTCCTGGTATGGCAAGCTACATGCAGTTGCGGCAAAAGAAGCAAGTCATTTGTTATAGTAGGCTCTATAAATACCGAAATATACATCAAAGAATGTTTAAAAAAAAGACTTCTTCCTTTCATAAGAGAGCACAATGTGTCCACATATTTTTGGCTCAATTTGGCATCATGTCACTTCTGCAAGAAAGCTCTGGAGTGGTACCAAAGTAATAACATAGTTTTTGTACCAAGAGAGGCCATTCCTCCAAATTTTCCGGAGCTAAGACCAGTGGAGAGATATTGGGCTCTTGTGAAAAGAAACTAAAAGAGCACAAAAAAGGTGTCCCAAAATAAAAGTTATATTTTTCTGTAATTTGTAAAATATTATCAATTAAATAAAAAAAGTCAAAACTCTAAGATCAACCGTTTAAAAATTATTGAATTTTATATATGTTAAGATTTTTTCGATCTCACTCTTCAAGCCAAAAATTAGCAAAAAAACAAAAAATCATTTTCGGGGCTAAAATTGTCACAGAGTACAAAATAATGTAAATCCCAATAAAACAGCAAAATCTATTCAATAAAGTGCTTATAAACTTTGTTGCTCATTTTGAGCTAAGGAGCATGTGGTCAAAATACTGCAACTTATTCAATTCATGGCTCAATTAACAGGAACATTGTTTTAATTATTGCAAAATAAGCTGTTTTTTTAACCTTAGAGCCTTAATCTTAAATTTTTGTTATTATTTTTTAACATTTCATTGTTATTATTTAAACATTTCATTTAAGTTTTCGTTCGCAGTTTAATTTTTTTTCTATTAGAAAAAACTACGTGAAAATGTTAAGTATTCCCAATATGTCATATATTATTCTGATATAAAAATTAAACAGTAAATCCACATGAATTTTGTAAATTTAAAAATCTGGAAAAATAAATTTGGGCTTATAAATATAAAAAAGGTCCACACAGAAATTGTAATGGGTATTTGTTTAGACATATGTTTGTATGTGCTTGAGTCTCTAGGAATCTGTTGTTACTATGCATGCCAAGCACACGCACATGAGATTCTACATGCATATTTAGTATGCATGTAAGAGCAAATACATGCTTTCATATTTATCTATATTTTTTTTTTTCTGAACTTCTATTTTAATATTCCTTTCTTATTTTTACACTTCAAGTTGAATGAGAAGAACAATAATTACATCTCACACATGTTATATTTTAGCAAAAAGAAGGTAAACGTCAGAAATTCCCCCCAAAAAGAATAAATATTAAATTGATCAGCCCAAAAAATTATTAACATTTTTATAAGGTTCATTTTTGTTTTTCAAGGCGTCTTTCTTACGAATTGGAATTTCTTTTCAATTTTTTTCAACATTTTATTGTTTTCTTTCATTTTTGCTCGCATAATTTCCAATAAAATAAGAAATTCCTTTTTGCAAAATAAGTAAAAAAAATATCTACTTCACACTGCCCACGTTTACTCTACTTTTATATAGAAGTAGAGGGTGAGCGTTTTAGTTTCTGCTGTTGCTTCTCACCAGAACTGGGATTTGATGTTTGCTGTTTTGTTGTTGTTGACCTTTTTTCTTAATGTTTTTGGCATATTTTTTTGTTTACTGGGTTGACTATCGTTGTTTACTACTTCCACTACTTCATTTTGCCTTCACCTTATTCGTTTACTACTTCTTTTTCTTCTTCTTGTTGAACGCTTTTGTGCCCATTTTATTTGCACTTGAATTTTTCTGCTTGGTCTGAGCAGAATAAGGATCTTTCGTACACTTATCCTTACTGCTATATATATATATAAATGTGTAAATATGTATGCACCTAAATTTGTGTAATATGTGCTTATATGTATTTGCACTAGCGGTTCCAAGGGGGAAAAGGAGAGGTTTGGGGTTAAAACCGCCCTTTATCGATAAAAATTTCATAAATATTCATTGAAAGCCATGAATCAAAAAAAATTTCAAGGGACCAAAAAAAATTGAAACCCCTCTATGGATCCGCTAGTGCTATATATTTATATTACAGCTTCACAGACACTGCCTTTGCTTATAAGTATTAGCGCGTATATGTATATAAAAACGTATATTATGCCGTCATATAAAGATATTTATTTCCTTTATCGTTAACAACAACATTTACAGTGCAACAATTTTTTAAGGACCTACTAAATATTTAAGCTCTGGTTTTTTTCTCTGAATATTTGTCTTTCTTATAAACTTTAGTCTTAGGATTTCAAAACTAATCATTATAAATTTTATTCTTCGATTTTAAAACATATTCAGCTCATCTTCGTATTCATGTGCTACCTAAAATAAACCAAAATTGCAAATTTCTTCTAACCCTAAATTTATATTGGACTCTGTAAACTGATGACGGTTGAAAGAATGTATTTTTATTTGACTCATAAAAAAGATTAGAAGGGATAAACTGCAGCTTACATACAGCAAGTCTGGCCCGAATATATTGTTTTAAAATCTTTTAGAAATTCACATATGGATGCTGCTCTGTTCAATGAAAGGAGGATAAATAATTTCGAATTTCATTACATATATTTTTACTCGTTCCGCATTCCAAGAAGAAACTATTTTTTGCATAATTCTACTCCTTCCTTTTAGTTCCATGCACATATTTGAATAAAAATATCAAATTCCAAGCATTGATGAAAATCGACTTCAATGCTTTAACACGTTGTTGCCAAATTAATTCGGGGAATTTTCTAAATTGCAGGAAATTTAGACATATGCAAGCAATTTTGAAATGGTAGATGGCAATACAGAGAGTGTAAAAATATACGGAAAATAACACAAAAAATATTTTTTTCGTTAAAATTTTTTACCTTTTTTAGTCTGAAAGTGCAAGTCCTTTTTAAACACTGACAAATACCCTTTGAAGTGTTTTTTTCGCTTATCATAAATTTCCATTCAAGTAAAATAAATTCCTAGCCGATTTCTATAAAAATTAAAAAAAAAAAAATCACCATAAATTGTAAATTCACCCAGAAGGCATTAAAATATGCAAGTTATTTTACTGACGATAATGATAATAATAATAATAATGTATTAAGTGCTCAATTAATTAGTGTAACATAATTGCAATTTTATCAACTTAATAAACTAAAATAGTTTATTATATTACAATTAAAATGTTAATTAATCCCACTGTGCGCTGGCGACAAGTAACAAACACTAAAGCATAAAACATTGAGAGTTACACACTCATCTCTATGCATTCATACTTATATGACTAGATGTATGTATGTAAGAATGGAAAGAGTGATGAGTTTTATTCGTGTGTGTGTGTGTGTGTGAGAATGAGTTGGTGTGGTTTAGACTATTTGCAGAAAAATAAACCAAGCGAAAATTCCCAAGCACAAAAAAAAATTGGTAAGATGATTTGAGATGTGTGCGTTTGTGTGTTGGGAATACAAGCAGAGTATGAAGAAAAATTATTATAATTTTTCAACGAAAGCCTAAAAAAAGAAAAGAAAAACAATATATAAATATTTTGTAAGGAGTTGGAAAGAATACATATTTAAAGTTATGCTTGTATATGAGATATGTGGTGAATGAATAAGAAAAATAGAAATGACAGAAAGGCAAGGATATTTAGGGTTTGAGTGTGATAATGCATAGAAGTGATGATGAAGAATTCTGTCTGTTTTGGATGTTAGTGTCGATGTCAGCGGCTCATTTTTATATTTCAATATTTCATTGTCGTTGCGTTTTGTTGTTGTTGTTGTTTGTGTTGTTCTTGATCTTGCTTTGACGCATTGATATAATAAATTATTATAATAATAACAAAACAACCACAACAATAACACACAGCAAAATGCGTTTAAAAATATATATGTATAAAAAAAAGTACCCCAAAATATTGATATCAAACTGACATACACATACACATGATATTTAGTATATTTGCTTGTGTACAGTAGCGGTACCAGCGGTATCAGACTGTAATGTTTAGAGCTTTTAAAAATCCTTCAATAGTGGAATCGTTTGTTAGATGAGCTTAAACTACATTAAATTTGAAATTTCAGGAACAATTTATAGGTGTATTACTTCTGGAAAATTTGATGAGGTTATCCCACCTGGATCAAAAAGTTCATGGAATAACCACCGTGTGGCGCTCCCATCGTTCCGATTTGACTTCTGTTCTGTTCTTTGTTAAGTTAGTACATCTGTTGTTGATATTTCCTCTAAATCTTAGCGTCATAGCTTCACATTTGCAAAAGTTAAGTAGCCAAGAGTACATCTATCTTTGTGTGTGTTGGCGATTTTTTACAAGTTTATTAAATTGTATTGTATTAAATTTTGCGTAAAAAACGAACTTAATGGTGCGCGAACATTGGAAGTATTGGTAAAGTGTTTCGGCAACGATTCTCAAAAGAAAACGGTCGTTTACCAGTGGCACGAGCGGTTCAAAAGTGGTCGTCAGTCAATCGAAGATGACAGTGGCAGACCATCGACATCGAAAACGGATGAAAACGTTGATAAAGTAAAAGAAATTTTGATCAATAACCGCAAATTAACCATCAGAGAGTATTATTTGAGCGTTGAGGCATTTGCGTGAAGCGATTCGCCAAAAGAGACCAGAATTGTGGACAGAAAACTCGTAGATTTTGCACTATGATAACGCACCGTCGCACAGTGCCATCATTATTTTTGAAGAAAAATGCAACAAATACCATCCAATAGCCACCGAATCTACCTGATTTGGCCCCCTGTAAATTCTTTCAGTTCAATCGAGTTAAAAAACGATTACGGGGAACGCATTTCAGCAGCCGAGAGAAAGTAATGGAAAAATCGCGCACTGATGGACATACCGAAAACAGAATATAAAAAATGTTTCGAGGATTGGATCAAGCACTGGCATAAGTGTGTTGCAGTCGATGGGAACTACTTTGAAGGGGACAATATAGATTTAGATGAATAAACTTGTATTTTTAATTTTCTGAATAAATTCCAGGAACTTTTTGATCAAGGTGGTAGATCAGTTTTTAGGTTAGATTTTGAGTCTGCTTCTTTCTGAAATTCGGTTTGAATTTTGGCCAATTTTTGGTCCAAATTCGGTCTTGATATCGGTTGAATTTTTGGTCTGGATTTAATCTAAATTTTGGACTGTAATTGGCCGAAAAAATGGTTCTAAATTTGGTCTGAATTTTGTCTTTGTTTCTATTTAGTCTACATTTCGTCTGAATTTTGGTCTGAATTCCGGTTTGGTTTTGTTCTGAATTTGCTCTGAACTTTGTTCTGAATCTGGTCTAAATTTGGTCTGTATTAAGTATGAATTTTGGTCTGAATTTGGCATGAATTTCATTTAAATTAAGTTCGAATTTTAAATTTGACTTTCGTATGAGTTTTAGACTAAACTTGATTTGAATTTGCTCTGAAATTTAGTCAGAATTTAGTTTGAAATTTGGTCTGAGTTTGATTTATTTCTTAATTTTGGTCTGACTTTTGGTCTGAATTTGATTGGAATTTTCGTCAGAATTTGATCTAAATTTGCACTAAATTTTATTTAGGATTTGTTTCTGAATTTGGTAACAACTTTAGTCTAAAATTTAGGTTGAATTTGTTCTAAAATTTTGCTTGAATTCGGCCTAAATCTTGATGTGGAGTCAGGTCCAAATGTGGTCTAAATTAGGTGTGAATTTTGATTAAAATTTTTATCTGAGTTTTTGTAAAAATTTTCGTCTGGCTTAATCTGGATTTGACCTCAATTTGGTCTGGATTTTGATGAGGTTTGCCCCAATTTTTAGTGTGGCTTTTTGTATAATTGAACTGATAATTGTTCTATAGTCTAGCAAAATTAGTTGTCATTAAACCAAAATCCTTAATCCGCCACTGCTTGTATGTACATTTCCATAAACAAACACGCCAACACGTATACAATGTAAAGATAAAGTGATTCGGGTTGTCACAAAAGAGCGTCATATGTGTGTGCTTTGTTTAGTGTATGTTTGTATAATACAGACACAACTACATTTGTATGTATGTATGTATATGTTTGCATTTACGTTCCACTTTTTCTGTTTATACACACATATGCATGTGTAAATTGAATAAAAACCATTAAGTACAGAGCCAATAAGTAAAGAGAAAAAAAACAAAAACTGTTTCCATATTCACATTTTTCCTTTACCCACAAGCGACATTGACCTTTATTTTGTTGGATGGTTGTGCTTGTTGTCGAGTGTCGAAGTGAAACGAACACGGCATGGACCACAGCACACATTGGCAACTCACACACACACACACACACACCCAATCACATGCACTTTGCAACTACACAACCATTATATTGCTTAACAATAATTTCAACATTTTTTATTTTCTTGTACTCGGTAGCTCTCTCGTTCATACAAAAATTAGGGTACAAGGATACAAGGTAAATGACGCTCATAAGTATGCTACAAAAGAAAATTCAAGCAAGAATTGAAAAAAAGAAAACAATATTGCTGCTGTGTTTTTTGCTTTCTTTCTTAGACGTGAGGGTCTCTTTAGTTGCTACTCTTTGTTGTATTTTTTTTCTTGATTTTTTTTTTTTTTTTTTTTTGGTACCTAAAAAAAATCATTTCATCTAAATAAATTCAAATGTGCTGACAAGAACGTGTACGATATACTTAATTTCTTTGGGTAAACACAAAATGAGGGTATGGTACAATGAAAATGAGCATTCTGTGTGTGGGAGCGAGTGTAAAGACTAAGTGAGAGAAGTCAGTATTGCACACACAAACACACACTCATATACCGAAACACATAAGCACTTGTATGGTTTTGAAAATTGCTGATCGCTCCCTTAAGTCACATTCATTTTAAATTGCATTTACTGCGTTTTGTAGTTATATGTGTGTGTGTGTACAAGTTTGTGTGAATGTTTGTAGATGAAAAGTTTTGATATTTTTGTATTTATTTTTTATAATTTTTTTTTTTTTTTTTTTTGTGTATTTTTTATTTTTTTTTCTAAAATTATACCAGCTCGATAATATTGGCAGGAAAAGGTTTTTTTGTGTTTGTGTGGGTATGTGCGTTTTTAATTGAAATTAAAGTTGAGGTTATGAAGAGTGGCACAGAAATTGAACAAAAAAAAAAAAATTAGTAGTTTGCTTTAACGAGCTCTAATTTGTTGGTATACTTTCATTCGGATGTTTCAAATGGCAAATTATTATTTTTATTGGTAAATATATACAAATAAATGAACAGCATTTTGTTGGTAATCCACTTTGTATTTGTGTGGATATAATGTTACCTGTGGCAGCAATAGCAACAGCAACATAGGCTAAGGTCAATTGTATTGCCGGTATGTTTGTTTGTAGTTTTGTTATGAGGCTAATAATATATTTAGTAAAATAGTTAGACGTGTTAATAATTAAATTAAATTCTTATGTTTGTAGTAATGTATTTAATCCGTATTAAATTTAGCCAAAAAAAAAACATTTGGCTTTCTAAAATTTTTAAAATCCATTTAAGCAAACATTGTGCACTTTCATGTACAAGCTGAAATAGAAAAATTAAACGTTTTACCCCAAATCTGAGTACAAAGTCGGAATCAGCGACCCAAAATTACTCTCAAAAATTTATAATTAATAATTTTAATTTTGTAAAGCATCAAATTGTTGCACAGTGCAATTATGGCAAACTTCACATTATTTCACATTTATTCAAGTTGAAATTTATTCATTGAAATTTTTTTTATCCAATTTATTTTTTACTATCTCAAGGTGTTAGGTTTTAAATTAACGACATGCATATATGTAGTTGTTTAAAGTAATTTTATAAAACACTTTCTTACTTCATTATGCATAGAGCTGCATGCGCATCTGGATGACGACACATGATACCGTGGTAATTCATGAGCACGTATATATGTTTGTATAACTCACACATAGATTGGCCACATCTGCTGATGGTAGCAAGTTACCAAGTTACATGAGTACGTAACAGTTGAGTGTAGTTGCATAACTAATTCAATTTTATATTTTTATAAGCGTGATTTATGTGTACCAACGTGTGCATATGCAAATTTATTTTTCATAAAGGAAAGCCGCTGCAGCTTCTTCACATACTGCAATCTGAAGTTTTTCTCGTTGGTGTGTTGGTATTGTGCTACAACAGGGTTTTATATATATCTGGGTGTGTTGAATACTAAAGGGAATTCGAATAATAAATAGGAAGGGAAAACACTAGACAATATATATGCATAGCAAAATAAATAAAAAAAAATAAGCAATAAAAAACAAAAGAAAAAAAAAATAGATAAATAAAAGTACGAAGCATACTTGATGAAAAAATAATCAAATCAAAAGAAAACACACACACATGCATAGTATTTTACACACACAGATGCATGCATTTTCATGCAATGAAAAAATAACAAAATTCAAGCATGAATTTATTAGAAAATAGAAAGAAAAAAAAAATGTCACAAAATAAATTGTGCAGAAAATTTTTGGTTCTTTCTTTTTTATTTCATTTTTCAAAGCTCATTGCAGTAATAATCAAAATTCAATAGCTGTTTCCCTACAGAAATGCTGTAAAAGATAATTTTGAAGAAATAAAATTAAATAGCAACAAAATTTCATTTTATTTTGCAGAATTTTACAAAAGGTCAATTTCTCGTATAACTTTTCATTTTTATTATTTATGTAAATTCAAAAATATTTGAGACTTTTACAAAACTTATTGAGAATGAAATTGGTAAAGTAAAACCAGAAATAATAAAGTAAAATAATATACACTTCTGTACACACTTACATACATGTGCTTGCTTTTACGTGCACTAAGGTGGAATGAAAGTATTGCAAGAAATTACGACAGTTTCAGTAATAATTTAACCTCTGAAGCTAAATATGTCGGAGTGGCCTCAGTTAGGCTATGTCTCTCGCTGACCCTGGGAAAAATTCCCATAGAAGTTTTTTACGCTGTTTTGAGGTTTTCAAAGAATAACAGAGCTAAAGCAGCGAGAGTAGGAAAGAAAAAGAAGTTGGAACCTGGTAGCAGGATACATCAAAGTAGCAACCTGTTCCCGTTTACCTGTAGAACTATTCGAATGTAATGTTAAATCTTTACTCTCGTTTGCATGCTAAACATGAAAAATCACCCGCAACTCCATCAAAAAGCTTCAGGCTTGAGATGGATTCAAAGAAGGATATCGGGCTGCAGTGCTTCTCATAAATCTTAAGCTTATGTATTCACTTAGACTTAATAAATTTGAAATCTTGGGACCAGTGAATTAATTTTTCTTTTCACTTGGGTTTTGTTTTTAAGTTGGTCTGCTTTTGGTTTAATTTTTGATTAAATATTTCAGTGTGATTTATTACCTGAATTTGATATCCTTTTGATTTGGTTTAAGTTTTCGTTTCATTTTTCGAATAAATTTTGACTTTATTTTTGATCTGTGTGGTTTACATTTTTTGAAATTTTTATTTTTATTTTTGTTTGAATTTTATCTTATTTTTGGTCTGACCTTTGGTCTGATTTTTATTTTGAGTTTGGTTAAATTTTTTAGTTTAATTTGTTCTCCTTCGATTTGAATTTTTGTCTCAGTTTTAGTGTGATTTTTAATCTAAAGTTGGGTATTAGTTTTGTTTGAAGTTTGATCTAAATTTTGTCTCCATTTGGTATAAATTTCACCCTGACTTTTGGTCTGGATTTGGTATAAGTTTTGATACTATTTATTTTAATTTGATTTGAATTATGATCCAAATGTTTATCAAATATTTTGTCTGAGTTTGATCTAAATTTCAGTCTACTTTTGGTCAATTTTTTTTTTTTTTAATTTTGCGTCTGAATTTGGTTTCATTGAGATTTAAATTTGGTATCTTTAGCATAAATTTTGAATAATTTTTTTGCATCGCAAATACTTTTACATTACAAACAATGGTCTTAGTAGCTGGAAAGTAAGTGAGCTTGCCACAAAACGAGCCCACATCATTCCTCTCTCACGTAGCACTTGCTAGTGACAGAATGTATTTAAACAGAAAATTATAATAAATATAAATTTGTATCATTTGTACATATAGTACTCATTTTATTAGTTCTTGAAATTTATTGCACTTTCAACCCACCTTAACTCATATACATACATACTTGTACATATGCATATGAATATTTCAAATTAAATAAAAAATAATACATACAACAGATACAAAAGAAACCCATAAAGACTTCAATAAATGTGTGGAAGAACAAAACCATTTTACG